>CM063735.1:9758628-11019192 GCA_032441825.1 Chaetogeoica ovagalla | reverse complement strand
CTTCAATTATAGACCAAATTTGCCCATTCCTGTAACTCTATGTGGTTTTCCATATCAAATCAGTGAATAATTTCAGTTGGAATTCGGTAGAAAAAAAAAATTTTTTTTGGTATTGAGGGGGTCAAATTTTTTTTATGATGGATTCCGATAGAATTCGGTACTAGTAACGTTATGCAGTTAACCCCGTCGATCAATTCGAAATAGTTCAGAAGTTATGACGTTTTGCAAATAAGGAGTGAGAAGAACGATATGGGCATTTCTTGTAGTCCAGTGGATCAGTGCGTTGCTTTGGAATCTACGGACCAGGGTTAGTTGCCGTGTTCCGGAAGTGATTTTTTGCATTTTTTTTCGACTTTTTATTTCATTAATAAACCAAATTTGCCCATTCCTGTAACTCTAGGTGGTTTTTCATATCAAATCAGTGAATAATTTTAGTTTTAATTCGGTAGAAAAAAAAAATTTTTTTTGGCGGTGGGGGGGTCAAATTTTTTTTATGACGGATTCCGATAGAATTCGGTACTAGTAACGTAATGCAGTTAACCCCGTCGATCAATTCGAAATAGTTCAGAAGTTATGACGTTTTGCAAATAAGGAGTGAGAACAACGATATGGGCATTTCTTGTAGTCTAGTGGATCAGTGCGTTGCTTTGGAATCTACGGACCAGGGTTCGATGCCGTGTTCCGGATGTGATTTTTTGCAATTTTTTTCGACTTTTTCCTTCATTAATAGACCAAATATGCCCATTCCAGTAACTCTAGGTGGTTTTCCATATCAAATCAGTGAATAATTTTAGTTTGAATTCGGTAGAAAAAAAAAATTTTTTTTGTGGTTGGGGGGTCAAATTTTTTTTATGACGGATTCCGATAGAATTCGGTACTAGTAACGTAATGCAGTTAACCCCGTCGATCAATTCGAAATAGTTCAGAAGTTATGACGTTTTGCAAATAAGGAGTGAGAAGAACGATATGGGCATTTCTTGTAGTCTAGTGGATCAGTGCGTTGCTTTGGAATCTACGGACCAGGGTTCGATGCCGTGTTCCGGAAGTGATTTTTTGCAATTTTTTTCGACTTTTTCCTTCATTAATAGACCAAATATGCCCATTCCAGTAACTCTAGGTGGTTTTCCATATCAAATCAGTGAATAATTTTAGTTTGAATTCGGTAGAAAAAAAAAATTTTTTTTGCTGGTGGGGGGGTCAAATTTTTTTTATGACGGATTCCGATAGAATTCGGTACTAGTAACGTAATGCAGTTAACCCCGTCGATCAATTCGAAATAGTTCTGAAGTTATGACGTTTTGCAAATAAGGAGTGAGAAGTACGATATGGGCATTTCTTGTAGTCCAGTGGATGAGTGCGTTGCTTTGGAATCTACGGACCAGGGTTCGATGCCGCGTTCCGGAAGTGATTTTTTACATTTTTTTTCGACTTTTTCCTTCATTAATAGACCCAATATGCCCATTCCAGTAACTCTATGTGGTTTTCCATATCAAATCAGTGAATAATTTCAGTTGGAATTCGGAAGAAAAAAAAAATTTTTTTTGGTATTGGGGGGGTCAAATTTTTTTTATGATGGATTCCGATAGAATTCGGTACTAGTAACGTTATGCAGTTAACCCCGTCCATCAATTCGAAATAGTTCAGAAGTTATGACGTTTTGCAAATAAGGAGTGAGAAGAACGATATGGGCATTTCTTGTAGTCCAGTGGATCAGTGCGTTGCTTTGGAATCTACGGACCAGGGTTCGATGCCGTGTTCCGGAAGTGATTTCTTGCATTTTTTTTCGACTTTTTCCTTCAATTATAGACCAAATTTGCCCATTCCTGTAACTCTAGGTGGTTTTCCATATCAAATCAGTGAATAATTTTAGTTTGAATTCGGTAGAAAAAAAAAATTTTTTTTGGTGGTGGGGGGTCAAATTTTTTTTATGACGGATTCCGATAGAATTCGGTACTAGTAACGTAATGCAGTTAACCCCGTCGATCAATTCGAAATAGTTCAGAAGTTATGACGTATTGCAAATAAGGAGTGAGAAGAACGATATGGGCATTTCTTGTAGTCCAGTGGATCAGTGCGTTGCTTTGGAATCTACGGACCAGGGTTCGATGCTGTGTTCCGGAAGTAATTTTTTGCATTTTTTTTCGACTTTTACCTTCATTAATAGACCAAATATGCCCATTTTAGTAACTCTAGTTGGTTTTCCATATCAAATCAGTGAATAATTTTAGTTTGAATTCGGTAGAAAAAAAAAATTTTTTTTGTGGTGGGGGGGTGAAATTTTTTTTATGACGGATTCCGATAGAATTCGGTACTAGTAACGTAATGCAGTTAACCCCGTCGATCAATTCGAAATAGTTCAGAAGTTATGACGTTTTGCAAATAAGGAGTGAGAAGAACGATATAGGCATTTCTTGTAGTCTAGTGGATCAGTGCGTTGCTTTGGAATCTACGGACCAGGGTTCGATGCCGTGTTCCGGAAGTGATTTTTTGCATTTTTTTTCGACTTTTTCCTTCATTAATAGACCAAATATGCCCATTCCAGTAACTCTAGGTGGTTTTCCATATCAAATCAGTGAATAATTTTAGTTTGAATTCGGTAGAAAAAAAAAATTTTTTTTGGTGGTGGGGGGGTCAAATTTTTTTTATGACGGATTCCGATAGAATTCGGTACTAGTAACGTAATGCAGTTAACCCCGTCGATCAATTCGAAATAGTTCTGAAGTTATGACGTTTTGCAAATAAGGAGTGAGAAGAACGATATGGGCATTTCTTGTAGTCCAGTGGATCAGTGCGTTGCTTTGGAATCTACGGACCAGGGTTCGATGCCGCATTCCGGAAGTGATTTTTTGCATTTTTTTTCGACTTTTTCCTTCATTAATAGACCAAATATGCCCATTCCAGTAACTCTAGGTGGTTTTCCATATCAAATCAGTGAATAATTTTAGTTTGAATTCGGTAGAAAAAAAAAATTTTTTTTGGTGGTGGGGGGGTCAAATTTTTTTTATGACGGATTCCGTTAGAATTCGGTACTAGTAACGTAATGCAGTTAACCCCGTCGATCAATTCGAAATAGTTCTGAAGTTATGACGTTTTGCAAATAAGGAGTGAGAAGTACGATATGGGCATTTCTTGTAGTCCAGTGGATGAGTGCGTTGCTTTGGAATCTACGGACCAGGGTTCGATGCCGCGTTCCGGAAGTGATTTTTTGCATTTTTTTTCGACTTTTTCCTTCATTAATAGACCCAATATGCCCATTCCAGTAACTCTATGTGGTTTTCCATATCAAATCAGTGAATAATTTCAGTTGGAATTCGGTAGAAAAAAAAAATTTTTTTTGGTATTGGGGGGGTCAAATTTTTTTTATGATGGATTCCGATAGAATTCGGTACTAGTAACGTTATGCAGTTAACCCCGTCGATCAATTCGAAATAGTTCAGAAGTTATGACGTTTTGCAAATAAGGAGTGAGAAGAACGATATGGGCATTTCTTGTAGTCCAGTGGATCAGTGCGTTGCTTTGGAATCTACGGACCAGGGTTCGATGCCGTGTTCCGGAAGTGATTTCTTGCATTTTTTTTCGACTTTTTCCTTCAATTATAGACCAAATTTGCCCATTCCTGTAACTCTAGGTGGTTTTCCATATCAAATCAGTGAATAATTTTAGTTTGAATTCGGTAGAAAAAAAAAATTTTTTTTGGTGGTGGGGGGTCAAATTTTTTTTATGACGGATTCCGATAGAATTCGGTACTAGTAACGTAATGCAGTTAACCCCGTCGATCAATTCGAAATAGTTCAGAAGTTATGACGTTTTGCAAATAAGGAGTGAGAAGAACGATATGGGCATTTCTTGTAGTCTAGTGGATCAGTGCGTTGCTTTGGAATCTACGGGCCAGAGTTCGATGCCGTGTTCCGGAAGTGATTTTTTGCAATTTTTTTCGACTTTTTCCTTCATTAATAGACCAAATATGCCCATTCCCGTAACTCTATGTGGTTTTCCATATCAAATCAGTGAATAATTTCAGTTGGAATTCGGAAGAAAAAAAAAATTTTTTTTGGTATTGGGGGGGTCAAATTTTTTTTATGATGGATTCCGATAGAATTCGGTACTAGTAACGTTATGCAGTTAACCCCGTCCATCAATTCGAAATAGTTCAGAAGTTATGACGTTTTGCAAATAAGGAGTGAGAAGAACGATATGGGCATTTCTTGTAGTCTAGTGGATCAGTGCGTTGCTTTGGAATCTACGGACCAGGGTTCGATGCCGTGTTCCGGAAGTGATTTCTTGCATTTTTTTTCGACTTTTTCCTTCAATTATAGACCAAATTTGCCCATTCCTGTAACTCTAGGTGGTTTTCCATATCAAATCAGTGAATAATTTCAGTTTGAATTCGGTAGAAAAAAAAAAATTTTTTTGGTGGTGGGGGTCAAATTTTTTTTATGACGGATTCCGATAGAATTCGGTACTAGTAACGTAATGCAGTTAACCCCGTCGATCAATTCGAAATAGTTCAGAAGTTATGACGTTTTGCAAATAAGGAGTGAGAAGAACGATATGGGCATTTCTTGTAGTCTAGTGGATCAGTGCGTTGCTTTGGAATCTACGGACCAGGGTTCGATGCCGTGTTCCGGAAGTGATTTTTTGCAATTTTTTTCGACTTTTTCCTTCATTAATAAAACAAATTTCTACGGAAGTTTTCCCGATTATTCACTAGGGAAGCGTTCTTCATCAATTTTGTCATTGGAAAGTTACTGGAAACAAGAAAAATATTTACTCGGCAGTAAATTTCTTCGAGAGTTTTCCCGATTTTACACTAGGGAAGCGTTCGACACAAATTTAGTGTTTGTAGTGTTCTTGGAAGTATGATATAAATTTGCTGGAAACAAGAAAAATATTTACTCGGCAGAAAATTTCTACGAAGGTTTTCCTGATTTTACGCTAGGGAAGCGTCGACACCAATTTTGTCTTTGTAGTGTTACTGAAAGTATGAGAAGAATTTGCTTTTTAGAAAATTACTTCTGAATTATTTCCGATTATTCTCTAAGGAAGTATTCGACACTAATTTTGTCTTTGTAGAGTTACTGGAAGTAAGAATAAAATTTGCACGGCAGAAAATTCCAAAGGAAATTTTCCTGATTATTCTCTAGGGAAGCGTTCTACACCAATTTTTTCTTTGTAAAGTTACTGGAAGTAGGAATAAAGTTTACTCGGCAGAAAATTCCTAAGGGGATTTTCCCGATTTTACACTAAGGATGTGTCCGACACAAATTTAGTCTTTGTAGTGTAACTTAAAGTATGAGAGGAATTTGCCAGATAAAAAATTTCTACGGAAGTTTTCCCGATTATTCACTAGGGAAGCGTTCTTCATCAATTTTGTCATTGGAAAGTTACTGGAAACTAGAAAAATATTTACTCGGCAGAAAATTTCTTCGGGAGTTTTCCCGATTTTACACTAGGGAAGCGTTCGACACAAATTTAGTGTTTGTAGTGTTCTTGGAAGTATGATAAAAATTTGCTGGAAACAAGAAAAATATTTACTCGGCAAAAAATTCCTACGAAGGTTTTCCTGATTTTACACCAGGGAAGCGTTCGACACCAATTTTGTCTTTGTAGTGTTGCTGAAAGTATGAGAAGAATTTGCCAGAAAAAAAATTTCTACAGAAGTTTTCCCGATTAATCTCTATGGAAGTATACGACACCAATTTTGTCTTTGTAGAGTTACTGGAAGTAAGAGTAAAATTTCCTTGGGAGAAAACTGATACGGAGGATTTCCTGATTTTACACTAAGGAAGCGTTCGACACCAATTTTATCGTTGTGGAGTTACTAAAAGTAAAAGAAAAATTTGCTTTTTAGAAAATTACCTCTGAAGTATTTCGGATTATTCTGTAGGGCAGTATTCGACACTAATATTGTCTTTGTAGAGTTACTGGAAGTAAGAATAAAATTTGCTCGGCAGAAAATTCTAACGGAAGTTTTCCTGTATATTCTCTAGGGAAGAGTTCTACACCAATTTTGTATTTGTAAAGTTACTGGAAGTAGGAATAAAGTTTACTCGGCAGAAAATTCCTAAGGTGATTTTCCCGATTTTACACTAAGGAAGTGTCCGACACAAAATTTGTCTTTGTAGTGTAACTTAAAGTATGAGAGGAATTTGCCAGATAAAAAATTTCTACGGAAGTTTTCCCGATTATTCACTAGGGAAGCGTTCTTCATCAATTTTGTCATTGGAAAGTTACTGGAAACAAGAAAAATATTTACTCGGCAGTAAATTTCTTCGAGAGTTTTCCCGATTTTACACTAGGGAAGCGTTCGACACAAATTTAGTGTTTGTAGTGTTCTTGGAAGTATGATAAAAATTTGCTGGAAACAAGAAAAATATTTACTTGGCAGAAAATTCCTACGAAGGTTTTCCTGATTTTACACTATGGAAGTATACGACACCAATTTTGTCTTTGTAGAGTTACTGGAAGTAAGAGTAAAATTTCCTCGGGAGAAAATTCATACGGAAGTTTTCCTGATTTTACACTAAGGAAGCGTTCGACACCAATTTTATCGTTGTGGAGTTACTAAAAGTAAAAAAAAAATTTTTTTTGGTGGTGGGGGGGTCAAATTTTTTTTATGACGGATTCCAAATATGCCCATTCCAGTAACTCTAGGTGGTTTTCCATATCAAATCAGTGAATAATTTCAGTTTGAATTCGGTAGAAAAAAAAAAATTTTTTTGGTGGTGGGGGGGTCAAATTTTTTTTATGACGGATTCCGATAGAATTCGGTACTAGTAACGTAATGCAGTTAACCCCGTCGATCAATTCGAAATAGTTCAGAAGTTATGACGTTTTGCAAATAAGGAGTGAGAAGAACGATATGGGCATTTCTTGTAGTCCAGTGGATCAGTGCGTTGCTTTGGAATCTACGGACCAGGGTTCGATGCCGTGTTCCGGAAGTAATTTTTTGCATTTTTTTTCGACTTTTACCTTCATTAATAGACCAAATATGCCCATTCCTGTAACTCTAGGTGGTTTTCCATATCAAATCAGTGAATAATTTCAGTTTGAATTCGGTAGAAAAAAAAAAATTTTTTTGGTGGTGGGGGGGTCAAATTTTTTTTATGACGGATTTCGTTAGAATTCGGTACTAGTAACGTAATGCAGTTAACCCCGTCGATCAATTCGAAATAGTTCTGAAGTTATGACGTTTTGCAAATAAGGAGTGAGAAGAACGATATGGGCATTTCTTGTAGTCCAGTGGATGAGTGCGTTGCTTTGGAATCTACGGACCAGGGTTCGATGCCGCGTTCCGGAAGTGATTTTTTGCATTTTTTTTCGACTTTTTCCTTCATTAATAGACCCAATATGCCCATTCCAGTAACTCTATGTGGTTTTCCATATCAAATCAGTGAATAATTTCAGTTGGAATTCGGTAGAAAAAAAAAATTTTTTTTGGTATTGGGGGGGTCAAATTTTTTTTATGATGGATTCCGATAGAATTCGGTACTAGTAACGTTATGCAGTTAACCCCGTCGATCAATTCGAAATAGTTCAGAAGTTATGACGTTTTGCAAATAAGGAGTGAGAAGAACGATATGGGCATTTCTTGTAGTCCAGTGGATCAGTGCGTTGCTTTGGAATCTACGGACCAGGGTTCGATGCCGTGTTCCGGAAGTGATTTCTTGCATTTTTTTTCGACTTTTTCCTTCATTAATAGACCAAATTTGCCCATTCCTGTAACTC
The DNA here is from genome assembly GCA_032441825.1 of Chaetogeoica ovagalla. NCBI lineage: Eukaryota > Metazoa > Arthropoda > Insecta > Hemiptera > Aphididae > Chaetogeoica > Chaetogeoica ovagalla. The sequence goes on along the minus strand of CM063735.1, from coordinate 11,011,464 downwards.
TAGGTGGTTTTCCATATCAAATCAGTGAATAATTTTAGTTTGAATTCGGTAGAAAAAAAATTTTTTTTTGTTGGTGGGGGGGTCAAATTTTTTTTATGACGGATTCCGATAGAATTCGGTACTAGTAACGTAATGCAGTTAACCCCGTCGATCAATTCGAAATAGTTCAGAAGTTATGACGTTTTGCAAATAAGGAGTGAGAAGAACGATATGGGCATTTCTTGTAGTCTAGTGGATCAGTGCGTTGCTTTGGAATCTACGGACCAGGGTTCGATGCCGTGTTCCGGAAGTGATTTTTTGCAATTTTTTTCGACTTTTTCCTTCATTAATAGACCAAATATGCCCATTCCAGTAACTCTAGGTGGTTTTCCATATCAAATCAGTGAATAATTTCAGTTGGAATTCGGAAGAAAAAAAAAATTTTTTTAGGTGGTGGGGGGTCAAATTTTTTTTATGACGGATTCCGATAGAATTCGGTACTAGTAACGTAATGCAGTTAACCCCGTCGATCAATTCGAAATAGTTCAGAAGTTATGACGTTTTGCAAATAATGAGTGAGAAGAACGATATGGGCATTTCTTGTAGTCCAGTGGATCAGTGCGTTGCTTTGGAATCTACGGACCAGGGTTCGATGCCGTGTTCCGGAAGTGATTTTTTGCATTTTTTTTCGACTTTTTCCTTCATTAATAGACCAAATTTGCCCATTCCAGTAACTCTTGGTGGTTTTCCATATCAAATCAGTGAATAATTTTAGTTTGAATTCGGTAGAAAAAAAAAATTTTTTTTGGTGGGGGGGGGTCAAATTTTTTTTATGACGGATTCCGATGGAATTCGGTACTAGTAACGTAATGCAGTTAACCCCGTCGATCAATTCGAAATAGTTCAGAAGTTATGACGTTTTGCAAATAAGGAGTGAGAAGAACGATATGGGCATTTCTTGTAGTCTAGTGGATCAGTGCGTTGCTTTGGAATCTACGGACCAGGGTTCGATGCCGTGTTCCGGAAGTGATTTTTTGCAATTTTTTTCGACTTTTTCCTTCATTAATAAAACAAATTTCCCATTCCAGCAATTTTGTCATTGGAAAGTTACTGGAAACAAGAAAAATTTACTCGGCAGTAAATTTCTTCGAGAGTTTTCCCGATTTTACACTAGGAAGCGTTCGTCACCAATTTTGTGTTTGTAGTGTTCCTAGAAGTATGATAAAAATTTGCTGGAAACAAGAAAAATATTTACTCGGCAGAAAATTCCTACAGGGGTTTTCCCGATTTTTCTCTTGGGAAGCGTTCGACACCAATTTTGTCTTTGTAGTGTTACTGAAAGTATGAGAAGAATTTGCTTTTTAGAAAATTACTTCTGAAGTATTTCCGATTATTCTCTAAGGAAGTATTCGACACTAATTTTGTCTTTGTAGAGTTACTGGAAGTAAGAATAAAATTTGCACGGCAGAAAATTCCAAAGGAAATTTTCCTGATTATTCTCTAGGGAAGCGTTCTACACCAATTTTTTCTTTGTAAAGTTACTGGAAGTAGGAATAAAGTTTACTCGGCAGAAAATTCCTAAGGGGATTTTCCCGATTTTACACTAAGGATGTGTCCGACACAAATTTAGTCTTTGTAGTGTAACTTAAAGTATGAGAGGAATTTGCCAGATAAAAAATTTCTACGGAAGTTTTCCCGATTATTCACTAGGGAAGCGTTCTTCATCAATTTTGTCATTGGAAAGTTACTGGAAACTAGAAAAATATTTACTCGGCAGAAAATTTCTTCGGGAGTTTTCCCGATTTTACACTAGGGAAGCGTTCGACACAAATTTAGTGTTTGTAGTGTTCTTGGAAGTATGATAAAAATTTGCTGTATACAAGAATAATATTTACTCGGCAAAAAATTCCTACGAAGGTTTTCCTGATTTTACACCAGGGAAGCGTTCGACACCAATTTTGTCTTTGTAGTGTTGCTGAAAGTATGAGAAGAATTTGCCAGAAAAAAAATTTCTACAGAAGTTTTCCCGATTAATCTCTATGGAAGTATACGACACTAATTTTGTCTTTGTAGAGTTACTGGAAGTAAGAGTAAAATTTCCTCGGGAGAAAATTCATACGGAGGTTTTCCTGATTTTACACTAGGGAAGCGTTCGACACCAATTTTATCGTTCTGGAGTTACTAAAAGTAAAAGAAAAATTTGCTTTTTAGAAAATTACTTCTGAAGTATTTCCGATTATTCTCTAGGGAAGTATTCGACATTAATTTTGTCTTTGTAGAGTTACTGGAAGTAAGAATAAAATTTGCTCGGCAGAAAATTCCAACGGAAGTTTTCCTGTTTATTCTCTAAAGAAGAGTTCTACACCAATTTTGTCTTTGTAAAGTTACTGGAAGTAGGAATAAAGTTTACTCGGCAGAAAATTCCTAAGAGGATTTTCCCGATTTTACACTAAGGAAGTGTCCGACACAAATTTTGTCTTTGTAGTGTAACTGAAAGTATGAGTGGAATTTGCCAGATAAAAAATTTCTACGGAAGTTTTCCCGATTATTCACTAGGGAAGCGTTCTTCATCAATTTTGTCATTGGAAAGTTACTGGAAACAAGAAAAATATTTACTCGGCAGAAAATTTCTTCGGGAGTTTTCCCGATTTTACACTAGGGAAGCGTTCGACACAAATTTAGTGTTTGTAGTGTTCTTGGAAGTATGATAAAAATTTGCTGGAAACAAGAAAAATATTTACTTGGCAGAAAATTCCTACGAAGGTTTTCCTGATTTTACACTATGGAAGTATACGACACCAATTTTGTCTTTGTAGAGTTACTGGAAGTAAGAGTAAAATTTCCTCGGGAGAAAATTCATACGGAAGTTTTCCTGATTTTACACTAAGGAAGCGTTCGACACCAATTTTATCGTTGTGGAGTTACTATCAAATCAGTGAATAATTTTAGTTTGAATTCGGTAGAAAAAAAAAATTTTTTTGGTGGTGGGGGGGTCAAATTTTTTTTATGACGGATTCCGATAGAATTCGGTACTAGTAACGTAATGCAGTTAACCCCGTCGATCAATTCGAAATAGTTCAGAAGTTATGACGTTTTGCAAATAAGGAGTGAGAAGAACGATATGGGCATTTCTTGTAGTCTAGTGGATCAGTGCGTTGCTTTGGAATCTACGGACCAGGGTTCGATGCCGTGTTCCGGAAGTGATTTTTTGCATTTTTTTTCGACTTTTACCTTCATTAATAGACCAAATATGCCCATTCCAGTAACTCTAGGTGGTTTTCCATATCAAATCAGTGAATAATTTTAGTTTAAATTCGGTAGAAAAAAAAAATTTTTTTTGGTGGTGGGGGGGTCAAATTTTTTTTATGACGGATTCCGATAGAATTCGGTACTAGTAACGTAATGCAGTTAACCCCGTCGATCAATTCGAAATAGTTCAGAAGTTATGACGTTTTGCAAATAAGGAGTGAGAAGAACGATATGGGCATTTCTTGTAGTCTAGTGGATCAGTGCGTTGCTTTGGAATCTACGGACCAGGGTTCGATGCCGTGTTCCGGAAGTGATTTTTTGCAATTTTTTTCGACTTTTTCCTTCATTAATAAAACAAATTTCTACGGAAGTTTTCCCGATTATTCACTAGGGAAGCGTTCTTCATCAATTTTGTCATTGGAAAGTTACTGGAAACAAGAAAAATATTTACTCGGCAGTAAATTTCTTCGAGAGTTTTCCCGATTTTACACTAGGGAAGCGTTCGACACAAATTTAGTGTTTGTAGTGTTCTTGGAAGTATGATATAAATTTGCTGGAAACAAGAAAAATATTTACTCGGCAGAAAATTTCTACGAAGGTTTTCCTGATTTTACGCTAGGGAAGCGTCGACACCAATTTTGTCTTTGTAGTGTTACTGAAAGTATGAGAAGAATTTGCTTTTTAGAAAATTACTTCTAGTTTTTCGATTATTCTCTAGGAAGTATTCGACACTAATTTTTTCTTGGTAGTGTTACTGGAAGAAAGAGTAAAATTTGCCCGGCAGAAAATTCCAAAGGAAATTTTCCTGATTATTCTCTAGGAAGCGTTCTACACCAATTTTTCTTTGTAGTTACTGGAAGTAGGAATAAAGTTTACTCGGCAGAAAATTCCTAAGGATTTTCCGATTTTACACTAAGGAAGTGTCCGACACACCATTTGTCTTTGTAGTGTAACTGAAAGTATGAGAGGAATTTGCCAGATAAAAAATTTCTACGGAAGTTTTCCCGATTATTCACTAGGGAAGCGTTCTTCATCAATTTTGTCATTGGAAAGTTACTGGAAACAAGAAAAATATTTACTCGGCAGTAAATTTCTTCGAGAGTTTTCCCGATTTTACACTAGGGAAGCGTTCGACACAAATTTAGTGTTTGTAGTGTTCTTGGAAGTATGATAAAAATTTGCTGGAAACAAGAAAAATATTTACTCGGCAAAAAATTCCTACGAAGGTTTTCCTGATTTTACACCAGGGAAGCGTTCGACACCAATTTTGTCTTTGTAGTGTTGCTGAAAGTATGAGAAGAATTTGCCAGAAAAAAAATTTCTACAGAAGTTTTCCCGATTAATCTCTATGGAAGTATACGACACTAATTTTGTCTTTGTAGAGTTACTGGAAGTAAGAGTAAAATTTCCTCGGGAGAAAATTCATACGGAGGTTTTCCTGATTTTACACTAGGGAAGCGTTCGACACCAATTTTATCGTTCTGGAGTTACTAAAAGTAAAAGAAAAATTTGCTTTTTAGAAAATTACTGAATTTTCCGATTATTCTCTAGGAAGCGTATTCGACACTAATTTTGTCTTTGTAGAGTTACTGGAAGTATGAGAGGAATTTGCCAGATAAAAAATTTCTACGGAAGTTTTCCTGTTTATTCTCTAGGGAAGAGTTCTACACCAATTTTGTCTTTGTAAAGTTACTGGAAGTAGGAATAAAGTTTATTTGGCAGAAAATTCCTAAGGGGATTTTCCCGATTTTACACTAAGGAAGCGTTCGACACAAATTTAGTGTTTGTAGTGTAACTGAAAGTATGAGTGGAATTTGCCAGATAAAAATTTTAGAAAATTCCGAAGTTTTCCCTGATTATTCACTAGGAAGCGTTCTTCATCAATTTTGTCATTGTAGAGTTACTGGAAGTAAGAAGAAAAATATTTACTCGGCAGAAAATTTCTCGGAAGTTTTCCGATTTTACACTAGGAAGCGTTCGACACCAATTTAGTGTCTTTGTAGTGTTACTTGGAAGTATGATAAAAATTTGCTGGAAACAAGAAAATTTTACTTTTTTACACTAGGGAAGTGTCCGACACTAATTTTGTCTTTGTAGCGGTACTGAAAGTATGAGAGAAATTTGCCAGATAAAAAATTTCTACGGAAGTTTTCCCGATTATTCACTAGGGAAGCGTTCTTCACCAATTTTGTCATTGAAAAGTTACTGGAAAAAAGAAAAATATTTACTCGGCAGAAAAATTTCTTTGAGTTTTCCCGATTTTACACTAAGGAAGCGTTCGACACCAAATTAGTGTAGTTGTTCTTGACGTATTTAAATAAAGTATGAGAAAAAAAATTTTTTGCTGCGTTGCTTTGGAATCTACGGACCAGGGTTCGATGCCGTGTTCCGGAAGTAATTTTTTGCATTTTTTTTCGACTTTTACCTTCATTAATAGACCAAATATGCCCATTCCTGTAACTCTAGGTGGTTTTCCATATCAAATCAGTGAATAATTTCAGTTTGAATTCGGTAGAAAAAAAAAAATTTTTTTGGTGGTGGGGGGGTCAAATTTTTTTTATGACGGATTCCGATAGAATTCGGTACTAGTAACGTAATGCAGTTAACCCCGTCGATCAATTCGAAATAGTTCAGAAGTTATGACGTTTTGCAAATAAGGAGTGAGAAGAACGATATGGGCATTTCTTGTAGTCTAGTGGATCAGTGCGTTGCTTTGGAATCTACGGACCAGGGTTCGATGCCGTGTTCCGGAAGTGATTTTTTGCAATTTTTTTCGACTTTTTCCTTCATTAATAAAACAAATTTGCCCATTCCTAGGAAGCGTTCTTCATCAATTTTGTCATTGGAAAGTTACTGGAAACAAGAAAAATATTTACTCGGCAGTAAATTTCTTCGAGAGTTTTCCCGATTTTACACTAGGGAAGCGTTCGACACAAATTTAGTGTTTGTAGTGTTCTTGGAAGTATGATATAAATTTGCTGGAAACAAGAAAAATATTTACTCGGCAGAAAATTTCTACGAAGGTTTTCCTGATTTTACGCTAGGGAAGCGTCGACACCAATTTTGTCTTTGTAGTGTTACTGAAAGTATGAGAAGAATTTGCTTTTTAGAAAATTACTTCTGAATTATTTCCGATTATTCTCTAAGGAAGTATTCGACACTAATTTTGTCTTTGTAGAGTTACTGGAAGTAAGAATAAAATTTGCACGGCAGAAAATTCCAAAGGAAATTTTCCTGGTTATTCTCTAGGGAAGCGTTCTACACCAATTTTTTCTTTGTAAAGTTACTGGAAGTAGGAATAAAGTTTACTCGGCAGAAAATTCCTAAGGGGATTTTCCCGATTTTACACTAAGGATGTGTCCGACACAAATTTAGTCTTTGTAGTGTAACTTAAAGTATGAGAGGAATTTGCCAGATAAAAAATTTCTACGGAAGTTTTCCCGATTATTCACTAGGGAAGCGTTCTTCATCAATTTTGTCATTGGAAAGTTACTGGAAACAAGAAAAATATTTACTCGGCAGAAAATTTCTGCGGGAGTTTTCCCGATTTTACACTAGGGAAGCGTTCGACACAAATTTAGTGTTTGTAGTGTTCTTGGAAGTATGAAAAAAATTTGCTGGAAACAAGAAAAATATTTACTCGGCAGAAAATTCCTACGAAGGTTTTCCTGATTTTACACCAGGGAAGCGTTCGACACCAATTTTGTCTTTGTAGTGTTGCTGAAAGTATGAGAAGAATTGCCAGAAAAAAAATTTCTACAGAAGTTTTCCCGATTAATCTCTATGGAAGTATACGACACCAATTTTGTCTTTGTAGAGTTACTGGAAGTAAGAGTAAAATTTCCTTGGGAGAAAACTGATACGGAGGTTTTCCTGATTTTACACTAAGGAAGCGTTCGACACCAATTTTATCGTTGTGGAGTTACTAAAAGTAAAAGAAAAATTTGCTTTTTAGAAAATTACCTCTGAAGTATTTCCGATTATTCTCTAGGGAAGTATTCGACACTAATATTGTCTTTGTAGAGTTACTGGAAGTAAGAATAAAATTTGCTCGGCAGAAAATTCCAACGGAAGTTTTCCTGTTTATTCTCTAGGGAAGAGTTCTACACCAATTTTGTATTTGTAAAGTTACTGGAAGTAGGAATAAAGTTTACTCGGCAGAAAATTCCTAAGGTGATTTTCCCGATTTTACACTAAGGAAGTGTCCGACACAAAATTTGTCTTTGTAGTGTAACTTAAAGTATGAGAGGAATTTGCCAGATAAAAAATTTCTACGGAAGTTTTCCCGATTATTCACTAGGGAAGCGTTCTTCATCAATTTTGTCATTGGAAAGTTACTGGAAACAAGAAAAATATTTACTCGGCAGAAAATTTCTTCGGGAGTTTTCCCGATTTTACACTAGGGAAGCGTTCGACACAAATTTAGTGTTTGTAGTGTTCTTGGAAGTATGATAAAAATTTGCTGGAAACAAGAAAAATATTTACTCGGCAAAAAATTCCTACGAAGGTTTTCCTGATTTTACACTATGGAAGTATACGACACCAATTTTGTCTTTGTAGAGTTACTGGAAGTAAGAGTAAAATTTCCTCGGGAGAAAATTCATACGGAAGTTTTCCTGATTTTACACTAAGGAAGCGTTCGACACCAATTTTATCGTTGTGGAGTTACTAAAAGTAAAAAAAAAATTTTTTTTGGTGGTGGGGGGGTCAAATTTTTTTTATGACGGATTCCAAATATGCCCATTCCAGTAACTCTAGGTGGTTTTCCATATCAAATCAGTGAATAATTTTAGTTTAAATTCGGTAGAAAAAAAAAATTTTTTTGGTGGTGGGGGGGTCAAATTTTTTTTATGACGGATTCCGATAGAATTCGGTACTAGTAACGTAATGCAGTTAACCCCGTCGATCAATTCGAAATAGTTCAGAAGTTATGACGTATTGCAAATAAGGAGTGAGAAGAACGATATGGGCATTTCTTGTAGTCCAGTGGATCAGTGCGTTGCTTTGGAATCTACGGACCAGGGTTCGATGCCGTGTTCCGGAAGTAATTTTTTGCATTTTTTTTCGACTTTTACCTTCATTAATAGACCAAATATGCCCATTTTAGTAACTCTAGTTGGTTTTCCATATCAAATCAGTGAATAATTTTAGTTTGAATTCGGTAGAAAAAAAAAATTTTTTTTGTGGTGGGGGGGTCAAATTTTTTTTATGACGGATTCCGATAGAATTCGGTACTAGTAACGTAATACAGTTAACCCCGTCGATCAATTCGAAATAGTTCAGAAGTTATGACGTTTTGCAAATAAGGAGTGAGAAGAACGATATGGGCATTTCTTGTAGTCTAGTGGATCAGTGCGTTGCTTTGGAATCTACGGACCAGGGATCGATGCCGTGTTCCGGAAGTGATTTTTTGCATTTTTTTTCGACTTTTTCCTTCATTAATAGACCAAATATGCCCATTCCAGTAACTCTAGGTGGGTTTCCATATCAAATCAGTGAATAATTTTAGTTTGAATTCGGTAGAAAAAAAAAATTTTTTTTGGTGGTGGGGGGGTCAAATTTTTTTTATGACAGATTCCGATAGAATTCGGTACTAGTAACGTAATGCAGTTAACCCCGTCGATCAATTCGAAATAGTTCTGAAGTTATGACGTTTTGCAAATAAGGAGTGAGAAGAACGATATGGGCATTTCTTGTAGTCCAGTGGATCAGTGCGTTGCTTTGGAATCTACGGACCAGGGTTCGATGCCGTGTTCCGGAAGTGATTTTTTGCATTTTTTTTCGACTTTTTCCTTCATTAATAGACCAAATATGCCCATTCCAGTAACTCTAGGTGGTTTTCCATATCAAATCAGTGAATAATTTTAGTTTGAATTCGGTAGAAAAAAAAAATTTTTTTTGGTGGTGGGATGGTCAAATTTTTTTTATGACGGATTCCGATAGAATTCGGTACTAGTAACGTAATGCAGTTAACCCCGTCGATCAATTCGAAATAGTTCAGAAGTTATGACGTTTTGCAAATAAGGAGTGAGAAGAACGATATGGGCATTTCTTGTAGTCTAGTGGATCAGTGCGTTGCTTTGGAATCTACGGACCAGGGTTCGATGCCGTGTTCCGGATGTGATTTTTTGCATTTTTTTTCGACTTTTTCCTTCATTAATAGACCAAATATGCCCATTCCAGTAACTCTAGGTGGTTTTCCATATCAAATCAGAGAATAATTTTAGTTTGAATTCGGTAGAAAAAAAAAATTTTTTTTGGTGGTGGGGGGGTCAAATTTTTTTTATGACGGATTCCGATAGAGTTCGGTACTAGTAACGTAATGCAGTTAACCCCGTCGATCAATTCGAAATAGTTCAGAAGTTATGATGTTTTGCAAATAAGGAGTGAGAAGAACGATATAGGCATTTCTTGTAGTCTAGTGGATCAGTGCGTTGCTTTGGAATCTACGGACCAGGGATCGATGCCGTGTTCCGGAAGTGATTTTTTGCATTTTTTTTCGACTTTTTCCTTCATTAATAGACCAAATATGCCCATTCCAGTAACTCTACGTGGGTTTCCATATCAAATCAGTGAATAATTTTAATTTGAATTCGGTAGAAAATAAAAATTTTTTTTTGTAGAGGGGGGGTCAAATTTTTTTTATGACAGATTCCGATAGAATTCGGTACTAGTAACGTAATGCAGTTAACCCCGTCGATCAATTCGAAATAGTTCTGAAGTTATGACGTTTTGCAAATAAGGAGTGAGAAGAACGATATGGGCATTTCTTGTAGTCCAGTGGATCAGTGCGTTGCTTTGGAATCTACGGACCAGGGTTCGATGCCGTGTTCCGGAAGTGATTTTTTGCAATTTTTTTCGACTTTTTCCTTCATTAATAGACCAAATATGCCCATTCCAGTAACTCTAGGTGGTTTTCCATATCAAATCAGTGAATAATTTTAGTTTGAATTCCGTAGAAAAAAAAAATTTTTTTTGGTGGTGGGGGGGTCAAATTTTTTTTATGACGGATTCCGTTAGAATTTGTTACTAGTAACTTTATGCAGTTAACACCGTCGGTCAATTCGAAATAGTTCAGAAGTTATGACGTTTTGCAAATAATGAGTGAGAAGAACGATATGGGCATTTCTTGTTGTCTAGTGGATCAGTGCGTTGCTTTGGAATCTACGGACCAGGGTTCGATGCCGTGTTCCGGAAGTGATTTTTTTCGCATTTTTTTTCGACTTTTTCCTTCATTAATAGACCAAATATGCCCATTCCAGTAACTCTAGGTGGGTTTCCATATCAAATCAGTGAATAATTTTAGTTTGAATTCGGTAGAAAAAAAAAATTTTTTTTGGTGGTGGGGGGGTCAAATGTTTTTTATGACAGATTCCGATAGAATTCGGTACTAGTAACGTAATGCAGTTAACCCCGTCGGTCAATTCGAAATAGTTCTGAAGTTATGACGTTTTGCAAATAAGGAGTGAGAAGAACGATATGGGCATTTCTTGTAGTCTAGTGGATCAGTGCGTTGCTTTGGAATCTACGGACCAGGGTTCGATGCCGTGTTCCGGAAGTGATTTTTTTCGCATTTTTTTTCGACTTTTTCCTTCATTAATAGACCAAATATGCCCATTCCAGTAACTCTAGGTGGTTTTCCATATCAAATCAGTGAATAATTTTAGTTTGAATTCGGTAGAAAAAAAAAATTTTTTTTGGTGGTGGGGGGGTCAAATTTTTTTTATGACGGATTCCGATAGAATTCGTACTAGTAACGTAATGCAGTTAATCCCGTCGATCAATTCGAAATAGTTCAGAAGTTATGACGTTTTGTAAATAAAGAGTGAGAAGAACGATATGGGCATTTCTTGTTGTCTAGTGGATCAGTGCGTTGCTTTGGAATCTACGGACCAGGGTTCGATGCCGTGTTCCGGAAGTGATTTTTTGCAATTTTTTCGAATTTTCCTTCATTAATAGACCAAATATGCCCATTCCAGTATTTCTAGGTGGTTTTCCATATCAAATCAGTGAATAATTTTCGTTTGAATTCCGTAGAAAAAAAAATTTTTTTTTGGTGGTGGGGGGGTCATTTTTTTTATGACGGATTCCGTTAGAATTCGCTACTAGTAACGTAATGCAGTTAACCCCGTCGGTCAATTCGAAATAGTTCAGAAGTTATGACGTTTTGCAAATAATGAGTGAGAAGAACGATATGGGCATTTCTTGTAGTCTAGTGGATCAGTGCGTTGCTTTGGAATCTACGGACCAGGGTTCGATGCCGTGTTCCGGAAGTGATTTTTTGCATTTTTTTTCGACTTTTTCCTTCATTAATAGACCAAATATGCCCATTCAATAAATATAGGTGGTTTTCCATATCAAATCAGTGAATAATTTTAGTTTGAATTCGGTAGAAAAAAAAAATTTTTTTTGGTGGTGGGGGGGTCAAATTTTTTTTATGACGGATTCCGATAGAATTCGGTACTAGTAACGTAATGCAGTTAACCCCGTCGATCAATTCGAAATAGTTCAGAAGTTATGACGTTTTGCAAATAAGAGTGAGAAGAACGATATGGGCATTTCTTGTAGTCTAGTGGATCAGTGCGTTGCTTTGGAATCTACGGACCAGGGTTCGATGCCGTGTTCCGGAAGTGATTTTTTGCATTTTTTTTCGACTTTTTCCTTCATTAATAGACCAAATATGCCCATTCCAGTAACTCTAGGTGGTTTTCCATATCAAATCAGTGAATAATTTTAGTTTGAATTCGGTAGAAAAAAAAAATTTTTTTTGGTGGTAGGGGGGTCAAATTTTTTTTATGACATATTCCGATAGAATTCGGTACTAGTAACGTAATGCAGTTAACCCCGTCGATCAATTCGAAATAGTTCAGAAGTTATGACGTTTTGCAAATAAGGAGTGAGAAGAACGATATGGGCATTTCTTGTAGTCTAGTGGATCAGTGCGTTGCTTTGGAATCTACGGACCAGGGTTCGATGCCGTGTTCCGGAAGTGATTTTTTGCATTTTTTTTCGACTTTTTCCTTCATTAATAGACCAAATATGCCCATTCCAGTAACTCTAGGTGGTTTTCCATATCAAATCAGTGAATAATTTTAGTTTGAATTCGGTAGAAAAAAAAAATTTTTTTTGGTGGTGGGGGGGTCAAATTTTTTTTATGACGGATTCCGATAGAATTCGGTACTAGTAACGTAATGCAGTTAACCCCGTCGATCAATTCGAAATAGTTCAGAAGTTATGACGTTTTGCACAGACGGTGGGTGAAGAACGATATGGGCATTTCTTGTAGTCTAGTGGATCAGTGCGTTGCTTTGAAATCTACGGACCAGGGTTCGATGCCGTGTTCCGGAAGTGATTTTTTGCATTTTTTTTCGACTTTTTCCTTCATTAATAAACCAAATATGCCCATTCCAGTAACTCTAGGTGGTTTTCCATATCAAATCAGTGAATAATTTTAGTTTGAATTCAGTAGAAAAAAAAAATTTTTTTTGGTGGTGGGGGGGTCAAATTTTTTTTATGACGGATTCCGATAGAATTCGGTACTAGTAACGTAATGCAGTTAACCCCGTCGTTCAATTCGAAATAGTTCAGAAGTTATGACGTTTTGCAAATAAGGAGTGAGAAGAACGATATGGGCATTTCTTGTAGTCTAGTGGATCAGTGCGTTGCTTTGGAATCTACGGACCAGGGTTCGATGCCGTGTTCCGGAAGTGATTTTTTTCGCATTTTTCTTCGACTTTTTCCTTCATTAATAAACCAAATATGCCCATTCCAGTAACTCTAGGTGGTTTTTCATATCAAATCAGTGAATAATTTTAGTTCGAATTAATAAAAGTATGATAAAAATTTGCTGGAAACAAGAAAAATATTTACTCGGCAGAAAATTCCTACCGGGGTCTTCCTGATTTTACACTAGGGAAGCGTTCGACACCAATTTTGTCTTTGTAGTGTTACTGAAAGTATGAGAAGAATTTGCCAGAAAAAAAATTTCTACAGAAGTTTTCCCGATTAATCTCTAGGGAAGTATACGACACCAATTTTGTCTTTGTAGAGTTACTGGAAGTAAGAGTAAAATTTCCTCGGGAGAAAATTCATACGGAGGTTTTCCTGATTTTACACTAGAGAAGCGTTCGACACCAATTTTATCGTTGTGGAGTTACTAAAAGTAAAAGAAAAATTTGCTTGTCAGAAAATTACTTCTGAAGTATTTCCGATTCTTCTCTAGGGAAGTATTCGACACTAATTTTGTCTTTGTAGAGTTACTGGAAGTAAGAATAAAATTTGCTCGGCAGAAAATTCCAACGGAAGTTTTCCTGATTATTCTCTTGGGAAGCGGTCTGCACCAATTTTGTCTTTGTAAAGTTACTGGAAGTAGAAATAAAATTTACTCGGCAGAAAATTCCTAAGGGGATTTTCCCGATTTTACACTAAGGAAGTGTCCGACACAATTTTGTCTTTGTAGTGTACTGAAAGTATGAGAGGAATTTGCCAGATAAAAATTTCTACGGAAGTTTTCCCGATTATTCTCTAGGAAGCGTTCTTCATCAATTTTGTCATTGGTAAAGTTACTGGAAAGTAAGAAAAATTTACTCGGCAGAAAATTCCTACGGGGTTTTCCTGATTTTACACTAGGAAGCGTTCGACACCAGTTTAGTGTTTGTAGTGTTCTTGGAAGTATGATAAAAATTTGCTGGAAACAAGAAAAATATTTACTCGGCAGAAAATTCCTACAGGGGTTTTCCTGATTTTACACTAGGGAAGCGTTCGACACCAATTTTGTCTTTGTAGTTTTACTGAAAGTATGAGAACAATTTGCCAGAAAAAATATTCCTACAGAAGTTTTCCCGATTAATCTCTAGGGAAGTATAAGACACCAATTTTGTCTTTGTCGAGTTACTGGAAGTAAGAGTAAAATTTACTCGGAAAAAAATTCATACGGAGGTTTTCCTGATATTTCTCTAGGGAAGCGTTCTACACCAATTTAATCGTTGTGGAGGTACGAAAAGTAAAAGAAAAACTTGCTTGTCAGAAAATTACTTCTGAAGTATTTCCGATTATTCTCTAGGGAAGTATTCGACACTAATTTTGTCTTTGTAGAGTTACTGGAAGTAAGAATAAAATTTGCTCGGCAAAAAATTCCAACGGAAGTTTTCCTGATAATTCTCTAGGGAAGCGTTCTACACCAATTTTGTCGTTGTAAAGTTACTGGAAGTAGGAATAAAATTTACTCGGCAGAAAATTCCTAAGGGGATTTTCCCGATTTTACACTAAGTGTCTGACATTAATTTTGTCTTTGTAGTGTACCTGAAAGTATGAGAGGAATTTGCCAGATAAAAAATTTCTACGGAAGTTTTCCCGATTATTCACTAGGGAAGCGTTCTTCATCAATTTTGTCATTGGAAAGTTACTGGAAACAAGAAAAATATTTACTCGGCAGAAAATTCCTACGGGGGTTTTCCCGATTTTACACTAGGGAAGCGTTCGACACCAATTTAGTGTTTGTAGTGTTCTTGGAAGTATGATAAAAATTTGCTGGAAACAAGAAAAATATTTACTCGGCAGAAAATTCCTACGGGGGTTTTCCTGATTTTACACTAGGGAAGCGTTCGACACCAATTTTGTCTTTGTAGTGTTACTGAAAGTATGAGAAGAATTTGCCAGAAAAAAAATTTCTACAGAAGTTTTCCCGATTAATCTCTAGGGAAGTATACGACACCAATTTTGTCTTTGTAGAGTTACTGGAAGTAAGAGTAAAATTTCCTCGGCAGAAAATTCCTAAGGGGATTTTCCCGATTTTACACTAAGGAAGTGTCCGACACTAATTTTGTCTTTGTAGTGTAACTGAAAGTATGAGAGGAATTTGCCAGAAAAAAAATTTCTACAGAAGTTTTCCCGATTAATCTCTAGGGAAGTATACGACACCAATTTTGTCTTTGTAGAGTTACTGGAAGTAAGAGTAAAATTTCCTCGGGAGAAAATTCATACGGAGGTTTTCCTGATTTTACACTAGGGAAGCGTTCGACACCAATTTTATCGTTGTGGAGTTACTAAAAGTAAAAGAAAAATTTGCTTGTCAGAAAATTACTTCTGAAGTATTTCCGATTATTCTCTAGGGAAGTATTCGACACTAATTTTGTCTTTGTAGAGTTACTGGAAGTAAGAATAAAATTTGCTCGGCAGAAAATTCCAACGGAAGTTTTCCTGATTTTTCTCTAGGGAAGCGTTCTACACCAATTTTTTCTTTGTAAAGTTACTGGAAGTAGGAATAAAATTTACTCGGCAGAAAATTCCTAAGGGGATTTTCCCGATTTTACACTAAGGAAGTGTCCGACATTAATTTTGTCTTTGTAGTGTACCTGAAAGTATGAGAGGAATTTGCCAGATAAAAAATTTCTACGGAAATTTTCCCCATTATTCACTAGGGAAGCGTTCTTCATCAATTTTGTCATTGGAAAGTTACTGGAAACAAGAAAAATATTTACTCGGCAGAAAATTCCTACGGGGGTTTTCCCGATTTTACACTAGGGAAGCGTTCGACACCAATTTAGTGTTTGTAGTGTTCTTGGAAGTATGATAAAAATTTGCTGGAAACAAGAAAAATATTTACTCGGCAGAAAATTCCTACGGGGGTTTTCCTGATTTTACACTAGGGAAGCGTTCGACACCAATTTTGTCTTTGTAGTGTTACTGAAAGTATGAGAAGAATTTGCCAGAAAAAATATTCCTACAGAAGTTTTCCCGATTAATCTCTAGGGAAGTATAAGACACCAATTTTGTCTTTGTAGAGTTACTGGAAGTAAGAGTAAAATTTCCTCGGGAGAAAATTCATACGGAGGTTTTCCTGATTTTACACTAAGGAAGCGTTCGACACAAATTTAGTGTTTGTAGTGTTCTTGGAAGTATGATAAAAATTTGCTGGAAACAAGAAAAATAGTTACTCGGCAGAAAGTTCCTACGGGGGTTTCCTGATTTTACACTAGGGAAGCGTTCGACACCAATTTTGTCTTTGTAGTGTTACTGAATGTATGAGAAGAATTTGCCAGAAAAAAAATGTCTACAGAAGTTTTCCCGATTAATCTCTAGGGAAGTATACGACACCAATTTTGTCTTTGTAGAGTTACTGGAAGTAAGAGTAAAATTTCCTCCGGAGAAAATTCATACGGAAGTTATCCTGATTTTACACTAGGGAAGCGTTCGACACCACTTTTATCGTTGTGGAGTTACTGAAAGTAAAAGAAAAATTTGCTTGTCAGAAAATTACTTCTGAAGTATTTCCGATTATTCTCTAGGGAAGTATTCGACACTAATTTTGTCTTTGTAGAGTTACTGGAAGTAAAGCCAGATGACAAACATTGAAAAATGAAGACGACTCGACCTATCTATCGACGCTGAACGCCGCAGTGGGAAAATAATTTTAATGACAACGGGTCAGTATTCGACGTCGGCCCCTTGAAGAGTCAACACCAACGGGACAAACGGCGGGAAATATTCTCGGCAACTACGAACGCCACAGCCGGTTTACGAGTATAATAGTAATGACTACGGGTAAATTTTAGATGACGGCGCCGCGTGCGGCCAACGCAAACACGGTATACGGGGACTACCCGTATGACGTTCAGCGACGAAGTAGCCACCGAACGTGTTCGGATCCGGACAAGGCGCGGCCCGACGACCGGCTACCGCCGCGTTTCGATCGTCGTCCTCCGTGTCGATGATGCTTTCAATGCGGTCGTTGAACCGGCGTACCGGCTGAACACCGGTCCGCGTGAAACTAGTCAGCGGCCGCGGTCGCACTACAGACCGACCGTCTGTATATTCATTCGTATTCTAGCCTTCTAACGGACAAATGAAGTGGAAAATTAAACCTCGTAAACGTTGCAGCGGGAATATAATGTTAGTGACTACGGGTAAATTTTCGATGACGGCCCCGTGTGCGGCCAACGCAAACACGGTAAACGGCGACTACTCGTATGTTATTCCACGTCATTGCAGCCACCGAACGTGATCGGATCCGGACGGAGGACGGCGCGTTGAACGGTTGTTATTGCGGCACACATCGTCGGGCGGGCAGCTTATACCAATACACCCGTGCGACGACGCGGGACTCTAAGAGTCACTGGAACTGTGCCATCTGCGCGCTAGACCGATCGTACACCGACCTTGTCGCTTCTGCAGAACGTGTGCGCCGCGCACAAAATATTTTTGTACGCGACGCCTTTTTACGAATATACAGAGTAGTAAAGCCAGATGACAAACATTGAAAAATTAAGACGACTCGACCTATCTATCGACGCTGAACGCCGCAGTGGGAAAATAATTTTAATGACAACGGGTCAGTATTCGACGTCGGCCCCTTGAAGAGTCAACATCAACGGGACAAACGGCTCAAAATATTCTCGGCAACTACGAACGCCGCAGCCGGTTTACGAGTATAATAGTAATGACTACGGGTAAATTTTAGATGACGGCCCCGCGTGCGGCCAACGCAAACACGGTATACGGGGACTACCCGTATGACGTTCAGCGACGAAGTAGCCACCGAACGTGTTCGGATCCGGACAAGGCGCGGCCCGACGACCGGCTACCGCCGCGTTTCGATCGTCGTCCTCCGTGTCGATGATGCTTTCAATGCGGTCGTTGAACCGGCGTACCGGCTGAACACCGGTCCGCGTGAAACTAGTGATCCGGACGGAGCGCGGCCCGTGGAACGGCTACCAACGCTTTTCGATCGTCGTCGCCCGTGTCGATGATGCTTTCAATGCGGTCGTTGAACCGGTTGAACACCGTACCGCGGGAAACTAGTGATCCGGACGGAGCGCGGCCCGTGGAACGGCTACCAACGCTTTTCGATCGTCGTCGCCCGTGTCGATGATGCTTTCAATGCGGTCGTTGAACCGGCTGAACACCGGTCCGCGTGAAACTAGTGATCCGGACGGAGTGCGGCTCGTGGAACGGCTACCGAAGCTTTTCGATCGTCGTCGCCCGTGTCGATGATGCTTGCAATGCGGTCGTTGAACCGGCGTACCGGCTGAACACCGGTCCGCGTGAAACTAGTCAGCGGCCGCGGTCGCACTACAGACCGACAGTCTGTATATTCATTCGTATTCTAGCCTTCTAACGGACAAAAAAAAGTGGAAAA
Source organism: Chaetogeoica ovagalla (assembly GCA_032441825.1). Taxonomy (NCBI): domain Eukaryota; kingdom Metazoa; phylum Arthropoda; class Insecta; order Hemiptera; family Aphididae; genus Chaetogeoica; species Chaetogeoica ovagalla. The sequence goes on along the minus strand of CM063735.1, from coordinate 10,993,100 downwards.
TTAAACCTCGTAAACGTTGCAGCGGGAATATAATGTTAGTGACTACGGGTAAATTTTCGATGACGGCCCCGTGTGCGGCCAACGCAAACACGGTAAACGGCGACTACTCGTATGTTATTCCACGTCGTTGCAGCCACCGAACGTGTTCGGATCCGTACAAGGCGCGGCCCGATGACCGGCTACCGCCGCGTTTCGATCGTCGTCGCTCGTGTCGATGATGCTTTCAATGCGGTCGTTGAACCGGTGTACCGGCTGAACACCGTACCGCGGGAAACTAGTGATTCGGACGGAGCGCGGCCCGTGGAACGGTTACCAACGCTTTTCGATCGTCGTCGCCCGTGTCGATGATGCTTTCAATGCGGTCGTTGAACCGGTTGAACACCGTACCGCGGGAAACTAGTGATCCGGACGGAGCGCAGCTCGTGGAACGGCTACCGAAGCTTTTCGATCGTCGTCGCCCGTGTCGATGATGCTTGCAATGCGGTCGTTGAACCGGCGTACCGGCTGAACACCGGTCCGCGTGAAACTAGTCAGCGGTTAGGGACCACTCTCGGATGGATTTTTATGGGAACTGCAAGTTACGCATCAACCCCACCATCGCGAGTGTGTTTGAAAATATCTCTTGAACCTTCGCTCAATCAATTGCTTCATCGTTTTTGTGAATGTGAAGAACCCGTGGTTCCAGCTATACCTTTTACTGAAGAAGAAAAGTGTGAGGAGATCTTTCGGCAAACTACAATAAGAGACAACACAGGGCGCTACAGTGTTTCTTTCCCATTCAAAATGGACCCGTCAGTACTTGGGGATTCTCGAACAATGGCAATGTCACGATTCTACAACTTAGAACGCCAATTACAGAGAGAGCCAAACGTGTATGCTGAATATCGCTTGTTCATGCATGAATATCTGACGCTCGGTCATATGAAAATTGCGACGACTCCTGCGAAATATATAATTCCACATCATGCAGTCGTAAAATATTCTAATGACAAAATTAAATTACGTGTTGTTTTCGATGCGTCGGCTCGCACATCCTCTGGAGTTTCGTTGAACGACATTTTGTTTATCGGACCGAAACTACAATGCGACATTATGAATTTATTAATCTGCTGCCGCGTACATAAGTATATGTTCACAGCTGACATTTCTAAAATGTATCGTCAGATAAACGTTGTACCTTCGGAGTGCGAATACCAGCACATCCTGTGGCGAGACGATCCTTCCAAACCACTAATGGAATATTCATTGTCAATCGTTACTTACGGAATTGCATCGTCACCTTTTCAAGCTATACGCGTACTCCACCAACTTGAAGAGGATGATGGATACCAATATCCAGCAGCTCGCATGATTCTTTCCACTCAAACGTATGTGGATGACATCATTACGGGTGCAGAAACAGTTAATGAGACTATAGTACTCCAGCTGCAGGTTACCCAATTATTGGCTCGAGGTGGCCTGGAACTGAAGAAATGGGCTAGCAATTGTTCAGAGGTCCTTCAGAATGTTCCTATTGAAGATCGAGTTAAAGAATTGTCTTTTGACCCAAAAGATAATTGTTTGGTCAAAATTCTTGGTTTATATTGGGACCCAGTTGCAGATGTCTTTAGTTACCGTAGTGAGCCTTTTACTTCGATTCCGACAAAACGTTCCGTACTATCGGCTATAGCGAAGATTTATGATCCACTTGGCACGTTGGCACCCATCACATTCTGGGCGAAATGTTTTATGCAAGTCCTCTGGAAAGGTGGATACGACTGGGATCAGCCCATTTCGGAAGATTTGTCCTGCTCATGGAAAAAATTCGCCTCGGAACTTCCATGCGTCTCCTTGGTCAAAATACAAAGGCATATTCCAATGAAACAATCATCATGCGCTCAACTGCTTGGTTTCTCTGACGCCTCACTTAAAGGATTCTCCGCGGTCGTCTACATTCGCCTAGAATATACGTCGATGCCTCCGACGGTACACTTAGTTACCGCAAAATCCAAAGTAGCACCGTTAAAGTCGGGTCGATCGGATGAAACGTTGACGATCCCTAGACTAGAACTTTGTGGTGCATTACTACTTGCGCAGACATTACATCGTGTGCTACAAAATCTCGGTTCAATGATCAACTTGTCAAGCATACACGCATGGACGGATTCCACAATCGTCCTTTCGTGGTTAACGGCTCCTCAAACTCAATTTAAGATATTCGTGACAAATCGACTACAGAAAATCTCGGAGTTATTACCATCTTGCCAGTGGCACCATGTAACTACTCTTCAGAATCCAGCAGATTGCGTTTCACGCGGAATGTATCCGAATGAAACATTATCCCATCAAGTTTATTGGAAGGGTCCAGAATTTTTAAAACAATCGGTTACATGTTGGGCATCGTTAAAGACAATCCTTAAAAAATCCGTATATTCCCTATAATTCATAGTCAATAATTTTTTATTAATGTATATATATATTTATGTTTTTCTTTTAAGTTGGCATGTTAGTTCATATGACCTAGTTTCATATAACTTTACCTCTCTCTCTTAGTTGTTAAATTATAATGTGATTTCTCATTTAGACCTGGACTGACACGGCACTGAAATTTTGGAAGTCATCCGTCGACTTCCAACGCGGGGAGAATGTTCGATATTCGTAAAGGTGGCGAGAAAGCGTCGTCAAGTTAATAATAATAAATCGTAATTAACATTCGAGAATAATCGACGACGCGTTTTCCCACACACAACATCGTATTATCGCAACAACGATTATATTATTTTCGTACGTTGGCCGCCGCCGCCGTGGGAAAAATAATCGTGTTATTCTGTTTTTCTCTCTGAGACGCGTACGTCGTCGCCGTTTTTTTTTCTTCTTCGCCTTTTCAGTTACATACGTATCACGCGCGGTGTGGCACTACGCTGCCATTTATATCACCGTTGTTATTATTTTTATTTTTTGTCGTGCTTTTTTTACGCGTGTGCTCCCTAGTAGCCATATTACCATTATTAACGCTGATACTCGTCTTTGACGACGCAACCGACTCGTCGTATTCATTTTTACGTGCACGCGCCGCCTCCGCCGTAACGCCGTGTAATAATATGTTGTGTCCTCGCCTTCGTCGACACCGCTCGATCGTGTAACGTACACCTCGGTATCTTCAGTCAAATTTGGTCATCACGTTGCGTTACCAGTTGGTCATTGTGTCCGGTCAAGTGCCCTTGTCGCCGTAGCATCGTCGTGATATTCAACGGCAAATTCCCGCCTTGTTCACTTCCAAGAAAAAACGTCAACAGTTCGGTACAGGTCAGACGAATCCTCTTTTCGTGTTTTGTTCAACATTACAATTTTATACTCAGCAAAATATTGTGCGATATTTATATACGTGTATGTTATACGCCATGTATATTTAGTTGTAAGTGTCCCCCATCCGTTCCCTTATTATTAAGTTTTGTATTGTAATAATATTTATTTTCTCAATAACTACAGTCCATTTTTGTTATTAACTCCTTGCGGTTTTCTATTATTCCTTTCTCCGGCCCTTTATTGTGGTGTTAACCTCTTGACGACACGCGGTCAAGATCTTCACGCAAACACTTATTATATATATAATAAAATTAAATAAGTTTTTATATTATATATATAAATATATATGATTGATATATATATATATATATATATATATATATACACTCGGCGTCAAAAAAATCGCACCTTTTGCAAATCTGTTTTCAAAATACTCGTAATTTTAACTACACTCAATCAAATGTTAAGGTTTTGTTATGCTATAATATATGAAAGATGATATATGAGACAGTGTGATGTTGCACGGCAACTAAACCTGAGCCGTTTTGCCGTTCAATGAGTTTTCCAACGGTTTCAAGATACTGATGGCTTCACCCGAAGGTGTGGATCAGGCCGACCACGCTCCACAACAGAAAGAGACGATCGCTTTATTGTCTCGACGTCTTTACGCAATCGATTTTTGAATGCTGTAGAACTTCAACAGCAACTCCATGCAGCTCGCAGAACTACAATAAGCATCTTTATGGTTAGGAGAAGGATACGAGAACAGAAAATTGTGCCTCGTAAACCTGCTACCCGTCTAAGTTAATCATCTTTCATATATTATAGCATAACAAAACCTTAACATTTGATTAAGTGTAGTTAAAATTATTTTGAAAACAAATTTGCAAAAGGTGCGATTTTTTTGATGCCGAGTGTATATAATATATATATATATATATATGTATATATATATATATATATATATATATATATATATTATACACACTACAACTACGATAAACAAAAAAAATTAATTAATTAATAAATACTGCGACAGTTTAATTAATTTTTAATCAATCGCATTATAATAGATCTTTTCGATTTCATACTATTCGCAGTTGTATTTATAAGGTAGGTTACGCTGGCAACCGCAGGTTGGAAAATATACTCAAAACCAGAACCAAAATTTGTTATATAATTTGTACGAATTTGTACAAATAACGATTATATTATTATAATATGCGCTTCATTATCGCTGATTGAAGGTTGCCCACAGAATTATAATAAAATCAATTGAAATAATAATAATAACACTATAGCCCTCTATCGATCGGCCGTTACTTCTTGGGCGACATATAGGTGTATCCTATGACAATTGGCTATCTATAGTCTATAGTAGTATAGTCTATACTAAATATTATAATCAATGGTAAAATGTATAAAATGCGTAATATACTATGTACATATTGTTTGCAGCTGTGTATTCGTTAACAGCATAATATATTATACAGTATTATAACAGTATCGGTCAATGCCAGATAGATTGGCACGATGGCGGCGTCGGCGTGATAAAAGAAAACCACGGGTTCTCCGTATTTGGAAATTATTACCGAATATATCAACAAACACAATTATGGTATTGTTAGATACCGCCGTTATCTGACTAGTTGATATTGTGTGCGCGACCGGTTAGACATGGTTATCTTTTCGCGGTAATCATATTATCACGGAGCGTATCACCGTTGGCGACTCGTGGTTGTTCGAACGCGGGCGTAACGTGCTTTTGGCTTTTCATGCCGCCCTTCGTACGAATTATTTCTTTCTCTTTTTTTCGCGTCGTGTGTTCGCGTACATGTAATCGTCGCCCTTCGTGCGAGCGGTTAATGTTTCTGTCGACAACCGCCCATCGTGTGTGTTGCGATAGTATGGCGCGTTCCGTTCTCGACGTCTTTCAATGCCGCCCTTCGTGCGCATTATTATTATCATTCTTTCGTGTGTTCGCGTACATGTAATCGTCGCCCTTCGTGCGAGCGGTTAATGTTTCTGTCGACAACCGCCCATCGTGTGTGTTGCGATAGTACGTCGCGTTCCGTTCTCGCCGTCTTTTGGTTCGTCGTGAACAATTAATACAACTGTATCGATCTTGCCAGTATCGTCGCCCTACGTGCGAATCGCGTAATCATTGTTATTACATAACACTTTACATTAAGACGACACTTTCGTGTGTCCGACACCTTCGTGGTCATTACATACTATTGCGTTGCGTATGGTAAGTGCGTGCCCCTTCGCGGACGCATTTCACGCGCAATATTAATTTCCGAGTTCATTGACCCCCGCGTGGTCATCTTCCGAACGCCAACTACATCGTCACTCGTCAACGTCGTACATACGCCGTCGTCAACATCAGGTCGTATTTATTTGTAATCGTGAACATTGTCGATATTCATTATTCCTATTTATTTATGATATAATCTTGTTTATATATTAATTTTGTTATATATATTGTTCTATGATATAATTTTGTTACATATATTGTTCTATGATTAATTTTGTTACGTATATTGTTTATTAATTTTAAGTTTCCCCTCTTTCCATTGATTTGTTTTATATATATATATTTGATTAATTTGTTATAATACAGTCTACTACTTTCTATTGATAATTATTTTGACTCTTTCTATTTATTTATATCGGTAATTTGTCCTTAATACTTTCCTCTTTCGGCATTAGTTAATCACACGGCGGTACGTCACCAACCTTAAGACCACGGGTTTTAGTTTAGGCGTGTCGTATCAAACAGGTATATTTGAGTAAATACCAATCTGTATTCCATGGTTTTATAACAAAGTAATCCATTAGTATTATTATCATTGTCAGCTGTGCACATTTGTTTTTACACATTTATGAAAAACCAGTAGGGTGCGCCGCGCGGCCGAAAAATACCGCGGCTACAACTGTTAAAAGAAAGCGCCCCAGCCAGAAAAAAAATTTATCTGGCAACGACTGTGCACTATGCATTATAACTTTTTAGTTTTATTGAAGACACTTTTCGTAATCAGTTAATACGATTATTGAATATGGTCAAGAAATTTCTCAAAGGCCAGAGTGTAAATAAGTACCTTTGGTTTTCAATAATCTATATTTAACAAGTTGCATTCAGTGCGGTGATTTGTTACACTTAGAAAATACATTTATTGCAAAAATTAAATATCGTATTCATTATCTACATTTTATATGAAATTTTATTTTTCTATAATTTGAACATTTTTAATACATTTAATTTCACGCATATAATTTTCAAAGAAAAGTTGAAAAGCAAATACCGTCCTCCCAGGGTCTAGGACATTTCGCCGCCACCGTTTCGCCGCCGACCTATTCGCCGCCGACTTATTCGCCGCCAGACCGTTTCGCCGACGGACTATTCGCCGCCGACTTTTTCGCCGCGACCGTTTCGCTTACATCCACTCGTTGTACTTTTCTCAATCAAAAGTTTCAGTGTTTTTACTTTATTTATATTATTTACTTCCAAACTCTATAATTTTTCATTTAATTTAGTACAAAATAAATTATACATAATATAAAATGACCATAATAAGCTATTAATGTAGATATACCTAATACCTATATTAAAATAACTGTCAATCAGTATTAATTACACTTGAATAGCCTCTCATAAATTAAAAATTGTCTTTTTCATTTATAATTACTAGTTTACAATATATGGCAATTTGTCAATACAACTGTAAATCGTGGACATTATACAATATTTATTTTATGTTTAATATCATGAACACACTAGGTACTAATAATACACATCCTTTCTTATAAATATAAAAAATGACGCTATTGAAATTTTTTACGATTTTTTTTTTTCACAGAGTTGTTTCAAATACTTCCCCGAGTGTTCCAACGTCACCTATTTTTTCATTTTTCTGTCTGAGGGGAAGGGTAATGTACTGTATTTTAATGTTAGTTTTCGGTGAAGTGTTTCAATAATTTTCAAAGATTTTCAACATGACTTTAAAATGTATAAAATTATATGGGACCCCGCACATAATTTCGCACTGGGCCCAGCGCCGGATTTAACCATTCGAGGCCCATGGGCACAAATACTGTGGGGCCGCCCCCTTGTAAGGAGAGCAAAAGTTAATTATTTGAAAACTTATTTTGACTCATTAATCACTTTGAATATCAAGCGTAGGTACTTCGTCTGTACTTATTTTGCGAATAACAGTTCAGCTAATTCACTCTCACATAAATAAGTAGTGACAAATACGAAGGTTAGGTTAATACGAATACGACGGTTTATTTTAACTTTCAATACAATTATAATTTCTTTCAAAAAAAACATACGTACATACATCAATCGCGTCGTAAAAACGAATGTGTGTTCTGTGGGTGATGACGGCGGTATTTATCAGTAACCGCGTCCACCGAGAATATTCTAAAAAAGTCCGTTCGGAAAAACCAAACGGACCCCTTCTAGAACATTCGTGACAGAACACAACAACAACATGATAAACAAAAATAATACAACAGAATATTATAAATTATTATTAAATAATCACTTACCGTTGAATATTGGTCCATATTATTTTTTAAATTTTACCACTTTTTACGTAAATGAAAAATCACACTCCACACTATTATTAATAATTATTATTAAGCCGTTTGCTGTTTATGGATTGATGACGGCGCGACGCGGCACCGACGCAACAACAATGGGAATTCTCGATAAATATAGATATTTTCACATTAGCTGTTATAACGAACGACAATTTATAGCTAATTTGAACCAGGGTTGTTATGTTTAAAACACGTGTTTTAAACACATTTAAAACAACTGAAAAGAACATATTGATTTTATTTAAAACGTTTAAAACACTTGTTTTAAACATACATTCAAAAACAGCGATTAAAATAACGTTTTTAGTAAATTTAAAATTAAAAAATCTATATTATAAAAATATTCAAATCTAATAAACACAAAATATTGAATTCTTGGTTTAATGTATTATTTTTGAGTAGGAATCTTAATACACTAAATATTCAGTAATATTATTATATAACATGTAATATATTATCTCCATGATTACCATGACACAAGTACTTAGTACACGATCTTAATCAATGGTAATTGGTAATTAATCAATGGTCTTATATTAGTATAAAGTTATTATTGATACCTATCGACTACAAGTTACAAATATTTACGAATTTATATAATTTACACACTATAATATAGTCTGTAAATTATATAAATTCGTAAATAGTTGAAACTTACTACATGTTAACACGCTAAACTAGTTATATTATGCTACATATTCTGTGGTTAATACAAAATATTTATTATAAAATTATGGTTCTTCGATTTTTGATTACCGAAATTTTGAGCCATAATAATCTATTAGTATAATTATTACAGACCTGCAATAAAAAAGTTTGTTTAAAAATAAGTATTTTTAAAACAAGTTAAAAAAAAAATGTTTTAAACATATTTAAAACACTTTAAAAAAACACCCTTTTTAAACGTTTTAAACGTTTTTTCCAACCCTGATTTGAACACAATTTATGTATAAAATAATATTTAAAATGATTTTAAAATTATAATATAATTTGTATAAATAATTAAAATTCTATTAAGCATTTAAAAAAAAATCTTTCTAAAATATTTCATTATGAAAATACTGATATTATACAGTAATATACAGTAAATATAGGTAATATACAGTTAACAGTATGTTAGATGTTTTTTTTCCATGTGTATGGCGGCGAAACGGTCGCGGCGAAACGGGCGGGTTCGGTTAAAAATATCGGCCGGCGCGTGTCAAGGCCGTTCGCCGCCGCCGGCCGTTCGCCGCCGCCGACCAGCGTGCGTAGAGAAACCAGCCGCCGCGGTCCGGCGCGTGTCAAGGCCGTTCGCCGCCGCCGACCGACGCGAGTCATAAATCGGCCGAAGTGGACAGTACGCGTAGACGCCGTTTGCCGACGCCGACCGTTGCGCGGGAGAACGCGCTGCAGCGTAGCCTACGTGTGCGGGTAAGCCCCCCTTCTCGCGCGAACAGCAAACGTTCGTCGTCGCGCGTGAACCAGCTTTTCCCTCCTTTGTGAGGATTTTTTGAGTGTTTTTTGTTTTTTATGGTGAAAACTATAAATGGAAGTGGCTGGGAATAAGAAGGCTAGCGCACCGACCAGTGGTACGGCCGGCAAACGGCAGGGACAGCCTGGTTTGGGGACGCCGTCAATAAAAATTCAAATTCCGGAGAAACTGGGTAGTGATGCCAGAGAGAATTTCATTATTAATGAACTGAGGAAAGAAACGGATGCAATTAAGGAAGTAGCCAAGAGGGTTAAAGTCGAGGGGGTTAAGGAGGGGATTGAAAAAATTTCGACCCTCCTAAATCTATTAAGGGGGCCACACACGTTCAGTTAAAACTGTGCGATCCGACTGCACAGTTTTATCTGTACGATAAATCGTTTTAATGGCTAAAATACACACCTTCAGTTAAAACTGAGCGATTTGACTGTACAATCGGAATAAATCGTTATTTAGTTAGACTTTAGTAGTCGAGCTATGGTGACGACAGATGATGCTGTTGCAATTCTCGGACTAATGTGTATTTTAAATACTGTGCAGTTGTCAGTTTGTCTACACACACATTGTCTTATCTGCACAGTTTAATTGTCACAGTTTTATCAATTGGTATTTTCAATTTATTTCCGATCAACTGCACAGTTCTAAAAATTACGTCGCATTAACCTACACACGTACGATTTATCTGTACAGATAAAACTGTGCAGTCGGATCGCACAGTTTTAACTGAACGTGTGTGGCCCCCTTTAGTTGGTAATAAAAATAAACGGCGAACTGTGGGAAAAGTGTCCTTAGGTGGACAACAACAAACCTTTTTTTTTTTTTTTTTTTTTTTTTTTTTTTTTTTTACTACGGTATCGCGGCTAGGGAGGGAACCGCCGTTAGGCATTACTTCCTCCCTAGCCGCATCGTTTATTTGTGAAACCAAAATTACAGATATAAAATGGGGAAAACACAAATACTTTCTTCGGCGGCATAGTTACGGGTACATAAGCACCCGTAACTATGCCGCGGGGGGGGGGGGGTACTTTAGTACCAGACAACAAAACAGGGGGCTTCTAACCCCCTCGTTTCGGCCTTCGGCCCACATTTTAGAAGCTTAACTACAATTTGTTATCTTCTGTAGGCTGCTTCACGCTCCGACTGTAGAGTCGGAGGGCCCTACTCGCCAGCCGTCGCGTCATCCTCCTGCTAGGCCGGTCTTCATCCGTCCACGGGTCGACCGGGGGGGAGGCGCTATCACCATCTCGGGCCACCTTGCCTAGGGACCGCGCCTCGACCCCCCGGGACGTCTTCAAGGTTAGGTTAGGTCAAGGTGGGTCCCGTCGGGGGAGAACCTAACCTAATCTAACCTAACCTAAGCTCTTGTTTTTCGTAGCATACCAGACCTTTGCGTACCTTATCCAAGTGATAAATTAACAACAGTGTTAACATTGTCATGGCCACAATGTTTAATGCCAGTAAAACTATAAAAACCTGACCTCTGGTCAAACGAAAACCATTTACAATTGCTTGGATTGGCACTAGAACCGTCAAATCTGAAAACTGAATAATCACTTCGCAGTATATAATATAGTAACTGATCACAATAATCTCATAAAAACTGGCTGCAGACAAATACAGCAAAAACCATAAAAAATACCGTCTGTTATAATGGCCCACACACGTCGCACTGAACATACAGTGATAATCTCTGGTCAGTACACAAACATCACAAGCGTCACAGTGCCAACACCTTTGAGGCATTGTACACTGGCAAACATCACAGTACATAATACTATTGCCTGTAGAAAAAAAATGTTAAGTAAATATTTCTATTATGTCTCTTGTCAGAACTTACAATTTTTATCGGTTTTTATTATACATTTATGATATACCTTTCGATGCTTGCTTAGACGAAGAAATAAGCATTCGGCCAATTACCGATGAATCGGTGTACATAAGACCGACGAAATTTGTTACTAAGTTGAAAACACCAAATGTCAAAGGCAGTACATGCATTAAATACCAGACAGACGGTGGCCTATATATGTGTGGTAAAATGTGAAATACGTCGATGCAGTAATACACAAATATTGCCACCAACAAGAATAAGCACAACATAATCTCTGTATGATTTTTTTTTCTAAAAGTTGTAATTAGGCCCATGATTATAACTTTTTGCTGCTGTCTGGTGTATTCACTACACTATATTATATGTAAATATTTTGGATAAACATTTCTTATCAACTTGTTAACCCCTCAAGGATATATCATAATGTCTATAGCGTAACCATAGTTACACGTGCACACATCACGGAAAGCATAATAGTATATTATGGTTTACTTCTCTTAAATAAATTATATTACTAACTGTTTGTGGTTATTATTGATTTATCAAGAAAATTATTTAAGATATATTTTTTTTCAGTATACGGTCATAATTATCAAATTACTTGCATACATTTTTATTTCCATTGACATTTGTTGTTGTTGTTCTTTCTTGTTCAATCTTGCACACCAATTTGACAAATAAAATGTAGTAATTTTTTTTTACTTTGAATGAAAATTTCAACCTTTTACAATGTTGTAAAAACAAAAACAATTAAACACGCCTAATAATTTGATATTTCTTTTATTCTTGTTAAGATACAAATTTAATAATTTTTATAATAATAATAATAATAATAATACTAGTAATGAAAATAATGTATAAAATATTAAAAGGAAAAAAATATTAATTAATAACATAATAATTGCCATGTCCCAAATGTAGAAGTAATAATAACATAAATTTTATATCAGCTTAATATATACATAAAATATTTATGGCACGAAATAATTATTAAAACAAATTAAATATAATTTTCTTATTTTATAAAATATAAAAAATTTAGTAACAATTATTAGATATAAAAATAATGTATGGTTTATAATCAAAATAATATGGACATCACAGAAGCGTGGACGGAAAATTTAACAATTCTTAATTTAAAAAAAAAAAACTTAATAATTCATGTTTATGGCAGTTTTCTTTACAGTTGACAATAGTCATGTTTTAATTTTCAGTAAATCAATTACTCGAAATCAATTTCACGTATAATATGAAAACTTTATAATAAAATAGAATTCTTCATAAATATGAAATTTTAAGAACTAAAATTTATGGTTTTGTAAGTATAAATCATGTTTTTTATCAATGCATTGTTAAATATGTTTAAATTTATATTATAAAAAATGAATAATATCACACTTAATACTGAGAACATTGAGGTACGTGTGGCAATTACTACAAATGTATACATTTCATAAAAAAAAAAACAGTATCTGCAGATATTTACTGTTTATGTGTTAAATTGAGCTTGAAAATACATAATGGTATTTTTTCGTCTTACTTGTTTTTTGTTCAAGCACCGTTTTCATTTTTTTAAGTGCAACACTTCATTACACTTGGTAACAGATTTATGGTTTTAAGGCATGTATGACTGACCGTCAGGTTTACTATCTAATCGTTTACGCCCCATCTGGGTTCGTGTTTGAAATAATTCCCTGATGAGAGTCGCTTTTTCCCTCTCTAATGTTGATATTCTCTCACTTTTTTGTCCTAGTTCCTACAAAATAACATAATACATTATCATTTTCGATACGACTTATGAATCAAATAAAAACCAACCTCGGTGAGTATATGGTTACGATGTTTAAGTGTAGCCATTACTTGAGGATTTTGGTGTAACATTGTTCCAGAATTGTTTGCCGAATGCACAGCCAAGTTCATGTGCAATGGTAGGCCACCCCACCGCTCACCACCATCCGTTAGAGCAGACAAATGCCTGTTAACCTCCAAGACCCGAGCTCGTTGTAATTCAATACGTTCCTGTTGTGCTTCGGTCCACTGGTCTTGCTTTAATAATTATTAAAAAAATAAATAAAAAATAAAAAAACAAACCATAACTCATTGTATTTGACGAATAAAATATGTCTGATATGTGTAAAACCATACAGTATGCGAATTAGTTCGTCCAAGGTATTTCATTTTTTCTTGTACAGCAGCAATTTGTTTGTGATACCAGTCTCTCGCTCTTTCGACAGCTTGAAGACCGTGCATAAGAACTTCTTTTTCCTGTTCAATTTGCTTAATTCTTTTCAGCTGAATAAAATTTAACATTTAATTATTACGCCAATAATGTACAACACATTTTTTTTTTAAATGGTTACCATATTATAATCAATACCGCTCTGAAGAGTATGGCGCCTTGGTTCCCTTCTACGTTGATTTATTCTTTTATACGTTTGTTCACCTGATAATCAGATATAATATTAACATCGATAAGAGAGATATTTTATGAATCAAACTACTACTTGATTGTTTTTCACTCCTAGAACTGCTCTGATCATTTAACAATACTCCGAGTTGCCAATTTTGCAAAGCTGTTCGTATTTCTGCCTTATCGATCATACGTTCACCAGAAGCGAGCTGTAAGCCACGTTCTAGGCCCGCTGCAGTTCTTGGAGGTTTTGGTGGTCCGAAGAGAGATGACGATGTGGATTTTTGTGGTAACTGGTGAGCTTCTTTATTATTATTGCGTTCCAAAGCTAGTTGTGGCATACTCAGTGTCCTTTGCTGAGTAGGTCGAATAGCAGCCATATTTCCATTTGTCCACTGTACATTCGGCTTTAGGTCTACGTCCAAAAGCGGAGCAGACGGAGGTCGTACAGAATCGTTGTCCCGACGACCGTTTTCCATTTGATTTCGAAGTAAGCACATTTTCAAACCGGTGCAGAAACGATCAAAAGACAGTAGACCGTTTGGCGGAGTTACTTTTCGCAGACTATCCAATACTCCTTTCGGTAAACCTTTGGTACCGTCGTCTTGCCACCGCGTTTCGATTTCTAAAAAAAAAAAAAAAAAAAAAATAAAGTAGTAAAGATTTACACCGGTAAGGGCAAAAAATAAATAAATAAAAATTTTAATTTCGCCTAACCAGAGAACTTCACATAACCGGTCCGCTTGTCGTCTAAAATGTCAAACAAAGTTCTCATGGATAGAACGAATTTCGCTGGCAATCCTTCGGCGGACGAACTGTTAACGTCTCCGACATGTGTTGGAGTCATGACAATTTTGTTTCTACCGTATTACGTATGTACCTGGTACCCGCAGAGAACACAATCGTTGTTATTAAATAGTACGACGCAGAGGGACCCACTAGATTTCAGAATTACAGACAGGTATGTGTACTCACGTGAGCCGATAATAATTATAATTGGAGTCTGAGGAGACGTAACTGTTTACAGACATTAGCTGTCACTCGATCTCGGTCGGACTCTGTCGCGACGTTGCCCTAAAAACGTACGGGACCGACAACGAACGGAACGCGGGACGCGGCCAGGACGACGACATGGCCGACCGCTGGCCAACGTTTTACCGAGAAATATTTCAAAAGTCCAGTCAATGACTCGCCCGACTGCCGTTAAAAAGGTCCAAACGGCGTACACGGACGGGACGCGGATGGACGAACTACGGCGTTTGCTGTTTATCAACATTCAACAGGTGCGCCGTCGCCCGCATATTTCCGTAGATGTGCCGAGACGACAATGACGACGGTAGATAGCGCTCTCGTCCTCCTGTCTCACATGTCCAAAGAAATCGCTTGTTATTCGTACAAATAAGCAAGTGGGGTCCCCGTACACAGGCGTGTCCTCGAGTGAAGAGGGGGACCATCGCCCGCGGACTGCTACTACGGAAAAAAAAAGACTTGAAATATTATATTAAGTTTCTCGAACACTAGTAATATCAAAACGACATATGGTTCACAACAGTGATGGGAAAAATGAATCATTATACTGATTCGAATCATTTGAATCGATTCAGTAAATTGATTCGGTCAAATGAATCGGTCGTTTGATTCAATTGATTCACCAATACAATAAACTGAGTTGAATTAATTCATTCAGTTATCAGTTATCATACATAATGATTAATGATAATCAAATGACAAATGAATCGATTCTACTCGACTGAGATTCAAATGATTCAATAAATTTATTTGATTCATATGAAGTTAGGAACGATAGAACGAGTCAAGTCTATCGAACGAAATTATTCTATGAACGAATCGGTTTTTCTTTACGAATCTGAATCAATTCGTTCACTGAAATGATTCGTTCATTTTGAACGAATCGTTCGCGAACGACCCATCCCTAGTTCACAATTTTAACATGATAATCTTATCATAAATGTGAAATTAAAATATAAAACTTTTATACATAAAATATAAACGTTTTACAACGACTGTGTCGTTCGTTATTTATATGTACCATAGATTAAATTATATACCTATAAGATAGCCGACGGGTTATGGTTGGTCGAATTGGAAATCGAATATTTAGTTAATAAAGATACTCTTTATTAATGATGACGTATGCAGGGCCGGATTAAGCACGGAGCCCGGGCTCCAGGCCCTGAAATATTGAAGGCCTCGAAGGTGCCTTTTATCTCAAACACAAAGTTCAAAATATTTTAAGTTTAAATATTATTTTGGTTAAACATTTTTTTTAAATTTCGTAATATTGTATACTCGTATTTTTATTACACCGTGTACTGAGTGCCCTCTGTATGCTGGCAGAGCGGTAAGATCGGACTGGAATAATAAATATTTACAATATTACAAATCACATGTGCCGGATTGATTGGCTATCAATTCCCCCCACACATGGTTTTGTGATAACTAATTGATAATGTGGTAGGCCACCTCCACATCATTTACCTCCGAGGGTGATGGTCGACGTCGAACGGGTGGCAACACTGCCGGCGTCGCCAGCCGGTCGCGGTGGTCCGCGGGTCGCCCCGCGTTTTTCATGCTTTTTTGCCTCGCGGCGGCCGGCGACCCTACTCCCGAACGGACCTGTTCCCGCGAGCACCGTGCCTTTAGCTGCGAACAGACTATTGTCACGTCACGTGAGCTCTCACGTGTTTTCACGTCACGGGAAAAAAGTGTGAGATATAGATTTATACAGTATTTTAATGTATCAGCGCTACATTAATGTCACCTCACGCGTGTCACGTCACATTTCCTAGCTCACGCGTGACGGCACGGTTTTTATTTCTGAAAGTTCACACATTTCCGACTCACGTAACGTCACGTCATCATATTTTTTCGGAGTTCTGTCTAGTTAAATATTTCAGTTCATGTAGAAAATCAAATTCTTTCATTGTCATGCGAAAATACATATGGAATCGTCTTTTTTTAATTCCTGCACAAGTCTATGAAATTCACCTAATGTTTCTCTTTTTTCATTTATTTCATGTACCCAAGCTCTTGATGTCATTGATTTATTTTCTTCATCGATAGCTACAAAAGCAGCTATAATCTCCAATTCTTCTTCACAATCTGAACTAAATGAGCTTTCACAATCCATTTTTTTTTAAAACTACACTCGGGTAAATAAAAATAGAAAATATACGTTCATTGTACTTATACGACGGACAACTGACGTTATACGTTATACGTTTATATGACAAAGCATAATATGACAGTAGTGTATTTCTAAACGTGACATCACGGTTTTCATGAATCTACGTGATAGCACGTGAGCTCACGTGACGTGACAATAGTCTGTTCGCAGCTTTTTCGTGTACGGCTTCGTGCTCTCCTGCGACCACGTGTCTCACCTCGCCACGCGACTTTTATGTGTATTGAACTTCTTGTAATAAAGTTATTTGTTAAAGTCTTCGTGTTCTTTTTGTGTCCGCGTCTTGATAGGAGGTACAGAGGACATCGGTACCGCCTACATTGGTGACCTCGACGTGATCTATTTTTTGTGTTTTCGATACGCGCGTCGCCGCCATCGTCGCGTCTACCGTTTGCGAACGCGTTCCGCCCGTCGTTAGACCGTTCCGCCGTTATGACCGACCGTAAGGATAATGCGTCCATCCCCGCGATCGCCAACATTCGCCTACCGGCGTTCTGGAAACAGTCCCCCGAATTTTGGTTTTCTCACGCGGAATCCGTTTTCGCAAATAATCGTGTAACCGCCAACGCCGCTCGCGTGAATTTCGTCATCGGCGCGTTAGACGAGGAAGGCGTCAGAGTCGTTGGTGACCTCGGGTCAGCGGCGTCGTACGACGCGTTAGGCCGTTTTCACACACACCGGTAAAATCGGAGCCGGTGCCGGTACTGGTTAACAGGCTATTTCACACATACCGGTAAAATCGAAGCCGGTGCCGGGACCTGCATATGGCATATGGCAGTTTTCGTACTCACTTGGGTGGGTGCAGTTGTTTTTTATTTCTGCTTCTCAAAAATGTGCGCTATTCTTAACAAACGTTATATGTTGGGGCTACTGTATCTTTGAAGGAAGTACCGAAGAGACAAAACACAATATAAAAGACAATATTGGATTCATCCCATTTTAAGGGTAAGATACTTAGAAGGCAGTTTTTACACGCTTTATGAGAAACTCAGAGAAGACCATAACAAATTCTTTAATTATTTTCGAATGAGTTCTATTACTTTTGATTTTCTGGTAGAAAGACTAGATATTAGTATAAAACGTCAAGATACTCCAATGCGAGCATGTGTTCCTCCAAAAGAAATGATTGCAGTTACTATAAGGTAAGTGAAAAATAAATGCATTTATAATTTCTTAATAAAAAAATCCTCTATTTATTTTATCGTACAATTTATTTATTTAATACATGATTTTAATTTATATATTACGATATCATATACATATTAATATATAATAATATAATAGTACCTATTTTGTATCTAAATCTATGCAGTGTACAAAAACTGAGCCTTTCTCATTATAATATAAATAATAAATATATTTAAAAATAATGTGAATATTGTGTGGAGGGTCCGGTTGAATTTATATTATGATTATGAAAAAATGTCTAGGTCAACGGCGGTTGATGATCATCAAAATGATAAGTTGGTTGGGTAAAACTATCAAATGCAGAAGGCTGATATAAATATGGCGTTGAAGAACTAGAAGTTGATGTAGGAGTGTTCATCGCTGGTGGGTAGTTATTTGCACGCCTGTTAATATTTTTTATTAACTGTAACACATTCATACGAAAGTCTAGTTTATCCTCGTCAGACATTTTTCTCACAGAAGGTGTGATTGAAATAAAAAACGCCTCATCTTCGTCAGGTGGATTTTGCATGGCTTTCAAAATTTGTCTGTCAATGTCTTCTTGGCGTTCTTGCAACCGAGCTTTTTTGGGGAAGTTCTGTTTATCATTATGTACTGCACTAACATTTTACCGGGTTTCCACTTCTAAATTATTCTCTGATTCCCCTACGTCATGATCTTCATTTAAAAGGGAATTATTATCATGGTAGGTATCATCTATACTTGAATCCGTGTCATCTGATTGTACCAACTTTTAACAAGAATGTCAAGTTGTCGTGGTATAAATACTTTTTAGAAGTGCTTTGGCCAGATTTTTTTTTTAAAGATTTAACAAAAGCGTCCCGAATATTTTGCCATTTTCCATTGATTATTTCCGCTAAAAAAAATTGAAATAAATATTGTATAAATTGTACAAATTTATTTCAACTCTGAGTTAAGCGAAAAAGCTTTAGTACATTAAACATTATGTATACAAATTAAAAAGTTGTTTACATTTATTGGTATACATATTATACCATAATGACTTCCAAAATCCATGATCGGTATTATGGGGGAGGGAGTTATGAGTCGGTCAAATATGTATGCCCCCGACGGAATTTCCCCTTAACACGACACTGCATGCATATAGAAAAGTTTTGCTTATTTAAAGAAGTTTATTAAATATTAAGTGGTAATACAACTTTTTTATAACAATTGTTTGTTAATTTTTATTTTAAGGTACCTTGCTTCTGGATGAACATTTACTGACCTTCATTACTACTTCAGACTAGGCATAAGCACAATTAGTAAAATTGTTCGTTTAGTGTGTCACTATTTGTGGGTCATACTAAAAGATGAATTCCTTCCACAATCAACAAAAGAAAATTGGCAAAACATAGCAAATGGTTTTAAAAAATCCGCTCAATTTCCAAACTGTTTGGGCGCAGTGGACGGAAAACACATACGAGTTAATAGATTTCCACATAGTGGCTCAATGAATCTTAATTACAAGGGTTATTTTTCTATTGTTCTCATGGCGGTAGCCGATTCAGATTATAAGTTCACCTATGTAGACATTGGAGCTTATGGTAAAGATTGCGACTCATCAGTGTTTCAGCGTACTAATTTTTTTGAGTTAATGACTAGAAATCAATTAAAAATACCAGAGCCATGTCCCATAGATTCAACTAGTAACATACATTTTCCGTTTGTACTTGTAGCAGATGAAGCATTTGGACCATCTGAATATGTGATGCGACCTTATGCAGGGCATAATCTTACAGAAAAAAAAAGAGTATTTAATTACCGTTTAAGTCGGGCCAGAAGATCCATCGAATGTACTTTCGGTATCTTAGCAAATGAGTGGAGAATTTTACATAGGGCACTTAATGTGTCAAAAAGTGTTCAAAAGACATAGTAAAAGCATGTGTCGTTTTACATAATATAGTCAGAATAAAGGATTCACAAATATCTGACATCGATATGTATGAAACTCAAACGCTGAAAGATTTACCCAGAGCTTTGTGTATCAGACCATCGAGACCTGCAAATGATTTAAGGGATCGTTTTGCAGACTACTTTGTTAGTACAAAAGGATCGTTGCCATGGCAGTTGAAAAAAATATAACTTTATACTTAGAACTTACATTAATATTTTATCTAATATCTAAAATTTTGTTAGTAAATTATTATTCATTGCAATACCAATTATTAAATTATATATAAGATTATAAAATTGCTTTATTACTTAAATAAATAAATTACCTATTTTTAGTTGTTCCTTTTTGTCTTTTTGTACAAAATCTTCTTCAAAAAATGCATACACCTCATTCCAGGCTTTTTGTTTTTCAAATCTGTCTTTAAAGACATCTGTTGTCTTATCCCATAAACATGGCTTACTTCCTACAAGGTCAATTAAAGTGACAATATCGTACTTATAAAATCGACTCATTTTTAAAGCACAAAATTTACGAAAAAAATGAACTAAAATGAACCACTACGAGATCGATGTTAATTAATACTAACAAAGTTAATCATATAATTTATATTTTTCGGGTACCGACAAGACACGTGCGGACCTGTGTTTACACGCTTGAATATTGTCCGGCGTTCAAAAAAATCGTACACAACTATTAAAACGTATTAGGTGTTAAAAATGATTCAATATTCAACATAATTAGGTATTTATTAAACGCAAAACGAATGATTTTTTTTTTTTAACTGGTGCGTAGGAAGAGCCGTTAAGATTATGAACAAGAAAGTTCACGTTTGTATATTGTTAAAAAAAGATAAAACTGTGGGGCAATGTTAATATTTATTTATACACTGCACTATGCAATACAATTATTAATTTATGTACCTTATTCGTCGTAATAGGTACACTATTATTACAGTTACGACAAAACGAATTTCTCATACACTCGATAAAATGTAATTGAATGAAAAATTTTTTAATTTATTATAACATATAACGTCAATGGTAAAATTTGAGAGAATACAACTTGTTTTTTTCTTGTTTCAGTGTGTTTTGCGTACACCGTACGAACATTATTTGTTGTAAATTTAAAATGATGAAGATGAGCAAGGCCTGATTTAAGGGAATAGAGGAGCCCGTTTTAACTAAAAAATGTAGATAAACATTTTTATAAATATTTTTACTTTCTGTTCCATAATGGTATTGATTAAATTCTCAATCTAATTAAAAATAACTTCTTTTTTTACTGATAAAGAAGTATGGACTGGAAAAAGGGCTGCCTTATAAATTTTGGAATCCTGTGCTTGTGCACAGTCTGCACATGGGTAAATCTGGGACTGGGGATCCGAGATGAAATGCAGACTTAAGTCCTCCTATTAAAAATAATATATATTATTAATTCTATTTAAGGGAATTATAATATAAGTACTACACGTTAGCATAGCCGCATATTATGTGATGAGTTTCACTAATAATCATATTTTCATCGAGGAATTATAGCAATAAAATGAACACATATTATCTAAAAATATTATTATTCAAACGAATAACGCGTGCATATACACAAGTTTCAGTATTTGAAGGGTTAAGTGAAAGACTTCGGGTTGGCGAAAAATTCGGCGCAAATACGATGAACAGGAAAAAAAATGTATATATACTCGTATATAAAATAATATATATTAATTTAAAAAACGGTACAATTTTTTTTTTAAATTTAGAAATATATAAAACATTATTATTTAATTCCGGTAAAACTACAATATACTATTAAGCGCTCGGAGACGAATTTTTCCATATAACGACGTATTATGTTTAATAAATTTATCTGAATTCTTATGTTGAAATATATTAAAAAAATACTATGAAATCGAAATAGGTTAACATTAATCTCGCTTCGGTATTTAATAGTTTTTTTTTAAACATTCATCAGACTGTCGCAATGCAGCAAACGACGATCCACAGCAGCTATACACAGCCTGTACACAGTCCGCAATTCAAAATAAATCTATATATACGATCAAATAGTAAGACTACATGTTTGATATTTAAGATTTTCAACGGAAAAATTGACAGATCACTGCGATAAATATATATATATATTTTTTTTTGAACAATTCCTGCTGATATTGCAGATATGATAATCCGCTTTTTCCGAAGTATTTATACATATTATATGTAAGAAAATCTATACAACAAATTTAAATAATATATAGACGCATTTAAGAATATATAGAGATATATTATTAGTATCCTGGTCATATATCGATCGTGCGTTTATGATACATATACAAAATTCCGAAATATTTTTAAAAGCAACAAACTGCAACAATATTTTCATTTATAAATATGACAATGATAACTCGTACTTTTTATTGAAATTAAATTTTTTTTAAATTTATTTATAAAAAAAAAAAGTTCAAAGGTAATATAATATATTACATATTATTAATCGAAAAAAAAATTTATATATATATATATATATATAATACGCGCCGTTATCGTTTACTGCAATATATATATATACAAATAATGTAGGGCATAGTTACATTTGAATTTATATAATTGGCTTTTTGATTGTTTAAAGTCGAAAGGTTTTATGTACTCATTATTCCGTTCGTTATTAATATTTTATATTTATTCAATTTGTTCGTATATATACGTATAGTGAATAATTTGTAAACTCAGCGCTTTGCACTATGCGTATTATTAACGTTTGGTTTTAGTCCTATCGATATTAAATAATATTCAAAGTTTAACCATTTATAATCGTTTTGCAAAACATTCAATTAACCGAGTCTCTTAAACTATACGTTTTCATACTGCATATAAAAATCAGCACTATAATATAGAGGTACAATATTGTACACAATATTATACGGTTCTTTTAAATGATTTGCAGATAAAATTCCAGCACCTGAGACATCATCACATCAGATAAGCTAGCAGCAGTGCATGAATTGGAAAAAATGTTGTAGAAGAGGAGTTCTACAAGTACAAAAAAAAAGGAGCATTTCGTAAAGAACCCATTTCAAATGTATCAAACATTACATTTCAATATAAATTATAAACGCACGTGAAAGAATTCGGCAATTATTATAGTATAAAGTCGGTCTACGTTACAAATGAAATTATCATATAAAAAAGCTATCACATTTTTCCCGAAATTTTAAGAAAAATTATTCTTATGTAGCTCAGAATATTAAAAAAAAATTGGGCAGGAAATCCCTTGTGCCCGCGGGCAGTACTATATTACAAATGCCAAAATATTTTAAATCTTACAAAAGTGATGTATGTTAAGTATTAGAAGTTATTAGATATGTTGTGTATATGAATAATTGTTTGTTGTATGAAGAGGAGTAAATCTAAATTTGCAAAATAATATCGGAATATTAAGTAAAACACATCGTAAGTTAATTTAAAATATTAAGAAAACTAGGCAGGGGTTACCCGGCGCTCACTGGCAAAACTATTTTAAAAAAGCTAAAAATAATTTAAAAATTAAGAAAATGATGATTGTTGAAAACTGGAAGTAATTCGCTTATATGTGTTGTGTTGATGTGAGTTACTTACATTTGAAAATAAAATGGAAATTTGTAGAAAAATTTTCTTAAGTTAGCTCAGATTATTGAAAAAAATTGGGCAAGGGTTCCCCTGCGCCCGCAGGCAGTACTATTTTACAAATGCTACAAATTATTCAATAATTACGAAATTATTGTGTGTTAAACATTAAAAGTAATTCATTAATATGTGTATATGTGTGTGTGTTGTGTTGATGCGAGTTTACTTATATTTGATTAATAATATGGAAATTTTTAGAAAATCAAAAATCATAAAGATATGTAAAAATAAATAATCAAAAAGATAGAAATAAAAAATTGTAAGTCAATACTCGTGATAATAAATAAAAAATATATAGAAAATAAATACACACACATTTATATATATTAAAATGTATATTTAAATATTCAAGAAAGCCAATGAGTATTATATAAAATAAAATAAAAGAAGGTTGTTGTATATGCTATTTTATTACTACCGGTTTCGACTAAAAGTCATCATCAGGTAAAATATTAAAAAATACGACAACAGAAAATTATAATAAATGAAACTGATTGAGAGGAAAAAAATACATAGAGAAAACAATGAACATTACAATAAAAAGACAAGGAGCTTAAAATAAAAAATTATATAATAATAAAATATTATATACTAAATAGCAGAGAATTTATGTATATGATGAAAAGACCTATGGCATGATATTAATATTGTCTAAAATATATTTAAATAAAATATTATTTTTAAAATCTGTTTGTACATTTATAATATTTTTAAATTTATTTTGTTTAATTTCTTTATAAACATATAATTCTTCCAAAACAGAGTTGATATAAATATTATGCTGTACATTTAAAATTTCTAAGTCATTATCTATATTAAAAGTAACAAAATGATTATTTTCTAAAACATGTTTTGCAAAATTTGAATTTGGATTTAATTTTTTTAATCTTATTTCAGAAATGTGTTCTTTATATCTTGTATTAAAGTTTCTATTCGTTTTACCAACATAAAATTTATCACAACTACATTTTAGTTTATAAATGCCAGGAGAATTAAATTTATTAAAATTATTATTTGGAAGTTGTTTTACTTTATAATTTATTTGCTTGATTAAATTATTATTAGTATTAAATGCAACCTTTATATTATTTACATTATTATTTAAAATAATTTATTTTAAATAAATCTTATATATTAGTTAAACATTTTTTTATCCAAATAAATCAAGGTCTGACGACTCTTGAGAAATCTCACTATTAGTAGATAAAGGTGAAGGAGCTTGTAATGATTCCATATTTTGGTTTAATTGATTGTAAATTTGATTATGACGAAGCGTATCGTATGGAATAGTTGTAAAATTTGGACAATCATATTGTGGATATGCAAATCGTTGGGTATTTTGTTGGCTGTACGATGTGGATACATGGTTTGATTTAGATATCTGTATTACTTGGAGGTTGAGGATGAGTTTGTTTTGACTGATTTTTTAAAAGTACGTTATAAATTTCAATTTTAGTTTTTAAACGCATTGCTTCTGGTACTTTTTTAATTTCTTTATATAAAGATAAACAAAATAATTTATCTTCGTCATCTTCTTTTTTTTCTACAGTATTCCTTTGATTTAAACTTTTTTCTATAATGTTTGCAAAGTGCTCATCAGCAGGATGAAGTTTTATTTTTTTTCGTTGCTGAAGAGGACTTTTGAAAGTACATTCCTCGTTTGGAGCTCTGGAACTATCTTTTTCAATCGGGGTTTCAGTCGATGATTCTAAATTTTCATCGCTGCCAACATCTGTAGTTTCAAAATTACTATCAGTAGAATTTTTATTTATGGTTGGCTGTAGAAATTGCAATCTTCTATAATATAAATATGATGACTTCACTGCTCCCGATCCAGACTTGACTTGTTTCATTCTTTTAACTTCCTTTACATAAGCATCTCGAATACCCTTCCATCTCATTTGTAATTCTAATCCTGAAACAAAAAATTGGATTGTAAACTGCGCCTATAGTACAGGTAAACATAATATGATTCATGTTATTTTAAATGTGTAATTATAAAAAGTACAAAACTAGGGAAAATAATATTCATAAATTATTTTCTTATTTTATATTTCAGATACTTGTCAACAGGTTGCTCAATAACTGATTTACACTATACACCGGCCCATGAGAGAAGTAACCCGTGTCCCGACCGAATCGCGTTCGAATCCGCGCATCCCCCACCTAGTCGTTAATATTATGAATGAAAATATATTATAATCACTCTGTATAGCGCTTGTTTCGCGCTGTATGCACGCCACAACCCGACACTGAATAACACAAAGTGGGGGAATAGAGGTCTCGGAACGGTCGCTGCCGTCAGTCTGCATGCGCGAAGCGGGTTACTTCTCTCATGGGTCGGAGTATACAATTACAAAATTGGAATATCTACTTTGTGTGGCATAATACGCCAGGTATTGGTTGTTGAATATCTGGTCAAATTTACTAAATGGAAATGAAAACTGTTGCAACACTCCATTGGACATAATAGGATTTCTTAGAAACACTAACGATATACTAAATAAAAAATGTCAATTAACCAGAATTGATAGTTTTACTCATAAGAGTAAGTGACTATTTTTAAAAATTAATTTCATATGACGTGTTAATGATATTAAATTGAATTTGGGTTGATTTAGATTTACTATCTTGCTTCCAATGGATGATAAGTTATTTATTAAGCCAGACTTATGCGCAACTGGAAATATTAAAAGGCCAAAGAAAAAATTTATTTACCGCAAAAAATTATTGTCAGATGTTCTTCGCTAGAGATTTGTCAATAGTGTTTGTAGAAGTAAATATATATTGCTCTTAGTGCTAATTATTATTTTTTAAATATCTATGCATTTTTTTAAGTGTACATTTTTTTTATAGTATTTAATTTTAAAGCAATTTATTGAAATAACATCATCTCCAAATTTAGATGGTCCATACAAAATAGTTTTACAGAAACTCGCTTCACTTTATGGGTTTTGGCTAGTTGAAAAACATTTGTCAATAATTTATGAAGGTGTATATTTGAAAACATGAATAAAAAAAATAATATATATAATAATAGGTAATAAATAATAATTAATTACTCGTTATCATTTAAAGGTGGTTACGCTAACGGGCCACTGACATCTGTAACAGTCAAACAATCCATAATGGATTTATGTTCAAGTCTAAAAAACGAAGCAGTGACACTTGCTGATGCTATTGTACCTCCAGATTTTATACTGAATTCGGTGCTCGGAGCTTTGAATGGACAGGTAAACTTTTTTATAATTGGACTCTGTAAAAAGTAATAAGTTTTATAAATTACACTATAGAATCTTTATTAATATATAATTTAGATTAGGATATTATTTTAGATTTTAAAGATTTTTTTTTTTAGGTGTATGATAATTTGAAAAAATTATTATTTGAAGATAAATCAACATTTGAAAGACCAACTTGGTGGACAGAGATAGCGATACGTTCAAAATTATAATAATTTTAAGATGTGGTGTGTGTGGGAATAAGTCAAATTTATTATATATGTTGGCATCGAGTTACATAAAATATTGTTAAATTTAACGGATAATTAAAATGGACTAATCGCAGGGTTATTATATTTTAATTAATAAGAAAGGGATCGCTAAATATTCATTATGAATTTTTATTAAAACTTTCATGAAGTAATCTACTATTATGATTTACAGATATAATCTTAGAAAGCAGTGGACGGACTAGTGTAGTCACAGCAGTCAAACGTACTACGTACTCCAAAGATAGAATCTACAATGGTTCCAAAATGTCACACCACAATATTGCCAATACGGTTCCATAAATCACAACAAATATTTATTTTTAGATTTTTTTATTCGTTTTGTTTTGTTCATTTTTAAATATGAATAA
Source organism: Chaetogeoica ovagalla (assembly GCA_032441825.1). Taxonomy (NCBI): domain Eukaryota; kingdom Metazoa; phylum Arthropoda; class Insecta; order Hemiptera; family Aphididae; genus Chaetogeoica; species Chaetogeoica ovagalla. The sequence goes on along the minus strand of CM063735.1, from coordinate 10,965,691 downwards.
ATATTTTGTATTATTTTTTGTTAATAATTTTTAAACTAATTGTTTATTATAATGTATACAATTTGAATTACAGTACCTTAAAGTTCATCATGTCCGAAAGAAGAGTCTTGGTAAAGCCAATGGCGATAAACTTCTATTGGATCGATCATCCAATGTTTATGAAAAGATACCATCGGATAGGATTCTAAATATTCATCAGCATAATCTTGTGGTCTAGCCTATACCATAGTACAGTGTGTAACAAATATAGTCGAATTTAACAATTATTATACGGAACTTGATGAAAGACTGGAGAATGGACTACTGTAACATTTAAGGCTTTTAAACACATGCCCAATACCATATCATCGGATGCATCAGAAACATAACACCGACATGTGGACAATTTATGCACCAATGTGACACTAAACACAATACCTCCTCCACCTGTTAAATAGTTATATCCTGAAAACTGATATCCTCGAATATTATAACCGTATCTTTGTCCGAGCGCTATTTGCTGACCATACCAGCAACTCAGTATAGATGCTAAACGAGGTACACTAGATATTATAAAAAAAAAATCAGATGTATTTCATAAATTTCGTTTTTTTTTTATATATAAATATTACCTCAAAAGCGTATCGTCATCTGTTAGCACAATCCATTTTACAGCTTTATTCGATAGAAGTTTTTTGGACAAATATTTAAAAATTGTTATCGTCTTTAAACAATGTCCCCTTTCAGTGTTTGGTACATCTAATGCCGTGGTCTGTATCGCATCATCTAAAATAAAATACATACATGCATCTTCATATTGTGTCTAGTAAAACGATACATTTTAATAATTCATTTTATTTTTACCAATTTTATCGCTAAAGTATTCAATATGCACAGCATCTCGGCCCCAAGTAGATTACAACACTGGTACTCTATCTGCATGAAATTTACTGCACGTTTTTACAGCAAAATATATTGAGTCTTTTGTCACTTTTCCATAATGTATCTTGAAAGAATAATATTTTATGAAAAATTGATAAAAAAAATCAAAGTGTTACTCCTTACACATTCATTTCTTTCAGACAGTGGGTGAATGACACAGTCAGGTGATATTTTCAAACAAAATTTCAAAGGTAGATGTTGAATTTTTTGACTAACCACTAATGCCAACTCGTATGACGCATCAATTGCAAAATCTGATCCAACAGCTTCTAAATTTTTATCAATCATACTATGGAAATTAAAAGTTTAACAATAAATTAAACATTAAAATCTATTGTCACTTAATAGATAGATACTGACCTTTTTAACAATTCTACAGATATGAGAAATCCAGCAGCGAACAGAGGGTAAGACACCCTATTATTTTCGTCTTCTTCGAATGCATAATGATGAATTATTGTCGGATGTTTATCTTGAACACCATATCCTATCCAAATAGACTAAAATTGGTAAAAATCGAAATAAATAACTTGCTCGCACAAAAAAAAAAAAGAAAAACGTATGCATCTCTTTTTTGTCACTTACTTCGTTAGAGTTTTTGTCTGTCAACAATTCAAGTAAATTATTGTAATTCACATACGAATTTTCCTCACAAAACAAAAACCACTTTGAATGTTTATTATTTTGATACAGCCTATATATAAATATATATGTTTAAACAATATTATTAATATGTATATATATATATATGTTCATTACGATTTAATAATCGGAATAATTGTCCAACTTCCTTGACCAGGAAATTGTTCGTGAAGCATATACACCGCGCCTAATCGCGAGTCCTGAAAATAAAAGTAATTGTTAATATCGCAGACAATTACGTTGTAATTTGTATTTAATTTCGTAGACCTAAATTGTGGTGAATGTTCAACAAAAGTAAAACAATTAAATACTGAAACCAGTTATATTGTTAAACATTGTAATATCTGGAGGCAATAACGAAATCTGCACAACTAGTTCAATTATAGTGCCCAAGTTACAGTTAATAAATGAAAATAAATAACCAGGTGAAGTCACTAGTCAGACTATCACATTTATGATAGTAAGCAAAATGAATATTTCAATTATTCGCATAAATCGATGTTCGTTTAAATACATTTAACAATTAATTGTTAAGGGCGATCGAAAAGTTATTGCCCGAGTATACGCGCGAGTAGTAGAATCGGACATTGGTTATTTTCCAAACTTATGTAAAAAAAAAAAATACGTAAAATTATACTGACTAATGAATTTCGTCTGTTTTAAAATATTGTCCTTTAAGCGCAACGCTCGTTCAGCGCTGTAATCGTTGTTTTGACTCAAAATCGTAACGACAACGTCCGAACATTCTGTAACCATAGTTGTTTTCGATAAATAATTATAATAACCTGTTTCGAACGTGATGACAACGTACCGAGCTCGTGAAAAACCGTCAGCAAGTACAGACCATAGAAACAAACGTAATTGATAAACATGTTCGTTTTTTCTTCTTCAGTTTATCGACCAAGTCAAGCAATGTAGTTGAAAACTAGAGCATTTTTCAACTCAGAAATTCGGTTATCGAATTTTCTAGATAAATCATTAGAATTCTCAAATGTTGTCCAGCCAAAGGGTCAATGGAAGTTTAGATTATATTTCTATCAAAAGGTTAAACATTTCGCGATACTTTCGTCGAAAGCGAAACGACGACGACCTACAGACGGTGCCGGCGCGTATGTTATAACGAATTGTGTGTGGGCGCGTTATCGCCGCGCCGCCGCTTGTGTTTTATCAGGAGACGAATGTTTTGAAACGGAATCCGCTGTAAACAGCTGGATGCTGGTGTGTGTACGATTTAGGTTTTTTTTTTTTCCTCGTTTTGAACTTCCCGAAGCTTTTTATTTTTGTTACTTCTGTTGCTGTTATTCTCTGCGCGCTGTCGGTGAAACTTTCGTTGTATTTTCTCCCGAGCTCGAGGTCGCAGCAGCCCGATGATGTTGGCCATTTTCTCGAAATGTACGCTGCAAAAAGCGGGCTCGCACGCCGTCGTCCGACCGTTGTCCACGGTGAATTTCGACATTCAACACAAGCATCCGCAGGCCAAGAGACAAGTCGGATTGCCCAGAGCCAGGTAATGGCGTTTGTATGCCGGAGTCGGTCTTATTATTTTTTTTCTTTACATTTTTTTCCAAGGTTTAAAACGAATGTCGCTACGTAAGAAGTAATAATATAATTTCACGCGCACAATCGGACGGATGGCGAATTACCGTTCCGTTTTCTTTTCTTTTTTTTAAAAAAAATACTCCGGCTTCGTCTTTGAACGATTTGGAAATCGCGTTGTGCGCTGATGCGTTCGATGCGCTGTTTTTGTTTCTATAATACCTACTGAATTATTTATGATTATCTGGCAGGTATGGTGGAAGAAACGCAGTAACTATGCTGCCTGGCGGAGGCATCGGCCCGGAGTTGATGAGTTACGTCAAAGAAGTTTTTAAGCACGGTGGCGTGCCGGTCGATTTTGAGACCATTCAAATCGATCCGCTGAGCGAAAATGATGACGATCTACAATACGCCATCATGTCTATTCGCAGAAACGGCGTAGCCATTAAAGGTAACATCGAAACACGAAGTCTCGACACCGGTATCACGTCGCGTAACGTGGCCATTCGCAACGAACTGGATTTGTTCGTGAACGTCATCAACGTCCAGTCGTACAACAACGTACCCAGCCGCCACAAAAATATCAATTGCATTGTCATACGTCAGAACACCGAAGGCGAGTATGCAATGTTAGAACACGAAAGCGTCGATGGCGTGGTGGAATCGATGAAAGTCATAACCAAAGAGAATTCCACTAGGTTGGCGCGTTATGCGTTCGAATTGGCCAAAAACAACGGTCGCAGTAAAGTCACCGCAGTACATAAAGCCAACATCATGAAATTGTCCGACGGTCTGTTTCTGGAAACTTGTAAACAAATGTCACATGAGTACCCAGACATAAAGTTCGATCATATGATCATTGACAACTGTTGCATGCAGCTGGTGTCCAATCCACATCAGTTTGACGTGATGGTCATGCCCAACCTGTACGGTTCCATAGTGTCGAACGTAATTTGCGGCCTCGTCGGTGGCGCTGGCTTGATATCGGGAAGAAACTATGGCGATCACTACGCAGTGTTCGAACCGGGCACCAGAAACACTGGCTCGTCTATCGCGGGCAAAAACGCCGCTAATCCAGTGGCTATGTTGAGTGCGTCCGCCGATATGTTAGAACACTTGGGTCACCAAATGCATTGCGATAGGATCAGAGTGGCCATCTCCAAGACACTGAATGAAGACATGGTGCACACAGCAGATTTGAACGGGACCGCCACCAGTTCCGATGTTGTACACAATGTCATTAAGCATGTGAAAAGTATGACGGGCAGACATATTTAAAATTATTTTCACGCTACACTTGAATATTTTTATTATCATTTTGTAAATCAAATTTTGTCGATCGAATATGTTTTCTAACCAAATTTTTTTTTCTTTAGTACGAGTCATTAAAAAAAAAATGTCATTGTGTTCTTATTTATTTATTTTTTAAATTGAAATAAATCCTTTGAACAGTATTGGATCTAGTATACGTACAAACTGTATTCTATTATTATGTAGACAAACACGATTTGATTTTGTTTTATTTGTTTTTTGATTTTTAACAATTTATACAAAATAAACAATGTTTGACTGTTTATTACATTAGTATAACAAATAATATTATAAATCAATATTATTGTATTACTCATAATGACAATTTGTTTTTTTTTTTTTTTTTTTTTTAGACGAATTAAAGTTAATTTATTGTTATAGTTTGTTGTTTATTAATATAAATAAAACTTATTTTCACAGGTGACGAAATTACATCAAATTAATTTATCAACAACCAAAGTTTTTAAAAAAAGTTTGATTTGGTTAAAAACTGTTAATGGTATGTTGTGTTTAGCAATAAACGAATAAAATATGTTATATGAAAAATGAGAGCTGTTAGTCAAGATATCCGTAATATATTAAGTTGTTATCAAGTTAATTTTGTTTGTACAGTGTTAAATTTAAGTAAATTTAAAAAAGAAACAAATTTCAATGATATATTATTATCAGGATTGGGGACTTGCAGTATTTACATATCCATCATTGATGTAGTAAAACATAGCAGAGTGATATACAAATATGTGTTCTAATACGTAGAATTCAAATATGAAATTCTATTTTCAATGATTTTTAACAAATTTGTAAATAATAATTTTCAAAATGTTGAATGATCAATTACAAAACTTTGTTTTAAGAGCGCATAGTAGCTGTACTATTTGTGTATGTGTGTGTGTAAGAAAATTTGCACGATGAATTTTGATTTATGAATACTCTGTAAATGCAATTTAAAATGATCAAAAACAATGTAATTATCCAGGTTGGATTATTGAAAGACGTTTTATACTTGTATCTATTTATCTACAAGTTACATTCATTATTGCTCAGCAAGTATAAAATATAAATAGTTAAGAAAATAATCTAATTTATCGTATGATCCATTTATTTTTTAAAAGTTTTTTTTCTTATTTTTAGTACATTATATAAGAGCATATTTCAATGTTTTTTTGTAATGCTATAAGTCCCAAGTCCTGATTATTATTATTCATGAATCATATTTTTAAATTTGAACCGAAAAGGTAATTCAAGCGGACGATCGTCTCATTCCAACAATTGAATTATTCGTGAATCGTACGAGGCATCGGACAAAATGCAATAAACAAATGTATATATACGTGGAACATGTATTATATTAATAATTGTGCCAAATTTTATTTTTATTTCAAATACATAAAGGGATAAGGTATATATATATATATATATATATCAATATGTACACATACACACAGTCTTAATCCGAAGACTTACAAAATAACTTATTATAAATTACAAGAAAAAAAAATTGCTTACAAATTAATTATTATTATAAAAAACAAATACACATATAATATTATTTTAATAAAGATCTTCACAAAATAATAATAATAATAATTAAAAGGTAATAATAACGCATTGTTATAGGTAAAAAAAAGAAAAATTACAATACGTGTGCTATTAGGTTTAAATAATTTATTGAAATACATTATATATATATATATATATATATATATATATATATATATATATATATATACACACACACACACAATAATATATAGACTTACAGGAACTTAATATTATAATAAAAGATTTTTAAAAAATTTCAGACGATTTTAATAATATGATATAATATATTTTATATAAAATGATATAAAATACAAAATTTATATATATTATTATTATTATTATTATTATTATTATTAAAGAAAAGTGTTATAACGTTATTTATTGACTTTTTTTTTGCCCCAGAATATAATTTTTTTTTTATATTTTCATATTTAAATTGATCATATTTATCGCGATTGATATATTATACTCGTAAATGGCAAATATTGTTAATTTTTTGTTTTTCGTTTTCTTAAATATTTTTTAATGACTTGAATTTCATATAAATATTTAAAAAAAAAAAAATTCGTGTAAGTAATAAACGATTGGGTCAGGTTGATTATGCGTATTTTTTTTTTTTGGACAAGTAATTTAATCGAATTGTTTAAACATAATACGACCGTAAGTGTAATAAAATATGTTTAGTCGTACGAGAAACTAATAAATAGATACAAAATGTACGGTAAAATTAATTATTTTATAAAATACGTTTGTAAAAATTTAAACGTCCACTGACGATTCGATCGAGACGAAATCAATGAACGATTTTTGTATAAAAAAAATATATATAAGTATATAATTTACAAAAAAAAAAATTAAATAAAAATATCCGAAAATTGAGAAATATGTACTTTGAATTTTCGTTTTCAGTTTCCGGCCAGTTTCGTCGTCATTTGGTAACCGTTTTGTTTTGTGCGTATAAGACGAAATAAGTACATATACGGAGAATCGTTTATAATTTTTCGAGCCCAAATTATATATTCATCGTTTGTTGTAAAAAAAAATATAATAATTTTATAAAATTGAAAACGATGAAAAATAACAGTCAAAACAAGTTTTTTGATATCCTACAAAAAATAAAAATCTTTTTTTTCTTAAAAAAAAAGAAAAGAAGAAAGGTGGCAAAATTTTCGTTCGTATATCCGTTCCGTCGGTATTTATTTAAAACCAATAAATGAATACGACTCTGAAATACAATTTGCACACATATTATATAATATGACGTTAAGTCGTACTTATAAGAGTACTACTAATGGTTATAAAAATGGAATAAAAAAAAAAAATTCGATCGTTACGGAAAATGGAATATTTCGTGTATGTGTGTAAATACAATTTTTTTTTATTTCCATAATTTTTGACGCGAAAGATTAAAACAATAATAATAATAATAATAATAATAATTAAAAAATATTAATACGTATAATCGTCTCTACTCTCAAATACATACACGTATAATACATATTACTTATATTAAAATAGTAATAAATACGCGAAACGTATTTTCTAAATTTACACAATAATAATAATAATAATAATAATAATAATAATAATAATCATGTACATATTATATTAATACTGGTTAAAGAGAGAGAAAATTAATAATGATAATAAAAACAAGATTTGTCAGTCTACTATATAATATAAATAAACACACATTTTGTTCTCGGGCAAGATATATTATTATATATATTATTGAAAATAATAAATATAATATACTGCATTGGTACTTATGTTTAAAATGCGCGAGGACGAGTGACGGGCGGGCTTGCAGATCTGATCAGAGACGATATTATAATTATGAGTGTCCCTCTAACATTTCTGTGTATGTATGTGGTGTGTGTGTGTGTGTTTTATAATAAACTATATAATAATATATAAATAGGAAGCGCGTCGTTTCGACGAGGCTGTAACGCGATTTTCTTATTTTAACAAATTTTCTAAAAAATTATTTTCATTTTGTTTTTAAACGATTAAAATCGCTTAACGTCGTCGTCGGATAATAATAATAATAATAATATTATTATTATTATTATTATTATTTGTTATCGATTGCGTCGACTGTTCGTATTTTTGCGGTTCGCCCAAAACATTTTTATTTACACCGTCGGTTAACAAAATGTCGATAATATCTTTATATATATATATAAAAAATGCCACCTCGGAGGAGGTTTAAACGGAACGAAATTAATAATCGATTTTTCTCTTATAAAAAAAAAAATGTCGTTTTGTATAAAATATATATATATATATATATATATATATACTTATTTTTTTTTTAATTCGATTTTCCATACTTGTTTATTGGTCAGTATTAATTCTATAAAGCGTACAAACGTTTTTGTCATTCCTCCTTTTTTTTTTTTTTTTTTTTTTTTTTTTTTATATATATATACGCAAAATGTACACTGGTCCGCGTTTTGCTTTTCTCGTCGAAACGACTACGCGTCACCCGCGTATAATAATGAGTAATAAGTGAAGCGTCGTCGATCGTCCTGGCGCAGCAGCCCGCCCCGTCGTCGCGCGCGATTCACGTGTCCCCCCAATGTCGTGGTCGTCAGCACAGCGTTTCCACCGGTTTGGACAACGTGGACTCGTTCACCGTGGACGGCATCGCGTTTGATGTGGACGACCTGGCGTTACCGCCGTCCGACGGGTTGTCCGACCGCAAGCACCACATGCGCTTCACCGCCATCCACACTTGCGGCTGACAGCCGACCACTATGAATATAAGCACGCCTTGCAGCGCGTTCATCAGGTCCGTCAGGTACCACACGTAATCCGGTCCGCCGATCACCCACGACAACACGTCCACGACCCACGTCACGCCCATCACGATCACCAGTTTTAGGCAAACGCGGCCTAGCGTAGCTCTGCGAAAACAACGACAAAAAAAAAAAACAAATTTAATATTATACCAAGCGTTGTATAAGGTATAGGTACAGGTGTATATGGAGTACGCTTGAGACAATCGGTTCGATTGCGTACCAGTAGTGGCGCAACGAGGATTTTTTTTTTTTTTTTTTGGGGGTGGAGGAGGCTGATAATTAATTTATTTATTATCCTAATAATTAATATGTATAACTAAAAAAAAAAAAAAAAAAAAAAACTGATTATTTATTCATTCCGGTGGGAGGAGGGTAGGCCGCAGCCCTATCAGCCCTCTCCCCGACACTGCGTCACTATACAACTCTCCGCGATGTAGACTAGAAACTAAAACTCCAATATTTGCACAAAGTAAATTTATGAGTCAAACGATGTGTCATATTGTCGATCGTGAGAAAACTTATTTATACGGATAAGTTGCGGCTCACGAGAAATTATAAGTAAAAAGAAGAAGTTTGATTTTCTCATAAACCACGGACTGTAGTCTGAACACTGGAAGACGTTCGTGTAGAAGAAGGAACAAGAGCCCATATCCGCTGGGACGATTTTATGAAAAAGTTAGGCCGATCATTAATTGAAGCCTGTTTATAATACGCGGTGGTTCCGTTGGTTTTCGCGTTCTTTTTTTTCGGTCGTTGCCAACGAGTGTGCGACGGTGGTGGCTGTTTCGGTGGATAAAACGGCGTACGCGTCACGTGTTTGCGTAGAAAGTTTAACGACTTGTTATAACGTAAAATAGTGCGCGACGATATATTCTCGCGTACTTAATACCCGTACAAAAAAATGTTTCAAACCGCTTTTTTCCGCACCGTCCCGTAACACTGCAGCCGTCGTCTCTCGACACGGACAATAATTTTACAACAAATTAACGCTCTCTCCGCCAATTCGTTTTCATTATTATAAACACCTATTTTTTTCTTTCTGAAAATTGTTCAAATTTTTCCGATATTAATAAAAGAGGGGGAGGGGGAAACTCCGTGACAATATAAAAGCGTTCCTTAAGCGTTTTAAAGTATTCTAAAAAAAAAATAAAAATACTTTTTCTCTATTAGTTCTCAGTAATATCAAAATACATATTATAGTAATTATATTATTGTTCAATCGAATACGAAACGGTCGTCAATATAATGTTGCATTTAGGGTGTGTTCAATAATTTTAAATTCTGCGTTTATTAATTAACGATTTGATTATTCGAATAAGGCTGGATTGAAACACATCGAATGTAACAAGATTATTGATAAAATAATTGACGTTGTTTTAAATATCTACTGGTTCAACTATTCGTATTTCTCCTTCCCCCCTACCGAAAAAAATTACTTTTTACGTTTTAAGTAACAATAAGCCATTGTTTTCATATGGGTACTACTATTTACGATTGATGCATAAAAATTTATTCGGAATACCACTAAAGCAGCGGTTCCCAACTCAACGCTTAGCACGGACCACTCTTATAAGTTTTCCACCGTCACGGACCACGCAACCTGATTTCCATCCTCCCTCTTCGTATCACTTATTTTAAGTCAACATAAAAAAAAAAAAATTTCCACTCATTTTTTTAAATTTGAATTTCTTCATTCGCGGACCACTTGAGATGAGTCTGCGGACCACCACCGGCTGGGAACCACTGCACTGAAGGTTGTGTGATACGTTGTGTAGTACGCTATTAAACGGAACAGATCGAATTTTCATCAGCGTTACTGCGGTTTCGTTGAACGGCTCTGGGCTATATAATAAGCAGCTCTTATCGATATGGAGACATAATATTGTCCGTTATAATGTATTTTGTGACACAGAACTAACGGGGAGAAGGGGGGACACGTAATTTTTTCCCTTCTATTCTTACACAGCTGCTGGTGTTTAAAAAACTTGACGTCATTTAAACACCAGCAGCAGCAGCAGCAGCAGCACACATTAAACTGTAACGATCGCGATTTCCCTTGTACCGCGGCTCTATAAACGACAACCGTAACGTTCTTGCATTAATTGAATAGTAGCAATTTTCGTCGCCAACCGAATTTCTCTAAATTTTTTCTATTTTTTTTTTTTTTATACGCCTCGCACGCTTCAAATCCGAATATTTTTTTTAACACATTATTTACCTCCGTCAATGTAAAATCGTTATAATTCGATGCTACACAGATCATATCGAATTCCGTATAATAAATTATTATAATAATAATAATAATAATAATAATAATAATTTGTACAAAAAAATTGTTATTAAAGACCGACGATTTCTGTCGATCAAACGTTTAATAAATATCGGACGTGGGATGTACGCTTTTATGAATTTTTTTTTGGTTACAATATGATTCCGTATCGATGTAATACGATTCCCCGGGTATGCTTCATGACGTATATTATATAGATTTACGCGTTTTTTTTATTTTTTCAATACAGAATGTTATATCGTGAGTTCATCTGAATCCGCCGTTTTAAAACATTTTCTTAAAATTTTTTTTTGATTACACTTGGATAAAATAAACTTCCACTGGAAATATGAATCTGTCGCGAAAAAAACCTGCAGACGCGTATAACAGTACACGAATTAAAAACGTCAGAAAATTAATAATAATAATAATAATAATAATAATATCGTCATTTTGTCATAAAATCATAATCGTACATTATTTTTTTTTTGTAAGAACGCGTACAAAATTATATAAATTTCATGTGGCAGTATACTGTGTATACAAAATAAATAAAAGAAACAGATAGATGGACACATTTTCGAATTTTTCGTTTATAATGATATAATATATAATTTGTAAAAATATTTCACGGCGGTAATAATTCTAGTTATTATACATATACCTAAGTGTAATATATACAATAAAATCCACGGTTTTTTTTTTAAATATTATATTTATATGGGCACGATTCTTTTTTAGGGGTACTCAAAGTAAATTTCAACGAAAAATAAATCGAAGAGCGTTTGATTATTATTAAATAGTACGCGCGATCGGCGGAGTGTTTGGTGAATTTAAAAGTAATTATAAAGTCGTATTACGATTTTTCAAAACATATTCGGTCATTTTTGAAAATAAAATAAATTGTAATGATTGTAAAGGAATTCGCTGTACTAAACACCCCCGCCGAGCACAATAGAAATTTCAATATACTCAAATAATTGAGTATATTGAGTATTTACCATTTGAAAATAGTCTTCTTGAAATATATTATTTAACGCGCGTGTATATATTTATAGGGATATCGCGTCACAGAATCTCACACTGCACAAGAGATGTGTTCATTTTTTTTTTTGTCATTATTTTACAACGCGTAAAATGGCGTATTTAATTGGAAAGTTCACGGTCGGCTTCGAAATCGATCTGCACACTGTAAAAGTGATTTCACGCCTTCTCGTTATAATAATATTATTATTATTTACACGTTCGACCTCGGTTTTGTACCATTTCGATCGCTTAAAAATATCGATTGCTCGTGTGCGACGTTTACACGGTCTACGCGGTTCGTAAATTTTTTTTTACGTTTCCGTTCGACAAAAGAAACGTGTATAAATATATATATATATAATATATATATATATATATATATATTATCATTATTTATAACGATTCGTAAGAATAATTGTGCGGATTTAAAAAAAAATAATAAGAATTACTTATAAGATGGTCTACGCAGAGTCTTAACGCGTGTCCATGTGCAGTCGACTGAATTATGTAATAATTTGTTGAGTCTTTCTGTTCTGCTCGCCGAACATATAATATATATATATATGTATGTATGTAAATACGAGTATAGTTGGAGAGGATCCGTGGGAGTGGAAGAATGAAGATATATGGTTTAGGACAGAAATAAACGTTGGTGTTTGGCGGTGAAAATTCTCGGAGAGTTGAAAAAACCAAATAATAAAATACATTCTGTAAAAGTAATAATCGACTCGGAGTTAATTATGTCAATTCATCTCGAAATTGGTTTAAAAATTAGCTCGTTATCAGATTTGCTGCAGCCTTGTGTTTTTAACGACGTACATACGGAATCGAAAATATTTAGGACAATCCGTTCGGTACACGCGACTATTTATGATTGGTTTTCTTTCGAATCGCGCGTATATTAATAATAATAACAATAATAATAATAACGTGTGATATTTTCCACGTTTCTTACCTTTCGCTAGTCGATTTCACTACTTCGGTTCTCCATAAGCCACACGTCAGCTCTCTGGCCGTGGCCGCGAACAACGTTAAATTCATCATTAACAAAATGCCGATGGGCCCGTAGAAATATGACAACACCTCTGCGTCACCTACAAAGCAGCATATAAGAAAAATAATAATAATAAAAATTAACAACAATACAATATTATGTCAAACGTGTATATTATGTCCAAAAATGGACAGGCTTTCGGATATGTATACGTATTTTAAACCGTGAAAATAGTAGTGCGATAATCAGCCGTACAAGGTGCTGCTCGTACACACTGAGACGCGTTATATTTTCGTATATTTGCGTTTTAAATTATGCATAATGCAAATTTATCCGGTTTTTTTTTTTATTTAAGGATTCTTATTCTTAAATGTTTTATATAAATTTATATAACAGACAAATTATGCGTTGTGGGTTAACATATTAATGACATGTAATTAGTGAGCGAGAAACTCGGTTAATTTAGAAAAGAGACATGCGTGTGTTGCAGGCCATAAGCATTGTAAGACGGTTTTCAAAGGATAGTTGATAAGATAATTGCGTGAAAAATACGAAACACGTGAAGGGACAATGGATGTCGAAAGAAAACGTATCGGGGTAGTCAAACCAATAAAGATTTATAAGCGATACGACGGAGAAATTATTTTCGAACCCTCCGTGAATCGTAGCAGACGAGTGAGACCGAAGAGAACAAAATCGCACAAAGACCAACACAGGTCTCGACCAAAATACAATATGGAGTTCGTACGATACGCGATTAATAAACCCAAGACGGCTTTGCGACAAATCTACTCGGAATGTGCATATTTGGAGATGTAATATGCCAGATCACGGACCGAGTCATTCGCTTTTCGTCAAAGTAATATTATAATTATTATGGATTTTGGGTCATGAAAACGACTGAGAAGGGACATTACTATTGGTATTGAACACTATTGTGAATGTTAAGATCCGCATAGGTTCTGACCGAAGAACGTCGACGGAGGTCGTCTCCGAGTAGAGAAGACGACGGTTGGTACCAAGTAGAATTCACGCGAAGGAGAAAGAGTCTACCGGGGGAAGGGTAGTCGTATCGTATCGGTAAAAATCGGAAAGGTGTAATGACGATTCGATTTCAGAGTTATTTTCGGATTAGATTTTTAATTTTAACAACGTTATTCTGAGCATCGGTTATTCGGATTCTGAGCGTGAGGTGGCATGCATACTCCGCTACGCACCAATGAGATGATAATAATAATAATAATAATGTGGCAGATCTGTCGGCCGGTGATAACTGTTCACTGCAGATAAACACCACTTACCGTAAAACCAACACCGGTGTTCGCCGAATTTCGGTCTGATCAGTGACACGTACTGGTCCGACGGAATGCCGTCCAATACGGCGGCCAGCGTAGCGATCATTAACGGCACTCCCCAAGCGTACAACTGGTACAGTCTAAGTCTGCACGCCTCCTGGCCTTTGTCCAAGTTAGCCGGCCTCAAGTCCCTGCGACGAGCAGCGAGAAGAAAAAACGACAGTTTATTAGCCACGTATTCGATATTGAAATCGTGTACGGTTTGTATAATATAATAAGGAGAGAACAAAAAACAAAAAAAACCGTATTCATTTAAATTACACGCCGGGTGTATAATTATTAGTATTTTTTTTTTCTAGACTTATACCGCGTGTCCTCTTCACAATAGTGCCCGAGCATGACTTCAATGATTTTCTCAACGAATAATTTTATTATTATTATTATTATTATTATTATTATTATTATTATTATTATTATATGCGTGTAAACGTTATTCGCGTATTATAAAATACACGGTTTATTCAAAATAATTCTATACTCTCGTATACGTCTGAAATGTAAGAAAGCAAAAAAAAAAAAAAAAAAATCGTCCGTCGAACCGTATAATATTTTATAGTTTTTATTCACCGACGAAACTTGTTGCGGATCGAAGGAAGGGAGGGAGGCAACTTTTTTCCCCGTATTTATTCACGATTTTCAACGGTAACGGTATTATAATATGGTAAAAAAAAGAAAAAAAAATGTGTATAATATAACATCGAACTACCATGAAATGTATATAAATTTTAAATTATTATAATATAATAATACATTTTAATTTCTGAATAAAAGATCGGTACGACTTATACGGGATTACGTTGATATTCATGAATTTAAAACGAAAGTGCCAACAAAATATACATATATATATATATGAAAAAAAATAATAAAAACTACGAGCGTACGCGATATCGTATTGTACATTTATATACGTGCGTATATTCTGTACACTGTCAATAAAAGTTATGATTTTCAAACGGGTTTTAAACGTTTTACACATAATTAATTCGCACCAGTAGTACTGTAATTATAATATATTTATCAATTTTATAAGTAAATATGTTTTGTTTTCAAACAAAACGTTTATCGCCAATCGAATCGCGCGTAGTACGGTATACATAAACCGGACTTGTGTTTTTATTCTACATTAAACGAATATATTATTAAGTTCTACCGACACGATAATTTCATACAATAATTAAGTATAAATGATTTTATATCGCATAGCTATGACTATTATACGAGTATGAAATGTTCAAAAAACGTAAGAACGCGCGAATTGTTAAGTGAATCTCCTTATTATAGTACATCGTTTCGTTGTTGCCGGATTATATTATATACCTATTTATATAGGATCAGTATATTTTTTGTTAAAAACAAAAAAAGTTAAAATACGGCGAAATAATAAAAATAAATATATCGGAATATTTACAACAACAAAAATTAGAAAAATATTCATTTTATATATATACGTGTATATATGAAAAGTACAATCCATGAATATATATCTAAATACCATTTATATAAAAATGTGTAAAAAAAAAAAAAATCGAATAATTATATATGAGAATAAATTGGTAAGACGATTTTATATATATATATATATATATCTCAACATATAATAATAATAATAATGTTACGCTGTATTATTTTAACGACTCGTGTAATACGCGAAAAATCAAAAAATCCTGTCCCAATTTGCATTAATTCAATGATTTTGTCCGCTGTTTAATGTACAATATTAAAATAATAAATTTTAATTAACTCGTTTGTATCCACACTGTAATAGTAGTCCGGCCTCGTATTTTTTTTTTTTTTTAATTCGACGAGTTTTTAGATTTACACTTACGACTACACGAAATAAAATATATTTATATTATATTATATATAAAAAACGTGAGTGGGACGAGAAGAAACCTTCAACGAAATCGGATAATGTCATTAACTATATATATATATATAATATGTATATCGTCCGGATGGATTCGACGTGTAATATAAATTAATATCGACGGTTTAAATAACGTTTTATTTTTTAAATTAAAAAAAAACCGCGGCTTTATTGGTTAGAAATAAATATGGACATAACCGATTATAGATAGGAGGTGTTCATTTCTGTATAAACGTCAAAATTGCCATAAGCAAATGTGAAATTTTAATTGTACATATTTTCCTGTTTTAGGCGATGTTATTGACGAAATATTGAAACGAGACGTTTATATCGATTTTATAGAAAATTCTTTAATCCTTGTAAATCATTCGAATATAATTTAAATAGTAAATTCAAAATTAAAAAAAAAGCCGACTTATCTTAACATTATTCATTCTAATATTTCCTATACGGACTTTATTTATTTATTTTTTTTTTTGCTGGATGTATCGTAATCTTGTTGTAACTTTAAATTCGTCTTTTTATTAAACCAAATTCGTATCCGACTGCATTTTATATAGTATTTACACGACGAGTCGAAAATTCTTAGTTTTAATATCGTTAAAATATTTCGTTTCGAGGTAAATAAACAGCGCGGGGGATTTAAAAAAAAAAAAACTATTTCTACGTTCTTTTTAGCTAATTTTTCTAAATTCGGAACGACTCTTATCGCGGAAATTCATTTTTACATTTAAATGCGTAATACAGTTTTATCGCACAAAACGAAAAAAAAAAGTCGTTTTTACACACACGCGTCGTTGTGTTTATCAGAAAAGAGCTAGAAAAAAATGAAAGAAAAACGATATTTGTTCGAACCGATGAGAAGAAAATATTATAATATCGCCGTTCAAACACGAGATAAAATAATTGAAACCGGTTAAACGCCGGTTTTAGAGTACAAATATTAAGGATGAATGTAGCTTTTATATAATAATCATTTACACGGACGTCAGGACAAATTGAAATATTTCTATCGTTTTACAATAAGTGAGTAGGCGTCCTCTTTGGTCGTGGAGCAAATAGCCGCACGGCGTTTCAGCCTTTTTCGGAACGCGATTTTTTTTTTTTTATACGTAATTCTCTATAATAAATAAATTGAAAAGTAGAGAAATTATTATTTACTTTTGTCTCTATGCGATAAAATACGTATGTTTTATATAATAAATATATGTGTAAAATATACCTCGGAACGCGAGAGAGGAAATATAACTCGTGGGAAATAAACGCTATTGCTGCAATGGAAAAATACGCACTACGCGGTTTCGTAATTCGATAATATTACTCACGCGCACCATTTATTGTCTCGGGAGACGAGCGCGTTTTTTTCTTCTTCTATTATTATTATTATTATTATTATTATTTCTCCTATATATTATAAAGTATATATATAAAAAGAATATTTGTAACGTCCGTTCGTGTAATGTGTAATACAATCGTATCGCCTCGGGCAACTGTTGCGCCGTATGTATATGATATAAATTATTATTATCACGCCCAGAAATGAAATTATCCGTTGTTACAACGTCTCTTCTCATTGACGGCGGGGCTAATGAAATAATACGACTTCCTCTTCGATTTTCGTATTAGCTTTTCAACATATTGTTTTGTATCGTTCTTGCACAGTGTGCCACAACGGTTAAATACTGTTTATATTATATAAAACGACCGTGATAAACCTGCGACGACCGCTCAACGTTTTGTCAAATACCGGTCAGAGACGTGCGACATTGTTAAATGTTTCTGGGATTAAACGATGCAAAATAAAAATAAATGGCACGATACGTTTTACAATATTCTTCTTAAAGAAAAATTATAGAAATTATAAAAAAAAATTTTTTTAATTTTTTCATTGTACGGACAAATCTGACTCTCTACACTTAGGTACAGGCACTGCGGGATCATTTCTATATCGTACTATCTATTTATTATAAATCTTAGATTCGTTAAACGATTTTTCCGTTGAACGTTTATAGAATTGGAAAACGTTCTCTGCCATATTACGCTGAACGATGTACAATTTATTATTATTATTATTATTATTATTATTATTATTATTATTATTATTATTATTATTATTATTATTATTATTATTATTATTATTATTATTATTATTATTATATTATACTATTCATTATATATTTATAAAAATGATCGGTTCGTATATAAACTCCCCCCCCCCGGTTCAACGCAGTCACCGGTTAATTATGACTATAAAACGGTTAACCGAAAACAAAAAATTGAAAACAATATTTAACAACAAAATCGTTATGTATACAAACGTAAATAATATGTTTTATTATTCGTTGGTTTCGACTCACCTGAACGTCCACCATATATTGAAACACATTGTGTTGAGCCAGAAAAACGCCGCCAAAAATACGAAATGCATTACAATAGCTGAAACAATAAAATTGTTCAATTATTAATGAAATTGAAATGAAAATGATAACGCGCGAAAAGTCGGCGAGGTGAAAAGGAAAGAAAAACGTTTTAAACTCTCTACGCGGCTACACGCATATTTCGTATATTATGTTATTACAGAGATAATCACTTTCATCGGTGTGTGTATGTATTATAAAGTTTTCTTTTTTATTTCTTTTTCTAATAATGTGCAGCGACACGAATCATAAACGTATTATTATTATGAAAACAAGTAAATGCACGCGGTCAAATATCGTCGAGTAGTATACATTTGAAGGATGTACACGCGCGTATATTTTTTAATTTACAGAAGAAAGTATATAATATTACACGCTACAATAATAAAGTGTTAATGTAAGAACGAATTATCGTCGATTAAATTTCCCTCCTCTCCCGTAATAATTTTGAGGGATACGTTCATCTGTTTGAATCGCGTTATTATTATTATTATTTTTTTCGTACCGAGATTACCGCCGGGCGTACCGTAACGCGAGTTCAAGGCGAAAATTTTTACCAAAAAGAAGGGAAAAAAACAGATTTCGACTATAGTTTCCCTCACCTCTCCCGGTTTATATTATATAATATTTTTGTTCGATATATTATATACACCGTCGGTATTGTTTCTATTAATAATAATAATAATAATAATAATAATAGAAAAAAAAAACTATTCTATTAATTACCCAGAACGGTTCCGCGCGCGAATATATATTATTATATAGAAAAACTACGTTTATTGGCGCACGAAGAATTCTCGCAATTATATATAAATATACATTATCGCGTTTATATAAAGGTTTCTACGTTTTTTTTTGTACTCTTCAAAAATAATTTCGCAAATATATCAGTTGAAACCACGGGAGTTTTAAATTAAAATTGATTTTCTGTCAGAAAATATTACTCTTTGGGACACCTTGCCCGCCACAGCAATATTGTAGAAGATTCCGCGATGATACTGAAACGGTTTTCCACACTTTATTTTTTTTTCACATTATCAATCCTTATTAATATTCTTTCGTCGAATATATCTGAACGCCATTTTTGTACCATAACCTCTCTGATCTGGTTCGATCCGATTCTCCCGAGAAATCAAAGAAATAAACGAAATCTAATAAACATCAGAACTCTTCTAACCATACACGTAGGAGATACGATTTTATTCCTTTTCTCTTTTGTTCTCCTTTCCAATATGTACTCTTATGACGAATTTTACTGTTGTTATTATACCTATTGTTTAATCGTATAATTTATAATATGTATTACTTATACTAGGGCGAGGGTTCGCTTTAGCCTGTACTTCAAATGAAAATAAAATTATATTTTTTTTTAATAGAGAAAAGAATGACGAACGCGCGATATTGATTATTATTATTATACAATCGATCATTCCGCGTTTTTTTATACGACGACACATTATATATGTATAATATAAACGTCTATACCCGATGGAATGCGGTTCCCCCGTTACACGACCAATAATAAATATATACGCGCGTACGCACGAAATAAGGACACGTGGAAAAAAAGCGAAGACTAGCGGCGTTCAAAATTTTTATAAATACGCGCGTACAATAGAGCACAAAAAAAAAACAATTTTTCTACCGCTATAATAATAATAAAATATTATTAAACAAGTAAGTTTTTGTTTTCGTATAATGGCACGTCGAAAAGCCAGTGGAAGCCGTGTGTCTGGTATCTGTTAATAATAATATACTCGAGTAGCAGAAAACTCGGTCAATTGTACGCAAACATACACACAAGTGAATTTAAAAAAAAAAAAAACAACTCTGATGCTGCTGCGTACACGATAATTGATATTTTTTCTTTTCTTTTCTCGATAGAGAATACGAGACGACGAATGCGAAGGATAGCAATATCGAACAAAGGCGTTTATTATTATTATTTTTTTTTTACGAAATCTTTAAGTGGGAAAAATTGTTTTATCGTGACGTGCGTGTGTAAGTTTTATATTACTATTAACACTTATCGAGTCGACAAAACTCTATTTTTTTTTCCTATTAATTATGTAACTCGGAAAAAAAAATTCAAGGGCTTATTCATTATTTTTTGACGAATTTACCTTGGATTTAATGATCCGCGTCAATTAAACGTCGTATCCGACGACGTTATATATTTGTTCCGCAGGAATATAAAGAAATTTTTATAGTTTTTTTTTTACCATACGAAGAAAGTCGTAAATAAAATTCGAGAAATCGACGACGCAACAGAATATAAAATAACGAAGCATAACGCTGTAGAGATAACGGAAATTATAAAGACACTTCCGTAGTATATTTTATGGTTTCCTATATTACAGTGTAATTGAAAATGTTGTTTCGTTCCGAATACCGTCACATCCATACACAGACACAACGTGTTATTATTATAACAGTTAATAAGTATATATAAGATAGGAAACGAAATAATTATTTCAAAACATTATATTATACACAGTTTATTGCCTCCGTTGAATAATATTTCATTTATATGGATTTTACCTAAGAAAAAATATAAATATGTACACATATAACCGCGCAGACGTTTCGAAACGAGAAAAATACGAGTATTAAAAAAAAAAAATAGTTGTTTTCTTACAGAGCGTAATAATATCGCGTGATATACTCAAAATCGATTGTCGGTTAATTAAACGCGCATACCTATATACGGGGATATTATAAAAAAAAAATCGACAAATTTTCACGGTAAAGTAAATCCGAAGAGTTTTTCGATTATAATATATAATCGACGATTATTGTTAACAACGCGAATAACGTTATTTAGTTTTTGATCGTAGTAAAAACACCGTGTGCGTATAAGTGTCATATACACACATGGTGATTTTGCCGCGATCACAGACGAAAAAGTTGTTCGCATTTGCCCGCCGCGGCTAAATTGAACGGTCCACAGGTTTCGGAACGCTATTTATATGCGTCCTGCTGCTACCCCCCACTATGTTGTGTCGTAACGCCATCTGGCGGTGACTACTTTCGTTTCCTGTTTTATCGCGATCGCCTGACGCGCTATATCGGTATACGCGGGGTTGACACTGACCGAGTGATCGTATGCGCGTTTGCTATATTTATTATTTTTATTAATAATAATAATAATAATAATAATACTATTTCGCGTATTTAAGTGGAATACAATTAACGTAATGATTCATCTTTTCTCGTTATACATTCATTTACACGTTTACTCGTTTATTTTACGCTTTTTATTATTTTATTAACTTTTACTGGTTTACAAACACATTCACACGTTTCGTCGACCGACCGAGTTTACCGTCAACTAAGCACTAAACGCTCGATCACGGCTGATAAGCAGCACACTGATCATATGCATTGATCGTCGGTCGAGCACTTATTCCGACCTTTTACATGATGTTCAAAGGAGTGGGGTGTTGTGAAAACGGAGCACAACCATAACATAATTGGACCAACTTACAATTCGATATTCAACTAACAATTATACTGTAAACTCGCACTGATTTGCGTGCCTATTTTGAACAGTACTACGGTGTTTGAATCGAAATTAATATTTTCATGGCACGGTTAAACCCATATAAAAATTCTAAATTCATTTTTGTCAAAAACGCGGTGCTATGAACCAGATTTGCACAGTACCTTGAACCATCATTTATCGACGATTTAAAACGGCGTCTGCGCCTAAAATGCTACTCGGGTTCATTTTCAACGGGCCAATTCGTTCTTGCGCGCGGTAAACGAATATTTTCTCGTATTGTGATTTAAAATATTGTAATCGGTACAACTATTCGATTTCTAGCCGTTAGCGATAAGTACATTATAATATTGCTTGGACATTGATCCGGCCACAGAGACCTTAACGGAAAATTTCTATAAATTTTTCAAATATTTCAATAATTACACGTTATTCGATTCCTCGGTCACAACTAGGCCTCGCTTCGATTTCTGTCGGTCAATTTGGACCGATTTCTGTTCTCAAACTTTTGTTCTCGATTAAATTCTTTCGAAATCCCGTTTAACATTCATCTCACATTCTTTCGCGTGTCATCCTCGCTACAGAGTTTTTTTTTTTATTCTATACGAAATTCCAGATTGTTCAATAAATAAAACCTCCGAATATAACAATTGTCCAGACTATAATACAATATATACACACAATTTTAGTTGAACTACGTATATAACGGAGTAGTGTAAAACAATTTTATCAAATTTATTAAAAAAAAAAAAATCTCCGCTATAAAATTATAATATTTATTTATAAAAACGCGCTCACCATTTTTATAATTTCCAAAAAATGTGTCTATTTTAATTTTTCTAATCGATTCGACAGATGATTCACGGTAGTAGTAAAAAACTCGCCGGGTATTGTAAATCAAGATTTATAGAAACACGTGAATAACTTAAAATGAATTTTTTTTTCTTGTCAAGCCCGATTTACGCGGGAATTATCGCAGCAAACGCGGTTCATATAATAATTTTCTGCTACGACGCTATTATTCGTTTTTGTTGCATATACTCGCGTGAACGATTTTTCTCTCCTCTTCGTTCTTATACAATATAAACTCCATTGATGCTATTGAGCAGCCGATACGGGGCGGTTACACGTTATGTATATTCTTTAAATACCTTATAACATAAATCTTTTGTAAAACATAGTCGCATTCTCATCGTTGTTATAATAATATCATATCCCATCCCCTATTATTATAATTATTATTATTATTATTATTTAATACACTCGGCGTCGGTTACGATTCTCCATCGATTGAATATAATGTATTACTAATACTCGATTTATATATACATATATATATATATATATATATATATAATAACAATGTACCGCTATAAATGTGTTATAACACTTAAGCGCGTATATTATTCTCCCGGTACACGAAGCTGTGTATTATTATTATTACCATCGTATATAAAATGATCGACGGGCACAAATCCAAATTGTCTGCCGCCGTATCCTCTCCTCCTCCCCAACCACCGGGACACACGCAATTATTGGTGGAGACCGACAATTGTCTAGACGAACTGGCAGGGCTTTGATCCCTCCGTAAAATACAATATTTGAAAAAAGAATTAAATACATCTAAAATGCGCGCGCGTACGGGTCTCGCTGAGCCACACAAAACAAAATATTTGCTTTCTGAACTGATCGTATTTATTATACAAATAATTACGCTTACTAGCCGAGCGTTGAAACTCTTTTTTCCATATTGTACACTGCGCAGAAAACATTTCGACTGAAAATTATTATTATTTTCCGTAATTTTCGTCGTTTTATATAATATCGTTTTGTTGCGCGTTATAATTATCGTTATAAAAATTCCCGCGACTGAAATTTAATATTAATACGTTAAAAACGAGAGAGAGAATAATTTTTTTTTTTAGCATATATTCAACGCGGAACCGTCTTTGTGCTATATATTCACGAAATTAGACGGAAAAAACAAATGCCTTCAACGTATACACGCATCAATTATAACGTATAAAATTCTATCGAATAAATCACGTTAAATCTATACTGGGAATCTACACAGTCATTATAATATGATTTACTCGATATATTATTAAAATATCGAGTAAAACGATACGTTTCCGTGAAACTAAATATATTCTCGCGCGGATTACTGTCAGAATGTGTTAAATTATATTCCACA
Source organism: Chaetogeoica ovagalla (assembly GCA_032441825.1). NCBI lineage: Eukaryota > Metazoa > Arthropoda > Insecta > Hemiptera > Aphididae > Chaetogeoica > Chaetogeoica ovagalla. The sequence continues at coordinate 10,941,308 of CM063735.1, read as the reverse complement.
ACTCGATGACCTAAAAAAATATATATACGTGCGCGCTTATAATATAAGCGAATATATGATTAAGTGCAAAACGAAATAAATACTTATATACATATACGAGTTAAGAGATATTTATATAAAAAAAAAAACAAATATATATATATATATTTATAATATATACGCGATATAATATTCGAACAATGTTTTAATGAAGAATTATTATATAATAAATTCGACGATAACGTTTTCGTTTTTTTTTTTTTTTTTTAAATAAACTCTAAACGTTGTAATCCGACGCGTTAAGAAGAAAAAAACAATTTTTTTTTTCGTTCGTCGCCTAGCGATTAACAAACGCACATTTCATTATAAATTCGTTTGCGTGCGATTTTAAATATTCTTATTATATTATACGGCTTATTGGCGATTGCGTCCCACGACACGAGGCCACCGGCGGGGAGGAAATCCGTTAGTCGTATTGTTTATTATTACAATTTAATTTTTTTTTCTTCTTAAATTTAAATTTACTTCCCACACGCGACTGCCGAGAGACAGACAGACAGACAGACAAAGAGAGAGAGAGAGAGAGTGAGTGAGAGGAGCACAAAAACGTAAACGCTATGACGTTAGTCGATTATAAATGATCGTGCGCGTTCGCTATTTTTATTAATTATTTTATTATACATTTTTTATGTGTATACAACACGAAATATTTTCAAAGTATCAGAAATTATCAAAACAAAAAAAACCGTCGAGATTTTTCTATATATATATATATAGAATATAGAATAACAGAGTTGTCCGAATCAAAAAGCGTATAAAATTTGAAAAAAAAAAGAATTATACTTACACCGCTACAGAACTAATTCCGAACTCGTACGACAGTAGATTTCGCGTATTACGTTTATTTATAATTTCGCGAAAATCTCGGTTAATTTTTTTTAATGACACACTTGGAAATATTGGAATTATGCAGTGTTCTCTCTCTTCTCATTCACACATATATATGCCGAGAGACTGCCGAGAGACAGACCGAGAGAGAGAGAGAGAGAGAGAGAGAGAGAGAGAGAGAGAGTGCTCGTCGTTTCCACGACAATGCCAGAGGACGGATTTCACTTACCAGAACATTTTGAAAACACATTTGATTTCTTTTTTTAAACGACGTCTTGGAGTTTTCTACACGATTTGTTGTATTCGAAATTATATATATTCGTTGTTTTCGAAATACACGAATCAGCGTAGGATTGGATCCTGGGGGAGGAGAGAGGGGGAAAATCGATATTTTGTCATAGGAAAAAAAAATCGTTTCAATATTCGTATTCAAATATCAGACAATATTAACAGATAGAAAGAAACGATGATTCATATTTTCAAATCTATCATTCCCGTGACTTCAGAACCGTTTCGTCGAGTACACCTCTACATACGCTCGAGATGTATCGGCTGCGCATTTTTTTATGAACCGCCACCAACAGACCAATCCGTTTAAACGATTCTGACGAACGGTAACAATCGGTACTCAACGATATATAATAATAATAATAATAATAATAATAATAATAATAATAATAATAATAATGATAATATGTAATATAGTTTTACGAAAACGCGCGGGGGAGAACAACAGGACGATAACAATATTTATAGGTACACGATATTATTTGTACGCACCGCCGGACGACGGTCGTCTCATTAAGGCGCGCGCGTACGACGGAGAGGTGTGCGCGCCGCGTTGCCACACGATTCGTATAAGAAGTCTTATCCGTTTAGCTCTACTCTAACGCACACGCACACTCAACTGGTTCCAATTGTCGGCTAACGATTTTTGTGTAATGCGCAGTGCAGTACGTATAAAATAATTGCCGTGCGCAAACCCTCTTTTTGGTTCGTCGCCACGTAGACGCGTGTCGGAACCGCCGCGGCCACGGCGGTTGTGCAGATAAGCGCCCGAGCAGCACATTTACCGTGAGTTTTTATTCATTTTTTTACGTTCGCTACGTGGTGACGCGAAAAATTAACGATTTCGTTCGTACGAATTATGATCGTGGAGAGAAAAAAAAAACACGTACCGAATTCCAGTGAAATCCGTATAAGGATTTCAGTAAAAATCCGAAGATTTTTCCCGCACCGCGTCGTCGTATTCGACGGCGATAAAAGAACAAAAAACAAAACAGGAGCGTTTCGGAAAATACGAAATCGCCGGCGATTTTTCTCGTACATTTTTTTTCCCGTCCGTTTTTCGGAAACGAACAAATTTTCTAACGTCATAAACACATTTCCTCTTTTTTTTTCAAATAAAAAAAAAATAAAGTCGATTAGTTATGCGCGCGGCGTGTCGGTCCTACGTAAAAGACAATACGATTACTTTTTTCACAAAAAAAAAAAAAAGTCTGAAAATTAAAACCATTCGATATCGCGCGTACGAAAAAAAAAAAGAAATTTTTTTTTTGTTTTAAGTAAAGTTAAATACATTTTTTTATTTTTATTTTTACGTTGCGACTGTACCATAAACCGTCGCCGAATATATAAATTTTTTTGGAATACGTTGCGCGAGAGAATATAAAAAGACGAAAAGAATAATAATAATAATAATAGAAAAAAAAAACGTATAGCGAAGAACCGGTTTTGACGTGTTATTACCGACTCGTGATGCGGTCACGAGGAACGGTCAAGACAAACGGTTTACCGGCGGCAGTTATTCTATTCTTTAAACTTCGGTTTTCAACGTTTGACGACCACGGTGGTCAAAGAGGAGGTTTTTTTTTTTTTTTTTTTTTTTGCACGAAATCCCCCGTAAAGTTTTCGGCTAATTTTTCACGGACACGATCGCGTGGTTCTATTACAGTTTTATATTTTTCCCTCCGCCGTTTAAGCACACCGTCCCTGACGCGAGTATAGTGTATTTCAGAACGGTTTTAGTAGTAGTAAAAAAAAAAAAAATTTACCGGTCGTTGTACACCGGCCGAGAACGCCACACTGCCAGTCGGTTTTACAGAAGAATTCAGAAGGAGATGAAAAAAAAAAAAAAACAACAAATCTTTTTCTATATTACACCGCGTACACGCGAGCACACGCACACGCGTTTAAAAAAAAAAAAACGTATAGACGAGAGTAATTTTCAAATATACGACCCCTCCGCCACCGACTGGATCAGACTATAAACGAAATGTGTGTAGGTGCCTCGTATATATATATATATATAATTATACGTGTAATAATATTCTTACACACCGCGGTTTTTTTTTTAATATATATATATATATATATATTTTCAGTAAATATATATTTCAGTATCGAGTATATAATACGTATACTCTTTTAAACAGATATAATTATACGCGTTTTAAAATTCGTTTCTTCTTCTTCTACGCTTTAATATACACACTTTATACGTGTTACGCGTGTGTATTGAACGCGAAGGGCCCGGGGGCCGCGGCGAATTCTAAGGGACCCCAATTTATTTTGCGAAACACTACTCCGTGTAGCTAATTGTTTTATTCGAATATTTTTAAAAAAAAAAAAAATAAATAAATAAATAGATTAAAAAAGGTAAAAAGAAATTGTAATTTTAAAACACTGACATTTCGAAATCGTCGTAATAAAAACGGTATAAAGTAATCGGAGAGATTTATATCGAAAATTATCGTTTTAATTATTATTTAATAAAGTATAATTTTTAACGTCTAATACCACAATATAAATATTAAATATTTTAAGACGGCTCTGCGTAGAACAACGCGAGAATTCGTTCGGGTAATTTTTAAATTCGTTCCTGCAATACGTTTTTCATACGCGTGTACGGGGAACGGAGAAAGAAATCTTTCGCAATAAACGAGATTTGTTTTTTTTTGAAAATGTTCCGGTCGATTATTTTATCGTTGTTACGCGAATTAAGCGACATTTTTTTAATGTTACTATGCGCAGTGCAAAAACAAAACGCGCTACGAATATAATATAGACTTTTTTTATTTTTACAATCAGTTAGGTATTTGTTTTTTTTTTTTTAAATACAATCAGTTGTACTAGTCCGTTATAGTAATAGTATCGTTTTAGAGTCTGGTAAAAAACTATTCCTCGACTACGAATTTTAATTTAATAATAATAATAATAATAATAATAATAATAATATATGTAATAAGTACTGTGCTATCCAGTGTCAGAGCGTAAAAACGAAAATACTGAAACGTACAGGTTTGGCGAGCGCGCGTGTGCGATGATCACGGTTTAAGGTCGTAAACCTCGTCTGTATATTTCTCTGCTGGTGGTTATTATTATTATTATTATTATTATTTTTTTTTTTTTTTGCGAATCGGTTTTATATTTTCGCCACACACACACACACGCAAACTATTATTTTACCAAACATGACGATCGTTATATATTATATTATATACATTCTAATAGACTTATTTCGTTGTAATTAGCGCCGTTGCGGGACGTATGAAAATAATAAATGTCATTTTAAACGTTTTTATACGGCTACACACACACATGTCGTTTATTATAAATATTGTACGATTTCGGCGAATCCCTGAATAAATTGTTATAATTTATACGCGATTATTGGTATATGTATACGTACGTAATGACAATAATAATAATAATAATAATAATAAAAATACAAGTCATTATAAACGCTTTATATTATATTATATAGGTATATAATGTAAAAGAAACGATATGTGTACGCGAGTTTTAAATTATATTATATTGTTACGTGTTTAATGTACGAGAAAACGTTAATATTATTATTATTATTATTATTATTATTATTATTATTATTATTAAAATATTGTCGAACAAACGACAAAATAAATTTTACGAACCGACAAAGAAAGAAAGAAACAATTTCACCGCAGTGTGGATTACACACGCATGTATTACTTACCCGCGCTTGTTTGTGAATTTTAATTCGAAAATATATAAATAAATAAACCGTGTGCGCGTGTGATAACGATTAAAAAAAAATATACATATATATATGTATAATATGTAAATGCGAAAATGTACAGCTACTTACGTCAAATAATAACGATATAATTATTACTATAATTAGATATTATTATATTACCGTACGCGTATATGCCTTTTCGATTAAAAATTTTTATATTTTTTAATTAGATATAAACTAAACTCGGTTTATTATATAAATATAATAAGACGATTTATACATATATATACGTATATTGTACCGCATTGATGTGTGTGTGTGTGTTTCAATAACAAATTGCTGTCTACAGATAACTATTTGGAATTTGAACGCTTTTACATGCAATTGTTTAGTGTTAAGTCGGATCTACCCTTTGATATTGTGTGTACCGATCGATCGAGTATTAAAAAACTTAACGTGACGGATAGAAAGAAAATTAATCCATTATGTCAATCGACTATTGCAATATTAAATATCATTATATTATATCGACGTATATATATATATATGGAATATAACATATACAATTTATCCTTTATAATAATATACCGGCTCGTACTTGTTATTAATTCCATGTTACACGATATATATAAAGGGTGAATTCCCTCGTATAGAGAGCAAAAACACAAATATCGATATAACGAAGCGGTTAGGAAAAACGAAAATTGACGATTGACAATCTATAGGAGCCTTCTCCCCCCCCCCCCTCGAACGACTGACACAATCAAACTGCACATCGTTCAGTCTCGTGTGACAAATAATTGCGGATGCGAAACACAAAAATTCAATTACCGTGCCTGCGCGAATCGTTCGGGAACAAGGACCGGTTCTCAATCGGACGACGAATTATTGTACTTTTACACAAGAGTAAATTTGTCGTCGGAATAATCGTTCTCCCTGTCCTGTCAGACAAGTCCATCGCGCGCGATTGCCACTCACTGCAGGTTTCTTCTGGACTACACGAACACTTTTCTCGTCACACCGCAGCATTTATATAACATTATGTAGGCCGTAGGTATACGGGTCAGAGGTTTTGGTGAAATTTACACACACACACACACACACACATTCTTGTCCCCGGTCTGTGGTAATTGAATCGCGCAAATGGAAGAGAGAGAAAAAAAAAAGAGCCGAATGTAGGCCGTAACGACAAAATGCGCCCGTCGATTCACACGCGTGTAGTGTCCATGACTACAGCCGATACATAAAACCGCGAACACTAAACCGAACCAACAATCTTATCGATTTCAGTGCGTGACCGCACCTGGCGTTCTTTCCGAACTTCATCCGAGCCCGTTCACTGGGTAAGAGTTCACGTGCTTTCCAATACACGAGCGTTATTAGGATGCGATTACCGGCTACAGAATCATCGAAACTATAAAAATTATACATCTCGAACACCTGACTCAGCGTGTCCGTTCGCGATGTGACACTGCGCGCATTACATTAATATTTCCTCTCTTGATTGCGCGGTGGTGTCTGACAAAAAAACCCCAATTCCGCACCACAATAATATTACGTTTAATAAATCTCTGGTCGACTACTGACCGGCGAGTACCACGACCGCCGTACTCGCGTTTCGTTCGGAATTTTTAATTACCGCGGTTGTCAATACTTTCAAAGTCTCTCATCACAAACTCTCCGTGTATAACGGTAAATCAGTTGGGATTGACAAAAAAAAAACAGTTATCGATAATTCACTGTCGGTGATTCTATGGAATTTTTCAACGCGTCCAAAAGATCTCCGCGAGTCGTCACGGACTTATTACATCGTGGGCCGACAACGTAATAACGTCGCGTGGGAAGACAATAATAGCGCAGGACAAATTGCGACGAATGATGACGACGGCAAAAATAAATAAATAATAAAACAATATGTCGTCGTAGCGCGGAGTAAATAATTGTTAACGAATTTTATGAAATTTACTGACACCGTTAACTGTCGTCGTCATAGTAAAAACAGGGAAGGAAACGTTTTTCGCCCACTAACCATGCGCAGTCGAGCAGGAAGGGAGAAAAACGTCGTCATCGTATCGCATTGTGTATTATTTATCCCACACGAGTAACGCATAACAGCCGCTCTCAATTTTTGCCTTCCACATCGAATTATATACTCTACAAACCTCATCAATGAACTCTAACCGAGTTTTCCATGACCACTCATGACTCAATTATCCTCGCTTCTAACACGCTCGAACCGCGCTTTTTCCATTAATAAAAAATATAATTCTAAAACTATATACCTACATTCCGGATTCTATTTAATTCTGTTATTATTATTATTATTATTATTATTATTATTATTATTATTGTAAAACCACACGTCTTTGATGTCATCAGCAACACGCTCTGCAGTTTCACACGTCGTCGCAAATGATAGTTTTTTTTTTTTTTTACAGGACAACTCTCATTTCAATCCAAATGACACTTGAAGGTCTCTCCACTTTTTGTCCTATAGCCACACGTAACTCGCTAAGCCTTCTCATATACGGTTGGACGCGAATATTCGAATTTTTTGATCCGAATTACTACTGTAACCTACCATATCCCATTCTCTCTCATTTCCACACCGGAAACTCGAAATATTCCGCTGAAATTCGTTTCGTTCAAACGTACTAGGATCGAAAACGAATAATGTTTACAGCCAATTCTTTTTTCTTTTTTGATATATTATGTTTTTTCCCATTCTTAATCGTAATTTTGCTCACATTTCGCATTTATAATAATTTACGATGTTTACTACGTTTGTAACGCGATTTTTGGCGGCAATTTTTTTTTTGGTACAATCAATTTTTATATCCTGAGCCATTTTCCCTCTTAGAACACGTTACGAATCGATTATTATTATTATTATTAATATTATACGACGTGCAGGCCTGTGGATTTCGCGCTCCGGGAAAAGTGTTTTTTTCGCCAACTCGCATAAAATATAAAATATTTACGATCCTAATGCAATAAATGATTTTCATATTGCGCCGCGTGCCCACGCGTTTGCGCCAGACGGTTTATTTTTTTAGAAAAAAAGCTAACGTTTTCCAAAAAAACAACCGACCGCGATTACGTTCTCCGAACTCGTATAATATTGCACACAATCAACCGACACGCATAAATAAATAAAACACGAATATTATTACTATCGGAGACGAATTTCTAAAAATATTATAAGAGCGCGCGCGCCGTGGTGTTTTGCCAGGAAACGAAATTCTCCGGGCAAATTTTCAACCGTTTTTTTTTTTTTTATGAATCGTCGAATTTCTTCTTGTTTTTTCGACCGAATAACATTCTGTACAATAAATTATTAGTATTATAATATAGTTCGTATTATAATATTATATTTATATATATATATACGCAGGCGGCCGTTTGGACACGATGGATTCGGCGTCGACGTCCAGGAAAATGTTTTAAAAATAACGAGACGATCTCGCGTGTATATCACTTTGAAAACGTCTGTTTAGAAAAACGTCATCTCTCTCTCTCTCTCTCTCTCTCTCTCTCTCTCTCTTCCTTGAAAATACGAAAGCATATGCCGAGTATACTAATGCGAATCGTCGTCGTGAAAAAGTCACAGTAAAAACGATTTCGATAAATAAATATCGATCCGCGACGATATAGGAAACATAATATTGATTAAGCAGCAGCAGCAGTAATAACAAACGAGTATCAATACATTATAATCGTTTGATAAAACGCTGTTAAAACTGTTCGATCGGACAGAGAAATTTTATTCTTTTTTTTTTTATAGTTTTCATTCAATTGACAAATATATATATATATATATATATATATATATATATATATCGATGAATCATTATATCGATCGGAATATAATAAAAAGAAAACGCGTTGCACGCGTGCGCGATGTCCATATATTTATCAAAAATTATCCGATAAAATAATATCAAGCGTTACGGTGTATTCAAAAGTATAAAAAAACGAAGAAGAAAATTAACGAATTTAACAACGTGTGTGTGTGTGTGCGTGTTTTATTGTATATATAGCGGTATGTTAATACCGCGCGTTGTTAAACCGATATTGAGCAAAGAGTTATGTTTTACCGGAGAAAACAACAAAATATTATTGAAAAAAAAACAAAAAAAACGAGCGAGAACGGAATTCTTTGGAATTCATAAAACGTTTTTCATCCGTCATTGTTTTAGTTTCGATCAAATCCGAACGTGATTGGTCGTACACGGGAAACTTACGAAAAACTATTTTTTCATATCGTTCAGCGTTTTACGCTTATGTTCGATTTAATATTTTATTATCGAAACGAGCGTATTATGTAGCGTGTAACAGGTCAAACCGTAATCGTTTAAAAATATATAGGTCACTCGTCATATAGTAAATATGACTCAGACGGACGAAAAAATAAAATCCCGCGGACGGAATTCTTTTCTTTTTCTGATCCGTTGTATCGGTTTGTAAATTTAAAATGTTAGGAAACAAAATTACACGAACCGTTTGTGCGTTTTTAATTACTACGTTGTTGTCGACCATAATCAGTTGTCGTTACGTTTTTATTTCGTTTTGATTCGCGGCTAATCGAAAACGACCGTTTCACTCGTCGTCCAGATATTTATTATATTTCATACGAATACAAATAGCACATTGTGTTTTCATTCCGATCGACCGAGATGGTTTTCGATCGACGATCCTATAAATAAGAAAAAACAGCAGCAGCAGTAACTGCCTACAGTGTTTTTTTTTCTTTTAGCGCACACACGACGCCACTATACGAAATTTATGTTACATTGCGTTTTATTATTACTAATATGACGTGTATATACGATTCGGCCGGATTGTTATTCCGTGTATTCCCCCCCATACACGTTCGACGGCGATATTATTTTCAAATATTCGTCCGTATATATATTATTAAAAAAAAAAAAAATAAATAGTTATTTATAATAATTATGACGTCATTCACATCTCAGTACTATTTTTGCACGTACCTTAAAGAATAAAGAAATGTAATCGCTCGAATGCGAAACTGAAAAAAAAAGCGTAATTGGAAAATTATTTTTATATTCATGTACGTACGGATGACGACGACGACCGTATTATGCGTATTAACGATAAATCCGTGTTCGATTGAATTCATACATTTAATATATATAAATAAAAAATTATACGCATTATTTCGATAATGATTTAGAAAAAAAAAATCGTTGAAATTACAATCAGTCGGGATAGCAAAGTATTTGTTACGGACGTTTACAAAACGTTTCATCCACTCGCAAATTTCTAGCGTTTAGAATTCCTCCTCGTATACCTGTAATCGAAGTGCAAGTCGAGTCGACGGACGCCACGTCTGATCTTCAGGAGAAGAACTCTCGGGGAAGGACGAGCGCACACGCGAACAGTGTTTTTCTTTTCTTTTTTATTTACACCTCCAGAAAACGAAAATCTCGGGAAAATGTTCACTAATACGAAATACTTAGAACCGACCTACTGGAGAAGTCATTATGTCTAATGAAACGACAATTTTTTTTTCTTCCTCTTTCTCGTGAAATCGGATATTAATTAAACGTATTCGCGGACATCATTATAATATTGTATTTATTTCCGGAGAATAACGTTTTATTACGAACAATTTAAAATCGGATGAAATAAAAAATAAATTATATAAATATCGGAATTTTTCCGAATAACAATATTGAGCACGTGCGTGTATACTTTCAAACGGAAAACACGCGTCCATAAATATTCGATTCTTCTCCCGAACGCGTTAGTCAAACGGTATTTTTAACGTTATAATGTACGCCAACTAACTTTCGCGCTCAATTAATAATAGTCAAGAGAGCTGATCGTCCAGACGTTCTTGGCTCATTGTGCCGCCACGCGTATTACATATTTAATCGTATTATTATTATTATTATTATTATTATTATTATTATATGTTTTAAATTATGTGTTTTCTTATACGCACGATTTATTACGGTAATACTACACAGAGTAATTATGAATACTTCTAACGATAAAAAGAAAAAAAAATTATAAAATGATTTTTTATTATTATTATTATTATTATTATATAGCAGAACCGGACACGGACCAGACCGTCTATTGATAGGAACGAGAGACTGGTGAAAGTGTGCGCGCGCGCGTCGTGTTGTTTGGTTTTTTTAACACGCGTCATCGTATAAATTATGCGTATGAATGTGTGTGTGTGTGTGTGTGTGTGTGTGTATGGGAGAAGGTATATTTTAATAATATGTGCGTGGATGATACGAATCGATTATAGAAGAGAAAAAAAATTATACAAATACCAACAACTCATTGATAAAATAATAATAATATATAAAAGAAATCGTCGTCGATATATGAAAATAAAACATAAAACGTTGCGTAAGTGAAAACACAACGGAATCTCTACAACGTAATCTCGATATTATCTCGCGTGGTGTTTACATGTACAAATATCATTTATACGATCCGAAACAGATGGACTTCCGGCGCATCTGCTACAGTCGAATTCTGTCGTCGTCGTTCTTCCACATTCCTTTTTACCGATGAAAACACGGAACGCAAACGGTCTACGCGCCTTAGCCATAGCCTCCCCCACCCCCTATTTTGGGAAAACATTTTGGAAAAACGATTTTGAAAATTATCGTTATTTATTCGTTAGTTGACGCGTTTTTCGTTCCATCGAGTTTAGTTAAAAAAAAAATAATAATAATAAAACGATAAAATTTACAAGGATCCAGAAAAAAAAAAAAAGAAGCAAAAATAAATATTTTGTAACACAATCGATAAATTTCCTGCGGTGGACCGAATGTGCATAAAAAGTGAGTTCGTTTAAACCGCAAAAAAAGAAAAAAGAAATCTCGAAACGCGGACGACAAATTGAAGACATACGTGAGAGACGGTGTTCGTAGGACGTGCGAATCTCGTTTCAAAAAAAATTTCAAAACGGCGCGGAATGGTGGAGAAAAAAATCCGTTCATTCTATTTGTTTTTTCCTACGAGGATTTTCCAATTGATAACACAAGTGACGATGAGCACGAGATACGACGCTCGGTTAAAATAATCGTTTGGAAAGCGCCGTCTAATTCGAGCGCGCTGTCCCCGCGTAATACGCAAATACGCGATTATTGAAACGCTGTATTATTATTATTATTATTATTATTATTATTATTATTATTATTATTATTATTATTATTATTATTATTATTATTATTATTATTATTATTATTATTAGTATTATTATTATTATTATTATTATTATTAGTATTAGTATTATTTTTTTTTTTCGGAACGAAAACTGGTTCGGAGTTTTTTTTTTATTTTCGTAACGGAACGCCGTACTCCGTAGTCGATATTCGAGTTGTGCGGAGGAGAAGAAGAAGAAAAAAAACCCCCCGATAAACTGGGTGGCGCGGAGGAAATGAAGTGAAATTTTTCATAAATATTATAACTGTCGTTGCGATCCGTTATATATATAAAAACAAAAACAGTATTGGCGACACGGTGCGAAAACAAATAGGTGACTCTGACTGTATACTATAAAAGAGGAAATAATTCCGTTCTCCGGATACGACTGTGTCGCGCGTTGCGTTAGTCACCACCGCCGATGCTGCGCGGTACGCCATAACGGTACGTGTGTGTGCGCGCGCGCGCGCATCATCGGTGGCGAATCGCTCCGCCGCAGACGATTGAAAAACGCGAGCGTCGCGTTTGTTTTCGCCGATTCATCAGTTAACGCGACTGTTGTGTGTTATTTTATTATTACGCACAATTCGGCGGGCCGTTATTGTGTTTCCGTATAACGCGGCGTAAAATAAAAAAAATATAACGTGCGACAAAAATCGTCTAAACGCATATGTATATTTGAATATTACAAATATTACAAGAGACGTTTCCGATCGTAAGACGTGTGTACGGAGACTTCCGGCGGAATAGCGTGCGTGCGTGCAAAAAAAAAAAAATCATGCCCGGAGAGAATCTTCTCTGATTCCGAGCAAAATGTAAGAATTGATTATCGACTAAACTGCAAAACGATTCAAATCTTATACATATATATATAAGGGGGAAAAATTGCGACGAGTGTGTGATTGCACGCGGAAATCATGTGCCAGGGAGGATTCAAAGCGTTTTGGATTTTCGTAACTCTACACTTGAGTCGTTCTAGCGAAAGAATAAATTTTTCGAAATTAAATTTTATACAAAAAACCAAACTACGGAGCGTCGTCTGGGCGGTGTCCAATTAATCAGCGAGTGTCGAACGAGAATCGATGATGTCATTACAAGATGTTTTCAAGTAATGAAACCGTATATGCGATAGAATAATTGATGTATAAACGATTTCTGGCCAACGATTTATTAATCTTATCACTCGAATTTATAATTACGTACAATGCGTTTAATTTTTTGTTTTTATTATTATAGTTTTAATATCGCGTGTGCGTTTTAACACGTTAACAGTTACAGTTCTTAGTCATACCGAATAAAAACGGATAGTTTTTCGCGCATACAAAAGAAAAAAATATATTAGGTCACGCGATTTGAAAACGTTGTTGTGCTCGCTCGCACACTAAAGTCTAGGGCAAACGCCTGTACGATTCCGATATATACGCTTGACTTATTATGGTTTTTGTATATATTTTACTGGAAGTTATTATGGATGTTAACTCGCGTAAGACGACGTTGAAGGCAGAAAAAAAATATATATTTTTACACAAAATACACGTGTATTTTTATATAGTACAAACTCGCTGCATTTTCGCGATCCGATCGATTATTTTAGAGCCGATTTTTTTTTTCAACATTCGCGTTACTATAGTGCAAAACGTAACGTTTATCGAATGCAAACGACGACGACGACTGATCGTTATTCGGGAACTCATTTCCTTCGATTACAATATATTTTGTTCGTTAAAAAGTTCTGGTTATCATCATCCGGACAACGCGATTGACGTACAGTGATAATGAAAACTTCCTCAGCACATTTGCGGTTATACGTTTCATTTGTGTTTAAACGTTTAACGAATTTTCACTACAATACGAATACATAAATGTTTAGGAAAAAATAAATTTTTTTCTTTTCTTTTTGCTTCCCCGACAACGAACTCTTTCAAACGATTATTATTTCTCTCGAATCGCGCACGTCGTCGGTCTGAACGAGAGAATACGTGTGTAATAATATTTATGATTCGTTTTTTTTTTTTTTTTTGTTTTCATAAGACCCGGTGTTCGGTGGTAAAACGTATAACCGATCGTTTTGACTAATCGATTTCCGAAAGTAATTCGTGTGTAGCGTTTAAAGAAGTGGGAATAAAAAAAAAAAAAAAAAAAAAAACGAAGATTATTTCCGAATTCTCGCGCGTATTATTTCATTTTTCTTCGATAGACCACGTTTGTCAAACGCACACGAAAGACGAAAAAATCCGTGGAAATTTCTCGTTTTCGTCGTCGAACACCGCGCGTACACGCGCGTTTTTCACCGCCCGCGCAGACGGTTTGTTGTTGCGGCGGAGAATTATTAGTGAAACAAATGCGCGGCATTGCGTCGTCGAACGTTCGATGCAGTATTAATAGTAGCATAATAAATTAATCTCGCGGCCCCAACAACGAAACATTGTTGTTATTATTATTATTATTATTATTATAGCGCTGCTGAGCAGGGCTGCTGCGCAGGTATTGTATTCGGTGTCGGACGGTTTTAGGCGCGTTCGTGGTTATGTACCACCGCTGTGCCCGCATTCTTTTGCCGGGGCAATACGTTATTACAAGGCCGCACAGCCGCCGATTTAACAAATAATTACCGTGTCATCGTCGCGCGCACGGGGTCCGGCGCATCATCATCCGCGAGATTCTCATCATCGTGAGCCGCCGCGTGAGGGGGGCAATTTCGTCGTAAGCGCGTCCACACCTCCACGGCTGGCGTGGGGAGGAGCCGGCCGGCCGGCGGTTATTAGATTTACATTTTTTTTTTACTCACTAACAGCGACCAATGTTCTGTATTTGTGACTATTTTTTATTTTGTTTTTTTTGTTTTTTCGTCGTCGTCGTCGTCGTCGTTGTATGGCAATCAATTACACAGCACCCGGAATTTTTTCATCCCGCGAGATTAATGATTGTCTCGATCTAAAAATCGGTTTCCCTATGCTATTGCGACTAATAAACGAGACCAATCGACTAACGCGCTACTTAGTTGTTTGTTTTTTTTCATAGATATTTTATCAACCTTCTAACCACAGCCTATTATTACGGTTTTCGTTCGTATTCGTTTCGACCGCCGTAGAATCGTAAGCCCAGAGGCCAAGAATTAAGTCACTGGGGGGGATGCCGGTGCCCTGTCACCTATCACACGCCTATGATCGTACGCCTCAAACAATAATAATCGCAACGATATTCACATTTTTACGCGGTTCTCGTCGCGCCAATCGCCTTTTTTTTTTTTGTAGTGACCATCGCAAATTAATCGACAACGAAAAAAAAGTTAAAACGAACAATCGTTTTCGACAATCGATGTCCAAATGTCTCTCGTATAAATCGTACGGTCGAGAATACGGTCGTAAAAAAAAAAACAGAAGACAAAAGCCGCTCGAGAAACACGACGATACATCGAACAGAATTTTCGTCGAAGCAAATGTAAATCGCGGCGGTATCGAAATTTTACGCGCGACAACGTAAAGCGAAAAAAACATATTTCGTTATATACACGCGCGCGATTATAATTGAATTGGAAATATTTATATAACGTTTGGAAAATGTGAAAAAAAAAACCGTCGTTATTGTATTGTATTATTATTATTATTATTATTATTATCATTATCATTATCATTATTATTATTTTTATTATTATTATTATTGTTATTATACGGGGAAAAGAACAAAAAACTTTAACGAATACAAATGTGTCGTATATAACATATAGAAGAACGAAACGCGTTTCGTATCCGATCTTTTCACCGCGTGGGACAACACTCCGGCCGTAATAAATATTATTACGTACATACACACACTCGTGCGCGACCGCCACCGTGCAGAACGAATTTCTTCGACGACGTGTTCTCCGCCTTCCTCTCCACTTGCACACTCACAAATAAGTTTCGACTCTACGTATACGATATTATTCTATCTGTTTTATGGGCCCGCGGCAACAGGAACGACGAGAGCAGACCTTGGGAAAACTATAGATACAAAAGAAAAATATTATTTATTATTATTATTGTTATTATTTATTATGAGCGTACTCCGTTGCGAGCCGAGTCGGACCGAGAAGAAAATCTCGGCAAGACGCGCGCTCATATACTCGTATATATAGTAAATAATATTGTTTGGGCCAGGGACTAAAAAAAAAAAAAACATTAAAACGCGCGTCAAAAAAAAAAAAAAAAATCGTTAAATACGTCCTTAAAATACGCGTACGATCGCTAAAACGTACGCGTTATATAAAAACCGAAACGCAAACATGTTTTTTTTTTTTTTAAATTAATACCTATTTAATATTCAGCGAAATACGTTCTTGAAATATTCGAATAAAAAATGCAATAACGCGTGAGAAAAAAAAATGTTGTTTTCCACAAGCTCCTACAGAGTATTATGAAACGAATTTCTACATCATTATGAGCTGTGTGTTTTTAACGATTATTATTATTAAAAAATAAACCACGAAAACTCGTAATAATGCGAGTCCCTGATTATTATTGTATTCAAAAGATTTCCACCAACACGGGGATTATAATAATGTAGGTGACACGACGAATTTGTTCGCTGCATTCGCGCGCGCGATTTCTCGAATTATTTTGATAAAAACTGTAAAGAAATGCAAACGAATAATAAACGGATACGCGCGAAAGAAACGCGAATTAATTGTCAAATTCATTATGTCGGATATCTTTTAAAAACAGAATTCACACACACACACACACACACACATAAAAAAAAATCGTAATATATTTATACTCACGTATTTTTAAACACACGCGTCTCAACCGAATAATAATAATAACAATAATAATAATAATAATAATAATAAAAGAAACCGCGATGAATACGATCGTTTTGTCATATGGTCCAAAAAGAAAATTTAACGCGAGAAAAATATTGTTTCCAGCTATATTATTACAATAATTGTAGTAATTTATACGATTCAGTACAGTGTAGGAGTGTGCCTAATCAATTATTGTCTATATGAAGATTATTGCGTTCATCACAAAAAAAACTCCTCCCGTTGATATTCGCAACACAAAATCGGTAAAATAATTTACGAAAAATTATTGAAAGAGGTTTGTTATTATTATAATTATTATTATTGTATTATACGTGATAACGGCGATAATCGAAAACGATGTCTTATTCGTTATTATAAAATAATATTTCACATCACGCGGAGTTCGGATTATTATTTTTTCTTAAGAAGTTATTTATATTATTTGCGTGTTCGCGTGACGCCGGATAAAAGAGTTTTATATGCAATTACATCGATATTATCGTGTTTATATATATATATATATAAACGTTCGCGACAAAATTAACGAGTTAAAATAATTTTTTTTTTAAATAAATATTTACTTGTGTTAAGTGTGACAACCGAGATATTGTCATTGTTATAATATTATAAATAATAGCTGTAGGCTTGCCTCATACACACACACACCGCACAATTATAACGTATTTATATATTCTCGCGAATACTTTATTTACATACTTGTAAATTTATATTGTTCCGTTGGATATTATTTATATATATAATTTAATTTCTCTGCATTCGAGACATCGACTCGAATATTATGTCGTATCGATAGGATAACGGTTAAAAAAAAAAAAATACGAAAATAGTCTAAAATAATTAATCGCGTATTATCGTTTACAAAATCCGCGTTCGTAATAAATAAATAGTGAAAAATTTACATATTTTCTTCGTAGAGATACTTAAAATACGTTTTTTTTAAATCTTTTTCAACACGAAAATGCGCGTTCGGGACTTCATGAAGATTACATATGGCGATTAATGTTTTCCAATAATTATGGTTTTATTACTTACTGATAAATCGATAAAATGAAAGCGTAAATGTGTGTATAAAAAAAAAAAAGCCAAGGGAAGAGATATATCATCTCTCTAACCGATAGGTGGTCTCCCGACGTGCAGCTTTTTCATAGCGCAACGTTAGATTCGTTTTGACAACAAGAGATGAAATGCGATCCGGTTTTGCGTCCGTAATTATTATTTGATGCGAGTGTAGCAAAAACTTCTCGTACATAGTTGTTGAGATTTTCGTCAGCATCCTATCCTATACGGGTTTTCGCAGTTGTTGTTTTTATTTCGCTGACGTTTACTTTTTCGCATTTTTTGTTTGTTTTGTTTCTCACAATTTCTTGAAACGCTTTTGCCGTTAACAGCAGCGACCGTATTCGACCGGTCGTCGGCAAATTTAATCCATTCGGCTCATTCGTCCCGCCATAATACACACACACACACACTCTCTCTCTCTCTCAGCAGAACGTACTCGGTATTGTTCACAACAGGTATGATAACTGTTAATAATAATAATATACGAAAAAAATAGCGGTGGAATTTCGCGCGCCAGAAAAGTAAATCGAATATTATTATATTATGGCGTAACGATAGTTGTAATAAAGGTCAAATTTTAAATCGACTGTCATAACAAAACGTTTGAGGAACGTTCATCAATTTTATTATAATCACGTTCCGACGGCGCAACAATTAAGGCGATCGATCAATAATAGTTATGTATTATATTAACGCTTAGGATCATAGGGTAATTAAATTATTTTCGATAAACGTTTATTGATAATTGAGTATAGTAATTTGTTGTGTTACGCATATTATTATGTTAGTATTAACATGGTTTCTCGTTAACGCTCGTATACTGATATGGGAAATCGGTATGGCCGACGAGACGGTATTTTATACGGATTCCTACGTTCTATATACATTCGGTTCGAATATCACTCACTTCCATCCCCACCGGTTTCCGATCGTATGAAATTCGTTCTCGAAACGTTCTCTTTTTCTCTCCAGAGGGTTTCATCGTTGCGACGGAATGTTCGATAGACAATCCGGGTTACGTTTACGACATTACCGTTTTATTCGGAAAAAATGCGCGAGTCGATTGCACGGCACTCGAACGCGTCCGATACGAGTAGATTTGATCCGAATTGAGGTCTCGGTGTGGTGATTTCTCATAGCCGGCTGTTAGATCGACGAAAAACAAGGCGCGGCTTTCGAAAAGAAGATGTCATCGTTTGAATATCGAGTCCAAGACGGAATTCATCAAGACGTACGTTCATTACGATTATAGCGAAAGTGATTGCGAAGCAACGCGGAGGCGTACGACGAGAACCGCGATTGGACTGAAGAGAAAAACTGCCGGAACTTTTATCGTTCAATCGATCGCGATGAGAAGAAAAACGAAACACGTTTGTGTCACCCTTCCCCCCAAGACTATTTATCGTCACCAAAATAACACAAGGGAGCGTAACGTGACACGGAAAAGGCGACGAAAATCATTCGTTTCGAATGTATCTTCACTTCTTTTCGTACCACATACGTATTACGTATGAAGAGAACAGCAATGGACGGGACAAGGCACCGACGAAGTTTGGCCTTTCGATAAAAAAAAAAAAAAAATAAATAAATTTGGACGAGAACGGCTAAAAGCGGCGCGTGTATAGTGACTGCAAAGAAGGAATGAAAAGTAATGTGATTGAGAGTGGTGTATTGTATTATTGTAAAGGAAACGAGGCAGAGTATAGGTAATGTTGAAACGAGCTTCGGAAGACGGGCGAAAGCGCAGGACGAAAATGATATAAGCGTGTACAAAGAGCGCTTGTCAAGGCGCTTTATGGAGGTGTGTACATATAGCGGTGTAACCGCGAGAGCGCAGCAGCAAAGGCGAAGAAGAAGAAATTTATTTTCAAGCATTTCTCGTTTTCACACGTTCACCACTGCATTATAACAGATACTCCATTAATGTATACACGCGGACACACAACAGAGCTGCCTGGACGTTGGATCGTGTCCAACACAATAAATCGTTTGCACGCCATCTCTCCGTATATAAGTATAATATCTATATAATAATAATATCGTTTTTCCGTCCTAAGCAAAAAAAAAAAAAACCCCCCCGTATCGTTGAAATTATTTTGGAAAAATAATATTACAGACATTTACCGTCGCCGCTTTGAATGTCCGCGGCGGACGCGTAGAAAAACGTTTCGACCGTTTCCGAAAATTTGGCGAAAAAAGAATTTGTATTGCGCGCGTTATGATAAAATTGCCGAAAAATGTTTTTCTCTTAATGGAAAAGGGGAAATCGATGGCGAGACGAAAGGGAAAACGCGATTGTGTAAAGAGAAAAAAAAATATTAACGCGATCGAGTGGTGAAGAGATTTGTTTATAGAAAAAACAAAACAACCAACGAACGGAATTACACGGAGAAACTCAAGAATAACGGCAAAAAAAAAAACAAAAAAAAGAAAAAAAGAGAAAAAGATGTAAACGAAAACCGTACGTCCTCTTCGGCCGATAAGAAATATTTACACGTCGCACGTACAAAACGCGGCATACGCAACGCGCTATTATTATTTGTACGACGACAAAAACACCCGTCCCTGCGCCTGTTCGTTCGTGTCCTGGACCCGACGACGACGTGGTATGTAACCGGCGCGCAAAAAAAAAAGAAAAAAGAGCGGTCGTCTCCCGTCACACACGCACAATAGGTCCGTGTCGCGGACGCGCAACCGTCAAACGCGCGCGCGCGCGCGCACACACAATAACGGGAAACGAATTTATATTATTATTTTTTTTCCCGCGCTCCATCCACTCGCGGTTCCCCTAATTTCATACCGACAACAATACACACACACACACACATAAAAAGGAAAAAAATAATAATAATAATAATAAGAGAAGAAGGGTCGTCGCGATGCCTGCGCACGTTACCCTGCGCGCGCGTTACAATATAAACGCGGGGCGGCCGCCTGCGTTTTCGCCCTGCACTCGATTGAATATTGTATAAACGTTATTGACGGGAATAAGCACCGAGGAGGATATTAGTAAAACGACGGTTTTCGAGAAAATCTTTTATCGGGGAATTATTATTATTATTATTATTATTATTATTATTATTCGTCACGGACGAAAAAAAAAACGGGAAAAAACTATAGGACGAATGTAGCGGATGACGAGAAAGACTTCTTCTGTTTTTTTTTTTTGTAATTTTCGCGAGGGACGTGCCGATAAGATGGAAAAGAAGAGATTGTTTTAAAATCATAGCGGACCGACATGGTTTGTGAGGACGGTCGGACAGTACAAGAGCCGGGTGGTACGCGGCCGAGATGGGTGTTTTATGGACGTGCAGGACGAGGGCGACGGCGGCGGCGCAATAGCGTAAGAAACGAAAAAGATTTTAATTACGCCTATATGAACATAGATATTAGACCTATCCGCGCGCGACGGACAACAGTACGATTAAAAAATATATTGTCGGAACACTGTTGTAGACGTAACGATTTGTACTATTTTTTTTTTTTATCCAATATTAAAACGTAATATAAAATAATTGTCTCTACGGCGCTCCGTGGCCGTCATATTAGCCAAAAACAATAATATCGTTGAAACGTCCCTTCCCCCGGGGCTCGATTTACTGAACTGCGGCGAGTGTGTAAAACTACGGATTTCCGGCAAGTAAATTTAACGCGCCTGAAAAACGTCTCTGTCCGGGGGGGAATATCGGCGGCGATAACTGTACACGCCGTGAGAATAGAAAATACCGCGAAACAAAAAAATGGAAACCACGCAATGGTAGTAATAACGTAATCGGACAACCGTATAAAGAGAAAGTCTCACCGACATAAATAATATGATTGTAAATCGTATGTGTGTGGTGTGTGTGTGTGTATACACCGGCAATAACGAAATAACAGAATAAAATAATGATAATAATAATAATAATAATAAAACGCGTACGGGTCTTACCGGTGAATATGCAGAGGGGTCCGCGGAGCGAATCGCCGGACAGTTGGACGAAGGCCAGGAACAAGTCGCCGACCAACAGGCACCCGACGTGATTCACTTGGCACTTCCAGTGGAGCACGTGATACGTGCTGGGCAACATGCAACTGGCCACGAGGGTGACGGCCAGGAAGACGGCGGACACCAGCAGGCTCAGCGGGTACAGGGTGAACCGTATGTCGTCGCGGTAGCTCTTGGTCACGCGGTCCGGGTCGTGTCGGCCCGCGCACGTGAACACCGTCCACGATCGCGGTTCCCGTTCCTCGAGCACGTGCTCCAGACAGTATTCGCGCGGTTGCAGCGTCGAACCGTCCGCGGCGCGCAACACGCCGCCGGCCGCGGGCCACGGCACGTCGCCGACGGGCCAGTGCGACTCGTTGACGCGGCCGGACACGACGAACAGGTCGTCGTCGCACCGCGGGAATCCGGACGCGACGTCGGCCGGCAGCTCGGCCGGGTCGTGCGGCGCCGACACTTGGCACGAAGAGTTCCGTTCGCTGTACCCGGCGGACGGACCGCAACACTTTTTCGTCTTGTTCGGCTCGTCCGGCCGGCACACGAGCGCGCCGCCGCGGTCCAGACAGAACTGGCCGGGGTCCACGAACGCGACCGACCAGTTTTGCACCCACAGCGACCCGTTGAGGAACGGGACGAACGCGGACGCGCTGCCGGGCGGCGACGCGGACAGGAACGCGGCCGGCAAACACGGCGGCCGGGCCCACACCATGTTCCAGTACGGCGGCGGCGTGGAGTTGGGCGCCAGGAACTGATTGCTGTACATGTCGTAAATGACCGGCACGAAGTCCTGCGGCTCGGACTGCGGCAACGGCACGCAACCGCCGTTCACGTCGGCCACGTCGAGCGTGTAACCGCGGCCGCAACACCGGAACACGGTCACGTTGTCCGCCGCCGCGTTCGCGTTCGCGGCGGCAGCCAAAAACAGCGTCACGACGAATAACGTGTAAGAAGAAGAAGAAGAAGAAGAAGGCATTGTGTATTTATTTTTTTTTTCTTTTAGTCGTTACGACGGCGGTGTCTGTTGTTTTTTTTTTATTTTCACGCGTTTTTGCTGTTCCCGCGGGTCAGGATAACCTGCTGCACAGTCGGGCGAAACGACGACCGCGGCGCGAGATTCATAACAAAACACGACGGACGTGTTCGAAAGACGCGGAGCGATTGCGCGACAACGACAAAAACGGAAGCAAAAAAAAAAAAAAAAAATATATATATATATATATATATATATATAAACAAACAGACAGGAGAAACGACGCGCACGACGAACACCGGCCTACGTCGGTGGAGTAGGAGGAGGAAGAGGTGAACGCACAACGTCCTGCACGAGCGACAACCGTAACAACACTGTTGTGTCGAACAGCATTCGTTTGGACGACGCCGCAGCAGTGCCCCCCCAGTCAGCGACGACAGACGTTCGCCGCTCCCCACCGCTACCGCAAAAACAAAACCCGTAACGTCGTCGCGTTGCTGTTATTCTTCGTCGCGTTTTCTCGCGCGCGCGCGCACGCCTAATAATGTCATCGCCGAGTACGTTTACCCGCCGCCGGTGTGTCGTGCGCGAATAACTCGGAAAATATTTGACACCCCGGATTCGGGTTTGAAATTTTAAGAGAAAACTCCCTCTCCCCGGACGATGGAATACAGAAAATACCGATATTTTATAAGGGCGAAATCAATTTTTCAGTTTTCCGGACCGTTAAAATTACGTTTTAAGTATATATACTTATTATATGGTGACCTGTGGTCACCAATACTTTTCTTTCGATGTTATCATCCTATAAACGTCAAAACGTATCCTCAAAGACGTATATGTGTAATTGGAAAAAATATTTTTTCTCTTCAAATCCGTATAATTTTAGGACGTTTCTATTTGTTTCGTTTTTACTATTATTATTATTATTATTATTATTATTATTATAAGGGCGAGTATTTTTAAAAGAACAATTGGCGAAATTAACGTTTCGTACTTACAATGTATCGTACGATCAAGTGCAGACGACGATTCTGAAAACACATTTCAATTCATCGTGAATTCCACTACAACAATGTGCTTTCCTAAATTTCTAATTTATTTTTTTTTTCAAAAAAAAATTACCCGAAAAATTTGAAATAAAAAAAAAAAAAAAATACTAACGAAAAAAGTCGTTGAACGGCATTTGTCGCTACTTTCTAGACCAAGGTGGACTGGAGTTGAACTAAGACGATTGCTAAGGAGATAGTAGTATATATATAAAGATAGACTCTTTGAAACATCATGCAGATATTATCGGTTAAAGAGATCTGCAGTTGATTTAAACGGAACGTTTGAAATTATTCGGTTAAATCACGTTAAAAAAACAAAAATATTTAATTTTCTTCTATACCGCGCGTCGTTTTCTGCAATTACAACGCGGTGTCCTCCGGCGTTCGAACTCTCTATTTGTATAGCCATAGAGGTAATATGTATCTAGTGTTGTTATTATTATCGTATTTCAATGGTTTTGTGATGTTTCTTTTTTGAAAAAAAGAACTTATCGAATATTGAACGTATTGTTTAATTTCAATGCTTTTTTTTTAAAAAAAAACCTATCATAAACGCTGTATATAAAAATCTTAAATACACACACACTTACACAGGCGTTTATATGTGCTGTATTTAACACGTATATGTTTTTTTTTTTTTTGTAATTTGTCTACGAACGTTGAACGAAAACACGTATTATATTATATACACTCGTGCGAGTAAAACGAAACTTAAACATTTTTTTCCAACAAGTCATTGTCTTTAATACTCCGAGCGTATGTGTATATAAGATTTATATAGGCGTTGGTGGCGTACGCGCGGTATTTCTTTAGCTAGGAAACGTATCTAATTTGATGGCTTTATACCGACGTATTATAACAAATAGACAACGTCTGTTACACGCGTGGTTTCTTGTTTTTTTTTTTTAGCGTTTAAAACGTTTATTATTATACTGTCTCCGGTGTCGAACAATATTACAACAACAACAACAATAATAATAATAATAATAATAATAATAATAATAATAATAATAATAATAATAATAAAATATACGCGGCGTATGTACAAGCACAAATCGTACGTCCAGCAAGATGGAAAATGACGAATTAAATACAGTATACATAGGAATATTGCGTTACTGTTATTATAATAAATACAAAGACGAAAAAAAAAATTTAAATCCCACGTACTCGACCGTAAGGAAGCTCATTTGTATATTTCTCTCAGACAGAATATTATTATTACACGTGTTAAATACTCCTCGTACATGCGCATATTCGTTTAAAAAAAAAAAAAAAAAAAAAAAACTTTATGGACCATAATATAATCGTTTATTTAAGTGCCGAAATTAAAACGGATTGAAATCGAATCGTTTTAACACGTTATTAAAAGATTTTTTTTCTTCTTACATTTATACATTATACGCTGCTACACATATATAGTAGCGGTTTAACGAATATTTTGTTAATCGAATTGGAAACGTATTTGCTTCTTTTTTTTTTCACTATATTTTATAGCTATTTTATACGATAATGATTTTTCCCTGCGCTCCGATCGCATTACACTCAAACAATCAAATAATAAATTAGTAAAAATCAAATGAATAAAAATGATACGTGAAAAAAATATATATATACGTATATGTGTGTTTAGGACAAATATCATAGGATAAATATTTTATTGAAAATTGTCATCCGTCTAGGGAGTAGTCTAAGAGATCTCCATTTAAAATTTGCATAAAAGGACTTAGTCTCGTTACGAGTTTCCTCTCCAGATTCCCGCTTGTAAGACGCGGCGCGTTTTGACGTTAAAAGAAAAAGAACCCCTCTATTTAAGCCGTTCGCAAAACGCAGTTTTGCACACTTTAAACGCGCTCGTATAGCGTATTACACATAATTATTAACGTTAACATTCGCGTGTTTGTGGCAACGATCAAAGCCGCCAATATCTCGTCTTATAAATTCAATACGCGGATTTATCCAGAAAATCTGTTTGAAAAAGAATTTCCTATTAACGTCATGTACATATAGTCTGTTTACACAATCTCGCGCTATATTATATTATATTTATATATATACAAACGTGGTAAAGGTTCGTCTAATCGCACTGCGCACGCAGTTTGTTTATTATTTGTACACATTAGTTAATTGGAAATTTACTACGTACAAATAAGTCTATGTAAATTCGTAAACGTTATTTCATATTTTGAACACCTCAATAAATCCGTAAAAAAAACGCATATTATATTATGTATTCAACGGTCCCCCGCAGTTTCCAGGCGCGCCTTCTACGCTTTCTATGGACGATCTGTTTCGTACTAAATACTATGTCAGTGTGTGACGCCGTATTCGTTTTGTGCGGTATAATTATCATACAAACGTTAAAAAAAGGCGATTTTTTTTCCGAAAAAAAAAATATATAATAATTGAAAATGCTATACGAAAAATCTCTAGATCCGCGCGGATTCCGTGTGCTCTGCGGACACAGCCTGCAGGGAGAGGATTCAAGGGACTGCAACCTCTCTCCCTCGAAATTTCACAAATTCCACCAAGGTCGTGCTGCTTTACTATGAGAAATTCTTTTTAAATAAATTCCCATTATAACAAATGTGAATTTTTTATTGACAACAATATTCTTTGATTACATACTCGTTTATCAAAAACATTTTGAACGTACCGCCGCTATTATATTATAACCTCGATGGATTGAACCCTGAAAATTCGCACGTTATGTTCAAAAAAACAGCCCTAATTTGGAATAATTGTATACATTTTATACGTACACGAATGTACAAACGTGATTTTCGTTTATCTTTCGTACTTCGAATTTTGAACAATCATTTGAATCCATAAGTGTATTTTGGCTAATATGTATGTGTGTGTGTTATTTAAACGTTTGTTCTATAAAAACCAATAATACAAGCGATCACTTTATGAATATCATTTATGATGACAATTGTTTTTCACGCAACCAATATAATAATTAAACTGCTTCAAAGTTTTTGAGTGATTTTTATTTACATTTTGATATTTAAGCTCCACACGAAAAAAATTCCTGGTTACTGTGTGCATACCTATGTATATACACCGTATTTAAAAATGACGGTTATCCATATAAAACGTATGGTTAAAAATGTTTTCGACATTATAATATTTTCTTTGCAACGATCACGCACGCATACACACACACACACACACACACAAAACTTTTGTCGTGATATTTTTTAACGCGAGCTATTAGCATTTTTAAGCATATATTCAGCCAAGTTTATTTTATGAATCACGTATTGCGTTTTTATTTGTTCGCTTGCCTGAATGTACGTAAGCGTGTTCAAATAAAGGATTGGTAAAATAGTAAAAAGCGAATGATAAATAGCTTTGATGATTTTACAATATGTATGAAATCGACTGGTAAACATTCAAAACTATACACGTGTATAACGCGTCGTTATTGGATTTATTAATAATACCTATTTATATGGATTTGCCTCGCGCTCTTAAGCCGGTAAAGTCGTTAACACCGTGTCAATAATAAAAAAAATGCGCGGTAAATATATTTAACTCTTCGTTGCCGCCGCCATCTTATACAATGTGTAAATATAATATCGTTTTCGGAACAAAATTATATAATATTTTGCGCCCTTTGAACGAAAAGAAACGTTTTTTTTTCTTTTACAGATCTTACGCAGAATATTATATCGTATGTACACGCGTTTCTTCGCATATTGTATATAGTTTCACGAGAAACTTTCTAGTTAAACGAGTACGACGATACGCAGCTGCAGGTATAAATAAGAACTCCGCACAGAGCTCGGCGAAAGAATGATGATCCACCGCCAAATCATTGCATGTGACACATTGTTCTAAGGATTTTATATTTTAACGAATTTCGATTTTCGCTTCAGACGTCTTACGGAGGATTTCCGTAGGAATTAACAGTGTTAAAACGAGTTATTTGGATCGTCGAGACATTTTACAACCGTCGGCAATTGATGGAATTCGTGTGTAATACGGACACAGTGCTCGTTATAACGGTAAATACGGATTCGTTCGATTTTAAATCGCTTGCACTTTCGACACTCGCATTCCGATTATATGTCCATTAGATAAATACGATTCTGTGCGTTGTCGGAGGCCATAATATAAGAGGTTACGTGAAACTTATCGATATCATCACGGAAAAACTAGTGTTTCTTTTTTAAAATATTTCTTTCAAATCGATCACGAGATCGTGACGAAATTTAAGTTGTCGGAAAACATCAGCGTTAAAGTACCGAATGATATTTCGATGAGTGTAAATTTGTTTGTTATTCTGCACGGATGGAACGAAATAACGCGTCATAGAATACCGCGCATGTATGCGTATAACATATTTCGATATTACGATCGTTTCGTTTTATTTATATGAAATAGTGAACTGGTAGAAATTCGATATTTGAGTATTTCACAATTCGATCGCTTTTTAATATCGGATTTCTCGCATGGTCGACTGTACCAGGAAACACACGCGGCGTATATATATATATATATATATATATATAAATAGCTGGGACACAAAATCTTTGTTTTCATAGTTAATATTCGTCGAGACTGCGTGTATGTGCTGAGGCATTAATAAGTTTACGTATGCGACGCGTACATCGCGTATATTTGCTGGTTATCGTTTTAAAGCTCGATACGTTTTCACTCAATTATTGTTTTTTATTTATTTCTCATAAACCGAAGTAATTGCAAACGTTAAAGAAAAACAGAACTTTCGTGAAAACGTGAGAGATTTGTTTTTGAAATCCGTATCGCGTCGAATTGCGATATTCAATCGACAATATCTGTTTTTCGCGGACTGTTTTTTCTGTGTTCGCCAGACACGCGCTCATTCGAACAGTTTGGCGCGAACGACTGCGATGTTATACGCGGTCGGTTCAAAGCGAAAAACAAAGAAACGAACATAAAAATAATGCATTTTTTTTCGTTACATACACACACACACACACACATAAAAAAACGATATATTTAATATATGTAATGTAATATCGAATTTCACAAAAAAAAAAAAAGGCCGACACGCAGACCGAATGAAGTGTACCCCAACACATCACTCTAAAGCACTCTCCCCCGTATACACTCAAAACGGTTCATATTAGAAAATATATGCGGACGTGCATACAGTCATTGATGACTGACGCGATTGAATACTAAAGTAGAGGAGGAAAGGTAGAAAACGATAATAATAATAATAATAATAATGAAAGAGGCTGCGGAGAAAGGTGAAGAAAAAAAAATATATGCGCGTCGTCGGGGAGGCTGCGTCTGCTGTAGGTTTCGGGTGTACGTAGAGATTATGTATATAATATAGCGCCACGGTCCGGGAATATAATCCGAAACGACCCATTGCATTCTTCTCGTTTACTCGTATTATTATTTTTTTTTTTATATATATATAATCTTTCGGGAATCTGTGTGGGATCGGGAGACGCGCGGAGAAAAGAATGCGTGTGTGTGTATGTAATAATATGTTAAAACCCGTTGCTGCGGCAGACAGCAGAGTTTGTGTGGAATTTTCTCGCACCGACAATAACGAAGAAACCGAATACTATTCAAACACGCGGCGGCGGCAAGTGCTGTTGCGCGTTTGTAATTTTTTTTTTCTTCTTAAGGGGATAACGTTCAACCTCTCTTTTACATCAAAACGCGAATGTAAACATAATTATTATTATTATTATTATTATTATTATTATTATTATTATTATTATTGTATAAGTGAATTTTGATATTTTCTCTCTTTCGAAATAGAAATTTTTCTTTATAAATGTACGTACAAAACATATTGTGTTTTTACGTTTTCGAAGTATACCGCTCTGGTTAGGTTCGTGACTGGATTACCCTATATATAATTTTTTTTGATCCGATATCTATAAGAAAAAAGGATATCGTTTCGGTTCGTCGATCTCGTAAGAATTCTTACAAATAATATATATATATGAAAATAAAATATATAAATAACTCGCTGACATATTAAACGTATTAAAAATAAACGTTTCTCTTTTGTTTTGTTTTAAAAACATAAATTGTATAAAACATTATTAAAAAACGTATACTGCAGAAATCAATTGTATTTTTTTTTTTTTTTTTTATAATATTTGCAAATTATTAATGTAATACCACAGTAAATAGTTATTTTTATGAAAAGTGAAAAATTTCATCTATGTATTATATTTTTTACTATGGTATAAGATTTATATAAGAACAAGTTTTTCCAATACTTTTCCGTATACGACAATATCAATTACGTTGACCAGTGATAAAACGAACATCGATAAATTCGCGCAATTCAAATATTATTTTACGCTTTATTTTTTTTTTTTTAATGTTATTTTAGTTGTATTTTTAATAAATAAGAGAGGAGTTCGTGTGATTTAAAAAAATATATCGTTACGATAATTTAGACCGATTTCACAACCTGTTCGCCGCCACCTTTGTCAGTTTTAAATTTCGCGCGGTTTATAGAATGATCTGACCTAACTATTTAAAAAAAAAAAAATCATTGACCATATGGGTAGGGAAAAATTTCTGGCCTCGCCATTGCGTTACCGTAATTATATAAATTACTTACTACTATATTTGTTGCAATTTTTCTAGAATTTTTTTTTTTATAAATGTAAGAAACGGCGGCGTAAGTATTACGAAATAATTGATAATTCGAAAACGCCTTATAATATTATATACTACGACGACGTGTGAAATACCAATGATTTGCATAATATATAAATCGTGCTGTTACGTAACGTATGTAAACACTGATCCATAATTCCATTTTGAAAATATGTCTCACTCCGCACGAACCGCGTACAAATCATACAATTACCGCGAAACACGTCAAATTATAATTTCTTTGACTATATACATATTAAATAAAATACTATACTATATTCGTCGTTTAAAATAATAATAATAAATTAATTTGCATTTTAACGGGTACATATCTCGCGTTGTATATTATCCGAAACTGGTTCACATGTACGAGTAATTATTGCGATAATCGTTCGTGTGGATTTTTGACCTCGCTAATCGTATGCGTTATTGTAATGGGCAGTGTGTACAGTGATTGTGTCATGAGAAGAAACTACAAGTGTAATATTATGAAATGAATAGCGGACGGGAAAAGGCCAAGAGGTGGATGATAGGCCGAAGAAGAGGTGGCTGTAGAAGAAGGTCTCAAAGAACTCTGCAGGTGCAAAATTGGAAGGAAGTGGTTGTTCAACGTCGGGAGAAACGGAATGATGGCTGCGATGAAAGATCCAATCGGATTGAATTTGAAATTGAATTTCACTAGGTTTTTATTATATAATTTCGTTTTTTCTACCCTCTCGTTCACGCGTCTCCTGTTAACGCGTCACCGTATATTTTATTTCGTTCAAAAACAGATTTAAAATATAAACGTATGACCAGTGTATTATTATAATATAATAAATACAAGCGCGCTATTTTAACTTTACCGCGTTACGCGCGAGTAATAATAATTTAACGAAATATTTATTGTTTCACGGTTTTCGAAAGAGATCCAACCGGTGTGCGATATTTTCTGTACACACATACACATATATATGTATAATATACAGTTTATTTGTCGTAAACAAATGTTTATAATATTCTGGAACGAGTCCCAAGGTCTTAAAAAACAACAAAGTGAATTAGAGTGATATAAAAAAAAAATTATTTAACATCGGACGAGTAAACAGAAAATGAAGTCAGGAAGGAAGAATATACGATAAAACACGCGCGATAAACAATTTACAATCGTCATTGCTATATTTTTTTTTACTTAAAAATTCCTTTCGCATTTCTCGTGTTTTTTGGAAGACGTTATATTGAAATAACAATAACAATAATAATAATAATAATAATAATAATAATAATAAACGAACATTTATAGAAATATCGTACGTATTATATTATCTGTTCAAAGTGAGGTTTTAGATGTATTTATTTTTTTCTATCGTACATTTATATTATATATAAATATAAAACAGAAAAGCGAATATTTATTTTATATAAACGTAGTGCGTTAGTGCCATGAAATTACACACTCCAAACCGACAACTAATATTATTGATGTGTGTATAAAAAAAAAAAATAATTCACGATTTTATTTACATAATTATTCTCACTGTGACACGCCACCTCGTTATCGCGTTGAAAATTCAAATTGTTTTTATAAATCATACGTGGATAAACGCCGCGTGGACACGAAAAGTTTTAAAACATTTTTTTTTTCACAATTTTCTCCCACGAATTTCTTATCAAATCGTAATTAAATCGTATGCGTGATTGAGTTCTATATATTCGAATATCACCGATCGGCCAGAGAAACCTCTCTCCATTGATTTGATTTCGAACGTTCAACGAGTCTCATTCATTTTAAGTTTGAAAAAATTACTTTTTGCGCGAAAATTTGAAAATGATCCGCGCATCCGAAAGGATTTTTTTTTAAAAAAAAATGTCACCGAAAAGACATACTCAAAAGTGAATCAGTTCTTTTGGTACTCACCGCGCGTCTGCTCAAAACGATTTCGAGGAACGACGCACAATGTTTTATAAGGATTTTGTAAGTCCATTTCGGTTGCATTTCCAATCCGAAATGGAATTCTCCGCGGAACGCTCTCGCTAATTACACGCAGATCGTATGATCCGCTATATTATAATATATAGTGGACACCGTCAAATCGAATACGCCGTAATAGCTGATTGTTGTATACAGTTGTGAGAATTTTTCGTGCTCGGTTACCGAATCGTAAAAAATATATTTATTGTAAATGACCCGTTCGTGCACGGCGACGCGACAATAATGCGATCTCGTTTCGTACGCATCGGAGATTTACGCGCATACGCGACAATAGGTCAACGAGTCCGCTGGAATCAACGCCGCTGCGAACGGGAAGTGATATACGCGCAATATAATAATATACGAGGTAGCTTTGAAAAATATAACGGTCAGTAGGACGCGGTCGTATGTATTGTCTATATAATATTATTATGAGCGCATATTTATCACTGTGAAATGTACGGTATACACGCTATTGACTGTGTCTGTTTATTTTCCTCTCTCACTCACTCTCTCTGCCGAGTCGACGAATTAAAAAAAAAGAGAGTAAAAAAAAAAAAAAAAAAACCTAATTTAATATACGATATTGTAAAACGACACTGGCCGCTGGCGCGATTAATAAAACCCGATCTACACGATATATTATAATAATGAACAGACAGCAGCAGACGAGACGAATATATTAATAAATAGTTGTTACGGCGGCGTGTATCGACATACAACACGCACTTGAATGACAATTCGTCAATCCCCCAATAACGTCGTGTACGCGCGTCTATCGAAATGCGACGGTATAATATTGTACAGAAATATTATCGTTCTCGGACGTTTGCATGATATTATAATACAGGAAATTACTGACGAGATCACAGTCTGCATTCCAGATGTACTATTGTTTTTATACCGGTCGCACGTATACGTGTACACATACACACGCAAAATTTGTAAAAAAAATACTTTAAAAAAAAGTATTTGATGTAGTAAAAAAAAAAAAAAGAAAAAAATCGTTACGTGCGTTCTAAAGGCGTTGCGAGATAATTTTCAAATATCTAAAACGACGTGTTTAATAATGAGTATTAACACGCTCGTGTAATACAAATACAATTTTAAATGACAAACGTTTTGAAGAAAATACAAATGTATCGGAAACGAATACGATATTATTATTATGTGCCTATAAAAATGGCTATTAAACGTTTTTCAAAAAACGTAATATATATGTTCAAAACGCGTGTAAATTATTTTCCGTTCTTCTCTGTGCGTGTGTGCGTGTGCGTTACACCGATAAATCATCGGAACTTATTTGCAGATTTTTATACATTTTGTTTGTTCATAATAATATCTGTACGAGATGTGATAATTATGAAAATAAAAGTATTTAAAATACTGCAATTATCAATATGTACACGCAATAACAACGTCAATAACAATGTCAATAACACACGCACACACACACACACACACACACAAAGGAATTTAAATACTACTCGAATATACGAGAAAGAAAAACTGATTTTTTTATATTCAATTATAAAAAAGAAAAAAGAAATAATATTTGTTATATCCTGCGAACGATTTGTAGTTTTCACAAATCTCGGGCGATTAATCGTAAAATAATAATAATAATAATATAGTTACGAAGCGTGTACATTAATTATATACAGTAAAACCTAGTTTTTAATAACTAAAAAAAAAAGAGTTTCTTTTCGTCAATTAAACGTACATACTTTATAATTATATATTTCTCGGGCCTATGATGTGGCGAAATCGAATTATTAACACGTATAATATTTAATGGGAGCTTTCTTGTGCTACAAAAAAAAAAAGCGTAACCAATTACATGGCAAGGGCTAATGTTGGAAACGGAATTGTATTAATCATTTACGCATTGCAACAGTATACGTATGGACTCGATTTGTAAAAAAAAAAAAAACGAAAAAAATTTCGTATATGTGTTATTGTTAATGAAAAATTTCAACGACAGCAGTTTTTTTTTTTTAAATTAAAATTATTTTTGTGAAAAGTAAAACGATGATTCCCTTATGTGTTTAGTCCCTTATTTGTTTATTAAATGTAAACAATATATTATTAATCGTTAATGAATGGCCGATTAACACAGGCCGATTAGAATGAAAACAAATATCGTATTGATAGAATAACTTGGAAAACTGAATCGATAGATTAAAATTTTTAATGAAAAAAAAATTTCGAAGGCGTTTTACGAAATCCGCTATATAGGACGCGCGTATAGTTGAATAATTCCGTAACATAGTACCGATATATATATATATATATAAATGATAATAATAATTTCGTAATGGAAAATAATAATTATACGTTATATATATATATATATATATATATATATTTGTTATTTTATTATATAGGTTAAAATATATAGTAATTTATAATTTCGTATAAAATAATATGTATACAAATTCGCTGTTTTCAAGGAATTCCGGTATTATTAAAAAATATGTATTAATAATCCTGCGTGCTTATTAATAAACGCGTATGCGTCGAGTGTATTAATATTGTAAAATAACGTTTCGCGATTTTTTATTATGTATTTTATATAATTATATTTATTCGCATCAAATATTTTGTTATTGTACAGAGACGACGATGTTCGAAAATCAAAATTATATATTATATTTGAACGAGAGATATACCGCGAAATCGTTATTGTAAACACCAGGTCAACTGCATCCAATAACGATATGATTTCGATTAGCGTCGTTCAACAGCTTTGCAAACTGCTCACTGCTTATATATCAATAAACGCCACTATTATAATAATATACACTCGTATGTATTTTGTGCGTGTAATGGTGGTCTGATAATAATCGGTTTTTTTTGTACCACGAAGAAAATAAGCGAATTACAACACATGTTGTTCGACTATATTTTATGTTATCCGACAATTATTAGGGAAAGTAGTTTTATTATTTTTTTTGTTTTTTAATATAAACGCCGTATAATTTCGTCGTTAAAGCGAGGCAAACGCACGATACCTAATGTACGAAATATTTTTATTTTAACACTTGCGAAACTTTCATCGAATTACTATAAATATTTATGTATTATTTCCAATCGTATACTGTAATTATTAAAATTATAATAAATAATATATATATATATATATAACCACGGGATGTATTTATTGTAAAGTATATGGGAAATTTCATGTCTCGCCTTATCCATTTAAAATAATTATTGTTCATTTATCCGAGATCCCTTGGGCGATTTTGTAAAACGCGTTTACCGCATAAAATCATCGTTATAATATTATAATATTACACGTACAATATTATCGTGTACGATGAGAAAATATAGACACAAAACGCTCGTTCGAAGAATGCAATCACCAACACTGGGCGAGCCGGAGATTCGTTCGATTAAGAGTTGATATAAAAAGCAAAAATAAATACTGCGCGAGTTTTTCGTTAGTTACTAAATATTTTTAGTATTTCTCACTCCAAATGTTACATTTTTCCAATAAGAGTTTAAAAACAAATTGCGAGTTCATATATATGAAAAGCCCTTTACTTAAAACGTCTTACATACATTATATTGTAGTCTTTGCGATGAGTTTGTGCGTATAATTTGAAAGGTAACGCGTTAAGTGCGAAGAAAAAAATTAAAAAAAAAAAAAAAAAATCAATTTTGATTTTCTCACTAGAGGTCTCGGCAATTTCAATAGAGACGTTTATTATATATTATATTAAATACGATATCGATAAGGGTTAATTATTAAAATAGAATATTTCAATATAATTAAAAAAAAAAAAGATCATCACTAATACAATAAAAGCGTTAATAGACTAAAAATAAAAATGCGCTCGATCTATTATTTTAACGTTCATATATAAATATTGATTTAAACAAAAAAATCGATATTATAATTAAAATAACTATTGTCAATTACTGTATCGAATTGTTAAAACGCGCAATTGAAATTGAATTTCATAAAATAATTATAGTAAGAGCTGATTACAATTAAAAAAAAAAAAAACGAATGGCCATTTCGTTTTGGCTACATAGTTTCAATAAGACACAGCGAAGAGGAAGAGAGAGAGAGAGAGAGTGAGAGAAAAAAACGTAACGATTTTGATAAAAAAAAATATATATATATATACAAATAAAATAGGTTAGATCGAAGCCGGGAAATGTTTTTTTTAGCTCGTTAAATGAATTCAAATAAAAAATATACGAGTTAATAATAGTCGACTGAAAAGATAATAATAAAAATTAATATTCAAATCGATTAAAAGCTATTAAATACGAACAACGAAATAACTACACTAGCTGTATTACGGTAATACTATATATGTTAATTCTGCGTCAAACTGCATTAGAAACAATTTGTTGCTGATTTTTAAATTTTTTTTCTCTTCATCGTTTTGTACAAATTCGGTACAAAAATAAAAATCGGAGTTTTTTAGAGTTTTAGTTTTTTCGTTTCAAAGCTTCAAAGCTCTACTGCAGTACCGCATTATTTTTTCAAATCATGACATTTATACGGTATTGCGGTCGTGCGATACGGACGAAACAGCGTTTTCAATATCGATTTTTGAAAATTTTACCGGATTTTAATTTTTTTTTAAATAAATGTAAAATACACAAGACGGCGTTTTAAGTAACCTAACGCGCATTTTGGCCATTGTGTAGCAGAGGTGGTCGTCGGGTACCTACTCGGCTGCCACGGCCACAGTGTTCATTTACGCTCCAATTGATTATTTAAAATTCCTGCCGAACATTTTTATCGCTCACATATTAGTGTCATAATTCCACATCACTGTTGGAAGGACACTAAAAGTTCTTGAAATTATAAAACCAAGTACACAACTTTTTACGTCCGGCTCTTGTCTTCGTACACTGTATTTTGCCCTAGTCCGTCCTCGCCTTGAATACGGGGTGGTTGTTTGGCACCTACATCTGGCTAAAGACCAATTACGTATTGATCGTGTCCAAAATAGATTTCTTGCGTATGCTGTTTATATACTAAAAATAAAACACCCACCCCATGATTATTCGTCTATCGGCACTATACTCTTAATATCCAAACACTTCCCTCTCGCCGTATTCTTGCCGATCGATCCTTATCACCTCCTTCCTAAGTGGTGTTTTGGATGCTCCTGACCTACTTTCCTCTATAAACTTCCGTGTTCCTTCCCACTCCTCAAGAAATCACTCCTTTTTTCATGTTCCTTTTCATTCAACATCCTACAGCTATAATTATCCTTTACATAGCATGCTGCGACTCACTAGTTGACTATGCATGTCGACTCAACAGTTCTTAGTTCTATCACCTTAAATTTTTATCTCGTTATTATTGTTATTATGATTTTTATGTCTCTTATCATTAATTATACATTATATCGATTGCCCTCTTGGGCGTATGTAAATAAATAAATAATTTAAAAAAAAAACGACGAAAGTCCTCGTTCGTACTCAAAAATATCTCCCGTTATACGAATAACCGTTTCTGGTAAATGACAAATTCAATAATAATAATAATAATAATAATGTGAAGCGCGTCAAAACGAATTTTGGCGTATATATTGTTATATCGACTGTATAACGGTTTTGGGGAAAAAATCAAAATAGTTGTCTTACACGCAACTGATACGCGCATCGGTACACGGATATGTCTTACGGTTATACTGAATTCAGTCGACACGGGAATGTCAAAATAGGTTTCGTTTGACGACCATATTATCGCGGTGTCGGAGGAATTTTCTGAATGAAATCATATAAAAAAAAAAAAATTCAAGAGAGATTTCATTCGAACACACACACATTTTGATTATACTTCGCGCGTATTAGTTACCATTGACCGGTTACTATTATAACGATCGTTTTCCTAAAGATTATTGTAAAAATAATATTCGTCACAGGTGTTGCAGCGAACCGATTACAGGAGTACTGTGTGTGTGTGTGTGTGTTTTATGAGCGGTGCGCTTATACACGAGACCGTCGTCAGAATTCCTTCGCCGCAGCAGCAGTTATCCAAACGCATACGGAATAATTTTACCCTCCGGGTAATGGCCGAACATCATCGTAAACACAAGTATTTACATATGAATATATGAGGGCGGTGAGAGCAGGGGAAGAAGAAGAAGAAAAAAATACCGAATGAAAGAAAGAAAAAGTATACAACGTCTTATACGCATATATTTATTACAATAAAATATTATATAATAGGTGGGCGCGGGAATTCGGAGAACCGCGTTATTTATAATAATAATAATAATAATAATAATATATAAACGCGCGTATATATAAAAAGAGCGACGCCCCGACAAAGTGTATAATGTTATAGTAACGCGGGCGCGCATACACTGAGCCCACAGCCGTACACCGCGGGCGTAAAACCGTTTCGAATAACGACGTCCGCAATCTCTAACACGCTCTGCGCTCTCTCTCTTTTTTTTCCACAATATTATAATATTATCTTTTATTCGGGATCTTTTCACGAATTCGCGCGCGCACAATGAAATCGAAAAAAATCTCCTCTGAGACACAGCGTTTTAGAATACGTTAGAAAACCCCCCCCCCTCAAACGAAAACTACGTATAAGTCATTTTGTAAAGCGAATTCTCCGTATCGTAACGCGTCCCGGGTAACATTTTCGCCGTTCAATGTCGGTGTACGTATAATAATCGCGACAGTTCAACAGTTTCGTAAACGGTTTGTGAACTGTTAAATGAGAACCGTTGTAGTCCAATTTAAGTGTTTCGGATCAATTTTTAACTCAATATTTAAAAAAAAAATATTTTATAGTTCTCAATCGGTGTTTCGGACACGGAACCGCCGTGCTGAAAACGTGTGATCGCACCGACGGAAATTAAACGGTTCGGACAGAGTGTTCGAGTACTATGCCCAGTTCAGGGGGCAATGGCGATTATACACGATGTTTAAGGGGAGAAGTGGCGAAAACGGAGTCAACTCACTTTGCCAATGAAATACCCACATCGAAGAATAACAGCGAAAAATAATCGTTTGAGAATCTATTAAGACGAAACGCAGATGTATAGGAAAAGGAAAAGAAGGTAATCGCTTTCTCATAAATAGCGGCTCGAAACCAGTGGACTTTCACAGTGTAGACGCGGCGGGGGCAAACGCGAATAGCGTTGTTAGCTTGTGACCGCTATTTATATGCGTCCTTCTGCTACCCCCACTATGTTGTGTCGTAACGCTATCTGGTGGTGACTACTTTCGTCTCCTGTTTTATCGCGGTCGCCCGACGCGCCATGGCGGCAGTATACGCGTGTGTTTAGTTTGACGCCACTGACCGAGCGATCAATCGTTTACTATATCTATTACTTTTATCATTATTAATAATAATATTATTATTTCGCGCGTTTCAATGAAATAAAATTAGAGCGATGATTCGTCTTTCCTCGTTGTACACTCGTTTAATCGTTTATTTTACACTTTTTACTATTTTATTAACTCATACTGGTTTACTCACATTCGCACATTTTCTCGACCGACCGAGTTATTGTTACACGGTGGTGTTCATCACCAACAGCGGCGTAAAGTGTTCCAGTCGGTGGGTGCGCGCAGGAATTTCGTAAAGGAGAAGGTGATATCGTAAACCGGAAAAACGCACGACGTTTTATAAAATAATAATAATAATAATAATAATAATAATAATAATAACAAAACAATCATTCGTGATTGACGCGTACGGATTAGGTACGCCGCAATATTATTTTTAGTCACTCTTATGCACAGAGCACAAAAAAAATAAATAAAAATAGGTACATATATTTTCTTATTAAATCATTAACTTTATTTGTATGAGCTATAAGCCTATAACCATATAATTACCGTAATATCTTCGATACCACTCGGCAGTTATCACCGCGGCACATATTTCTGACAATAAATTTTTTTTCAAAAAGTACGTAAAAACTACACACTGTTGATTACGAACTGGAGTTCAAAATCATTTTTAAAGTATATAAAAAGCCACGGGGAACGATATATCCCCAGCCCTTGCTTGCGCCACTGGTTTTCTTCTTTCAGGTGAATTCGATTTTCTCGACAACGGTTTCAAAAAACGATTTATCGTTATTATGTGTATAGATCTACTACGTGCAGTAATAAAACGTTGTTGTTTTTTTATTTTACACGTCGATTTGACATTGGAGTGTACAATATTCTCGTCGCTTACAAATAATAAAATACATTTTTTTTCTTTTATTTACGCGTTATTTCATGATAAACAGTCGGAGATTTTAAAATTACATATACAAAACGGCGCTATGCGGACGATAATTTGAGATCGGTTTTATTTTTAATCGTTTAACCGAGTTTATTATTGTGTAGATCGTACATGTTCAGACTACATATATATATATATACACTATATAAATAATTATAAACTGCACGCGAATATATCAAATTTTACGCGTGTGACGCGCGAGCGTTTTATGAGAGCGAATCGTTCTTAAATTATTATAATATACGATTGCGTATTTCCGATGTTGAAGAGTTCGCATAATATCGTTCGTAGCAGTTCGCATATATAAATTCCGGCTGCAGCAAACGGATGTTAAACAGAAATTCGCAACGCTAACGGCCAATTTATTTTCCCGTCATTTAACGCGCTCGCTGATATTTTTGCGTTTTCAAAAATAAAATCTGTTTCGGCACTCGTGTAAAAAAAAAAGTTATTATTTAAATACGATTTGCCAAAAAAAAAAAATTCATAAAATTATTGTTACGCAAACTACGTCGTTAGACGATTTTTACGATTTTCTTAAAATAAATAAAAAAAAATATTCCGTTTCGTTCGTACAGCATTGCAGACGATTACAGTCGGTTTTCTTTCAACGATTATTTTTATATTACAGTTACGAAAAACGTAATTTCCCTGCGGTCGATTCATAATTCGAATCGTGTTTAAAAATTCGATTATTCCAATAAAATAAGATAATTATTATTATAATTATTCAACATAATATTATATACACGATTCGAGTGAAATTTAAAACCAGCGTTGAAAAGTATTCATTGGCTGCACGGACGTTACTCTTGACATTATAACGAAAACGGTAATCATTTTTTTATTATTATTATTATTATTATTTTACTAAAACTGTTAATAATAATAAGTTCGAAATCTATTTTAAAATTGCGCATTATTCGCGCGAGTCTTCCGTTTTACATTCTATTCAGAAACGGTTTTGACGTTGTGCTGTAAACTGTTCGATGTGACTTCTCGTTGCCGTAAGTCGAATGCCTTTTGGCATTAGAGAGGTTTTCGATTGAAAATAAACAAATAAATATCGTGTTCGTCGGAATACGGCGTGAAATATATATTTTCAAGACGATCTTAACACGGACGCGAACAAAGAGAAAAACAAATTTATTTTTGTTTTTTTTTTTTCCAATATAATTTTAATTCACCGTCGTTCGTCGCGTCGTCTGCGCAGACAACACTTGCTGGTGTGGTAACACATCCTGTTTTGAAAACGTGTGGTTGTCGGCACCGCCGCGACGACGACACGTGTTTTGCACCCAACAGAAACGCGTAGTTTTTTATTTTATTTTTTCCCCCGGTTTTCGTTTTCAAATTCTCAAGATCGTCGCAGAAAACAACGGTAAACACCGGCTGCGGGACGTTGTAAATATATTTCATTGTATAATATTTAGTGTCAGGATAATACGAAATTATTATCAAAGATCATTTTACCGTTTGGTGAGGGAGGGAGGGGATTTATTATTATTATTTTTATTTTTTTCTTCTATAAGATATAATACGTCAGACAGAGAGTCCAGGTGGTTGTCTGCGCGAACGCGTGCTCTGCACTTACAGACGTATTATTATTATCCACGCGCGCAGTAATTTTCTAGGTGATTTCTTTTATTTTCTCTTTTTTTTTCCTTTTCGCTTATATCATCGGTCGACGGCGCGCGTCTGGCGCTGCAAATACACGCGCGTGCGATAGCGCATTTATTCCGATCCCGTAATCATCGTCGTAACGAAACACAATAAAAACCGGAGCCCATCTGGTCGGCATTCCATTATTATTATTATTATTATTATTATTATTATTATTATTATTATTATTATTATTATTATTATTATTATTATTATTATTATTATTATTGCAATGGATCGCATGTATATATTGCACCTGGCGAAACCGTTTGTGCGTTATACATTCTCTTGTTATTCTCATTTTCCTCTACAACGTTTACGCGTGTTTTCTTCGCGGGTTCGGTTTTTCGTTCGACGGACACTGATGGGGTCCATCGCGAGTCCGGCGAAGAACGTTTGCAGCCTTCGTATTGTCCGTCGGCGCGTTAGACGACGACAGATGGTCCGGTCGATCCGACGTGTGCGGTTAAATCGTTGTTTTTGTTAATGCGTGTGCGCGACGACGACACGAGACCGACGAATAGAACGGAACGCGCAGTTATTGTATTAGTATTCTCGGCGATCGAAGGCGGCGTAGTTGTATGGAACAGGTCCTGTTGGAAACGGTAAAATTGAGGCGGGAAGATTCAGTTAAGATAGAAACGGATCAGACTGGCAATGAATAGAGACGACGGTTCGGAGAACCGACATTGAAAAATTAAAGAATATTTTCAACGACCAATCGGGTAAAACGGAAAAAACCAACTCCTCGTCGAATCCAACGAGTTTTGTTCGGAACGAGCTCCTTGTACCTCCCCCCCCCCCAAAGTATCAGCGTCACTGATATTATTACGTATATGCAACGTCTTAGTGCCTCCGTCCCCGTACGAAATTCCACGCCACTGGAAGAGTATGATGATGTGGAGAAATGATTCGGGATTTGTATGTGTACAGAAGAGAATTTTAAGACGATTTTCGTGGTCGGCTTTTGTTCGTCAGCTCGACGTCAAAGGCCGTATAGACGAAAAGAACGAGAGAATCGCTTTTTTCTCCTATTCTCTCTGCGCGGAGTATCGAAATAGAGCCGTTTTGAGAATTCGCGAGGAGACTGGCCGGCGGGCGGCGAATGGCCATCTGCCGTATATAGTATTG
Source organism: Chaetogeoica ovagalla (assembly GCA_032441825.1). Lineage (NCBI taxonomy): Eukaryota > Metazoa > Arthropoda > Insecta > Hemiptera > Aphididae > Chaetogeoica > Chaetogeoica ovagalla. The sequence continues at coordinate 10,897,767 of CM063735.1, read as the reverse complement.
CGCGCGGAACGAACTATGTCGCTGCTGTTGCTGAGCTGCTGCACACGTGTGTCGCGCGCATTCTTCGACGATTATAGATCGTGACGAGCGTGTTTCGTTGGGGAAAAAAAGGAGAAATAAAAAAATAAATAAATAGATAAATAATGGGAAATCGGTGGAATAATAGGAGGAATATTCGCGCGTTCTCGTTCGTTATACAATCGGACGTGCGACCTCCTTCGAGATTTCTGCGACACATCCAACGCGGTAAACCGCCTATATAATAATATATTGTGCGCGATTATTGTACGCCGAAGTGTGCGCACGGATTGCCGAGGGATTCGAAAACGAGTTCAGAATAATTCTTTTGATCGAACGCACACAATTATATACTGTCACATGCGCCGTATGTACCTACCATTGTCGTTTGTCAATCGCAATGAATATATAGTGTCTGAACGACACGCGCACAATGCGTATCGTTGAAATTTAGCGAGATATTCACAGCGGGGAGAAGAGGTTCGGTTCGGAATGAGCATCATTGAGAATGTAGTAAACCGTATTTAGAAAATCGCGACCGATAAATATTGTGCGCGTGCGTACAACAATTCGCGAAATTATTGCGTTTTATTACCGTAGATTTCAATTCGTCGCATTTGGTTAAAACCATTCTGAGCCGATGTGGCAATAAAAAATGAATATTGTCACTTAAGAATTCGTCTATGGAACTTTTTTAATACGGTTAAGGGCGATCGGATTCGTCTTGCACGCGCACGAATCATAGTGAAATAAACGTTTCGTACTTCCAATGTGTACCGACGATCGAGAACTAGCGATGGGATAATGATTCCGAAACATCTCAAATAGAATACCAAAAGTAGAGAGGCGCGATTTGTAGCAGCTCACAGTAATGCGCGCAAAGAAATGTCATCCGCGCATTTTTTCTAGTCGAAATTTCTACGCGGAAAAAAGAAACCAACAGCTGTGTTTTCTTTATGATCAGAATCCGTGAAAAAAAAACCGATAGCTACGAATTTTCAATTCGGCTTCACAAGACGTGAACGAAAGAAATAGTCAATACAATTTTCGATCGTCATATAACGATTTTCAAATTGAAATCGTCGATATCGAAAACGAAAACGCCTTAAAACCCGTCCGCTATTCAAAGGTTTTCCTATATAGGTATATAAAATCAATAATAATAATGTATAAGAAAAAATTAAGTCCGCTATTTAGACGTATTCATTATATAGAGGAGATTTCACGTTGTATTCTCGTCGTTCTACGCGAATTATTTGAACATTTCGATTCATTCGCTGATTTCTTGCTTCTTTCTTACTTACACGCGAATACATCGATCTAGGAGATTAATACAATAATTACAAATGTTTTAATGTTCTATTACCATTATAATATATACGCAGTGCCATGCACCTCATTGCTCAACCCGACGATTTTTATTAAATTAACAAATGTCGGGGATTAAATTTCAATCGCGTATTTGTTGTGCGCGCGTACTTACGATTGTACGAGTGTGTGTGTGTGTGTGTGTGTGTGTGTGTCCGCATAAATAATCTAACTAATTTAGTTTATTTTTTTATCGTACCTATTTCAGTGTTGTTATATATACGCTGTGTATATATTTACGTACTTAAAATATCGATGTATTTATTTTCGAAATCTATTCATCGCGTCGTTTATTCAAAAAATAACTCTTATATATATATATATATATATATATATACAATACTATACGCGTGCAAGGCGTATCTTTTATTTTCCATTCAATATAATAACAAATACGAGTGTAACATTGTCATTTCGACTTGAAGTATACATAATAATGATTTATGAAACTGGTCTTTAAGATCTCTATAACAAAATATGAATTTATATACAAAAAGGCGATTTTCATCAACATTTTCCCCGCTTCAAAAACCAAAGGTACATTTACGGATTTTTGGAGAGAAAAATAATATAAACCTACGTAAATTTGATTAAAATATTTTTTTGTTAAAAAGCAAACAAAAAAATACTTACTTCGATACTTGTGACTGACGAACTGAATGACGTTCGCGGTGAACGATCGACAGACTTACGCGTGTTTCACTCTACGTATATAATAATCTTAAACGTTTTCGTGGGATTTCTAACGTTGTGGGAAATGTTGATTTAGAAGAACGGTGGAAAACGGAAGACGGAAATTTATAATATATTATATTTTTTGCAGCAGCACAATGAGTAGTCACAATAATTATATAATTGACATGTTAATAATTTATACAGCCATAATGGAATTTTTATAAGCACATATAATATTGTAAATAATCCGGAGATGAATCCGTTACAGAGCGGGGACATAGCGCGCGAATTGCGAGATCCTGGATTCCGCGTACGAACCCATTGGGATTTCGACATTTAAAAATTGTAATTCGTATTCTCGAAAAAAAAACTTTAACGAAAATTAAATAACACTAATAATAATCGACGTTGACTCGGTTGTTTTCGCGAAAAATTTATTTTAAACCTATATATATTTTTTATCGAAATGTCTATGTGTTTAAACGGTTTTCTTATGGATTCGCTTTTTTTTTTTTTGTGTGTTTTGTTTTAAGGAAGTGAGGCGATTGAAAAAATTCCGATTGCTCCGTTGGAACAAGACGACGAGCACAAAAGAGCGTTTAGAGAAATTCGTGTTCCCCGTACCGCGTGTCGACTTCGAAACCAAATTCGTATGAACAACAACAACAAGAATAATAATAATAATAACAATAATAATAATAATAATAATAATAATAATAATAATAATAATAATAATAATAATAATAATAATAATAATAATAATAATAATAATAATAATAATTGGAGATTCACGTATATACGTGAAAACAAAATTTTTTTTTCGATCGTTTGGAAAATCTTCTGTTATATTACGGAGATCTGTGATGGAAATCTCGTTAGAAGAAAGGAAAAAAAAAAGAACGTAATGAAAATAATATTGTTAACGCGTTTACATTCTAGTAACATACGGTGGTGTACGCGCCATTTACGATACGCGCGTGCACCGGCGGGGGGACAAACGGCGGTGTTGGTTTATAAAACAGGCCTCGGGCGGGACAACGTGTGGTTGTTTGCGATGTACACGGAATCGGCCGTATAACGCGGCGGACGGCAGTGCCAGGAGCGTTTTTCCGTACAATACGAGAATCCGGACAAAAGAAGAAGAACGCGTATCGAATCGCGTGTGTCGAAAAACGCTTGCACACGAGGTACTCATGATATTCGCGCATAATGTAATATGTACGGGAGTGAGAAGCGAATGTATTGATCACGCAAAGCGTGAATGATATACCGAACAAAAGTGACGACACGAACTGCTGCTGCTGCACACGTGAAGGGTGTGCGAGCGTAATACGGATTAATTCGCGTTTTTTTTTTTGCTTTTTTCTTTTCGCGTACGAATATTCAATCGACGTTTTTTTTTTAAATTTTAATTTCGCCAAATTTCACGACGCAACACGCGAACGTGTATGATTTCGAACGCGGACAGAATAAGGACACGATGAACCGATATGGACGCGTGCAATGGAAATAACCAGTAGAGAGAATGTGACGGAAAACTCTTGATCTCGACTGACAGCGGGGTCTGGTGAAATTGATAAGACAACGGATAATATCTGTAAGAGTCCTGCAGAACGAAAAACATCTAATGGCGAGTGATTATTGGAGCACGCTCAACGGACGAACGTGACGAAATATCATACGCATCGATTATTATTTAAACTTAATAATGTGGTAATATCGTTTAAAACAGAAAAAAGTTTTAGTATCCACGCGTATGTAAAAAAAACTTTTTTCTCTCCGTCTTCGAAAAAAAAAAACAAATCTTTCGATTCCGTTTGAATCGGAAATTTTCCGCGCGCTGCAATCGATTCTCATCGATGATAAATACGTAAATCGATCGGAAACGCGTAGTACACTCTATCTTTCTTTCCGCGTAAAACGTTTAAACGCATTCATACGCGTGCTGTCGTAATAATAATAATAATAATAATAAGAATAATAATAATAATAATAATAATAATAATAATAATATATTAGATAATAATATGTAACCGCGTAGCATATATAACGGACAATATATTATTATTCTGAATATCTCTCAATGTTTTTTCTCTTTCAGAAATCTACCGTGGTAACGATAATTGTAGGAACATATACAGTATTTTGTGTAATATCCTGTTGGCTCTCCGTACACGCTGCGAGAAAATCAAACGATTTATTATGGAATATTTATTTTGACGAAAGGATAACTATATGGAATGAAAAAAAACGAATTCGAATTGGGAAAATATTGAATTTGACAATACGCTATTCGAAACGATAATTCGCGTAATAACTATTGGGCCAAAATGTTCGTTAAATATTTTCATTTGTCTTTAATCTGCACCTCGCGTATACGTTTATTGCGTTTTATCAGTATGTTTTCCAAAACGGAGATTTACCGTTCGATTTCGAATAGAAAAAAAAATACATAGATAAAATTATGTAACGAGCCCTGCGCAGAATGTCGACTCGACTCCGATCTTTGACGGATGTTTTACCGTGTCGTAATTACATATTATTTTGAATTCGTCGTAGACATCGTCTTGTTCCGTGATCGACGACGCTATTACGATTTATCGATATAAATAATTAGCTCGTTATTATACACGCCGAGCCTTTATAAATAGACGAAAGTCCATAACGAACGTGTTGAGAATTTTTTTTTTTTTTGAAATTTTCACGTAGTTTTTTCATAAACGTTTTAAACAAAAAATAAAAATAAAAAATAACTGACGTGGAAAAAATTAAAAAACGTGTTAAAAATGACGCACATCGTCCGAGAATTTTTTTTACAAGAAAAAGCGAAGGTGGACACTGACGAATTAAATGTTGAAATTCATATGTTATTTTTATGTGTTAATTAAGTTATTTAAAGCGTTATATATGTATTAAATTAACGTTCTACGACTTATAAATTTTTTTTTTAACGTCATGCGTTTATCCACACCCAAAGTTAAATTAATAATGATACCGATGACACGAGTACATTTTTTTATATTGTTTAGCAAATAATATAAGACTCCGGAACCTCGCGTTTTTTATTATAAATTACAAAGCATTGCCTTTAAACGAGTTTAGAAAAAAAAAATGATTTCTAAATTAATAGAAAAATACGAATAACTTTCGACGCAATTCTTCGAAGAAATAATAATTGATAAGCGATTATCTCGGAATATGCGTGTTAGCGCACGAGAACTAAATGATTATAACACACAACACGCGAACATTTTAAACAAAAAAAAAGAAAACAAACGACGAAAATTCAGACATTTGAAACGTAATAATTCTGAAAAATTACGTGTGACGTTGTATGGAAGAAAATTATGATTAAGCGTTTCGTTTTGTTTTTGTTTTTTTTTTTTTTTTTTTAGTATACTGAAACGAATGTTCAGAAGAAAAAAAAATGAAATTATTATCGTTTCATTAACACATAGTTCTGATGAAAAAATAGAATCCAGACAAGAGGCAACGGGTTCAATTGTCTCGAAACGCGAATTCGATTCACGCGTAGTCATCGAAATTTTGTCTACCTTTTACGCATTAAAAATGATACGAAACATAAGCGGTTAGTAAATAAGTTTAGAGTTGTATTTTTTATATACATCGACTCGACGTGTTAAATATATGTTATAGTTAACTCGCATCGGCTTTGGGGCGAGAAAAAAATTTCACAGAGTGAAAAAACAACACGCAATCGTCTAATATGATGTACAATAATAATAATATGTTCGTTGCTCCGTTCACGTTTCCAGAACGTAAAATAATTATTGAGTACATTTTTATTATTATTATTATTATTATTATTATTATTATTATTATTATGTACAGTTTGCGACGAATGCGCGTATTTTATGATTGTATTTATTATTATATACCGCGGTTTTATACGTCGAACTGGTTTAGTTTTCGGAATTTGTTCAATAAATATATACAAATAACGTATAATACCAATGGTTTGAATTCCTTTCGGGCTATCTCGCGGCCGGTTTATGGGTCGTTACGTACGTCATACGTGTACTCAAGTAGACCGGCTCGTGTGATGTCCATTATATGGCGTTTTTGTCATTGCCGGAGGAATAAAAAAATTTGAAAGGGATACACCTTTGTGACGGACGACAGCTGTGACGACGATCTGCAATGCATTATAGAGAAACGACGGACGGCGCGCGGCGGCAAACGCGAGAGATCGGATCGTATACGATTTCAAATATACAGGGTGATTTTTTTATTTTTGCTCTTTGTCAGACTTTAGCTGGAGAAACGTAAATTCCTTTTTCGTTACGGATTTTTTTTCCCCGAAAATCCTTTGCACTACTTAACCGCGTATTAACGTACTAAACAATTTTCATAATTCTACAACACTTTCACTGTACTCATATTGTAACTACGGAGTTCAATTAGTGTTGTTTCTTTATTTTCTTTTAGTCTAAATACACGTGTTTACATCACACTGACTCACTGCTTGTGTTGGATTTTTTGATTTAGGGCTATCCGGTATAGGCACACGAGATCATATCAATCTACATTTTATTCGTCGATTGGTTTATAGGATTCATCGAAGAAGAGAATGTTTGTTCGTTTTTAAAAATTACGCCCAAACATCGCAACATTTTTACGGGATATCCAGAAATATCTGTATAAAAATAAAAAATGCATCTTCTGATCATTTACAATTTTCTAGAGAATATTCCATAATATTTTACGGTACTTTATATATTATTATTATTATTATTATTTGTAATAAAATAGTATTCCTTTTTTTTTTTTTTAGTTTCTCCGTGTAAAGCCTTAAAAGATTAAATTTAGCTTTTTTTAACTGTCAATTTACAGTACTGGCGCTAATGTTACAAATTTCGAATAATGTAAATATCCTTTAGCCAATGCTTTTCAGACAAACACTATTATAACATTATTGAGATCATTTTTTGTTTTATATAATACACTGGATATAATGCATAATGGCATTAAAACATATTAACTCGTCGCGCGACGCGAAAGTAGACTAAAACCATACGGATGCGTCGTACACTGTATATAATCTATAAAAAAATAATGTAAAAAATTCCATTCAATTTAGATTAAATCTATGCCCATCCACATTTGACCCATATTTATCACTAAACCATTAAGATAAAACCGTTTATCGTTATTATTATTATTGTTGTTATTATTATTATTATTATTATTATTATTATTATTATTATTATTATTTGATAACCGCGTACTAAAGTGATCGGCGACGATTTTCAATATATATATTGTATAATAAACAAAGAGCTGGTAACAGGAACGTATGAAATTACTAAAAAAAAAAAAATAAATAATATTACTCGGATAATATTATAAAATTACACGACATTAACCAATTTATTGTTATATTATATAGATATTGTTATAATATTGCTCGTAACACGTATTTATATATTATTAAATTAAAAGATATGGAATGAGATGAAATTTTTTCCCGGATTTTTAAATCGCGTTTTTCTCTATTTTCGCTTTATACTAACTGTTTTAAAGTCTTATTGCGGAAGTTTGCAACGCGCGAATTTTAATCATACCAAATTTTGAATTTTATTAAATAATATAAAAATTTGAAAACCGCTCGATCAGAATTTTATTACGATATTGACACGTATTATTCGATAGTATACACGTGTAGAACTTGTTTCGTTATTAAATTTGTATCTATATAAATAATTATTAGATAATCGTTTTAAGTTTTCGCGTTTTTAATACATATATTGGTAGTGAAATCGGGAAAAAAGTCAATGGAAGGAGAGGCGATTTGAATACCCGAATCCCTCCACCATGTGTGTGTGTGTGTGTGTGTGTGTGTACGACACTGCGTATAAGACAGTTTATAGAGAAAAAAATTGTGGATCGCCACGCGCGTTTATGAAAATCGTAAATTTACAATCGTAACGAATCGAATATCCGAATAATAATAATAATAATAATAAAAAAAGAAATCACCCTGTATTACTACGTAGGTATATATTGTATTTTATTATATTATAAAAACGGATCGCCATGGGCGGTAGAGAAATTTCGTTATAATATGGCGTAAATCTCCGGGGATTTTATAAGGGTGGAAAAAATAATAATAATAACCTCGTGTGTGTGTGTACAATTTATAAAATGGCCGATTTTTAGCGTACACATATTGTATTATGTGCACAAAAATATATCGTTGGAAGTAATTCGAAAAGGAAGTCTGACCGGCCGCCGACTTGTGCAATATAATAAATAATATATTGTGGCACAAAAGACGAGACGTGTGGTAGAGACCGCTCGCAATATTTTCCTCGCGCCAAAGACCCGGTGGTACACGCCGCATTTCTTCTATTGTACGTATTCACGCGAATCCGGCATTTATCGGGTGCGACACAGTCGTCTGCAGCAGCCACACAATGTTGTTATAATAACAATAATATATTATTATATATATATATATTATTTTCGCGTCGATCTGCTACCATCTCGCGAGTGTCCGACCGTCGACTGTGTAGCAGACACAATAATAATAACGCATTCCGCGGTAATATATATTATTCCGGGATAAAAAATAAATATATAATATACAAATCTCATCACGCATTCATCTAAATACGTATTGTTTTATTAAAATAGTTTTTTTGACCCGAAACTAACCGCGGTCCCGGACACTGTAGTACGACGCGTTGTTACGATTTACAGAGGATTTACACAAGGAGCTCATCTTTGTCGATTCTCGGAAAATGCCATATATAACACTATAATATATCCCAGTGGCTCAAACAAAATATCGTACAGGTCCAGCGCCGTGCACGGTAAGAAGAAGAAATATTATAATTTTAACGCTACTCGCAGATTTTTCCGCGAATACAACGGAGTGATTACGAATTAAATATATATATATATATATAATTAATTCTAAAATCGTTTTGAAACGATAACGTAACGTGTCAGTATACATTTTTTTTCTTCACATTTTTCGAAGGCATTTCTAGACGAAATGCTTTGTGGACACAAACGATTATTTTTTTTTTTTTTTTTACAAGAAATATTTTGCCAAGTGAAAAAAATATTTTTTATACGAGTATTGGCGTATAATAATAATAATAATAATAATAATAATAATAATAATAATAATAATAATAATAATAATAATAATAAATAGTATTTAATTGGAAACGCTTAACGAGAATGACTGTATAAAACGTTGGTTTACGACTTTTGATAACGTCTTTACGTTTTAATGTTTACCGACACCATCAAATCATATTATTGTAACGATCGGATTTATATTACACATCACGCACGATCCACCGAATTCGGTGCCGTCGCCGGGGACAGCTGCACAACCGCGGTAACGGTACGCGCGAATTACTTTGTCGCTGACCAATATATATATATATATATTTTATATAAAAATAAAAAAACAATAAATACGCGGTAACAATAAAATAAACTGCGAATACACGAGGCATTTTACCGTTGGACACTATAATGTCCACTATTATGTTACGCGTACATACGCGGTCAAATAAAAATACGTTGCGAGACGAATCGATCGGCGACTAAACGCAACTATACAACGTATTCGTACAACGCGATTTATTATCGCCTTTTGAGAAAATTAAAAAAAAAAAAAAACGACCTCATTAAAGTACGCCAATTATTTAGCGCAATTTGATACCCGAAACCGGATGAAAATCGCAGAGCTCCGATTTTGGTACAGACATTGTAAAACGCATTGCTCGCTCCGTTCAGAATCTAAAATAATAATAACGAGGCGTAATATCTCGTTATACGACGAGAACGGATTGTCGCGACGAGGTTATTGGCGGGCAAGAGACGACGATCGGAACGGTTGCAGGCCGTAACCACGTGAGGAGTGTAATTTTATTTTCTCGCGCCCGCCAGTTGCCTGCCGCAAATTGTCGTCCATCGTGTCGTGCGACGTTCGAGAAAATATGACGCGGCCGAAAACGGACTCCGAATAACCTATACGATTTGTATACAATACACGACGGCGATTCCACGACACGAGCGTTATAATAACATAATCTCGATCAAATCATCTGGTTTCACACTATCGCCCGAGAAATACACATTATTATGGCACGTAATGCGTTAACGAATGGCCGACAAACATTTCAAATGTCTACGACTATAGTCGCCTTCATAAAGTCGCAATAATAGACAGGTCACGGGCACGTCAACGACGTGTTGTCATCGGTCACGGGCGCCTGTTTGCTCGTGTCAACCACTGGTTGACACAGGCGTTTAACGTGTTAAAACAAATTTTCATCAATATTTTCAAACGTATTTCTCCACCGTAATTGTCTCTGGGTTCGGCCGAGTGAGAATATAATAATATTTTCGATTTCGATTCATTTTCGATATGGGACTTACGAATTCTTTTTTTTTTTCAAATTCACCATTTAAAAACGATACGCTCAAATGTGCTTTACCAATAACCGGGTATGACGGGCTACTGGCAGGGACACGACAATAGGTGTAAATAATAATCAAATTTCGCGTGTTTTAGTTGATATTATCGATCAGTGACGACAATACGCGATCTCGAGCGATAAACTATACGATCACGGCGGTTCGACTATACAAAACCCGGTAAAATGTATTTGATTCCGCGGCGAATCCGATCGTTTTGAATATTTGTCGTGTTTTCAAAGTGATTTTTAAGTCAGAATAAAAAAAATAATGCGGATTTTGTTATTTTCCAAGGGACCCCCCAAATGTGATACGGTAAAACAATTTTTTTTTAATTTGGCAAACAATCAAATAATACGTCTTTTACCGTGCGCGCGCGACGTGCACGACACAGAGTATCATGTTTGTCACCGCGGCGAGAGACGATAAATTATTATTGTCCCAACACATAACACAATAATTATATTATAATATATTGTAAAGTTCGTCGCGGTGAGTGTGTTACAGATATAATTATTTTTCTGTTATATATATATATATATATATATATATATATATATATATATATTTATTTATTTATTTATTTATTTATCATCGCATTGTTGCGTGTACACACATATTTATAATATAGGTCACGTCGTATGAATTCGATGTTCACGAACGAAATGAAATATCGCTTTACATCATTCTCAATGATTTAAATATTTATAATATATACGTGTGCGTGTACGTATAGACAATTGGTCGACAGAAATCGAATATTTTATACGTAATGACGACGCGGATTTCTCTGGCGAGAAAAAATAGTACGTTAGCGCCGCGTAATATAATATATACGAGTATGTATATATATATACATTTTAATAACAATATTTCTAGTTTAAATAATTCGCGCGTAATATGAGAAAAATTTTGATTTAAAAAATAATTTGCGAATTTTTTACTTAAAAAAAAAAAAATTACAACCAATTTCTGTTTAATACACATACGTATATGACATAACACTGATTTAAATGTGCAAACAAAGTGTATATAGAAAAAAAACTAGATCGCCGAGAAAAACTTTTTTTCTCTTCTCTGAATCGCATTCGAAATCAAATTAAAAATTAACGCTTTGAAAATTCGAGAATAAATTCGTAGAGTTACGGTTTTATTAAAAAAGAAGAAAAGAAAAAGACAATTTCACGCTATTAACGTAATACTATTACGGTTGCTCATGAACTACCACTGCGATGTTGTCGAATTGTCCATTAATATTAAATATAATTTTAAATGAAATAAGTAGTTTTTGTAATTTTCAATTATAATTCGTCGAGTCTCGTTGATGTGGGAAAAAAAAGTAACTCGTCGAGTCAAAATAGCTATGCAAATTTATGTCCGGGAGTTTACCGCCTTTTAGATTTCGAGAAAACAATTTCGAAAATCCTAACTTTGTTATTAAATAAACAGTTCATTGATATTTTTAGTGTAAAAATTTGAAATTCACAACAAAAAAGTAGTATTTCCGTAATGCCGTAAAAAGACATATCGTCGATTTACAAAAACATAATAATAATAATCAATGAGAAAATTCTTCAAACGATAATCTGTAGTCGTTTGATCGGCGATTAAGTGTGCAGCACTGGAGATTTTTTTAATCGTATTCTCGTCGTCCTTTTAATAAATTACAACGCATTTCGTAATTTGCAAAGAATAAAAACTATACCGTTTAGTGTCCTTCCCTGGTAGATTTCTCGTGATCATTCCTTTATCAGCTTTCAACTCGTTAATGTACTAATCTTAATATTTTAACGTTCTGTTGCGACGTCGACCGCCGTGTTTATATGATAAGTACACAGAGATCTTATGACGCTTTATAATATTTTATTAAAAGAGGATTTATCATTTTCTTTTCTTCAAATTAATCTTTCTAATAACCTGTAGGTTTTAACCATCGAAAAACCAGATGACCGATGCGCTCGTTCGTTGTTACATTGCCTAAAAAGTAACGATGTCAAACAACCGCCAAGGACGTACCGAACAAAATATACGCTTCGGTGGTAAAAGGACGTATTTATTATGAGATGTATACAAATATATTATATATATATATATATATATATATTACGCACACACTATGTACTCCGGCGTGAGCAGAGCAGTACAGTGTTTGTTTGTCCGTGATGCTGCACGTTTAGAGATGCGTATTATGTGTGTGTGTATATTAAAAAAAAATATAATAAATACGCATATATCGAATACACATTTTGATCAAATACATAAATCATTCGACGGCGCTTATAAACTGTGGGAAACGTAATTCGAACGAGAGAGAGAGAGAAAAAAAAGAAAGAAAGGAGAACCCCGTGAATCATTTATAATAATATAAATGGCGCGTAATCCGGCAATAATAATAATAATTTTTATTGAATCTCGTTATTATATATTATTGTTGAAGACTTGGAATTTTCGTATAAGAATTTAATCACGATTCGGTTATTTCCCCCCTCGCCAAAAAAAAGATATTTATTACATAGCGTTGTAGTGTGACCATTAATACTCGTTACGTTTTCATTGCGAATGAATTTACTTCGAACGTTGCAGAAACGCCGCATTTCGTTGCGATTTCTCACTCACTCTCTCTCTCTCTTACTCTTTTTAGTATGTGAAATAATTTATTTTTAATTCATCCGTAAATTCCCTACACCGCGGTACATTAGCATTGTGTAACAGAGCATATTGTAATTTTGCTCCCTCCAGTGATGATTCAATGCTCACCCCTCAACGATGAGCGAGGATATCACTTATTCCGTGGATTCACAAAACAGTTGGATTCCCGGTGAAAAAAAAAACGATTCGAAACGTGATCTCCGTATGACATAATTTGACCAAAAACTCCGACTATAATTGAAATCAATTTTTTTTTTCGGGAAACTACTTAAAAATGTCGGTCGTGTAATAATCGTATACATATATATATATATATATATATATATAACGGTTTATTAATTCTAAGCGCAAAATATTGATATATTCAAATGATAATTGGATTACGTTCTCATGAGTACGTAATGTGCACAAAGAGAGTAGATGATAATAACGTTGAAACAACTCAATTTCTTTTTCTTCTTCTTCTTCTACTACTTAATCGAATTTGTCATTTTAATAATAAGATAAACAAGACGAGGCCAAAGAAATAAAAATTACAGTCGACCGTTAATGTAATAAAATATATATTTATACGTTATTTGCTCACAGCGCGTCGGACAAAAGGCGCGCGACGTAAGCCCTACGGGCACTTGTTGATTCAATAGTTAATTATATTTGTATTGTGAGCAAAATAATGAATAACGAATTTTTTTTTACTTTTTACTATTCATCGCGCGACGTTATATATATATATATATAACATTTTTTTACAAGTCGTTTTCGTGCGAACACTATACTATATAATATACGTGTAGTAAAACAACGCATCTTTTCGAATACACGCAGACCATGACTTTGATGATAATAATAATAATAACGAAACGTATACGATGTCGTGTCGTTGTGCCTCGGGTTAATTAATTACACGGACAATGTGTTACAAGGGGAGATGAGAAAAGACAGCCCTCTAACAACTATTCGTGTAAGCATAATATACGCGCAGGATAATCGAACGGGTTTTTCGTTGATTAACGTTTAAGTCCATGTGAGCGTATTATACGAACGAATTCGATTTATGATTAAATTTTTAAGGTGGTTGTTTTTATCTACGTTTACGGTACACTGTCGAATACGAATTACAGACGAGCTATAATACCATACGCGCGTATGGGGGGATACGATCGGGATCCAAAACGTCCTCACATCGCCTACGTGTTTAGTGTACGGCTCGAGAGAAACCACACAACGATAAATGAACGTTTATAAAATATTTTCATAATTCGTAATTTTTTTTTCTGCTATACCGGCCGTGTGACAACGACATTACCATCGTATTCACCAAATATTCGTTTTCGCGATTGTAAATCGCGTTTCGGACCGTCCGATTTTTAACGCGGAATACGAGGAGTTTTGTATAGAAAATAAACATACAAATCTGCTTATTTATAAGTCAACGACAACATACGTACAAATTACAATTTTTTTTTTTTTTTACGTGAAACGTCGATGTATTCGAAAACGTATTTCATTTCGTACGAAAAATTCTATTTACACTTTAAAATACTTTTTTTTTTATATACGCTAAATATTTTTGTACATCGGTTCATTTGGTGGGGGTGTGGGAGAAGTGAATCGTCGAGAAAGCTCTTCGTCCATCCGGAGCTGCGCATATAATTTTCAGTAAAAAAAAAAAAAAAAAAATCCGGTGCTTACCAAGTAATATAATATAAGTTCAACAAACCCGGTCCGAAGACGTGTACTCGCCTTCACGACTTCTTCGCGTAATACGCGTCATTTTTGTAAATATTGTTATATTGCTCTTGATTTTTTTTTTTTATATTATCGTTTACAATAGGATGTGCTTGTGCCTTTTTATTATATACAAACAAATTGCTATTTTTCCACGAGTACACTGCACACACACACACACACACAGCGCGCATTACAACAATAGATACGTCTGTATTATTATAAAATATGACGAGACGAGACGACACGCACGGCGGCGGCGGCGGCGGCGGCCTAATATGTTCACACAAGACTCGTTATCCTTATATATGCGTATATAAGTCGACTGCTTTATATTATATAAATATGTTCATAAAAAATATTATTATTATTATATAAATAGGTGTCCCGCTGTAGCTACTTGAGTATATTAAACGCGTGTATACAGGGTGATCTTTGTAGAAAAATTCAGCCACTATATATACGCCGGGGCAATGGAGGGAACGAAATTTCGTATTTTTTCCACCTCCCCCGCCATCATTAAACTGTTGAAAGGACGTGTCGTTTAAACGGGAAACCAAACGTTTACGATTTTATTGTGTTAAAAAAAAAAAAGTGTGCAAGTAGAGTTGAATTTACACAGGTTCACGACGAACATTTCGAGTAAATTGTCAACGTTATTATTTATATCGTGTCGTTGTGAACGCGTATCGTCGATTGTAGAGCCGGTTTTATGAGAGTGTAAACTCCATGTGAGAGAGCTAAATTTTCATAAAATTATTAGTATATGAGAATTGCTCGTCGGATTTTCAAAACACTCTCCGGTAGGAAATACGCGTGATATATTACATATACATATTTTTTTTTTTTCAATAATTTACTTATATAATTGGTAAATCTAAAAATTGGTATATTGTAAATAAATCCATTATAAGGACGATCGGTGGTGTTAAAGTATTGAAATTACAAAATACGCGAGACATTTTCAAAACGATTATTATTCCGTATTTCCCAAGCAGGTTTACGGTTTAAAGAAAGAAAAAAATCACCCTGTATACTGTATATATATATATAATATATACTTTCGAGCGCGTTTGTGACTACACACTCTTTTATACACTCTACTCTATAGAAGTCTAGACAGCACTATTATATAATAAAATATCCTCTTCTTATATATATATATATATATACACTTAGCGTACAATATATAAATTATATTATTATTATATACGGACGTGTAAAAAAATACACACAATATGTATATATATATTTTTTATGTGTATAATAATCATTTGATGCGCGAGATGTGTTCGAGAGTACACAATATCGGTGAGAAGATCGTGACTTATCAAAATATAATTTTGAAAAAAAAAATCACTAGACATCAGACACGTAAAAGTATTCGAATAAATTTAATTAATTTTTTTTTTTTTTTATTCGAATATTGTTTTGATTTTTTTTTTCAAAAAAAAAATTCGTATAAGTACATGTTCTAAATACTTTTCCCCCTGTGTAATTTTTATATTCACCTTAAAATTCCTTTTTCTTCTCGACAACGGACATTATCGATTACACATTATCGATACAACTAATTAATATTAATACACGTGTTGTGTTTTTGTCACACGCAAATATAATTGTTATTGCAGCCAAATGGCAATTTTCAAATTGTGTACATTTGACACGTTAGAATTTCGTGATTACAACACTATTAATTTATCGTAGAAACAATAATTAGTAGTGACACTACTGGTCTCATACTGAATTATAAATACAATTATCACAATAAACTACTGACAGGTCTATTAATTTTTTTCTTTTTTACATAATTTTTGTCATCGCGCGCGTATTGAACTCTTCTCGACGATTTGATAACGACGTAGAATTCAGATAGACGCAATACTTGAAAAACTCGAACGGGAATGCAGTGAATAAAACAACAAAAAAAATTATTGAAAAACTTCTCGTTTAGAGAAGTATACTCTCGAATAGTCGTTTATATTCTCGAATAAAAGTGTTCCGAAAATAAAATAAAAGGATTTTATATTTACGTCACGACGATATAGTTTGTGATCCTCGTGCATACCTACACAACACAATATTATGCGCAATTATTAATATTTATACAAATTAGTTATTTGTACATTAGTTTTTTATTATAACGTTCTTTTTTCTTCTTTTTCTAATTTATTTAATAAATGTTTCGTCCAGCAGTCCGTCTTACAATGGTATTTTCATCAGTGGGCTTTGTCCTTCCGCGAGTACTCGCAATAATTCTCCCGAAACGAAGGTTTTGCAATTTCCCTTGTCTGCTGCGAGAAAAAGTATATAATACATTATAGGAGCGTTTGAATTTTTCAAATATTTCAACGTCTGTCTACTGATTTTTCTAAACGCTTTTGTGAAAAATTCGTTTTTATCGCACGAAAATCATATTTATTCGACGTTTCTATATGCTGAGAAAAAAAAATGCGCATACCACGTCGAAACGAAATGTTATTTCTGGATTGTCAAGCCTTCTATTTCAATTATTATTTACGTCGGATACATAAACATTTATGGACGAATTTTGATAACAAAAATTAGATTTTTAATCGCGTAATGTGAAAATTCGATTGTGTGGAAGACACGCGCGCTCCTACAACACGTTGTTTACAAGACATTTCAATCGTTTGGAAAGCACAATTTTTTTTCTTTTTTAGAGACTTCCACTTCATTTTAACAGTATTTTTTTTCCCCGATTTACAAGCGCTGTCGTACGGATCACAAATGGATTTTTCTCTGTACTTACCTATCTGCCGATCGTTCGCTCGACATTTTCGTATTGCCACCGACGACGGTGCGATCGTGGAGCACGGTTAACGCGACGACACAGCGCAAGAAAAACGACAATATGCGCATTGAAAATTGCCGGTGTGATGAAATCCTATAACGAAACGTATTCAAACGATTTACGTGAAAAACAAAAACGACATATGACAACCGTTGTGGTGTGCATACGTTTCCTTAGAGAAATTATAAAATAAAAACACGTTTACCAGAAACGGAATATTAAACGGTTTATATTTACTACAACTGAATCCGCGGTGCATTGTTTTAAAACCGACGCGAAAAATGATTTTAAAAAGGAACTCTTCTCCCACGGTGGTGGTTGTGGATTATTGTATATTGTTCTTACGTAGTTTTTTTTTTTTTAATTCAAACTTGACATACTTAAAAAACAGAAGAAAAAAGTAAAATAAAAATTATGACTAAGGCTGGCATTTCGATTCGCTTCGTATCGTTTTCAAAAACTTACTGTATAGGCGTGTTGCCACGAATTCGTTTTACGTATAGTTATGAATGAGAACGACAATATTTATTTTGCGTCTTTTTTTTTATGACAATTTTTGTTTTTTAAGTTTATTTTCTTAATATTTTATTTTAGAGTTTTTGAATACGAAATTTTTAGATTTTTTTTATACGCCAACGCTATTTTTATAATATAAACGTGACAAATTATAAGTAATCGTACTATATTATCGGATAATAGTTGCGTAGTAATAATTTTTTTTTATTCACATTATTTATATCGAAATTATTAAAAACAAACTTTTTAATGTATTATTAGTGCATTTGAATTTGAATAAACCCATTTTTTTTCGTAGCATTTTTTTTTTTTTTTTAGAATTTTATTGAGCATTACATTCCCTGCAGCAGTTATAACCTGCTGAGTTATTGAAATGTACTGTAACGCGCCCAATCTTGTAGTAAATCGTCGAGGATTTATGACAATAAGAAAATTCAACGTGTCCAAAACGTCGAAATAAAATTTGTATTTAAAATTATATGTCTCGGCAGCAGGCTTGTGTCGGAAAAAAAAATAACTCCTTACGAAATGGAAAATGTACAAATATAATATTATAAAATGGACATTTATTGCGAGTATACACACACACACACATATTCGTATAGAAATGTGAAAATATTTGTTTATATTTTAATTACTCGTTTTTATAAATGAATATAATAAAAAATTACGTCATTTCACAAAATATTAATTACCTACTCGTCAAATTACATAACTACCACGGCTAATATAATAATAAAAATAATAATAATTCCGGTTAAATCGTATATTATAAAGTCGATTTTAAGCCAGCATATTACACTAGTTTCACAAAACGCATTTTAAATTTCAAGTCATTTTCTATTATATTTTTAATTCTGTACATTTGGTGATTACAAACAATAATTATACGCGGACACAGTAAAAAAACGATTCAATACACTTTTAATTGTTATTGATTTGTAAACACTGTGTTGAGATTATATAAATTGAATGTTTATTTTTTTTTTTGCCATCGTTTTGCATATATAATCGACATTTTCTTTATATCCGTTTATAAAATCGAATACGCTTATTTAAAATAATGCGCACACGTTCATAATCATCTGCTAGAGCATGAAAAAAAAAATTCCGTTTATATTTTTCAATTTTCTTATATTTTATAAAATACGAGCTAAATTCAATTTGATTTCTATAATAATAACATATAAATACGAATTATAAACGATTTTAAATATGTAAAAAAATAAATAATATATATATATATATATATACGAATTCCGTTACGTTTTTATACCGTATAAAAAATAAATAAATATACTTACCGTACAAATCAATATAAATATAAAACCGATACATATTATAATATATATGTTTATATATAATAAATAAATAAATTCTATTCGTGTATATAAATATATAGATTTGATTAATCGACAAGAGATCACAGTGTTTTTTTTATAAGCATAATATATCGATCCATTTCATTTTATGCATACCGTAACCGTCAAAACCATATAATTATTAAAATAAATATTCGAACAAATCCGATACTCATTTAATTATTATTATTATTAATCTAAAACGCACAAAAAAAAAAAACTTAACGATATAACACTATGATATAATATTATGTTATTTATTTATTTATAGGTACGTTTATATGGTATCCGGAAGAGTCGAGGAGTCCAACGATGTCGAAAACTGTTTCGACTCCAAACGTCATTGAAATCGGATCAGGTGTGTCATTCGGAAGACATTGAAAACGGAATGTGAACGCATAGATAATTGACCGGATTTGTGGACAAACTTTTTTTTCAATTAGGGGGGGCGATGTCGACATTTTTTTATAAGGCGCCTGACTTCGCGGACACATCGGATGAGTCTCGATCTATTTTTTTTTTTTTTTTTTTGAGCGTATTACAATTGGACTAATCAGTGTCTGTCTATAAATATTACAAATCTCGATTATTATTATTATTATTATTATCATCATCGGTATTCGGTGCGGAAATTCACAGGGATGGACATGACATGGACTTTATATTGAAATGCATTCGGACGTTCGAAACGAAAACCGCTCGACTGTTGGACGCGACGATTACATTCGTAAATAGTTCAACCCAAAACGGGGGGGGAGGGGTTTTTTTTCCTTAGACGAAACTCGGCTAAGTAATAATAAATTAAAAACGATGAAAAAAAACCGAATATAAATAATATATATATATATATGTATATAAATCATTTACGCGATATACTTTTTCTTTTTCTCTCTTCAAATTTCATGTTTCGCTCATCGATCAGCGTGTGTCAACACTTGGTTTGATTGCAGTGCACTCCGATCTCCGTGCACATACACTCCAGACACGGGTTGGACAGTTCGGCGATTATTTTGCCCACCCTGTACATGCGCCCGTAGATGTTGCAACCGGATATTTTGAGCGCGGACGGCGCGGCGAAATTCGATTCCGCGGCAGACACGGTCACCGGTGCCTGACCGTCGGCGTGTCGCTCCGTGGTGGCGGTGGTGGTGGTGGTGGTGGCGGTGACGGTGACGGTGTGCGCGTCGGGATTCGCCGCGTGTCCGACGTCCGAGTGCGGTGTCTGCGGACGGCGTTCCGGAACGGAGTCCCGTCGCGGCGGGTACGGTTTCGCCTGCGCGCCGGCGGCGTCCCGTTCCCGGTCCGCGTGTACGTTCGTCCCGGGGTTCCGTTCCATTTGGCCGGCCGCGGATTCGATGAAAACGATTTTGTTCTCGTCCGTCTCGTCGTCCGTCCGGTGCTGTACGCGGACAGTGTCGGCCGCGGCTGCGACCGTAGGAGACGTCGCCGGAGTCGGAGTCGTCGTCGCAGTGACGACCGACGGACGGTTCGGTTCCGCAGCCGTCGACGTGTCGCCACTGAACAAAAACGAAAACATGCTCTCGAAACTGTAGTCTTCGTCGTCGGGCTGCTGCGGTCTGGGCGTCGTGATTTCCACGCGGTTCGCCGGCCGAGTCGGCGACGGTACGACGGAGCTGGGCGTCGTCTTCGTTGCGGGATCGGCCGATTTTATCGTCGTCGTCGTCGTTACGGGATCGGTCGACTTCATCGTCGTCGCCGTTGTCGGAACAGCGAACGGAGTGGTGACAACCGACGAATGGATCGTAAACGTCGGCTGTTCGGTATGCGCGGCCAGTAGTTCAACTGCGGCCGTGGTGGTCGCGCCGGGCCGGGCCGACACAACGACCATTGCGGGTTTCTCGGCCGGCGGTCGCGCGGAGTGAATTATGTGCTCGACCACCACGTCACCGAGCGTCGCGGTAGTGGCCAGCACGCTTTCCGTCCCAGTCGTGTCGTTCCCGTCGTCTGTAACGCGGAATTCAATAATTAAATAATTATCGAATTATAATAGTTAATGTTCTATATGGGACGGGTTCGGGAGAAAGTCGTTTGAATTTGGTACGATTGCGTCCCTTGCTTTTAATGTATAGCCTTTAAAACCTGTTTCGGTAATGGTACACTAAGTAAGTTGAAAAAGAAAGTGTTAACAAAATCGTCGTAGAAAAATCTGTATATGCATATATGTTAAATTTAAAAATCACCGGTATTCGCTTATTTAAAATATAATTAAGTTTTTTTTTTTTTTTACTAACTCTATTTTTACTATCTACAAAATAGTTGTAAATTGTAAATATTTATGTTTTTGATATATTTTTCAAGCTCTCTATAATCGTCACTCGTTGGTTTTCACGAGGGAAATCAATTATTTATTTATTTTTTCTAGTTGTTGTATTAATTAGCTAGACTGCAGTGTACGGTGTGTTACGGTAACGAACGTAGCGGGAAGGAAGGAGAGGATGACCGCGAGAAGTGACGGATAGACGGAGTCGAGAGCGAATGCAGTTAAGGAGGTGGAAGACGACTTGTAGAGGTGTAGGAAGGACGACCCCGTGTTAATGCAGGGATTTCAATGCGACGAAGAAAATGTAGGGATCGTTTACGTTCTCATGTTGTATAAGCGAGTAAAAAAAAAAAAATAAAAAAATACGCTCTTTGTATTATTAAAAATGTTAAAAATAAAACGGAACCGATTTGTCGGCTTTCGTTGCGGCGAAATCGCTTTGTGCAGATGACTTTGACTTCAGTTTACGAGTAAGCCCTTCGTAAAAGGGGGACTTTTTATACACACGTAATAATTACGTAATAAATTATGCATTATTATAACGAAACTCACTGCAAACGATCCGGCCACAACAAGTGTTATTATCCGGGTCACTGATTCGCTGGCAGCCCACTTTGACGGCCGGACAGTTTTCTTGGCACACGATTTTGGCGTTGAAGCAAACGCATATGTTGCATGCGCTCGGGTCGGTCAACAGCTCGCCGTGTCTGTACTGCTTGCCGTTGGACATGCACCAAACTGCGAGTACACGGAAAACGGAATAATAATAATACATAATAGTAATAATAATAATAATACATAATAGTAATAATAATAATAATACATAATAGTAATAATAATAACGTTATGACGTGGGAAATCGTTGTTAATTAAACAACGCTCGTGTCTATTAAACACAATTAGAGGCAAAACAATACACTGGGCGATTTGCGATTTGTTGCGTTAGTCGGATGTAAACGGTTATTATACCTATGTACTAAAATAACATTTTCAAATTAAGTAATAGAAAAGAAAGAAAAAGGCTTCGGGGACGTGTCGACGACACCGACGGACAGAAAACGAAAAATGTCTCGTTTTTCTGCTCAAATCACGGTTTACGTTAACTGCCGAAAGCAATTGAAATTTCTTTCGAACAACTCTCCGTCCTTCCGGCGAAAAAATAAAACCTATCTGAATCGAACGTATAACGACTGGACGAGACGTAAAATTTGTTCGAGTAAGGCTGGTTTTTGAGCTAAAAACAGATCACGCGCACGCTCTTTGAAAACGTCATAACAAACGTGGAGACGCGTTTGTACGGATATTATTACGTTTTCCCCGCCTCCCTCGCAACAATTTAAAAACGTACATTTCTGTTTTTTCGTCCGTAATTAATTGAACGCCGCTTTGAAGTGACGTAGAAACGGATAACGTTTTAAACAATTCGTACGTTTATTAAGGAGAAAACCCTCCGTCGGATGGATAAAACGTGAAATAATTAATCGTTTGCGTTAACTTTCTTCCAAAAATTAACGTCAAATCTCAGCTATACATATATATAAAGTCGTTATACATAGCTGTGAATTATGATTTTTTTTTCTTCTTCTTTTATGCCAAAACTATAATAAAAATAACACTAAGTTTGAAAAATATATTAGAAACCAAAATAAAAATGTTTCATATTCGGTTTCATAGACGCGCGTAATAATATGTCGTGCTGCAATGCGAGTAAACGCGTCGACAAGACGTTATCGTGCGCTTTGGCGAAACACCGCGCGAAGGGCGTAATTTCATAAAAAAAAAAAAAAACGATTCGTTAACCGTTTATTTTAAGTGGTACAGATTTACGAGAGAACGTATGCGTCACTCACTACGCAGCTCAGTATCAGTGTTTCTTTAATAAACGAAAAGAAATTCTATCAAATATATTACAATCTCGACAATTCGCGTAGTAAAAGAATTATTATTATTATTATTTTTTTTTTTTTTTTGCAAATCATATGATTTTTACAAAAAATTTAATAAATCCGATCCGTCGAGAATCCACTGTGTCGTGGTGTAGCGTTTTTCAAACGAAACTCGGATGGGTGCAAGAATCATGTTAAATATTCGAATTTAAAGAAACATTGATTTTTAGACGGAAGACTCGAGTCCGAATAAAGGAAGAAAAAACGTTGAAACGTGTTTTTGTTTTCTTCTTTTGTAATTACCTCCCGATCCGGTCGGTTCGTGCGTAGGTCCTACGACTACTTCTGCTGCTACTGCGGCGGATGGTTCGTCCAGGTGGACCGCCGGTTTTGCTGGCACGAGTTCCGTAGTGATTCGAAATTTGTCGGCCGTGTAAACCGCTCCGTTGTCCGGCGAATCTTTCGGAACGAATCCGCCTACGCATAAAAAAAAAGACACACACACTGTATTGTACAGTTCCGTTTCGATTTAAAACAAAAAACGTATCAAAACGTTAAAGACGATTTCGAAAAATTACCCTCCGTTTCGATCGGTGGAGAAAAGCTGTTGACCACGGGCGGCGAAGGGCGTTCTTCCACGTCCGACACGTTGTACACGCGTTCCACGACCGGCTGATAGTCGTTGTTATTGCCGTACGCGGCAACGGGTTCGTCGAAAACCGCGTCAGCCGCGACGAACGGTATTATTCTGTTTTTATTTCAACAAAAAAAAATCCGTCCACGTTATTTTTCTTTGTACACGCGAGTTTGTCTCGAGTATTCTCGCAAAGAATAATTGTCGGATTCCGATCGTTTTTCGAATAGTCGTTATCGATTTGCGAAAGAAAAACTCCGCGATACGGTAAAACGGGGGAAAAAAAAAAACACTTCTCAGAGAAACCCGTTACGACTCGCAAAAAGTCTTCTTTCGGGCGTATTATACATTAAAAAAAAAAAAAAAGAACCGAAATCAAATAATTATTTACTTGAGATTGGGCAATGACGGCGGCAACGTCGGTTCGTCGTAGTCCATTTCGAATTTGTTCGATTTTTCCGTGACGTTCGACGCGCCACCGAAGTCGTCCGCCGTCAGACCGACGGGATTCGCGTGTCTCGACTCCATCGGATCCGCGTACGTCGTCGTCGCGTTGTCCACCACGACGGATGTGCTCGGCCGTACGCTCTCGGTCTCCGCCGGAATCTGTTCGACACACACACACGCACACATACCGCCATGTCATTTGTGTTGCATACGCGCGCGCGCCTGTCTAGGGAAAACGTACACTGGAGAAAACTCGTGAATACCATATAAAATATATTTATAATAACTATGATGGGATTTACAGAGGGAGCAATATTGCGGACTCGAGTTAAATCGAGTTTCCGTTGTTTTTTTTCAATTGTCGTGTAAAAAATTTACTAGCAAATCAATAGTATTATTTCAAATTTGATTTAAAAATAATTTACGTTTGATTGTATGCGTGAGAACGAAAAAATAGAAAATGCTTTTACACGAATTATGTAAAATGAAAATGTTTTTCGACCTATATGAGTCACAAAATATTTTCGACGGCTCACGTATGTTCGTAAAGTAATTTAAAAAAAAAAAAAATAATCTTTTAATTATTAAAATGTATTTTTTTTTTTTAATAAATTGAATAAGAGTCCTAAAATTATTTATTTGACACCTGAATCTAAAATTAATTTTATTACGTCATTTGTATCGTATATTGTAATATTGTTATTTATATTTCACTGTACATTTGAAAATTTTTTTTCTTTTTTATTTCGTAATTAGCCGCCTAAACGTGCATTTATGGGTCGCCATAACGAAAAGGACCTTCCAAAAAAAAATATTTTCACTTTACAAAACCTTTTGGCCGGCCTCGGTCATCTATGTGCAAACGTACGGACCATTGAGTAAATGTTAAAACAGTTCACGATTTTGGGAAACCGATTAATGGTGAACGGTGTATAGAATACGATTTACCGCAGACGTGACGGTTGGCGACGGAACAGACGGGCTACCGAACAGGACGTCATCATCAGCAACAGCTACTGCGGTCATGGTCGACGACGACGGCGACGGAGACGTTGCGATAGTCGTCATCGTCGTAACGATGGTCTGAGATTCTGAAACGAGACAAATTTGTCGGTGATTTATTATCATAGTCGGCACAGGAAACGGAAATATAAATGGCAATGGATTTCGTGTATATAGAAACTAAAAAAAAAAACGATACTATTATTATTTAATTTTAAGTCGGATTTTTTTTTTTTTTTTTACGACATGAGAAACAGTTCCGCAACTCCCGCGTAGAATACGTTCGCACACGAAGAAGAAAAAATTATATTTATTTAATTATTAAGATTCATTTATTTAATTCTGAGATTCATTTTACTACTTGTACACATGACACATAATACCACAGAATAAAACAGCTTTGTCGGAATCGTGATAATATCCTGAAATAAATAAATTTCCGTTGGAAAATTCGCCCTCCCTGCTACCATAAAACTGACTCGAATACGGCGCTTACTGTCGGTTTTCGCGTACGGCCTTTAACGATATTGTTAACAATTTTCGATCGGTATAATAAAAAGTTTGGAAAAAAAAAACTCTAAGGCATAAATATTAAATTTACCTATTTGAAATTATAGAGAAAACGTTAATATACTCGTATATGTGTGTGATTTTTTTTAATTTGTTATTATCGCTTATTTTTTTTTCTTTTTACTTTTGCGTTACACGAAAATCTCTCATATGTCGGTTTGGAAATATAATAACAATAAAAACAAGAATTGGAAGCCCGTTAATTTTCTCTAAGTCCAAAAAGGAAACGGAAAACTCTGGTCGTCACATTGCGATAACGATGATAAATCTGACGAACGCTTGTACAAAATAATACTGATATTAACGCGTACGTACCGTTTTTGTCGGCGGTGCAGTTGTAGCTGGTCGGGCAACAGTGCCCTTCGGAGTAGACCGGTCCGCAATTGGGCGATATTTGAGCGCGGATCGGCGGACATATCACCTTGTCGCAACGCACCTGGCCGTTGATGCAGAAACAAGTTTCGCACGACGACCGCGCCACGCCGATAGCCGGCTCACCGACCGTTATCAAACGACCGTTTATGCGACAATCTGCAAAACGTCACAACGTTTCCCCCACATAATACGAGTTAAACGAAATTGCGCATTTCCCCCTAATAAACATTTAATATTTTGTTAAACGTTAAAACCCAATCAATTTAAACCTTTGAGCCGCGCGAACAGAGACGAAGAAGACGCCTCCTCGGTGGTCGGTACGTCGTCCGCAGTGTTTTTCATCGGCCAAGCGTTATTTTGCAACGGCGAACCTGTAAAAATGAAATATGAACGTTTTCTTCCTTTTCAACGGGCGAACAACAAACCGAAATCGTATACGAACATAGCGAATTTTTACAGCGTATGTACACATTAATTATTATTATTATTATTATACGGTAATGGTTCCGGAAAATTTAGTAAAATAACAAATCGGAGAAAGAAAATAAAAAACTACTCTTTTACGTCGCGGGATAATAGATTTTCTTTTTTTTCGTGACAAGTGTTTTACTCGTCTAATTGTTTTAATTAGACGAAAACCGCGATTTTTTTATTAAAACGATAATGGTATTACGAACGGAATACGCGTGTTAAATCCGATTTAAAATATGAAATATACGAGCGATGTTACCGTTTATGCCGCCGATACGAATCAGAAAATATTCAAAAAAAAAAACAACGTTCAATTCTCTAGTTTCAGAAACGAGACCGCGGAAACACGAAAAGAAACAATATTAAACTGTACTTGCCCGCCGCGTTTTTCACCCCCCAATCTCCTGCACATAATAATAGTATACACAATAATGATACGTTACGTATATACGAAGAAAAAAAGTATCCGTATAATAACAGCGATTAATTATTATAATTTACAGCCGTGTACACGAAAAAATAACTAATTGTACTTATAGGTGCATAAGTATAATACGCGGGGTGTATGTGAAAAACATTTAGTTATTTAAATTTACTTCCCACGAATAATAATAATAAAAATATATTATCCCGTATAGAATTTAAATAAACCGCCCGACCGATACATTATACGTACACGAATACACGCGTATGTACTCGTTTTCGATTAATTTTATACGTAAAAAAAAAATAATAATAATAACGACGCATTTTTCTTTTTTTTTACCATCAGTTAATGTCATAAAATATCGCTAATGTTTTAATAAATGTCACCGAGTTTATCAACACCGACAATTTCAATATTATATAGTAAAAAACAATTAACTATATAAACTGTATATCACGTCGTATTGTTGTACACGGGAATGCGAATCAGTTTATGGATCTATTTTTTTTTTCATTAAAAAATAAAGATTATTTAATCCCATAAGGAGTTCATGTAGATACATAGTGAATTGCCGAAAAAAATATCAAACGCTTAAACGTCAATTTTCAAACTGTAGCGATGCATAATAAATGTCAGGAAAATATTATAGAGGATCTTTTTCCTTTAATATAAAGTAGTTTAATATATTTTCTTGGCGACTCGTC
The DNA here is from genome assembly GCA_032441825.1 of Chaetogeoica ovagalla. Lineage (NCBI taxonomy): Eukaryota > Metazoa > Arthropoda > Insecta > Hemiptera > Aphididae > Chaetogeoica > Chaetogeoica ovagalla. The sequence continues at coordinate 10,869,377 of CM063735.1, read as the reverse complement.
AATGTTTTCCGGTACAGAATATATATACGAGTATATATCAAAACCAAAAATTAAAAGCGGCACTTATTGCAGTGTTACACAAAATGTGGTATAGGTAAAAAAAAATTAAAAGACTTCAATGAACGCGACTAGCGTTTTTCTGCGACAAATGTTTTGCGTTATTAATATTTTTTTTTTTATCTTTTATCAAATTAAAATGCAAAACAGATGCTGGTGACCGCATGCAAAGGCTAACCCGTATCGCATTTTTCGCCTGTATGAGCGACGGACATCCGTTTCGGTTCGACGCGAAAGAAAAATTGCAGCTGCCGTGACGAAGGGACGAATTTTGGAGAATAACTTTTCTTCTTTTCTTTTTTTTTGTCCAACACACGTAGTGAAATACCGGCTGATTTTCGGTGTTGATCGATTTCGAGAACATAAACGGTCTTCAAACAAATCTACAAACCGGCGAGATTTGTCGGGCGCGCTCTGATGTCTCGACCGTCGTGCTTCGAATCGAGTAGAAACGCAAGAAAATCGTCATCAGTGCGCGTCTCTATAAGCATCGCAAAAACGCAAATTCGCTTTCAGTGAGACGGGCCTTGATTAAACGTCTAAACTCGATTCGCGGTGTATTAATTTATAACAATTTCAATATGGTCAATTTCAGTTGCGTTATTTGATTGCGCCCGAATTTCAATCGTGAAAAATGGCTTCGGATCGATATTCCGTCGTCTGAAAGTTCAGCGGCTCTATATTCCGAAGTCAAAATCGAAACGTTTAAAGATCGGATCTACGCGAAATCGACGAAACAATACGCAGAGAAAGCGATGGGATGAGTTTCACAGTGTATTTACATAAAGGAAAACGTACGATTTACATTCGGATATGAGTCTGATCCGCACAATCGGTACGTACTTTCGAAAAAACAAATACTGTTGCAGTTAACTTTTCATAAAAGACACGCGCGCGCGGTCGTTGATGAACTTGGCACAACCGCGGTATAGAAAAACGAATCGCGTTTTGTTTCCGTTTGCGGTAAAACCGACGCGCGTCGCGAAATCTTTAGAAAAAAAAAAACGAATATTCGCTTTCATCCGTTAAACCCCCGTTGTCTTTATTTAAGAAACTTAAAAATACGAAACGAACAAGTTACATTTTCAGTTCTTTTACACCGATCTGTGTTTTTTTAGTTAAGAGTCTGTATGAATTCGAGTATATAATTTAGACGTGTTACGTACTATCCATACACTGTTATCGGCCGATATTTTAAACATACGATTCTTTTTAATACTCATTCGTTTTTTTCTTTTTTTCCGAATCTTGAAAACCAAATATTATTATTATTAAAAAAAAAGAGAAGAAACAATTTTAATATATAAAGACAAATTTTTATGAAATTAATCGAATCAAACAAATACGCCCATTATTATTTGCCAAGGATTTGCCTTCGTACGCGCCGCAATACAATAATATCATCCATAACGTCCCACGCTTATTTCGGGGGCGGGGTGGGGGTTTAAATATTAATAAACGATTATAAATATAATAAAATCGTTTTATATTTAATTTATAATATTAATATATATATACACACACTATTTATACATTATGTACACATATTTCGTATCACTTACATTGGTATCTAACCGGGCAACAAGTATGTTTTTTGTACACCGCGGTACAGCCGGGCACAGTCATAGAACACCGGGGCCGTACGCACTGTTGACGGCCTTTGATGCAGTAACAATACTCGCACAGACTGGAACTGTCCATCGCCGAGCCTTCCGCGTAAATCGTACCGTTTATCACGCAGCCTTTTTTTTTTTTTTTTCGTTTTGTTTTTTCGTACACCGACGGATAAATGCACACACACGCGAAGAAAAACGTTATTATTATTAAAATCAATAATATGTACAATTATTATGATGACGAAGGGAATGAATTCGTACGAGAACGTATTTCTCGTTTCGAGGTTTTCCTCGTAATTATTTTTTTTTCAATTTCTTCCGCGCGTTTTACGTTAAATACAGTGCTCGAATTGAGGAAGGGGAGTTAGGAAAAAAGTATCTCGAGTATTTTCTTTTATAATTATTTACACGTATCGTTTCTAATTTTTCATAACAGGACGCGCTGAGAACGAAACCGCACGGTCACGACGATTCTCTTTTTACAATTTTATCGAATTAATATGAAAATAATAAAAAAAAGTCTTTAAATGTTATTATCAACGCCAAAATATTGATGATTCTAAGTTGATATGAATAATGCGATTGAATTGTGTAGCTGATGAGGGAAGAGCGAAGCACTCGAGGATTTTCAAAGACTCACTAATTTTCACGGGCGCACATTTTTTGTTTTTACACTTTTACACCCTCTCTGCCCCTCCAAACTAATTTTTTTACCAAATTCAAGCACTGATTAAATATACAGTAGGCGCACACGCGTCATATTGTAATTCCTCTTTCTCTTTCGGCCTTCATTATTCTCTGAGACGCTATCACCAAATCACTCCACTTATCTCGATCCTGTACTATCCCCTTCCAAATTCTGTGCTCAAAGGTCTTCTAAATCTTTTTCTACGACCTCCGTCCACCTCTTTCGACGACGACCCCGTGACCTTTTCCCCTCCGGTTTCCAATTCAATACTATCTTGGTCACTGCATCTGTATTACGCCTAATTACATGATCTAACCACCACTGTATCCCTTTGACTCCTTATGAACACACGTCATGTTATAATAACACACATAACCTCGTCGTGTAAATATGTGTTTAAATATATACCTTTGGGCAAACCATCAAACGTCACGATCGCGGCGGAATTCTCCATCCTCGCAGGGCCTGCAGACCGAGAAGGATCGGTTTGCAATGAAAATACTTTTGAATGAACGGCATCAAATTGTTCTACAAATCAATCAATTTAATTATAATCCGTATATAATTTATTTAACGTTATTTTAACTTTTATTGAGTCGTTACCATATCCCTTATTGAATTTACCTTGTTTTAGAGGGTGGGGAGTTTACGTCATATAAAAGTATTTTTTTTTCATAATATATTTACTGGTTCGCTATTATTCGTAAACAGTGTTTCTCAACCTCCCTGTTGTAGCCACCTCATTTTTTGAATTTTCTAATTATTTAGCGACCCCTACATATATACATATACTCGCATAGATTATTAATAGTAACGAACACTGGAAAAACTATATATACACGAGAAAATACATATATAATATTACAATTATTTTCAACTTTAAAAAGACGTTTATTTGTTATAGCTTTTATCATCATATTATGTATATCGAAATATATTTGATTCTCATTTAAATATCATTTTTAAATTAAGGATTGGTTGTTGCCATTGATCCGAAATTATTTCGTCAATTGTTTGTTTAATTAATAGTGTTTGGTAAACTAATATTCAAATAGTTACTGAAATCTTCAGTCGGTTTCTAGTCTTACTTTTTTATTGCGGGCATTGTGAAAAATCCATTTTGGAAAATTTAATTTTTGTTAATATATTTTTATGTCATTTATATTTTAAACGAAATCATCATTTAATTAAAGCCCACGTGCACCCACGGACATTATATAGGTTATATAATTTTATGTTCGACGTTTATTAGTTTTTTTAACAAGTATTGCTGATCGCTTTTCCGTTTAAAATTATATTTAAACTTATTCATGATAATATTATATACTAGTATTATGTAATAATGTAATATTTATTTTATTACGTTATTTGAGGTTTTTTAAATTTTTTACATCGATTCAAATAATACGTTGGCGACCTCTTAATAGAGTCTTGACCCACAGATTGAGAAATACTGATTTATAATATACACGTGCTATATTATATAATGTAAAAAGAAAAAAAAATGAAAATATTATCAAATTATTCGCATTAAGATAAAAGAAAACTAAATGTAGTATCGACAATAAAATATATTATAATCGCCGATGTATGTATATACGAAAATAATAATATATAGCCATTTATCGAATTCAGTTTTAAACGATCCGAGTAGCATTTTAGGTGCATACGCCGTTTTAAATCATCGATAAATGATGGTTCAAGGTACGGTGCAAACCTGGTTCATAGTACCGTGTTTTTGACAAAAATGAATATCGAATTTTTACATTGGTTTAACCGTGCCATAAAAATGTTACTCTCGATTCAAATACCGTAGTACTGTTCAAAATAGGTACATGAATCAATAGGAGTTTACAGTAGGTATAATTGTTAATTAAATATCGAATTGTAATTTGGTCCAATTATGTTATGGATATGCTTCGTTTTCACAGCACCCCACACCTTTGAACATCGTGTATAAGGCTGGAGAATAAGTGCTCGACCGACGATCAGTGCATGTGGTATGCGCTGACCATCGGTCGTGATCGAGCGTTTTTTAGTGCTTAGCTGACGATAAACTCGGCCGGTCAAGGAAACGTGTAAATGAGAGTAAACCGATAAAGTTAATAAAATAATAAAAAGTGTAAAATAAACGAGTAAACCTATAAACTAATGTATAACGATAAAAGATGAATCATTACGTTATGTATATTTTATTGAAATACGTGAAATTATTAACAATAATAAATATAGCAAACGCGCATACGATTGATCGCTCGGTTAGCGTCAAACTAAACACCCGCGTATACCGCCGACATAGCACATCAGTCGGCCGCGATAAAACCGTAAACGAAAATAGTCACCACCAGATAGCGTTACGACACAACTTAGTGGGGTAACAGCAAGACGCATATAAATAGCGGTCCGAAACCGACGGACCGCTCAGTGTAATCGCGGCGGGCAAACGCGAACAACCTTGTACACATTTTCATCACGGTTCAGTGTCGAAAGCACACGGAAAAAGTATTACCCGGGGATATATTACTATACATTTGTCGCGATGTTGTACCTACCGCACCCAATAAATATATTATAACTTATCCATACCGCGGCGTTCATATATATATAAATTTAAGTTTTAATTTATATATACTTAAGATTTTGTTGGTAACCAGTAGAATTGTTATAATTGAAATTATTATTATTATTATTATTATTATTATTATTATTATTATTATTATTATTATTATTATTATTATTATTATTATTATTATTATTATTATTATTATTATTATTATTATTATTATTATTATTATTATTATTATTATTATTATTATTATTATTATTGAGCTCCTCGTATTGCATTCACGTGCGAATTGTTACATGCTTATAAAATAATAATAAGTCTTATTGTATTATATGTGTAGTACGTATATAATATTATATTATACGCGGGCACACTTACGTACATACACGTTGTATATACAGTTAATGATCGATGAAAATATATTCGTTTAAAAATTTATAGCGACGTACGATCGTGAAAAAAATAATCGTTCGTAAATCCTAAACTGTTATAATGCAACACAATGATGCGGCGAAAACGCGCGTATATATATATATATATATATATATTTTACATATAATTTTAAAATTCGCGCAATTTCCTTAATTGTTGCGTATTATTTATACGCTTATTTCGTTTATATCGCATCTCGACAACAAGCACGGGACGTCAAAGTGAAAACGTCAAAACATAAAACGATTCGAGAAAGGGTTCTCGCGGGGACCTCATAATAAAGACGTATTATAAAATATCAACAACGAACAGGAAAAAAAAAACGTAGTACATGCGCGTATATTATATTCAATACCCGACTGTATTATCCGATTGATTTTTTTTTTCTTTAAATTAATGATATAACTAACGGGATCTCCATACGGTTTGCGGGTGTGTCTTTTTTACGCAGTACACGTATTAGTCGCGTACACCTGTACATAGTTGCGCGCGCGCGCGTGTGATTCACATATTTCCTTCTTATTCGTTTATATTAATTTTTCCTTGTCGACGAATATTTTATAAATTATCAGTTAACTCGTTATCGTACGATATTGACAAATTCGTTAAATTTTATGTATAATAACATAGGAAAACGGTTTCGTTTTTTTTTTTTTTTTTTTCAAAATAATAGTCGTATTGTCGAGAGTTGTAACAATAAAAAAAAAAAAATAACGAGTAAACATTATTGAAAAATCGATATGAAAAAAACAATAATAACAGTTATAATTACTTGCGCTATGCCCGGAAAACATTATTTTGTTAAAAATATTAGTGTACATAAAAATTTTTGTAAATACGTTTTGAGTTTGAAGCGAGTAGAATGATATTGTTATTGTCGCTTAATGTGTGGCGTAACAGCAAACCGAATTAAATCATTACCGGCTAACGATATTAACTTTAAAAATCGATAATATAAACCGTTATATTTTCCGAATAATTATTACCATTACAATAAAATATAAACGGGGGGGGGGGAGGGGTTAGAAAAATGTGATTTTTTTTTTATTATTGAAGAAAAGCGTCCGTTATATATTTGTATAAATATTTATAGAGACAGCTTTCGAGCACTGACGTGTACACACCAATGTCATTCGAACTAAATGTGTTATTATACGAATCAAGTTATGATAGCATTACGCGCGACACAAATTGTATTGTGAATGGTTTAAACGCAAAAATTCCTATTTAAAACGATAATGAAATCGTGTTTATTTATTTATTTTTTAAGTAAGTTTATACTTGTACGCATATAAAACTCTCGCTTTACGTACTTAAAACGTCACGTATTATACAATTTCGTTATACTGCGTATAGAGACTTTTTTTTCTTCTTTAAACACCGCATACTAAATTATTAATCTCGTATTCGTGTTCTTACCGTGTCAGCCGCCCGTGTCCGGAATTTACGACCGGTTTTTTTTTTTCATCTTTCCCCCGGACTCGAGATGTCGATGAGAACCCTTTTTTTACTACGTCTCCATTCGCGACAGTTTATGTTTTTTAATCGGATATAATACAATATTATACGTTCTACACACTCGGCTCATTGAACGACGAGACCACATATTCTTCCTCGACGTTTCGAAAGAGAGTTTTTATTCTTCAAACCTTTTTTGAAAAAAAAAAACGAGAGAAGAAGAAACTCCATAAAAATAAATCTGAAATCGAAAATGAACCGTAGAAATAAACGCAGCGTTATCAATGGATTTACAGGAGTAAAACATTTTATTTTCGCGGTTAATTTATTATGATATATGGGTGCAACGTTCTCGAAACGTATCATTTTTATTGTCAAAATATTGAAAAATTGAAACGTCTTTAAATAGAAAGAGAGAGAGAGAGAGAGAGAGAGAGAGAGAGAGAGGAAAAAATGGCGAGGAATCGATTGAAACCGTTAAATTTAATGAAAACCTATATTTCTTAAATGAAAATTAATTGAAAATACGTCTCTGATTTATTATAAATCGAAATATAATTGGTTCTCTATTAAATTTCAATATTAATACATATTTATATTTATTTTTTATAGAACTAACACGACGCCTACAAGGTATGTATTCATTACGGTTTATGATATTATCATTATGATATGATATCAAGAAACAGAACGCTTTGAATGAATTTCGATTAACATGTATATTTTATATATATATATATATATATATATTTGAAAAAAACGTACAAGTGCAGGGCGATAATATACATCGCATATTATACGTACGCATTGACGAAATCGACATTTGAAAGTGTTAATAAATGAAAATAATATGTGTGGAAATGATTCGATACGTAGCGATTACCGTACGCGTCTCCCTGCAATATTGTCGCGCGGAATGTCAAATATTTTTACAAACGGTTATTATTTTTCTTCAAATATATTTCCAGCCAAATTACACGCGTTTCGAATCAATTTTTTCTCTCTCTCTCTCTCTCTCTTTCTCTCGATAATCATATAGCAGACGATTTCTTTTCGTATATTCGAACGTTTTGAATGGGAACCAAACGTCTATTAGTACCAAGGCTCGCGTAATATTATCAGATAATAAATAGCGGAGTAAATCAAAAATTTCTTTTTTATGCGTCAAGGATTCCGAGTACAACGCTTGTAATTCTTTTTCTTTTTTTTTTCCTGTAAAAAAATTTACCTTCGTTGCCACTATATTTTAAATATAGTCTGTTTTCGGATCATTTTAAATGATGGAGGTGTCTTTGTAACGTAGTGTAACTAATATAATTCGTAGTACATTTTTTCCCGCGGTTTTTTTTTTTTTTTTAATTTTCGCTCATATAAAAATATAGCTCACACACCGGTAGTATAGTTTTTATAGATGCGGTGCTATTAAAATCCGATAGCTTATCCGTGACACAACGCGATGGAATATACAAAAAATAGGGTTGAGATTTTTTTTTTGCTTTTTCTAATAGTCGCGCGTTTATATAATAAGTTTCAGTATAGAAATACATTCGCTATACCCCGCGGGTTACGTCTGCTGCTGTTTCTCGTCGATTTTTTTTTTTAATTTAATTTTTTTTATCGCGTGTATTTATTATAAACGCGCGTCTACACGAGAATTAAAGAAAAAATTATTCTGTTTCATGAATGGCCGTTTTTGCCATTCCCGCAGGCGTCGTACGATTTTGTGAATTTATATATCCGCCGTATGCAACAGCAAGCACACGTTGTGTAGAGAGCGATTATAAAAAAAAAATACACGTTTTGAAAACCGGCGAATATAAAATATATATATACGTGTATATATATATTGGCGAACGCGCTATTTTTTTTTCTTTTCTTCTTATTTTACCACTGGTAAACTGGTCTTGAATGAATGACCTGCGTGCGTCGTATACGGGAAAACGGTCGAGCTATACGCGTTAATTACTACTACGTAACATGCGAAAACAGAAATGAGACGAGATGAAAAAAAAAAAAAGAATTTCGTAAAAAAATTCCCTCTCGACGCGTTTTATGCGGTTCATAAATCACCCGGCAAAACTCTGTCGTTTTACACACGGTGAATTTAGTGTTCATTTCTCCCATTCGTCAGTGGTTCGGATATTAGAAACGATCCTCATCGGTGTAATACAATTTGCCGACAAATTTGAAACGGTTATGAAAAAAAAAAAAGAAATAATGCGACTTGACAATTTTTAAGATTTTTTTTTTTGAACATAGTCGAAGTAACGAACGCGCGTCCGACGTCGTATTAAATCGTTAATCCTGAAAAACCAAAAAATCGCCTCTTTTACGAATTAAATACTTTAAAATCTACAATTTTTATAAATAGCCCTAAATTAAAAGAAATTTTTTGAAAAATTTGTCTCGTTAATACTAGAATATGGAGTTAAGTATTTGGTGAAAACTTCAGATTTCTATGACCATATTAGTCTAAAAATCACGAAAAAAAACCGATTGTGTAGTTAGGTAGAATTGCAGGAGAGGAGTGGAAATTATTCTGCAAACTGTGCAGCACGCTTGTATTATAGCGTCGTGGAATTTTAAAATTCGTTTTTCTCTTAGTAAAACAAACTTTTGCTAATCGAGTACTCTTCGCAACATCTATACGCGTATATGGATTAAAAATTCGAATTGAGTTTTTTTTCTTAAATTTCCCATTTCGCAGCGAGTCAATCTCATCGACGACAATCGCCAATAATCACCAGTTGAATCCAACGTTTAGAACAAACAAACAAGACAAGTTTCTTTTTTCTTATTGAGCAAATACGTTTTTTTTTTTAGAATTTTCAATGTTTTGTACAGCGTTTACCGTAATAACACTGGAGGTGCGCGCAACATTTGTTCTTCTTGTGAACGACCACACATCCCTGAGGCGGCGGATCCGGCATTTCAGGACACACTTGCAACTGACATACCAGATTTCCGGTAACACACGTACACTTCAAACACGGTTGATCCGTGTTGACCGACGACCCGGGTTCGTAGCTCCGTCCTTTGTAATTGCACCGGACCGATGGTGTAATTTCTAAACGTTAACAAAAAAAAAAAAAAAAAAATGAAATAAATTCAAACACGTGCGCGCGTATACGAAAATCTAAAATCAAATTAGTTCTTTTTCCACATTCGCTTAAATATTTATTTTATTACTATACACGAGCGTTTGATTTATAGTTTTATACGTATACGTCCTGTTTCACGTTTATCTCATTTATTTATTTAATTTTTTATTTAAAAAAAAATATATATTATATATAATAGGTATATATATATATATATATTACTCAAACGCGACATTGTACAGAGTTTATTATTTTTTATTTTATCTCGCATTCGAAAAACTATACGAATGATAAACTCTTATACAACTTTGTGCAAGTCGAAAATTATTTTTCATCGATAAAAAAAAAACGCAAAGATTTTGTACACGTTGTTACGACAATAATAATAATACTTTATCATTTCCGTCACGTTTACAACGAAAAGGTTATAATAATATCAATGAGCTGTTTAGGTGCGCGCGCCATGGCAGTAAAGAAAAAAACGCGGAGAAGAGACCGCCGCCGACATAACGGTATATACTCGCGCGCATATATAATAATAATAATAATAATAATATTATTATTATTATTATTATTATTATTATTATTATTATTATTATTATTATTGTACTGCATATATACGCCGCATCACCGCTTTTTTTGCCACACTATAAATATTATAATCGCTAAACGTATACTTAAAACATATACGCGTAATGTGTTTAAAACTCATTTTTATAAATACACACACACACCATAATAAGTATTATGAATAATTTAAAAACAAAAAAAATTTTTTTTTTGTATTTTTCTTCGAATATGTATTAGCGAATCGAATAGAACGCGCGCGGTTATACGCATTACATATAACTACAATAATTACATAACGAAACGTCCGTGTTTTTAATTTTTTCTCATAAAAAATCAATCGTAAAATTTTCCATTACAATATAATATTGTGTTTATCGAATTATGTAATAACGTTTAAAAACGATTGCATATTATTCTTTTCTTTTTCTTTTTGATTAACTACGCGCACGACTCGTATTTTATTCTACGAAACAAACGAAAATCCGTAATTTGCAAAACTCGCCAAAAGTGTGGCACGGCACACGACGGAAGAACAATATTTGCTTTGTTACCTATACTCAACACCGAAATCATCGATTGTAATGTTTTAAAAAGAGAATATGATTTTCGAGTAAAATAATTTCTCTCTCTCTCTCTCTCTTAACGCGTAAGCCGTTAATTTTTGTTTTTTTTTTTTTACAGTGACTCTACATTATGCGTATTATGAGTAATTAACTTTGTAGAGGCCACGGAAGAAATAAGAACGGTCGGTCCTACGTATATAAAGTCTAAGTGTATCGTGGGAACAATAATTTTTACGAATAATAGTTTTGTTATAAAATCGTTCATACATACGCGAAAACAACGGGAATTTAAATAATATAATTATAATAATATAAAAATCATTTTAACGGGGGTTTATTATTTTTATTTTTCGGGATACGAATCGAATTATTAAAGTTATATAGAGAATGCACGGCGCGTTCTCGCAAACGAATAATATCTCTCGCTTAATTTATAAATAAAACAAACGTTTACATTTAAATAAATACAAACGATTACTTTATAAATCTCGAAATATTTGTAATTTCGTGGACATATCGAATTATAAACTATATATATATATACAATATTAAGGTAATGGTTTTCAAGATTATTAAAAGGAATAGTCAAATGTCATTTAGAAAACACATAAATGATGGCTTATATGAATTATGGACAATAACAAAAAAAAATGCTTTTCTAGACAGATTTTAATGAACTAATATATATTTTAAACTAATTCGGCTATTGCAGAAGATGTACATCTTCGTATATAAATATATATATATATATATAAGATATCATCGTACGATCAAACGATAGCAAACTTTCATTATAATAATAATAATAGTAATAATGAGTATTTCGAGATTCTATAGTTTAGACTGTTTTGAAACGACTAAAAACCGAAATAATGTACATTGGCCGTTTTGAGCATAACATATCTCTTTTTTTTGTTATTTCTAATGAAAACATATCAACTGTGTACACATTATCTCTGCGCGTGTTATGAAATTATGTTAATAGTTTTGTTCTCCAACGTCGTTAGTATAATTATATATATAATATAATTTTATGTTTTCAAGACGAATTCGAATTATAAAATAGTTTTATCAAATCATAACGGTTCCGTATAGAACAATGAGAACGTATTCTATTATTTTAAATTATGATATAATTTGTACAATAATATGTAGACGAATATTCCACTCGCGTGCGCATTCCGGAAAATATAATATGTTATAAATGTGTTATTACAATTCAATTTATTCGTCAAAAAAAAAAATATATATATAAATATATATATTTAATAATAAACAAAAAACGGATACTGTATATGTAGGGGAACACGAGGCCGGAAAGAAAATTTATGTTATTGCCTTATTTATGTTATAAATTTATATTACGTTGTATATAATTAACGTATAAATCGCACACTATATACAGTATTAAAGACTGCAAAACAATATATATATGAGGATTGAGGAGGTCTTAGTTCCTTTTTTATACTTTATTCGTTTTTAATAAGTTCTTTTTTTTAATTAATCTTTAAACGTTAAATTCGACAAAAAGTATTATACTATATTAATTATTGCCATTTGCAATATGAATATATATTCGATTTTAAAAACGTTTAAAAGAAAAACCACATTTTTCAGTAGAATCGTCCGCGATAATATTATGGACTGTTGTATGTCATACACACTGTACAACTACAATACATATTAAAATTTCGTTTAAACTACTTTAAAATGTATAAAAAACATTAAAAATATATCAACGCGTATAAAAAGTGCTTGAATTAGTGAAGAGGATTGGTGAGAGAACCGAGTACTTCTTTTTTAATATATCAACATCCCTCTTCTTATTTATATATATATATAATCATTCCAAATAAAACGCTGAGGATTAAGGAATAATCGGTGGTCAGGAACTCGTCGTTTTTATATTTAATAAAATAGAAACATAAAAAAAAATAAATAATATTTAATCGAAATCGTTTTACGAGTTTAAGAAGACGGCAGTTTACAGACGCTGTTCGTACACATACTCGTATAATAATAATAATTTATGCGGACATTATTGTCGTTATATGCGTTATCATTTATCTGTAGGGTCGAAATAGGATTTATGAAAATGTTATGCCGCACATAAGTGGTCGACTCGCGAGTTTCTACGACGGTTTATTGTTTCGTCTTTCGGAAAGCGAATTTCTTTTTTTTTTCCAATACAATTTTGACGCGTCACTATATAGTAATTATTATTTCCAACAACCCAAGCACTGTACTAGTATTTATTACTGCCGGTAAAAAGAAAAAACTATACGACTTTACACGTATATATAGTCGGGATTTTGCAGGTTGTTCAAATGCCGCCGAGATACTTTTTCTTGTATAAAAAGAAGAAAGAAAAAAACGTTTTATAATATTTTGTCGTTCGTGCACCAGTTAATAAAACTCGAGATTTCGATAATCTGCAGCAGCGAAAACGATCATAGAAACCGCACACGCACACGCATCGTACACATATTAAAACGTTTTATAACCCGCTCGGAAAGAAAAAAACGATTTTAAGAACAAATATATATATATATATATATTCAAATTTAATCAATAGAAATTAATTATGTTTCTTCTTCTTTATAATATTTATATATATATATATATATATATAATGCGAAAATCACTTCCGCGCTCGACACGAAATCCGAGTTAAATGAAATCGCGGTTAAAATTAAACCGAGCTATAGATCGTGCCGTAAATATTTATTTTTATACGTACAACGATATAAAAATCAAAAAAAAAAAATATAAAAAAAAACGTATACGTTACCGTCGAATGCGTTTTACCGACAAAAAAAAAATTTAAATAAAAATCGTTCTCCTTCTCTCGATACCTATATATATATATATATGTATATATATATATATATATATATATATATATATATATATATATATATATAACCGCCGTACACTTATAATAACAGATCGAGTTTTCAAAATGACTACAAAATTATAATATACAAAAAAAAAAAAACACACATACGGTACAAACAACGCGTATATTTAAATTATATATATATATATATAAATTTATATTTATACGATCCGTATACTCTCTCGCAGAGGATGGGACTTAACACGCGCGCGCGTATACACACTGCCGCGAAGACCAAAGGGGTTAAACAACAGTTATATAGACACGAGATGTAATCTCTCGATTTCCGAGCACCCAAATTAACGGTGCGTTTAAAATCGGGAATAAAAAAAAATAACAAAACACGACCGTACACACACACACGCGCGCGTATATATTATAAATATAAATATATATATAAAAAATAATAATATAATTTCTCTCTCTCTCTCTCTCTCTCTCTCTCTTATATTATATACAATATTATACCGAACGGAGAGAAGCGTTTCGTATTATTCAAGTGTGCGTGTGTGTTCCGATGTGAATATCGTGTTGGACTCGTACGTCTCTCCTTAAGATTCTCCTTAGACCTGCGCAAAGTCTGCCGCCCGCGTCAACGGTTTCCTGCGATTTGTAATAATAATACACACACACACACACACGTGTGTACGTCCTTATGTACGCGTTTTATGATTAATATATATCGGCCGTGAGAAAATCACTTACTTATACGTGTAAGTATTATTTTATACTTTTTCATGCGTATATAAGACTCTTTTTTTGTTTTATTGTTTCTCGACACTCGTTCGCGTATATAATAATAAAAATAATAATAATAATAATAATAATAATAATAATAAGAATAAGAATAAAAATAATAAGAATAAGAATAAAAATAATAATACATAATGGACTTGAACCGAAAACCTAATTATTCGAAGAGATTATATATTCTTTTTTTCTTCTTCTTCCTTTATGTCCAACGGTTCTTTTTTTTTAACCACTGTCCGTCATAACTCTTCGGGCTTCCGGAAAATTAACTGCACACATACGTTCCTCCCGCGGGGTGCAAGTGTTCTACTGTATAATATACTCGTACATATATATATATATATATATAAAAGAAAAAACCGAGCCGCAGGGTGTTGCGTATGACGTAGTCTTATGCGCGAATCATTATTAGGCAAAGACTTCAGGATTAATTTGTTTTATAATTACTACAAGAAAAAAAAATTTGAAAGCAATCATCGATAAAACGATCCGGAGCTTCGGTGTGTAATTATTATGCACACACTTTGCCGAACAATTTTGAAACGGTGATAAAAAGAAATTGCGATTTAACGATTTTCAAGATTTTTCCTTTTTATTTTTCGAATATAGTTGAAATAACGAACGTCTGACATTGTTTTAAACCGTTAAGCCTTAAAACGAAAACAAAAACAAAAAATACGAATTATAATATACCTCGAAATCTATAAAATTGTTATAAATAGCTCAAACATATATATATATATATATATATTTTTGATTTTCGTCGTTATTGCAACAGTCCAATGTTACATATTTCATTGAAATTTCAGATTTATTTTATGGCCATTAGTTTCGAAATTTCGATGTAAAATAACGAGACAATCGATTTTGACGAAATTTACCGTTTTTATGTAATTTTTTTTTTCCGACGTTTAAAAAAAGTATTGAGAATATCGTAAAATCGTAAGTACGGACCAAATGTAATTTTCAACCGCAAAATAGTGCTATTATAACGTAAAGATCGGAACACTTTCCCGGTAAAATTTTTTGGTTACAGACAAAACTCACGTCATTGTAAAACCAATACATTCCTCCTCGCTCCGCTCAGAATCCAAAAAATTTATTCTGATAATAATATTATTTCCATTCGTACATAAAAATAACGTTTTCATTAGAGAAATTAAAGTCCTTATTTGAAAATATCGTTGGCGCGTTAACATTTTGAATGTCAAGTAGAGTTGACGTTTACACAGCAAAAAGGCTGTGTGTAGTGAATTTCCATAAAAAAAAAAAAAAAATACGTAACATAATGCGCGAGAATTTGATCAGAAACAGTTCTTTGGTCAATGTTTTCTCTGTATTACTTGAAAGTATTTAGTATTTAGTTTTTTGTTTTTGTGCCGCCGCCGCTATTATATATATATAAGAACGCTATTGAGAAAATAACATTTCTTTCAAATTTTCGCTCGTTTCGAAACCACTGAGAAAAGATCGAGAAACGTTTCAAACCGCGGATAGCACTCCGGTATATTACTCGGTTATCGGAAAAATAAAATAAACGTGTGACGAGATCGTCGGAGCATCATTTTTTTTTTTTTTTTTTTATCCATTCGAAAATTTGTATACGGAAAGAATAAATGAACGCCGTTGCTACAACGTGAAACCAACGGTTCCGTCGTTCCGCTCGGAATTTGAAATTTTAATTTAACCATTCTCCAGACACCGACATGTGTTGGCCGAGTGTAATGTTACTTAATTTTATTCCATCGACAAAAACCGGATGACAACGGACTCGGTACACGTTTACGTTTTTGGTCCATTCGGCGGTTCCTGTTGATTTTAAAACTGCAAAGCGCACAGTATTAGTACACCCCCACACGGTCGTTTCGGTTTTCATACCCATAACGAATTATTAAAATTATACATTTAAAACGTGTGGCGTGTAAAAACGCGATGGGAATCGTGCGTACATAACGTTTTCGACATTTTTGTTGTTGTTTTACTCCAAATTTAAACGAACGTAAACGAGTTGATATTAAATATGGACATGGAACGGATTCGACGTAATGGGGAACGTAATTAATTCACAACTCGTTGCGAAACGTACGAAATTCGTATTTCACATTATTATTATTATTTCTTTCCGTTTATTTCGCCCAAATCCGAAAATCCGTTTGAAACGTGTGTTGCGCGGGCCATCCCCGCTAGTACGCGGCAGTTCGTTTCGACGAGTCCGACGGGGATTCACCGATCGGCAAGAAGTTGTCATCCGTTACGGGTACGAGCGCGCGTAGTGGCCGCCGACAGGACGAGTCACAGCCGTCGTTTTTAATTGCCGCGGCGGCGGCCGGCGGTGCGACAATTACAAAAGAACGGCCGACGGAGACGGAAAATGACATTCCCCGCGCGTTAATTATATTTAAAGTGGACCGCGTCGTCGTTGGTCATTAACTACTTAATTGCCGGCACAGCCGCGATCGCGGGACGACGGATCTTTTCTTGAGAAAAATGTCGCCGCGGTCGTATTCGGTTTTTCCCCCCCCCCTCTTCTTTCCGATCTATTCCTCATGTCGATACTTAATTTTTTTTTTTTATACGTGTTTTTTTTTTTTTTTTTGTTCTCTCTCGTGTATACCATTTCTTCTGGTTTCCGGTGAATTTCCGTTTGCTTTTCTCGAGACGCCGCCGCGGCGTTGACTACAACGGTTTCTGACGCAATAATCCTGTTGGTCATACGTGGCGTACACGATATATTATGTACTCGGAAACTCGCACTCGCGTCTCCTCCGCGCACTGTCCGACCGCTGCGGTGCGATTCGAAATCGAAGAGACTTACGGAAAACTGCGCATCATCAAACGGAGAATGTTCGATTTCCGTTTAGAATATCCGATACGAAATATCGAAAAACGTAATAGAAATTCTCTAGTCCACCTGCAGGAGAAGACTTATATTAGATGTGTAATCGGTAAAACGTTTTTTCCTTTTTTCTTACAATCGTTTCCCCTCCGAAATCGGTTCGTTATAATAACATCGAGTTAACAACACACATCGAAAACTATTCCAGAACGCGCCTCGTTTTGTCTTCGGAATTATCTCTAAACTCACCCGAAAAAAAAACGACGGTTTTTACAATCGCGCTCGCCCGGTATCCCTCGCAATAATGGCATTTCGACCATTTTACGTTTGCAGTTCACCCTTTCGGCTTGGTCGTTATTCATTCGTAGTAATTTCACCGGTAGTTGTACGTTCTTTATTACTACCGAATTATATTTTGTATTTAATGACGGGGTCGCAACGGCGGCAAATCCGTCATACACACGATCGCTAAGTTTTAGTGAAAACCTGAAAAGAAACGGCACTCGTCTCAATGGACACGAGTGTAGACACGATTGTAGCACGTTCGGAATAAGCTATTACAAACAGTCTTCCTTTGGATACAAGAAAGAGATACGAACGTTGTACGGCGCGATTGCGCGTGAATAATACGTATCGGTCTGCTCAGACCGATTCTCGGCGCGCGTGGCGAAGACAAAGAGAAACTTCTTTATAACGGGAGGTTCGGCACACAGCACGCAATACAGTTATTGTATAAACGAAACTGTTGGCAAATATCGACATTCCGTTCCTCTTGTCTACCCTTTCCTATCCAATCCCTTGCTGATGAATAACAGTCTCGTTTATCCAGTAATAACGGAATAACCGAAATCCGCGGAAGAAATGTGCTGTTCGTACACGCGACGATTGGATAAGGCGTCGGAGCGTTTATCACACTGAGGGACGCGATATGAATATCGAATGCGCAGACGAGATGGTTACGTGTCTTGGTGAAAACCTACCGTTTCTATATACAATGCTAAAATGTTGTAACGCTCGTGTTTTATCGCGCTACGGCCAACAGCGTAGCGTTCAGTCAATGCCTGTATTGCGTGCATTAGATAAAACAAAACGTACGTTTATATGTATATATTATATAGCATTCTGTGGTGATGGTGACGGTATGTGCCGTCGATTTTTAAAAACGCCGGTCAATTATATTGGGCAAATTGAAAAAAAGAATTATGTACGGACAAAGACGTTTTGAACGTTATTGGCCACAGGCGCAAGTCTACAATTTTTTGCACGTCCAAAGCGAAGAAACGTGGAAACCAGTAATTTTCCTCCCTCCCATTATATAAACAACACGAAATTCAATAATATATTAACTCTTTAAAAATTGTTTTGAAATAATTTTACCCACAATTATACGGATAACGAGTCAATAAATTAGTTACGGAAAAATCATGAAAACGAGAGGTGTTTTTTTCCTCTATCTAAAAACTGATTATAACGATTTTAAGCGGACTCTAGTCCAAACGCTACCTATACGTTTAAACCTATACGAGTGAAAATATATTTTTGTATTATTTCCCCCCCCCCCCGATAAATTATGTTTTTTTTTTTAAATATAACGTGGCTCGCTATACGACTAAAGACTCGCAGAGTCTTGACTATCATCGTATCCAATAGAGTTGTGTGTGTGCGTGTGCGTATATTCGATGAAAGGACATAATATTACAATAATACATATACCATAACCGGCATTATTATGTGATCAATATACAATAATTGTAAAGAAATATTATCAAAACTAATAACACAGAATATATAACAATGTCATTATTAGCAATACTTCTATAATATTATAGTAAAAAAAAAAAAAAAATGCTTATATATTACATTTGAAAACCATCACTTGCGCGCATTGTTGTTATGACAATAAAAATAATTGTGTCCTATGCGATATGCACGCGCGTATAATACGCGTGTATTTGTTCAGTATAAAAAAGAAAAACAATTTTTTTTTAAATCGAAATTGTCTGATAGGCAAATAGAATTATATTTCTCGTCGGCGCGCAATACGTGCGGAAAAAGTAAAATGTGAAATAATTGAAAAATGTGCGCGGTAAAAAAAAACGTTTAAAATATTATTTAAACATTAATTCAATATATTGTTCCGGCGTCATGTTCTCAGTTATTCCTAAAATGATTTTTTTTCCATAGGAAAAATAACGGTTTTCGAAGAAGAAGTTTATACTTTTAAATGTTTATTCGAATTCGTCGATTTCCGTCATTTTACTAAGCTCGTCATTGAATATAATTCAATATCCGTGCAATGTGTGAGCAGTAGAAATCTCTTCTTTTTTTTTCGATGTTTAATTTTGATAAAATTGGTCAAATTCATGATTTTCAAAACGCAAACATTTTTCGAATTGTTTTCGTTAATACGTAATATAAAATTAGATATTTTGTAAAAAATGCAATGCCCTAAAGCCCGATTGGTTTTGAAAAAATGTAATTTTCCACAAAAAAATTTAAATAACACTTTGTAGTAAAATTTGAAATCGTAACAAATGATTTTCAATAGTAGGTATAATTATTATAGTTGAAGTACAACGCGTACGTCTGATATTGTATATTACATTTTTATAAGACTTAAAAACAAAAATCACCTCCTGTACGAATTAAATATCTCATAATCTCATAATAGCTCAAAATTGTAAGAAACGTTTTGAAAACTTTTGTTGCTTTCCGGCATAAAATAATATAAAGTTACGTATTCGGCGTGAATATTTCAAGTTTCTCTAATCGCATTAGTTTCAAAGTAATAAAGATGATCGATTTCGACGAAATCTCCTTTTTATCGGTAATTTTTCGATAGTTTATGAGTTTTTTTTTTCTTTTATGCGCTTTTCGGAAAAGCGACCTAACCACTCTAAAGTGTCGACAACTTGCGTAATTTGTCACCTCGGAAACAAACTATACGACTGTGAAGGTCGGAGCACTCCTTCTGGTGTACAGGGACGTATTTAGATATTTTTTTTAGCGGCGGAGGTGGCCGATGCACTGAGCAATGCCGTCATTGAGTAAATTTCTAACATCTAATCCGAGACTAAAACTTAATATCACCAAATTCCCAACCCGTTAAAAACAAAAATATCAATGAATTTAGTGTATATAAATTTCGGCGGCGTTTCCCTCACGTCTTTGCTTAAACGATAAAAATGTTGTCGTAATAATTCAAAAATTACATCACCCAATATGAAATGTGTAAAAAAAAAATCTCCTAAAATTTCGCGGAGAGGAAAACAAATTTAAAAAAAATATAACGCGTTTATATTATATCCTCGTGTCTCGTTTACCGGTGAAGTTGGCTGCGACGTCTCCGTGGATTGCGGGCGGCGGCGTTCCGTCGGCTTTCCCGAACGACAGTCGGTCCGTCGTCAACAGCACCAGGAGCGCGACCATCCTGCACGGACGAACCATCGTACGCAAAGCGATAACAACCATACGACCGCGTGGTCAAGCACAGACTGTTTTGCCGGTGCGCCGCGTACGCGAACGTGGGCCACGCGCCTGTTTCCCGCGTGCGTATACGTACCTGTGGAATGAAAAAAAATAAATACAAATGCTACGTTGCTGCCGCGGTGTGTGGCCCATAGCAGCCGTAACGAACAATTTTCTTTTTATTATTATTATTATTATTATTATTATTCAAAATCATTGTAAATTCACTTTAAATCTCAATAGAATAAAAGAATATAGTGAAAAAGGAAATAATAATAATAATAATAATAATAATAATAATAATAATAATAATAATAATAATAATAATAATAATAATAATAATAATAATAACAATAATAATAAGTCGTTGAAACCGAGAGTTCCATCGGACGAATCTATTTTTCATTTTCATTTATTATTATTATTATTATTATTCGCACGTGTTTTGGGGTCAATAGTTTCATCTCTTTTTTTCTGTTTTTTTCTCCCTCCGGTCTTCCGAATCCAAGGATAAAAATCTTTTCCGCACACACAAAACAAATTTACGTATATACGCGATAAACATGGCCCATTTCTTTTTTTCTTTTTTTTTTCAAATCTCTTCTTAAGAGTTAAAGATATTTCGAAGAAGAATAAACTACGTCAGTGTTTCGTTATTTTATGTATTGCCGTGTCTTGAATACAATTCTCGTGACCTCCGGTGTTCTTCTCCCCCCTCCCGGCGAAACGGTTTTTTTTTTTGCTTCTTTAACGTTTTCTTAAAAATTTCAATTTTAAACGTTGTTTTTAAATTTTACGGACATTTTCCGTATATTCGCGATACACCGCGACGCGTTTCGTTTACACTTGTGTGTACACGTCCTCTTAACGCCAACGAAATTCCGCCGCAGTTTGAACAAAAATCTGTGTATAAAACATGTACGGTTTGTAAGCGAAAAGTAAATATTATAATTAACTATGAATTGAATTCCGATTATAATAATTATTAATAACGCGGTTTCCCATAATAGAATGTTATTAAACGTATTTTTTTATACCGTCCCGAATGAAATCGTTGCAAATATAATTCTGTTAGATACCGAATAAACCAGTTACGGCGACAAACTCATAAATTAACGCGCGTATAACTCACTTATTTTATACATTATTATACGAGTATGTTAATTTCACGGCGTAATTTGTTATCGATTAGAATTAATTTACATAAAATAAGATTATTCGGATATTATATTTGTGTATTAAATGTCTCGTGACGCGATTCGTCCTGATCATTGTACACAGAGATATTTTATTCAATTATATTCCCGTGGAATGTCTAAGCGCTCATAAACTGCGTTATAACGACACATTACCGTACTGGTTCATAAAATTCTGACGAATAAACGAATAATCACTGATATTATTTAGTCGTGAAAATCGAATATTTTATATATAATATATTATATAATACGGTATACATTTTAAAAAACAAAAAAAAAACGTTGAAACCAATATTATTACGGTATGAATCGCACGAGATCTATAGATTTAAGACACCTGCCCAGATAATTTACAGTGTCGATTAAAAAAACAAATACATATAATATTACTGACAAAAAGTATGTCGAACCTTGTATCCGTTGTGTAGACGATTTAACTTGATAGTGTGCATTGAAAATTGCCTACATTTCGCTCCTTGTAACACATAATATACAGACTAAAAATAAATTAATTATAATATGCCGGAGCGTAAGTGATAGATTATTATTTATGGAAGAAGGGAAGGATTTTGACTTTCAATTATTAGTAATGGAAAGAAATGAAAAAAAATTCTTTTTAGGAGTGAATAAGGAGTTAAAAATTTGTTTGTAAAATTGTATCACAGAAAATATTCGGTCTACAATTTAGAATGTATTAATTTTTTTTTTTTGAAAAATATTTAATTGAAAATTTCTTTTTTTTGTGTGTGTGTACTTTTCAGTACCAAATATCTACATTAAAATTTTAAAAATTATTTTTATCATTATTTATTTACTAAATGGTATTTTTGAAATGGGGGGAAATTGAATTCTCCCCCAAACAAACCTATTCTTACGAATGTACGTATTATATTTATATTAAAATGTATCAAAAACCATTTCGAACAATGACCGAGGAATGCTCGCGTGATTATGAGTGTTATAAAAAAAGTACGCGCGCAGAGATATTTTCTGACGTTATGTCGATTGCGTATTGTCGATTGAATAACCGATTGAAAACATCATTTCCTACGTGATCGGAATGTACAAAAATGTTTTCGTGTAAATTACCGAAAACCGTGCGAGTATAACCGTGTAGGTATGTGCTTTCGAAATCGTTAGTAAATATCCAATTGGGATTCTAATATGAAATTATACCTATGAAAACGTTAACTGTATAAAAAAAAATACGTATTTCTATTTGTGTTTAAAATTTTTAAATAACGCATAATAAGAAAATACCATATTTCTCGTGGAACGTGTTATGAAAACTTATATTTAAAATATAAAAGGGCGAGTCGATTTTTTTCTAAAAGCAATCGGTGTGTACGAAAAACGATTCTGAGCTTTCAATATATTTAATTAATGAACGTAATAAATATTGATTAAAATATTAACGAATACGCGGACAACTTTACCAGAATAGGGAGTTAAATTTTTTGCAATTCTCTGCTACTTTCTGCTTACGCCAAAGGATACTTGATTCGAGAAACCCGTTTCAAACGAAATACCTATTTTAAACACAAATTATTAGTGCGAAAAAGTTTTCTCGGACAAAATCGAATACCAAAAAATAGACGCAATCATTGTGACCATCAAAATAATTTTGCGAATGAACGTCATTCCCAAATTATACTTATATGTCAAAACCCGTGTCATTTTCCATTACGATAAAATAGGATTCTCCAAATTATCGTCGCGGTCGAATATTAAAATCGCCCGTGGAATAGATCACGGAGAGGGAATTAATATATTGTAATAAAAAAGAATATAAATTTTTGTTTCAAGTAAATTTATATTCCTTCAAATAAGACAGGTAATAAAAAATAAGCTATAGTTCATATTACTTATTCTTGATTTCAGAATTATTTCGTTACATCCTCGAGATGTACCGGCGGTACATTTTTATGAACTGCCCGGCAGCGTAAACACAATATCCGTTTAATCGTTTCAAACGAACATAAAAACCTTTAGTTAATGTACTGTATAATTAATAATAATTCTCGTCCGCGGCTTCTTCAAAATCCTGTCTATAGTTTTCGTGTTGTAGATGATTATAAATATGATTTCGGTCCACTGATAGTACAGATTTGACGAAATACTTTTTATGTTCTCTTTCGAAATTCCAATCCAATAATAACACACACACACATAAAAAAAAGGGCCGAAGAAGGAGATTCGATACTCCCAAATGAGTCTCAACCCTTATGAAACACCCCACTGAGACTTGCGACTATTTGCAGTTTTAGCGGCGTGAGGTGGATGTTTGATAGTTATCGTATTGTCTTGCGTTGAAATCATCGACGACGATCCTGTCCGGACTAGAAAGGCGCGCTATTTAAGAATATTGTGAAAAATAATATAAGAGAAAGTCGCGGCGACGTTGACAATCTCTCGGCGTTACCGTTTTAAAATAAATAAGATTTATTATTATAAGTATATTATATACGAGCGAACTCGAGGCGAGTATTTATTTTTTTTTATTAATATTATTCATAACGGAAAGTAACAGCGTTTACCGCGTTGTACATGTGTAATTATATATATTGTTGGTATATTAAACGGATTTTCTACGTATTGAAAGCGCTTTCCAGGCTGCTGCAGCAAGAGAGAAAGCTTAAAAAGTCTGCGTACGATATATTTACAGTCGTTGAATAATGTTCTCCTCTTGAAAGAGAATGATTAATGTCCGTCGTAACTCGTATGGTTAAAAAAAAACCCCCGGCATAAACAATACGCATTTAAATAAATACGTACTTGTTGTTTACAACCGACTGGTCCATTATCCGTATAACGTTGTGATTTCTCCAAACAACACGACGTACTTACGTATGACTTGCAAAAGCATAAAAATCACGGTTTTTTTTTTTTTTGACGTAAAATTCTTTTCGTTTTTCTTTTTACTAAAGAGGTTTAGGTTTCTCGCGTACATTGTTCGAACGATATTATAAGTATGCACGAACAGTAATTAACACATTAATATAGTCGTGAATAATATTATACATTTATATAAAAAAAAAAAAAAAACTTTTTAAATTTAAAAAATTTTTTTTTATAAAAACTTGATTTAAACGATTTAAAGTTTATACGATTAGATGCGTGTATTCTCGTTATTAAATCTAGTGTTATTTTTAATTCGTACACTAAACCATTATTGATTATTATTACATATATATATATATATATATATATACGATCCGTATATACACGTATAGAAAGCGAATACATAATATACTAATACACATATTATATTTGTCAAAATAATATATATATATTTAAAAACAAAAAATAAAAAACATCGGGTGAAAGCAATTTCGTCGACAAATAACAAACCGCGTATCGCTTTCTCCGCGCGTACAAAATATTATTATTATCAGTAAAAAAAAAAACAAAAAAAAATTATTATTATTATAATAAAAAAAAAAAATATTGCGTAACACGCGGACGTGATATCAGTGACCGAAATACGTATAAAAAAAAAAAAATATATATATATATATATACGTATTTGAATTTCAGACTTATATGTATTATTACGTGATATTTCTCGTATAGTTTAAGACGGAATTTAAATTAAATATACGTATTTGTGTTGTGTGTATAGAAAAAAAAATTAAAGTGTAACTATATCGGATTATAAGATGCGTTAGTCATTATTATTGTTTTCCCACTTGGTCGACTTGGGTCTGCAGGTTGCTGACCACCTCCGGTGGCACGTGATCGCCGAGAATCTCGAACAGGTTGATGGGCTGCGAGCCGGGTATCGACTCGTACGCGACCAGCTCCACGCCCTCCTGGACCTTCTGGATATGAGCGTTCTGCGGTATCAGGTGCGTGCTCTGCGCCTGTCTGATCGCCTCGTTCGTGAATATGGCACCGTCTTTGGACACCTGCGGCATGGCCACACACACGGCCGCCATGACGCACGCGCCCAAAACCGCAACGCTCGTGTACGATTTCATCGTAATACCGCGGTCGTGGTTCGACTGCGTGCAATCGATAAACGGAATCGATCGATCGGAGAGTATTGAAAGAAAAAAAAACAATATTTTTTTTTTACATATAAGCAAAACTTACATTCAATTATTAAACATTAAAACCAATAGTGATTTGAAAAAAATTATAATTTTTTTTTCCATCAACTTCAAACCCATAAAAGTTTTGCCCGATTAGCAAATACTAACAAAAGGAAGGAAACGGCACGAAAGCACAATTGATAAATGTTTATATATTTAACATTCGAAAAAACTACGTTATTCAAAAGTGTGCGGGGAGAATTAAATGTATACGTTTTTATATTATATAACTCTGCGAGTTCCTCAGTGACTTTTTTTTTCAAAACCACAGGCGCCTACAAAAATTTGAATGCATAAAAATCACATTGGAAAAATGTGATTTAACTTAATTTAGATTTACACGTATAAAGTTAACGCGTTTAGTATACACGTTTAGTATAAAAACAAAAACAAGTGATTTGTTAAAATTTGATTTGAAAAAAAAACCGGAACGCATTAAGTAACTTTTAACTCGTTGTTGCCGATTTATAGAGGTTAAACATTTTCTATATTAGTAATTTTTTACAGAAAAACAACCGGAAGAATCGAAATGGGCGTAATATCCGATACGTTAAGCACGAAAAACATTTCGAATTGATCATTAAATATTTATTCGTAAATATTCGTAAATATCTACAAAAATTGCAAACGATTTAGAAACTATTTCTCCCCTTCCCCCTAGAAAAAAAAAATCAAAAAAAAAATATAAAGAAAATAAAAATCAATATAAATGTCAAAAAGTACGAACTAACGTGAACAATAATTGTAATTAAAAATCGAACTGGTACAGTTCGTCCAAGAACTTGTTGTCATATTAAAAATAAAATCAATTTTATGCGAGTCCCATCTCACGAATACACGGGAAACGAAAAAACAGATGCAATGTAGCGAATTATAGTGATTATAGCCATAACACCCATCGCCATAAATAAAATTCGAACTGAACATTATGATGAATGAAGGTGAAAAACTCATATTAAAGACACGGCAAAATCGCTGGAACTCAATTTCAGTCGATAACAAACTGAAGAATGTGAAAAAGACAATAGCTAAATAGGCATGTCCAGGCAATTCGACTAGAAGGGAACAATTAATAATTATAAATAGAACCACCAGAAAAGGACACTATCACCTTACTCTTATTCGATAACCAAAGGACATAGACCACACTACGCGTCATGTGCAAAATACCACATAAAATCGAACACATAATCGTCCACTGCGACAAACACGCATCCTTTACGACAACTAGTCAACAGTCCATCATGAAATTTTCAATCAACTCAACGCGTCTAATATTTTTAAATCCTTCAAACAAATACAAAACATCGTATGTAAACCATAACAAGATATACCTTGAGCAATGCAATTCATCTAGAATAATTATTATGCAACCTTTACTTTAGACTAATAATCACATTCGTTGAAACGTTAATAATAATACGCGTGAGACTCAACAAGAAGCGAAACAAAAAAATTAAATATATTATTTAAATCGAAATATATTCAATGAACGCGCAAGCAGTTAATCATTTGAAATAAATTGTATTCACCGGTAAAACAATCGTAACTCGTATTTGAATTTAAATCGCGCGGGGTGGATAGAAGAAAAGAATATTTTTTTTATACTCGACGAAACTTCATTATAACGATTTTATACAATATATATATATATTAAATAATTAACTTTTTGTAATATTAATTTTTACACTTACCAGTGGTACGAACGAAAAGTCTGTCTCGTTGTCGTCGTCGATATGTTGTTAACCCGGGAGTCACAACACGTCGATGGAACGCGCGGAGTACGCGGTTTTATATAAGACGACTAAAACGCACCTGTAGAGTGGGAGAGCACAAAACCGAATTATACTTTCTCCAGGATAAATATAATATAATTATTAGTCCTTTCATTAGACGCACGAGTCTGTTCCATTGGAAATTCGATTATTCTAAACAATATTTTTACTACTACTACTACTACAGCAGCTGAGTGTTTTCGATTTATATATATATCGGAGCTATGCACCGATTTATTAAATATAATATGAAAATAAATCTTTAATGTGTGTATATACGAGTCGAACAGATTATATATAAATATAGTTTCTCAATGTCATCGCGTGTACCGCGAGAAAATAATATAAATATAGGTGACGGTAATTTAAAAACGCAATTTCTAATTCGTATAAGTACATTATAATATTATATATATGTATAATATGTATATATATATATATATATTACGTGTAATTTAAATAAATGTCAATATATACAATATTCATATACATATATATATAGAACACCGATTATATAAAATGAAAATTGAAAAAAAAAAACAATAATAATAATAGGCGCAGATTACTGCACACAAAAAAAAGGAGAAGAAAAAAATTACTATACAGAATTATTTATTGCGAATATGTTATTTAACGTATATAATAGCGGTATAATAAACAGAAATCGATAATCTTA
This sequence comes from Chaetogeoica ovagalla, assembly GCA_032441825.1. Lineage (NCBI taxonomy): Eukaryota > Metazoa > Arthropoda > Insecta > Hemiptera > Aphididae > Chaetogeoica > Chaetogeoica ovagalla. The sequence continues at coordinate 10,840,629 of CM063735.1, read as the reverse complement.
CATCCTTCAAGTAATTTAAATGTTGTTCGTAATAATAGAAAACTTAATTTTATGTTATAAAAAAAAAAAAAATATATATATATATAAATTGACTAGTTTGTCCATTTGCATACTTACTATGTCTACTCTTTTTAAATACTTCTTTTTTGACTAAGAGTATTTAATTTTTAAAAATATTTTATTAATAAGTTACAAAAGAAAAAAACTAATTAAATGTAAAACGATATCAGCTTACATTATTCTTTCTTCATTTCTCTGGTGTCGTAAATTGATACATACCTGTATATTAGTTATAATTATTAAACTCAAAAGAATTTATCTATTGATTATAGGCTGTAATTTATTGAAAATAACATATTTTAATGGGAAAACTTGGTTTCAAAAATGTATGTAATTCCAATTACATCACTCCAAAGAAAAATAAATGATTTGCAAATACTTCACTACCGGATTCTATTTTATTATTCGTTAATTGTTTTTTTTTTTTTTTTTTGATCACTGCAGATGAAAATAAATTATGAATTTGTTTCATACGCGTCGAAGTTTCCTTCCGAGTATAAAGTTCTATATTGCGCGTTTCACATTTTTAACTCTAATTTTTTTACTCATATACATATCATTTTTCTTGTGTTTTCCATATAAAATTTCGTAATCCCAAGAACATAAGAATAAAATATATTCGCATTACCATTTCATCTTGTAATTCATTTTTTTTTTTTTGTATTAACACGATTATCGCGATAGGACCGTCAACTACCATATTATTATATAGTTCAAAAATAAAAAATAATTTTTTTTTTACTATTTTCTACTGTTTTTAGGACATATTTTAAGATATTATAATGCGTATATCGGTTTTCATGTCATAATAAATCCGAATCCTTGTATAATAGATAATTCATTAAACACAGAGAGTATACTTAAATATACGTAATATATATATATATATGTAAGCCGCATTATATTTATAGTTTTTTTCTTTTTTTTATGTAATAACGTGTGTATTATTTAAATCTCAATATTTTTATTACAATAAATACGTACTCGATCGCGTAAAGCGTAATATAATATCGCGTAACTTTATAAGAGAGACGTGTTATTAAATATGTACATTTTTTTTTTTTTTAAAAATCTAATAAATACTGTATCTAATATAAGTGCAACATAACAGAGAGAAAGAAAGAAAAAAAATCTTCAATATATAATAATATATTAATAATAAACGCGAACTAAAATTTATATAAACTATAACACCAGTTAAATAATTTTCTACTATAATAGCAAACTCATAATTTTTTTTTTTTTTTAATATTTTTATACATCCATATAACATATGAACAGAAATAGTAATAGTAAAAGAAATAGTATGAGAATATTAAAAACAAAATAAAATACCTTCTCGTCGAAATAGACATTTTTGATTTATCATATCTCGTCCGACATTTGTATGGGATTTTAAAGATTCTAAAAACAGTTTGATACGATTTTTTCTTTTTAATAATAAAAACGTGTAAAAAGAAAAATGCTGTTTTCGTATACACCGGCTTTTCAAAAAACAATATCGCATTTCGTAATTTTTTGCTACGACAAATTCCAACGCGCAGCACATTGCTCATCAACAGTTCGAAATCGATTGCACAACACGTTATTTACTGCGACTATTCGTACATTAATTAAATTATATAATATATCGACTGCAATAATATTATGCGTAAATACAAAATATTTAATAAATACTGCGCAGTATTTTAAGTATATAAAACTATTTAAAGTTCCTTCTTTTTTTTTTTTCATCTGCGTGGCGACAATACGTATATTTTTTTAAAAAACGAGTGAGTACTAACGTGAAATCCGAAGGCGCTATAACGTCCCCCCCCGCAAGGATCAACAAAATTACACCCATATTATAATGTACGTTACCATTTATTATACGTATATAAGTTACAGATAGTTCGATAGTTCAGATAGTTTATATTATATTCTGACGATCGCCGGATTTAGAATTTGAACTTTGAACACAACAAAAGTTTTCGTGATTTCATAGACCGACCGCGACGGGCGTACGCCGACTATAATGAGATTCATGACCGTCACTCATATTGTTATGATGTCTGATAAATACGAATAACACGTGTGTTATGAATGAAAGTATCGAATTTATTATTCGAAATCGTTTTGTTGACGATATTATTTTATTAGGTTTATTAGACGACGAGAGTCAAATTACGATTTCATGATTTGATTAAATGTGTAAAAACATACATTAAACGAAAAAAAAAAATGAAAAACAATAAAATATAAATATATTCTTATTTTTGGGCAACACATTTGTCCAAATAATATTTTAAAATATATGTAGGTACACTACCGTCTCTACAGCGGAAGTGTTCATAACACTTTTACCAATGTCGATTTGACCACATCACATTTACCTATACCATTTATCATTTACCTTGTTCTTGTGTTATATAATTATTGTTTTTTAATCGTGTCTGTTGGTGACAAATGCATGTGTATGAATTGTACAAATGCACGTAAAACGTGTAAAAATATTTTTCACGTATTTCCGTCAGATCAGTAGAAATTAAGAAGAACGGACAGTGAATTCTGACAATTTTGTTTAATTAAATGTATATTTAGAATTCTGAGCGGAGTGCATAAGGCCAAATAATGTTTTCCGAACGAATTAATCGGACGGTGACCTAACCGCGTTTAAGCGATATCCCCAATTATTATCGCTCCCCGTATAGCAATGAACTACCTATACTATATTATATAGTCAATGATGTTGCTTAAACGAAAATCTGTACTTTTTTTTAATATATACTGTCAAATTTTCATAACCGATCCGTTCTCTATACAGTCGCACGCGACAGTGTTTCTTTTTGTTTTTTTTTTCGTCCGACTTTCGTTTTCTCATCGGAATTATGAATGTTTCGGATCTTTCAATCGAACTACCACTTTTATTCTGTAGTGAATTTTTATAAAAAGAAAGAAAAGTATTATTTTGTTGTTGGAATCGAAGAGGGGGAAAAAAGACGTGTGTCGTTCGAATTCAATTTTCTCGTCAAAGAACACAATATCATTTGAACGAGAAATTTGTAAAAAAAAAAAAAAACAAACAAAGTACGTCGTAGTAGAAATTTCAAATTCCCGCCAGTTTTATTCTCAACGCGCTACGGTACGGGCCATAGACGCAATATTATAATATGGCCCGAAGTAACCGGTACGCGCCGTTGGTCACACTGGTCACGGAACGGTTATTTTTCAAAACCAGCGAAATCACTTATCTCGGATACCTGTCCGTCCGGTGGTTTGTTGTTCTTGTTGTATCCGAATCCGTCGTATTCGCGACGGTAATAACGTTTTGGTTTATTTCATATTTCGGCGTATTATTAGATGTTCGTGTAATTTTATTTATTTATTTTTCCACTATTAAACGTTACGCGCGTATTTTACAATTACAATCTTCTCTCGCCATTGTCCGACAATGAATCAATAACTCGGTGTTTTCAATTATTATAATCATAAACGTCAACACGTCCAAGAGTAACATCTTTATTAACGACAAGTGAGTAAAATAACAATAATAATAATAATAATAATATCCTGTTTTAGCCCGTTATTGGTGTACTGCGAAAGACGCGTTTCAGTGTTGTACGCGATACCGCAACGTTCAGTTTGGTGTACAAAACGGATAGTTCGTATACTCGCTCGCGTTTTCGTTGAATTTTGAGTATTTCACACAACAGTCGGTAAATCAACCTTAAAATAATTATTTAATAGTAATCGATTAGTGTGACTGGTTGAGTGTGTTCAAAAGCGATTCGATATTATAATACGTTTTTGTATTGTTTTTATTTTACGAAATAAAATCGTCCTTGATACGTGCCCATCGGCCGTTCCGTATTTACTAATAAAATATTTTGCAGTTTTTTAAGCTAAATAGAAATTATTTTGTTAATAGACGTTCGATGCGAGTTTTTTATTGAATTTAACCGAAATTAATAATAAATACAATAAATCAAACAACTTTAATGTCATGTAGAATTTCTCATTTACTTATATTGTCTAAATTGCCTCATTGGGCTATAAATAATTTTTTTTTTCGTTTTTCTTGTGCATAAAATTACATAAATAAACATAAATAGCTATAACACATTATATTATTATACAATATCATGGTAACATAAAATAAGTATTTGTACAATTTATTCTTTCATATTATTACAAAAAATTAATAAAATATCTATCCCTTAGATTTATTTACACAAACATAATTTATTAAATTATAAATACACATATATGCCAACCACGTTTTTAACATAACTTCAAGTACCCATTATCTTTTATGTGATATATATATATATATATAAATACAGTAAAAACGTTAATTATTAATCAATAAAATTTCAAGCCGCTAATTTCAATCATTATCCGTTATTTATTTTTTGGTATGCTATTCCTCTTGCCAACAAAACGACTTTATTCTATTCCTTCGAAAAATTGTATAATTATAAAATGTCTTGTACTGTAAATGATTATTACCTATTAGTGTAATTTATTTGTGTATTATATACGTAATAAATAGTATTTTATTAATTATACAGAATTGTTGAAAAAAAAAGAAAATTATATATTTTTAATCTCGCTTATGTATGGAATTATGAAACATACGAATTAAAAGCCTGACATAAATTAAAATACAATTATTATGTAAGTACGGCATGTTAAATGAAATGTGCTCAGTTTAATATTTCTAATCTAAACATAGCCAACTATAGAATATAAAATTGTATTTTAAATGTTTAGTGTAGAATATATTAGAAAAATAGATATTTATATGGTACATAATAGAGTCTTCTTTAAATAATTTGTAGTTGGTTTTGGATCGTCTACTTGTGTTTATATATACATATATATATCTACTAAAAATATCAATTTTAATTACGTTAATTTATTTGGTATTTATGTATATAAAAAAATTGTAATTGCGTAAATACCTGTTTAATTCTAAAGTTATTAACAAGGGAAATTTCATTTTGTATGACAAAATATATAACTAGTTTCAAATTTCAAGTGGAGTTTAAAGACGATAAGTTTCTTAGTGGACTTAAATTGTTATTTTTCGGTTTAATAGTCGTTAATTGACTTTCGAATAAATATTTTTCAATTTCTTTGTCAGCTTTATAAATTAAATCCAATGTTGGCAATGTAATCATTGTTGTTGTTGTGTAAACTATATCTGGGATACTTGTATATGTTCTTTTTGTTATGGTCAACGATGGCCCGTTTTCAATTGTTTCAAATTCGTCGGGATATTCTTTAGGATATAGCTGTTTTTTATTAATGGGTGGAGGAGAGGCTTGATTGGGTAATAATTTTGTTTCGATAATAAAAGGAGTAGATGATGTTGTCTCTGTTTGTAAATCCAATAATTCGTCATTTAATATCGAATAATTGGAACAACTATTATTTACACACGTAATATTTTTGATCTCAAGTTCTAGAAAATCGGTCTCATTGTACATTTCAGTTGTTTCAACAGAAATATTTTCCGAATTATACTCTTTATTTAATAAAGTATTATTCTCAACGCTTGTGATATTTGTATTGGTTGAAGATTGATCAAATAACATGTTTCGTGATGATTCAGTAGTCGTTTCTCTGATATTTTCTAAACTTGTTAATATGGTTGGTAAAAATGTTGTGGCAGCATAATTTAGTTCTTTTATTTGCGAATCGGGTATATCAGATTTAATTAAAATTCGATGGGTTTGCGTCTTGTAGGATCGATGGCCAAAATTTGGTCCAAACATATCTGTTGTATCTTCCAAATCTGTGAATTTAATTTCTGTATTTATTTCGTCTTCAATCGTTGTTGGTGAACTATCCATGATTAATTTATGAGGTGTAGCAATTGTTGGTTTATCGACTGCTCCCGGAGTAGTTGCTTCTCTCGATTCTTCGTAATCGACTTCTGTTTTTTCATCTTCTAATTCAGATGTAACAGTTGAAAATTCAATCATTGATCGTTTAATATCTAATATCAAATCGTTTGGATTAAAAATTTCGACCTGAGTATTAGTTGTCATTTCAGTTGATGAATTAATCATTTCTTCGAAATCCGGTATATCCGGTATGCCTACAATAGTTTCTGTACCATTTTGATGTATAATTAATATTGAATTATCAATATCCGTTGTAGTGTCAAATAATTCTTCAAATTCAGGTATTATTTCTGAAGTTTCGTTATTTATTATTGGGATAGAATCCGTGGTGTCTTCATTTACTGTCAGATTATCGATTTCAAAGCCTAAAAATGAAATTTTCGTATCTTCAGTGATATTAAAATCACTAAATGTTGCATCAGTTACTAAATTGTCGAGTATATTATCAATTTCATTGGTAGATTCATTGTAAGTAATATTTTTTTCTAGTATTGAACTAGAAGTTGAAGCATCCAATTCTTCAGAACCATTATTCGGTGATGACGTGTTCATTTGTCTAGATACTTTTTCAAGATTAAAAAATGTTGACTGCATTGTTACAATATTTGGAACTGTAGAGAATTCTTGTTTTAAACTTTTTGCCGTATCTCTTTTCCAAACGCTGTCTTCATTATAACTTTGTTCTGTACTGAGTAACCAGTGATGGATGTTACTTACACTTGATTTTTTCAAATCAATCGGTTCTTTTGATTTATTTTCTATATTAAATATTACATATTATCATCAATATTATATTATGTCAAATATATATTTTATATACCTATTGTAGTGCTAATTGATGAGCAATTATCAAATTTTGGACAACATTCTCCCGGCAAATAATATCCTTGGCAATCGTTTCGAGTATAACACACAATATTAGTACATACTATTTCTCCACCATTGCAAAAACAAACTCTACATGCAGAGTCGTCATATTTCATAATTTTTTCACCGTTGTTGTACAGTTTACCTTTATGTTCACAGTCTATTGAAAAATGTAATGCCATTGTCATTCAAATTGTATAAATGTAAACTTTAAATAAGTACTACAATAAAAATAATAATAAAATGATTACCACATTTATACTTTGGACAACATTTATTTGGTAATTGAATTGTAATGCAACCACTGGTTATTGGACATTTCATCATTGAACATGCGACATTTGGTGGACGACAAATGCATTCCTCGCACGGACCCGCCCCAGGCACATTTTCACCATCTCCATATTTCGAACCATTAATTATACAATTGGGATCGTCTAATTTTTTATCATCACGTTCATTTTCCTGTGTAAAACGTTCGTTTTTAATATTTTCTGGATTTGAATACGACATACTCAATGGCACTGAAATAACAATAGTTTCACATAAATATTTACTACATCAAATAACAACATATAGTCACATGAGTGTTTAGATGTCTAACAGCTGAGCTAGAAAATAACTTAATAGATTTTTGATGGCTCGTATTGACAACAATAGTTTTAATCTACAGTTATATCACACAATTACTATAATATGCACTAATGTTGTTTAATTTTTAAATAAAATAAATTATATACGAGTGAAGAATCTATTTATTATTTAATATAATGTACATAATATTGTCATAATTTTCTCTTACCTCCGAATACCACAGTATTCAATGTCAAAAATATACTTGAAGTAATCATCGTAAGTTTCCATTTTGAATTTATTAACTTATGTCTCATGGTGGTCCTATAAAAACACATGTTATTAATTTTATATACACTGAAGAAATCCAAAATTCGATCAATTACTCGATTAATTAAATTAATTATTTGATTAATATTAATTAATTTACTGTAGTAACACTTTTTTAATGGTAAACCTTTAAATGTGTCATTGAAATAAAACATTTAAATCACTGAAATACAATATGATTTTTATTGAACAAATTGTATAAACAAAATAAAATACATACATATATCATTTAACAGTATCAGTACAAGATAAAATGAATAAATAGGAATTTTTTTTTAAACTATCAATTAAAAAGTACCATAATCCTAATAATTATTTCAAAAATAACATTTATAATTAATTTCTTACTTTTTAATTCTTATTAAATTTATGATTAGGTACAATAATTAACTCTTTATATAAGTTTTAATTAATTAATTTTAAACGGTACGAAAAGTAAGTTTTCTATCATCTTCATTCACTATTATAGTGTATGTTGCATTTCGGCAACTTGGCTTTAAGACGATTAATCGTTTCTTGTTCTTCGACGAATTGTAAATTTTTCAATTCCAAATATTTCAGCGCTCTGTAAATTCAAATCCATCAATAAATGTCGATCTAATTGAGTAATTGGTTTTTTTTCTTACTGAAGATCTCCTAACGCTAATATTCCGCGATCGGAAACGTTAACGCAACCGTTAATTTTCAAATTTAATAAATGGTCTTTCATGACGTTCAGTTTACTCAGTGCTTCATTGTCGATTGTGTGACATCCGACAAACGCCACGTCGGAAATATTCTCGCAGTCTTCTGTAAATGTGTAACGTTTTATAGTCGGGTGGAAAAATAAATAAAAGCGCTATTGTAATCGTATCGCCTGCGCGTATACATACTGAAATAACGAAATCCTATATGTAATATAGACGCTTCTTTGCCGGCGAATACTTCTTCGATTTGAAACCGACTATGAGATCCACATTCCATGTTAGGCAGGGAATTGTAATGGCTTACGAATTCTTTACAACCCTTCCACCTGACCTGAGCACCGTTCTTCATAAGCCATTCTGCACACGCCATGTTTGGGCCGACTTCTCTGATACGATCGTCGTCCATACTTTATCCATTTTATAAATAATAATAATATCGATTACAATAAAGCACAATGGACGTTGGCCCTTGTAGTTATATCCGTGTAGTAGTAATATTTAAACACTTGCCGGTTGAACGTGTCGTCAATCCACTGCCATAAACCGCGTTTATTCGTCCCAATTACGTTATTCAAAAACTCGAATTGCGAAATTCTCAACATCTTTGAAATCGTTCGTGAAACGAATCGGTTCGTGTGACTCGTGTACAATTTAGATTGAAACGCGCGCGAGTTTAATACACCGTTTGTGATAGCGCAATGTCGTTTTCTTCCTTTTTCGTTTGTTTTATCGTAAACAGTATGACCAACAACAAACGTTTTGCTTGGTGTGATGTAAATTCGCAAAAATTCGTGAATTTAAAACCGATTTTTTTCTTCTAAATAAATGCTTAAAAAATGTACGGTTTTTCGTACATTAACCGACCATTCGAGTTGCACGTAGACGACAGACCCACCGTATTTCGACGCGAACTCGTTGTTTACTTACAGTTCGTCAAACTCGGAAATACTTGTACGAAAACATAGAGTTAATATAATAATTTTTAATTAAAGTATTTCGAGTCGCGAAAATAACAATTATTGTTTACAAAATGAAAAAACAGACTAAAACGTATTTTATAAAAAAAAAAATTTTTAAAACGGTCTTCGCGAATTTTCGTACGTATCGAATATTATTATTATTTATTTATTTATTTAGTCATACAACGACTAGCTGGAAAGACGATTTTGCGCGATCAAACGCGCGGTAATTACCCGATAAACATATATCTACAATATGTACCAAACTGGTAAAATTGTATGGCGCGTTCTCACGAGTCGAGTTTATTTAATTGACCGAGTATAGTCGATCAACAAAAGTTGAATGTGAAATCTATAATGAGAACCTTTGTTTCGATATATTTGAACAATTTCTTGATCAAAAAAAAAAAAATTTGACACAATCTCAAACATTTTCGTTCAAGACACTGGAGGGAGTTGTCTGCCAATCGCTGTCTAATCGACACGTGTGAACGTACATTAGTTGAATGTAAACTGGTTGAATTTCAGTTCGTTCTCGACCAGTCACTCGTGCATTCCATTGAATTGAAAACTTGTTGATAACGAAAAATGTGAACAAAACTGATTCAAGTCATTAATTCCTCCTTTGTCGATCGATTAAACTTGACTCGTGAGAACGCACCATTAGAACAATTCGTTGGTTTAAATTAAACGTGTCTGCTTGTGTAAACTAAAAACTACGTAATTATACGCAATATTAATAATAATAATACTATTCGTCGAGAGGAGGTATTTTTTTCCTCATTCGGTTTTTGTACCGGCTTTTAAAATTAGTTCTATTAGAAAATAGTCAAGTTCAAGGCCCCGAAAATAAAATAAAAAAATGATAATAAACTGAGATTTTTTTTTGTACGCGAGACGCGTATAATATTGCTTCCAGAGAAAGAGAGAGATGCAGCAGAAGGGTCATTCTACTGTATTATAGTCGCTATTAACCTATTAGTTACGGCGTGGTACACCTGACGGTGATTTTTCTGTTATTTTACACGCGTTATATATATAATATATATATTTGTCATTGTTTTGGAGCGTTTCGCAGTGAAATACATTACGTGCCCGAGATAAAAAGTATTCCGACAAAATATTATTCCAATTTTTTTTCCACGTATTTTGTTTCGATTTAAGAGTACTTATATATATATTTGAATTTTGCTTTGTGGTTGATTTTTTTTTTTTTGTTTTTTTGCGATCACCGTTTATAGCGCGCGCCTGTAATACTGCAGTAATATGTAATAAATAATATATTAATAATGTCGTATAAATATTACATATCTTTTTTTTGAAATTAATACGGAATTTAATTGTTTCTTTTCGACGCTTCGATATTATCCAACAATATAATATAATAATACCGCGTGTGCGAGTATAATATTAATGAGATAAATTCGTGATAATTTTCATTTACTAGCGATTCGTGATGAATTTTTTTTTGTACATGGCAAACGTATGTTGTGTATATATATATATATATGTTTTAACACTCGAGTTATCATTTTTCCGACGCTTTATTATAATAATTTTTACGTTATGTGTAAAATTTAAATTTTTATATTACGTGTAAGTATTATATTATATAATCAATTAAATTACGTTGTAAAAACGATTTAAAATTGTTTTCTTTCTAAATTTATTAATAGCAATAACAAGTAAACACTTTGATTAAATATCAAATTACTGTATAATCTAATTGATATTGGTTATAATAATCATCGGAAAAAGTCTAAAATATATTAGTGTTTATAATAATAATAATAATACATTTTTATACGCGTAACACAAAACGGTATACATATTAGTGTAATGAAAATTTAACGAGTAAATATACAAATATTTTGAAATAACAAATATAATAGTGTACTTTGGTTTCTAATTAAAATAATCGATCCGTGGGCAATCGGACGAAATTATATAGATGATTTTGATTTTTTTTTTTCTATTAAATTTGTCTTCGTATATTCAAAACAAAAAAAAAAAAAAGAATTAAAATCGTACGTTTCTCGTTGTATGAATAATAGAAACGGAATGTTTTATAATATTTTACATTTGCTGTGCAGTAATCCCCTTAAAATATTTAATTTTTTTTTTCTAATAATAATTACAAATCATATAGGTATGAAAAGGTGTACTTACTTTTTTCGATAAAGACGATTTTATTATAATGTGTGTAATCCTATTGAATATTATATTCGATTAAACGCACTGTAATTATAAGTCGGTATATTACAGGACCACTGACGACAGCGTGTATAGTCACTGAATAACGAACGATCTATATAATACTACAAGGGGATCTACTATAATATCTGCGTAACGTTGCCGAACAATAATAATAATAATAAAAACGAATCGATTCAAATCTAAAGCCTCCGCAGACTGAAAAATAAAAATCACGCATGCGCAAATTGCCATTTATGTGTGTACTCGGCAAAAAAAAATATACCTACCTATTGGTGCCATTCACCAAAAAAAATAAATAAATAAATATTTTTTCCCTACCTATAATAATATCTTAAAAATAGTACATTTTGTTATTATTCGTTCGTTCCCCTTCCCAGAAATAATAATAATATAAATATATTATACGCGAAATAAATATAAAATTACGCGTAATATACGTAAATTTACTTAAAACTTATATTTTTTTTATTATTCTGGAAGCTGGTTTTATTATTTTATTTAATCTTGTAATACTATAGTTTTATGTTTCTCTCTCTCTCTCTCTTTATCCGTTTTAACTTTTTTTCCGTATATTTTTAATCGTCGAAATAAATTGTTTTACAAAATTTCTTTAATAAAAAATATATATATACATATACACTTAAAACGAAAAGAAAATATTATCCGCAAATATAATATTTTTATACGCTTACTTGAATTCTACTGGAACATTTATCGAACATATTGTTATAACTTATTATTATATTGAACTTATATTATTCGATTCGATTTTTTCGCTTTGTACAATGTAATCACTTCGCATTATATAACTCGCATGATTTTAAAACAACTAATTCTACCGAATATATATAATTATTATTATTATTTTGTTTTTGAATTATTATCCCGACGTGTGCCTTTTGAAAAACTTGTCTAATTCTGAAGGTAAATTCTACGTATAACACACACACACGTTGCGAACAAACTATATTATCGATCATCATTCCATGCAGTACTACCCTGTGCCTTGTACGGTACAACGAGCGATGTCCCATTTTGTAATAAAATATACGAGCTTGGCAAAATAATAATAGCGTGTCATTATTCGAATTGTATATAACATTCTTTTGCGCATTTATACGTTTTGGTGTTTTAAACGAATCAAATTAATTTTAAAAGCAATATAAAATCCCGCGGATAAAACTTTTATAGCAGCAGAGCGGCAGCTGTGCGCACCAGGAAACGATATAAAAAGCCGCGAAATTTTTTTTTTCATCTCTCATTCCTAGTATATGTTATATTTATCACCTATTATCATTTTTCACTGTTAATCCGATTTATCTATTCAACGAACGACTTTGAAATTCGTCATCGACCTTCTCTGTACCGTAGGACGACGACACGACAAGGTCCTCTAGCAAAGAAAAAAAAATCACTTAAAAGATTAATTATTTTGACTGTGTTCGTTTCACAAAACTCACGCGGAACGGATGATTTCTTTTACCACCGTACAAACAACACGTTTTCGTTGTTCGTCCGCGTAAATTTGAGAAAGAAAAAAGTAAAAAAAAAACTTGAAAACTTAACGCTTTTAAAAATATTATAAATACGTATTCGGCGTTGTTAAACAAATAATAATTAGTCAGTTAATATTACAATCTGTGCTTTTATGTACGTATATAAGAATTAAGAGATGGTAAAGTAATTTTATCTTGTCGTGCGCAAGAATTTTCAGTGTTCACTCCGCTCTACCACATATATTTTATACGTGTAGTATACGCTTATACGAAACTATTTTGTCCGTATTTGATATTTATTCGCATTTCTCGCAACGTTATCGAAATGAAAATATTCCATAATTAACTTCTATTGCACGCCTCGTTATATTATTTATGTCAATTATATTAGTGTTTGTGTGATTTATAATAAAACGTGCGCGTATATATTTTATAATGTAATAAATTAAAGCACATGTGTGTGTGTGTGTGTGTGAACAAAAACAAATAAATATCACCTCGGATTAGTGTGTCGATAATATTTAATAATTAACCGTATATTGTTTAAAAAAACAATTTTTTTTCTTCGCGTGAAATACGCACGGTTAAAAAATATTCGTACAGAATCGCGATTTTTTTTTTCTTCTAAATTTTAAAAACCTACAGTTTCGTGTACCTTATTTGAGGGAATAGATGGCATATTAAACTGTCGCGCAAATTATTATTATTATTATTGTTGTTGTTGTTGTTGTACGGGGAGAAAAATAATAATAATCTGTGTTCCATTTAACGCCCGAACGTGTTGTTGTAATACGATACGCGTTTTTATTATTTCTGCCCATCACATTAAGTAGGTAACAAAACCGAAGAAATACGTTCCACATAATCTCAGCTGCTTCTCTGCAGTCAAGAGCAACAGCGATGGTGTTGTTGTGTTGCTGCTGTATTTGACCCATTATTATTAAATGCGTTAATAATATCGATGGTTCTTTTTTTTTTCTCATTATTTTTACTTTTACTTTTGTTTTTTTTTACTTTGAGTTTGAACGAAATAATACATCGTTTTTATATATTAATCGAAATGACTTTAAAAAAAAAAAAAAATCCAATTTGCTCTTAAAAATCGAAAGCGGTTATAATATATTTTTACAACGAGATTTACTTATCACTTTTTTTTTCAGATAAATCCGACTTGTATGAATTTAATATTTGACAAATGAAATATACGGCTCGTATTGAGAGGGTAGTGACGGTTTCTAATTAAAAGAAAATTCCCTTTTTTTTTTCTTCGTGAAATTTCGAATATTTTTTCAAATTTAACAACGTTGAAATATGTGTAATTTAATTTATATATATATATATATATGTATCACTTGAACGTCGTTTGTTTAGAAAACGATAATACTACTACGTAATATTTACGCGAAATTCGACCGGATCGAAAATAATAATTTTAAAAATATCGTTTTGTTACATTTTTACTGGGGCTATACAACAATTACTATTATCTCGTGCGATTAAAACTGTCTCCGAGACAATGTTTGCTCGTTATTGTTTAATTGTCTATATGTAACGTGTATATTAGTGCGCGTTGTATTTCGCGAAATGACTCGGCGCAATAACGAATTTCCAATTTACAGTGGTGTCGCGCGAACGGGGCCATATCGAAATTATACGGAATTGAAAGAAAAAAAAAAGATAATAATCGTAAACAATATTATTGTACGTTTCGTGTAACGTTCTAATACGAATTTTTCAATTTTATGATGCCATTAGGAAGTATATATGACATGATGTGTTTGTTTATTTTTTTAGAAAACTCCTTCGAAATCAATATGGAACGATTATCATTAGTGATAAAATATGACGAACACTTCAGACACGTGCTGGCCTTATTAGACACTACTGTGGAAAGAGGTATGTGTAAAATATACGTTTTTATTTCGATTTTCGTGAAAAAAAAATCCGTTTTTTTTTTTTTAACAAACGTAAATATTACAGACTATAAAGCCAAAATCATGGCACTGGGTGTGCTTAGCGTACAATTTAAAGATCATCGGACCGACAACGATATAATGAAAAATAAACTACAGGAGATGCGTACTGAATGCGAACGACTTATGCACAATTTAAAAAGTTCCAATCGACTGTTGGACGAAGCGAATAAAGAAAAAATGCACGCCGAAGTCGAACGAGACAATTTGGTAAAATATTTAAAACGAAATATCGCGAATTGGTTTTTGATCGAATCTTTAATAATATTAGGCTCGGAAACTCGAGAACTTCTATAAATTATTTAACAACGCCAATTCGAACAGTAATCAGTCTGGTTCTTCTGAATTACATTACGATGCAGAAAAATTCGATGTACCACGCCAAGATACAACAGGTATGACGGAATAAATAAATAAATAGTCATTCATAATATTGGGTGTAATATATATTTATATATATGTGTGTGTGTGTGTGAATCAAAATTGTATATTTCAGAATCAGTATTATCAGATATAAGTTACTCGAGAGTAGAAGACAGTTTAGACTCGGACAAAATTTTTGAAGACGCTTTGACTAACTGGGAACCAGAACTAGTTGGTACAGTAAAACGTAAACGAACATCGGGTCATTCAAACGCCAATGGAATGAGAAAGGAAATCGAGGTAACGTCCTCAGCATTATATCCTACGAAACAAATTCGTTGTGTTATTAAACCTTGCCGTCGTGTTCTTGATTTACAGATTGCTACAACCACCTCTGCTACTCAAATTGTTGCAACCACTACTGTTACAATGGAGCCGTTTAATAGAAATGTTAGTGCGAAATCCGTTATCGAAACCAAACCATCATGCCTTTTCCCAACACCCAGTGCGCCACCTATATCCGGTACAATAATTGAAATGTTAACGTTCAATTACATTTTCATACTTGCGTATGATTAGTGAAATTGTTCATGATGTGAACTTACTCGTGTTACAGACTCTTTGGACTCATTTGACTCAGATTTGTGCAGCAATGAAAACAACCAAAATGTGCCAAACACAATTCATTCGAGTTCGGCACTCAATAAGTTAAACAATAGAGCTCACAATTTCACTCAAAAAACCGTTATCATGCCAGAAATATGTGGACCGTGTGGCAAAAAGTAATTTGAATTTTTATATACGTATATTTCTTAATCTATAATTTTGTGTGTGTGTGTATATATATATTATATGTCGTGTACTAATCGGCGGAAAACAATTTTTTAAAGGGTTAAATTCAATCGTGTTATTGTGAGATGCTTAGACTGCAAAGCGATTGCACATTTGGAACACAGAGATAAAATTCCATTACCGTGTATTCCAGTAAAAAATACACCTAACAAAAACGGTGTAAGTTTTTTGTTAAAATGATATAACTGTATAACTTGATTCTAAACTATTATAAATTAACATTTTTACTATATACTCGATAATAACAGGGACGAATAGCCGACTATTCGCCAATGGTTAATGGTCGCCCGATGATACCAGCATTAGTCATCCATTGTGTGAACGAAATCGAACAAAGAGGATTCGACACTGTAGGACTCTACCGGATCCCTGGCTCGGAAAAGGATGTAAAATCATTGAAAGAGAAATTCCGTAAAGGTGTTCCTAATTTGTCTGATGTTGATATTCATGTTGTGTGCGGTTGCTTGAAAGATTTCTTGAGGACTCTTGACGATCCATTAATTCCACATTACGATTGGAAAACGTTTACTGACGCCGTCCGAAACTCAAAAGATGAAACTGAACATAGACTGTACCAAGCCATATCACTGTTACCACAACCCAATCGTAATACACTCGCATACATAATGTTACATTTGCAAAAGTATGAATCATTTTTATTTTTCTTATACATTTTATTTATACACTCATTGTTTAATTATGATTTTGTTTAGAGTCGCTGCTACACCTGATTGCAAAATGCCCGTGGGCAATTTGGCTCGAGTATTTGGTCCAACTATAGTCGGTTATTCGAGCGAAGTGTCTGAAAATCTTTACTTTGATTGTGAATTGAGTAATAAAGTAAGAACAAAAAAATCCCCCAAATGCATATATAAATATATTTTACTAATAATAGTAAAAAACAAATGTATTCGTTTAGGTTGTGGAGGAAATGTTGAAACTGTCGCCAGACTATTGGTCAAACTTTTTAAACAACTTAATGCCATTACGAACACAAAACACACCTGTAAAACGCACGCCTTCCCGTCCATTGCAACCAACTCGTACTCCAATTACTAAAAACAATCGAATTTTCGGTTCTAGGTAAAGAAAATATTCCGTGAAGAATTATAATTACAATTTTTTTTTCTTTTTATATATGTATGTAACAAATCTTATGTATCTTTTCAGTACGAAAAGACGTTATCTGGAATCACCACGGTCAGCTAAAGCAGCTAGGATCAAACAATTTGAATCAAAAAAAAAATGATTTTATTGTGATATTTGCTAATTTTTCCAGTTGTCATTTATCAAAAATAAATATAATTTCATCGCAACACCAAAGTATATGATACTTGTAATAAATAAAATTTATACTTTTATATAATTTTTTTTAACACATTAACAGAACACTATACTTATTAATAATTATTATGTGAATTTTTTCGAACAAAACTGATAAAAATTTGGTATCAGGTTAATTTCTTTTAATATTAAATGTATCGCTTTAAGAATCTATCAAGAAAATTATTGACAAAGATAATTTTTTTAAAATTATATGTTATATTATTATATTCAGTGATTATTGAATTAATTTGATTTTTTTTTTACTTTATGTAACCACGAACAAAATATATTTTATTGCTCATATTACTTATACGTAACAGAACGAACAAAACACTATTCTTAAGTCTTATTACACAATAATGAATATTATAATATGTATATGTTTAGCATTAATTTATAATCATTTTATTATTTTTTTTTTTTGTCAATGTGCATTTTATAAGTATTTAAACGAACAAAAATTATATGCTTTAATATTACTAATAAAATATGATTTACTAATATCTTGGTTTGTGGAATATATTATATAGTTTTTATATTATATGGTTTTACTGTGACCAATACAATTTCTGTCCTTTATTCGTTCTTTTTTATCGATAAACCGCTAACGTGACTACACATATACAACATAATGCGACTGAGATAGACAAGTCAGTCATTTCCCTCTTCCCCCAATTATAATAGAGATCAATTGAATTAAAAGTTTTTCGGAAATGTTAGGCATATCTAAGTTGGTGAAGTCTATCAAGATAAAATAATAACTCGAATATTATTATAACACATAAAATTCCTTTTTTTTTCAAAATTTAACAAGCAAAACATCAAAATGATTGCATAACACATTTTTATTTATTCCATACGTATCCAGTGGGTCGATACAGTTATACTGTATAAAAGTGATTTATCTAACTATAGTCATCAGTGGGTGCAGTCACCATCCATTCGGTTTGTTTTTATTTTGTGAGCAAGTGTAAAAATGTATCATATCGTACAAGAGAGAAGCGCAACCAGAATGAGTGATATATCTGTCGTCTTTGATCCGTTTAAATCTGACGGTAATGACCGCAACAGGTATTGAAGCATGAGTTTAGCTTACGATGATCCGTCGTAAATCATTGTCAGGACAACTGCGCATTAGTAGTCACAATATATTAACATTAACCGACGATTTTTCTCCGTCTTCACTGACGAACGTAGCTAAAATTGCATACCCTAAACGCCGTCTAATCGTTATTTTTTATTCTTATTTCGATGTAATTTTTGTTACGAGTTAATTTTTAAAAAAAAAAAATTACTCTAATGAATTCAATTGAAGACTTGCACGAAACAAATTATACACAAGAAATGCAAAACGCTTTTTTGAACAGTGTGATAAACAAAAAAATTCAACTCAAATCCCGATTTACACTATAATTATAGTCAGACACCTTTCCTATATACTCGTACATATAATCGTATTCTATCGATTCGTATTCTCGCAATTTAAAAGTGATTCAAGAGTGTTTCCGTTCCGTCTTAATTGGATCTTGGTCATAGCTTACTATAATATATTGTGTTTAAAAATTTTAGCATCAGCGATTTATTATAACCAGTTCGATTGATAATTCAACACGTTTAAAAAAATAAAATTTGTGTAACTTAAATAAAAATATTTGTGTACGAGTCAATACAGACAACGTTTGTTGTTCATTCACGCTTTTCATGCAGACGCGTTTCAGACAAAACGTTCTCGTACAGAACGTCGGACGGAAGTTTTTCGGAAAGTAGCAACAGTGCCTGTCATCTCGTTAGGCGTCTAACGATTAGTGTGAATCGGGCTTATATAATTCCTACCTACCTTTAATTATGGCGGACGTTGTTTTTTATTCATTTTTCCCAGTACCGGACTGCAATTTTCAGACGTTTTCGCTGTACACATATTTTATGACCTGAGAGACGCCCGAGAAAAAGGAATAATATTAACAAATCCCATATAAAAGTAATATCTACCAGATTTTTATTAATTGAAAATTAACAGATTTTTTTTTACTTCAGAATTTTTAAGAATTATTCTAAATCGTTTATAAACATAATGATTACGCGTACGAGAAAAATAAAAAAGGAAATTTACTTTTAATTCGTATTTTTTTTCTATAACAAATTCATTGTAATTGGGTTTCGATAGTTTTTTAATGATAATATATTGACACGCACTGTCAGCTGTTGTAGGTAAAAAAAAATTCGTAAACTACTAAGCATACTCGTGTTTTTTTAAAATTTAATTGTTTTACAAAATGACAAGAAAAATAATTGGAATAGTTTTATACACTCATATATATATTCATGAACAGAGACATAAACAATATAACAAATCTGTACAACAAGGACATATTTCATAATGGGTGACTATTACAACTCAATATTATTCAATAAGTGCGTTTCGGACATTAAGAATGGTTTCAAATGTTGTCCATCATTTTGGTATAGATTATAAAAAAAAAAAAATCGGTGTTTTTACATATTTTTATTTACTCAGGTAAATTTGTCCACGTATGTTATCATGATTATATGTAAATCATATGTTGTGTACAGAGGAGTTATAAACACATACACACACACACTCAGATATTTTAGACGGATAAAAAGATATGCCTATATTTCAAAAGGCCACCACGCCATTACGCACATTGAGTGTGTGTGTATATGTGTATGTATTTGGTTTTTATTTTTCTTCTTCCAATAAATAAACCACAATTTATCATAATATAATATTATACTTGTTTGTATATTTATTTACATAATATATATTTTTTAAAAATAGTCATTTAGCAAATATTATAGTTTCAAAAAAGAGAAAATACACGTTTCTTTTATATTAATCAATATTCATTGTATAACGTAAATAATAAACATTATAAATGTATAACACTTCACAATCTCTTATCTTTCTTTCTTTCTTTTTGTCAAATCTAAAATTATAATAATCATTATAGTTTACAATGCTCTAATATATAATGATTAATTACATAATATATAATATATTGTTTTTGTTTGCAAATTCAATCACTCCGAATAAGTAATAACTATATAATAAATTATTAAAAATAATTTAAAACTATTATAAAAAAAAAACACTCTAAAAATCATTACTGATTAAAATATTAAATAACTTTATCAAGAAAAAAAACAAATGTAGGCAAGAGTATATTATAATAATACGTATTTATAAATATTTCATTTCACAAAAGATAATTATCAAAGAACGCCTTATGCTGTTATAATATAGAAAAATATTATTTTTATTATTATTTTGGTTTTTCTTTTTTTTTAATGTTAACTGTCTGTTACTAATATATATCTTCTTTTTTCATTATCTCCAAAACTCGATAATACAAATTAAAAATATAGTAGTAATATCATATTGAAGCAAAAAAAAAAAATTCTTCTCAATAATTTTACACAGTAACAAGTAATACACAGCCAGCTTATGTATATTTTAATTTTCTTTTTCTTCGAGAACATTATGTAATGCATATTTTTGTTGAAAAACATTTGTAAATACAATAATAGAAATAAAGAATAAAATACTTAGGATTACTTAACAATATTAAAATGATGAAAATCGTCAAAAAAAACCTACTTATACACGTTATATATATATGTATATAAGTGTGTATATATACACACACCACACATACATTCGTATTTTATCAATAAAATCTTTATAATAGAATATATATTAAAAATAATTCATTAATCAAAAAAAAATATATATTAATATATATGTATATATATATATATACATACACATATCATTATTACGAGTTTATAAAGATCGATCCAAGGACATTATTCATTATAGTTAAATTGCTTATCGAATTTATTAATATATTTGTTTTAGAAATATTATTAATATTTAAATTATCCCAAACGCTCTGACGCAATCACGTCAACTCTAATCTAAATAATATTCAACACGATTCCTATCATTTAAGCACCCTACCTCTAAAATTAATGTTACATACTTTATAATGAGATCGATTACAAATTAAATTTTCCTTATACTTTGGCTTTTTTTTTTGTAAAAGATTTGAATCCAAATAATGCTCCCCTTAAAAAAAAAACAAAAACAGAAAACAAAAAATTGTTATCGAGATCAAAAAAAAAAAAAATTATATCGTAAAATTAAAATTAAGTCTATCAATTTTTTTATTTGAACACATCTGAATTATTAAATTCTTAATTCATATTAAGACTATTAATTGTATATATATATATATATATATATATATATATATATATATATATATATAAACTTGTATTTTTCCAGAATATTTTGAGCTTTTTTATTTTATTATGAAGCTAATTTCAAGAAAGCAAAAAAAAAAATGTTTAATTAAAATTTCTTATGGAAGATATGTTAAATCAGGACAGGAGATTGTCTTAGAGAGCATTTACATAATAACAATAATATATAAATATATATATGTATATCTTTTTATATATAACCACATGTGACATAATTATTTTGTTTGTTTCTATCAAATTATAAATGTATTTATAAAATAAAAATGTAACAATTATTATTAAAAAAAAAAAAATTTTTTTTAATAAACAGAAAACTGTCACATGTGTTTAATATATTTCTCACAAAAAAAAAAAAAAAATCATTATACAATAAAATAATAATAGTAAATACAAACTCAAAGAGCGATTGGTAACTACTTATAATGTAAGTAATAAGTTAAAACACATTATTTAAATAATAAATAAATCAAAAGTAATACAACCAAGTAAAATAATGTAAATTGCGATATTATCATTGCGTTTGGGTAAACATAGTGCAGTTAAAACAATAATCTAAGTAAAATAAAATGCTTGTTCTCGATAATTTTTGAAAGAAAAAAAAATACTTCATTTGTAAAATGATTATAAAAAAAAATTATCCTGTGCGCATTTAAATTTACAAAACATTAATTCTAAAACAATCACTACAAATATAATTTTTATTATTATTATTATTGTTAAAAATGTATTGCTTTTTCTTAGAACATTATTTTATTGTTTTGTTTCATTAATATTTTTTTTTGTTTTTTTTTTTATAATAATACTTTGTCTTTTTTTTAAATTTATAACTATTTTGTTTGATAGATTTATTAAAAATTATCGACCAATTATCAAATTTAAAATAAAGTACGTCCCTAGGAACTGTTTTCAAGTACTAAAGCATTAAAAATAATATTCTTTATAAAATATTATGTGTCTTAAGTATAACATTACCTTAATATATATATATATATATATATATATATAATTTATAAATGTGTGTGTGTTGGGTATATTTTTAAAATACATATTAAATATAACTAACTATTATTACACGCTCTTAAACATAAATCAAAATTTGTTTTTTTTTTATTTTTTTATACATAAAACGTAACGGGGAAAAAACCTCGACAAAAGTTAATATTATAATATAATATAGAAAATAAAAACGCTTGATAGAAAAAAAATAATAATAAAAAATTAATAATAATAAAGAAAAAAAATTGTAATTTTGGCAGTTAGCGTATTGGTGCAGATTGTCGGCCGATCAGCGTGCGCGCGTTTGGTACTTGTCATCATTGGTGCGTCTCATCATCATCTTTTTTTTCATGCCAATTGCGCGGTTTCCAGGGAGCCGACGAATCTTGTGCACGCTTTCTTCCACTTGCACTGCGTGCACCATTTCTCACGGTGTTCCATGCCGTACACTTTGCGACACTTTTTTGTCTCCCCGCGCACTTTTCTCATCGGACTGCTCGGGAACCTCGGCCCGCCCAAATTCTGATACATCATTTTGATCTGTTTCTAAAACGGGATGAACGCGTATTATTTTTTTTTTTTATTTAAATACAATATTGTTTTTTATATTAATGTTTGTCGTATTATTATTATAATATCACAATTTACATAGGAGAATTCTCGCATATGGCGTGAGATTTTTTCGTATATGAGAGACGTGGATGGTCTCGGGACGTACTGCTGCGAGATAAACGACGTTATGGAAAATAAGTATATAGGTGTAATAAAAAAAAAACAGCGTTTAGTAGACTTTTGACGCGTTTGGAAACGAGAGAGAAGTTAAATATTATTGTATTGATGGCGAACAGTTAATTGACACAGTTAGTTAAATTGGGAAAATAAGAGAGGACATACACACGCGTATAGGACGATACCACGGTTTGTAGGAAGTAGGTTAACGGAGTCAAGTCGTAGAGGCAGAGAGGCAGGCCAATGTAAAAGTGGTTAAAGATCATTACATTAATGTGAAGATTTGTGGTGCGGATAAAGGGATGGCTATGCAAAAACGAGAATATATATATATATATTATACAGAGCCGATCACAGTCGTGCAGTGCCGGGAAAAAAAGGCGATGAGAAGGAAGAGTGATTTTTTTTTTTTAATGCGCATTTTACGATTCTAACGACGCGTACACAGTTCGACACGATACCATGGGTTATGACGTCTTCTGTGAAAATACTTTTTTTTTTAAAAAACAAAAAAAATGTTGGTCAAATTTCAATGGCCGTTAAAAAAAAATCCACTTCACCAACTCGACACGACACTTTTTGGGAAAACAACGATTTAAACTTATCCACACATATTATGCAAATATCGTATATATATATAATATATAGTAAATAATTTTGCGCACACGCACCTGTCCGTTTAACGACGTGAACGGCCAACTGGCAGTGTTGCCGGACGTGCTTGGTATATTCATCGGGCAAGCTCCCGGCCGTGGTATGATCAACGTCTTTTGATATTCCGGATCTGTAAATACGTTTTCGGAAACGAAAACAGCAAAAAAAAAACAATGTATTAAAAATACGTCGTTTTGGACGACGACGACGACGCACGCACGCAGCCGTAATGTACAGGATTTATTATTATAATACGAGAAATAACGGAATTTAATAATAATAATAATACTAGTTATGATTCGTACGAATAATGATCATCGTATTGGGCGCGCATCCTTTACCTTCGTGCGGCGGACGGGCCATGTCTCGGTGCGACAGTGTCGGCGGCGAAGACGCCGCGCCGAGTTCCACTTCAGTGTAATAGAATTCCTCTTCGTGATCGTCGATCGAATCGTTTGTCGATTCGTCCAGCGGCGATTTTTCGCGTCTCGGTCTGTGGAAAAAAAAAAACTTTGAATATCGATCGCGTATAATATACATATATACCTCATCACAAATGAGAAACGAGCGAAAAGCAAAAAAAAAAAAAAAAAAATCGTAGCAATTCGCTCCTGTTTTAAAAGAACGGAAAAAGTGCGCGTATTCGACCACCACTCCTCATTAACACGATCCACTCGTTATTTGTCCTACACAATACGTCTCTTCGCACAGACGCACCAGAAATCCAGAAAAAAAAAACGTTATGCTGACGACCCTTCGAGAAATCAAATTTTTCTCTTAATGCCCATCACAAAAAAAAAAACGATTTTTCGTATTTAATAACTGCTTAAAAAAAATAATAAGAAAAAGAAGAGAACAACACCGCCTTCGAAAAACGTATGAAAAGCGTTTCTCGTTTAGCAGAACGACGTGTAAATCGGTCCGCAAACGTTGTTTAGAGATCATTGCGACTGTGTCTTAACCATACTCGCGAGTATGAGCACGAATGAATTTGTTTTTCGTTACAAGTATTTCAGAAAGAAAATAAATTTTTCTTTTTAAATTTCAAATCGGTGAACGGACTTTTACTCGCAGTATATACTGAATCCGATCGAATATAAAAAAAAAACGACAAACAACAACACCTGGTCATATTGCAAAATTTTTTATTTTCTCAAGAAATATATTTAAAATCTATACAACGTGTATACGGGAGGGAGGGGGGGGAATAAATATAATAACATTCCGACGACGTATAGTCACGATAATTTGAAATTGACCAAAAATCAAGAAGCGTCTATCCCGGCCGGGACGCCACCCCGCGCGGTCTATACAACTAGAAACGAGCCGCGTTTTTAGTAGGTCACTGGGCCATTGCCATTTTGCAGGACACTGCGCACGTTATCCGCGCGTAAGGGATTAATTATTTCGTTTGATTGTAAAAAAAATTGGAGCGGGAGAAAAATCTAGTAGCGTCGATTCCCCGTAATTTCCATGAATTCCCTCCCTTTAAATAATAATAATAATAATAATAACACGGGTCGTAGAGTGCGATATTGAGACGGTAATACGCGTTTGGTCGGGAGACACGAGAGCCAAGAAGAAGTGACGGAGAAGTAGTTATGGCGATGAGACGAGAACCGATTATACAGCGAAACGTTTTTTGTGAGGTCTCATAAGCATAGCGCCCCTGGGCCGCACGCACATACGCAAAGTCCGGTTAATTTATACCGGCGCGTATAATAAATCAAGACAAGCACGGGGATTATATCGATTCGTAAGCGTATTTGAACTTGTTCGTTTTTCCGGGAAAAAAAAAAAATTCGATCGATTTTCGTTCTATTCTCTGTATGTACGCGCGCGCGCGCGTTCCTATTCGGTGTCATCAGCGCCGGTAATGACAGTAGTTAGTGGTGGTGATGTTAACCCTCGTGAATAATATTCAACGACGACAACGACGACCAGGACATACACACACAAGGACACGGCCCGCGGTCGTGTTATTATTATTATTATTATTATTATCGTGTACAATAACAGTATTAATGCAGTTGTTGCACACGCGGAACTATAATAATAATAATAATAATAATAATAATAATAATAATAATAATAATAATAATAATAATAATAATAATAATAATAATAATAATCATAATCATAATCATAATAATAATAATCATAATAATAATAATATTAATAAATAAATAAATAATTGCGCTGTTTGCACGCTTACCCAAGGTGATTTTGGCGCACGTGCAATTCGATGGAAGCCACCGTGGTCGTGATCATAACGCATCCAGGCCAAGTGCATTGAAAAACTGTACGGCAATCCGACTGCAACACACGTGGAAAAGAAAGAACAAAGATTATTATTGTTCGCTCGAACGCGCGGTGTTTATTATTATAAGAATAACACGACGGAGTTCTCCCGAGGTTATGACGAAAACGCGTCTTGCGGGCCCGCACGCAAGGTCAATCAATATATAATTGGGCCCCGTTTGGACTAATGATATTAATTGACCGATAATTTTTCAGCTTCGGATTGAAAAGCCATATAACGGGGAGAACACTTTTTGTACACTTTCAAGAATAAGACTAAACATGGGTCGTTAAATTGTGTAGAAAACTGTTTGCTACGTACCGAGATCAGCAGCCGCTGCTGAAAGTGACGAGATTGCCGGTTTAGAAAAAAAAATAATAATAATTCGTAGGCCATACGAAAATGGTAAAAGAGAAAAAAAATTACTTTTAATAATAATCCTAGTAGTTTAATTTATATTAATGAGTTTATTTGCGAATAAAAAAAAAAATATATATATATATATAGCGTACACTCTCTTACAGTGTTATGTAAGTGCGGCGAAGTAATTTAAAAAAAAATAAAAGTAACACACACACACACGCGCGCGATTAAGTACGAGAAAGTGAAAGGAATTTTTAGTTATTTTCAAAGGGTACTATATTTTATATATATATATATATAACACTTAGCCGATCGTGAAAATCGTACAATTTCCCATCGAATACTATATTATTACAACGTTATAATTATTATATTCTCGCGTAGTGCCCCGGTTACGAAACGAAAAAAAAATGTCTATTTTTTATATATATATATATATATATATATATATATATTAGATTTTTTTTTTCTCTCTTTCATTTTTGCTTCGATATTATAATAATAATAATAATATACGTAATTCGCTTATATGCATATTTTGTGTGTTAAATATTTGGTAAAAAAAAAATAAACTGTTTACACTCGTGTTTTTGTGGACTGTACCAGAGCAGACAGACAGACGACACGCGTCGCGTTGACTTTTTTTTTGTTGCTATCATCCGCGCGTAATACCTGTTTAATATAACAAAAAAAAATAACGTCTGGATAAGAACCGTTTGATTGATATTGCTGCAGAACGACGAAACAACAACAATTATTATTTTACACAACAGTCGACACAATGTGTGTGTATACAATAATATATATATATATATATATATATATTTAAAATTGAATAGATATTGTCGTCAATGAGCAAAAACGCGTTTTTGTCACCCAGTAATGGGGGAAAGGGGGAAACGCGCACACAAAATATTGTACGTACGTAATAAGATAATATTTTTTTGCGATGATTTTTTTTTATTTTTGCGCGCGTATCGTTGCTAAACAATTTCTCAAAAATTCAAGAACGGATGGCAGACGACGGTCGTGTAAGGGAGAGGGCTGCGACCATACATTTGTATATATATATATATTATATTATATAGACATGCATTTTTTTCTATCTATCGTTTTATATAAAAAAAACACACGCACAATTTTGCCCCGAGGAAACTATAAGATTGATTTCGAATTGAATTGAAAAAAGTATTTTACGATAATAATTTAGACATTTTAAAATAATAATAATAATATTAATAAAACGTATTGCTAACACACCACCACGGACGACGGAACAGCGATCTGTGCAAGGACAATAGTATATTCTGCGTGGTGCACAGATTAGTTGCAAAGTTTCCGCAACATAGCGCTCTTTCCAAATCCGTTGTGACGGCGTTTGAGAATCGGTGTTGAAAAAAAAAATTGACGCGCAAGAGCTCTTTTACTATATTTTTTACTGAAAAAAGAGAGGGAGGGAGGACGAGGACTTGAGGAACTTTTACGATGTGAAAGTGGTTATCATCGGAGAGGATGTGAAGGAGGAGGTGTAGTCCACGCATTATATTGAAGTGAATTCCTTTATAGAACGATAATTTTCTTATTTGATTTTGCCCATTTCGAGCACTACATACAATAAGCCGACCGGGGCCTTTTTACAAGCCAAAAGGACGATTTCGCGTGTGCGCGTATTGTAATCTCAAACATTTGGACGGGAATAAATAGAGAGAAAACAAAATTATATTTTAATGTACCGTTCGGTTGTGCGGGCGGCTGTTTTCTTTCCACACAACCCTCGACAGCGCGTAGATACGTGCCAATGATTTCGCGAACGAGGCCGTTTGGTCGAGAGAACTATTTTTTTTAGCCCATAATTTGAACGTGTAATGGATGGGGGGAGGATGTGGCAAGGACGTTTGTTTTTTTTCTCATTCGGATGTTTTATTCACATTTCAATACGTTCGAATCGTGTTTCTATTTTCCCCGCGGTAGAATTTCGCGAATTGCTTTTTACATTTTCTTTTTTTAGGTCATCGCGGTTGACCGATTTCTTGGAACGCGAAAAAAAAATCGATACCACAACACTGCCGGTAGTTATTTTACTTTTTAAACGCCGTATTTCACAGAGATTCTCGTATACATAGCGTTTCAAAAACCGGTGTGCCGGGAGCACGTGGTGTCGCGCGATTTTTTAACAAACATTTCAATGCGATTCGTATGATTTCGATTACAGTGTAATAAAAAAAACTATTATAACCGAAGTATTCGGAAGAAGAAGACGGATTCAAATTTCATATTTGCATTATAAGAAAAAAAAAAAAGAAAAAAATTACGAAGTATTTCTTTATCTTAAACAAACCGCGTCGTTTTAAGTGATATTCGCTATGGGGTAATTTACTGGTGCGCAGAAAACGAAAAGTGAGAGAAATAGAAAACGGCGAAAACCGGGCGCGTGGTGGTGTAAGGTATGGCAGCGCACAAAAAAAAAAAACACCATTTCGAAATGAGGCCAGTGCAGCGGCGGCCGCGCGCCCGAGTATATTATATCGGACGCCAAAATGGGTCAGGTCGCGCGCGCGCGTGTGTATTACACTCGACGTGTAGTAAGTAGTACGCGGCGTGTGCTGGGAATGGTCCGGGGAAAAACGAGGTCAGTAGGCACGGGTGGAGCGCGGAGATGATTTTCTGGCGCGTTATGGGAACGACGACTACGACGACGTTATAATAAAGTCGGATCGATGCGCGGGAAGTTTAAGAGAGGGACGGCCGCGCGTTATACAGCGAGTCCGCGCGGAGGGGAACGCGCGCGCGCGCGCACGCTGCACGGCGGTAGTTTGTTGTACGCACCCACGTGCCGGTACAGCCTGCGCGTGCAACCCGTCGTCGACAACCACCACCCGCGCGAACGGACGCGGGCGGCGGTTCGAAGGCGAGCGCGCGCGCACGAGCAACGCTAACGCAACTGTCACGGCGTGTGCGCGGCGCACGCGGCGGCGGCGGCGTTCGGACAAACGCGTGCGGGGCGCCGCGGTGTGTTGACGAGAAGAAAACGCGTTCGTGTGCGCGCGTGTGATGTGGAAAACCCGACTTTGGCGCATACCACCGCCGTCAACGGGTTAGCAACGAAACGCCACGGGGCCGCCCGAGACAACGGGACCGCCGCGCCATCGCTACTGCACATCGTCCTTTGTTGTCGTATCGATCGGCCACGCGTAAACAAAAGCTCGGTGTAATACACCCGGGGGCCGGCGGCCAGTGACGATAGAGTAATGGACGGGGGAAAAAAAACACCCCGCGCCCGTAACCCCCAATCGCGCGTTAATCGGGTCATACGTTTAACCCGGTTAACGGCGACCCACTTAGCTTAGTTAAAATAGTAATCGCGCGTGTGTGTGTGTGTGTATGCCTGGAAAAACAAACCGCGGAAGGTCGCGGCGAATTTCCTTACATAAATCCGAATATTATTTTTATTTACAGTTATTATGTCACAACGACAACACCGTGGAAAATAAAAACTGTATACGGAGAAACCGCGTACGCCGCGAGAGATTGTCGTCGACGTTTGACGACGAAAGGAATAATGCGCGTTTTGTTTTTGCCGCGTATTATAATAATAATAATAATAATATACGCGTGTAAAACGTAATGCTATTAATAAAACAATAATAAAATTAATAAAAAGAAAAAACAAACTGCGCGTATCGCCGCCGCGTTCCAAAAACTAGGTCAGGTCGACCCGATTCCAGCGACCGCCGCCGACACGGAGAGCTTCACACACACACAATGACCCACTCACACACACGTGCATACACGCGCGCACGCAAAAGAGGCCTAGTTTTGCGCGATACACCCACCACCGCCACCCCTCCTGTGCCTCGTCGTCGCTCCTCAACAACGGCAGCACCACGATCGTCGCCGAATAACGAAAAATGTGATGGCCGCCGGTATCCGTACGCCGCCGATTACGCTTTGCCGGTCGGACGACTTGTAAACGCGCGCAACGTATCTCTCCTCCACACGCATAAAAAACCGTTTCCTCCTCCTGCTCTTATTACAACATCACTCACCGGATCCCCGTTTTTATACGCGCGTACGACGATGATAATAATAATAATAAAACCGTGTAAACGCGCGTATCCGCCGCCACAGCAGCACGTGTACGCGGGCGTAATTAATTAAAAATATATATTACACGCTGCTGCAGGTGCAGGTGCGCCAGGAGGATAGGACAATAGGAAAACTCGTTGCCGTCGTTCACGGCGTTTATTAACAATCAATCTCGCGCGAATTCATTCCCCCCTCCTCAACCGTTTTTTTTTTTTTTTTTTTTTTGTTAATTTCTGTTTCTGTTTTTACAATAATTGCGAGGGCGAGTGTGCCGTCGGGCCAGATTATCCGTATGCGTATAATTATTAATATACGTACACAGAGTGGAGATGTCGCGTTCGACTTAATAGTTTAAGTCCCCCCCCTCCCCCCGCGGTGGAATAATTATACGGTCCGATTTTCGCATTTACTTGTAAATAAACGTGTTGTTGTACACACGTTCAAATTGAGATACTTTTGCGTCGCGGCGGTTGTTAAAACGAGGAAAGAAAAAAAAAAACCTGTACTCCCGGACGACGACGGGCGGCGCGGGCTCGACGATATCAAGGTGGGGGTCAAGGCGGCACGGAAATAGGCGTAGCTCGAAATAAAACATCGTCGTGATATTTAATGGTCGCGCGCGCGTCGGCGAAGAAAACACGGGGACCCAACCGCGCCGCACCCGTTAGTAATGCTGCGGTGGAAAACGAAAAACGTTTTTCTTTCGGTTTTTTGTTTTTTTTGTTTTAAATTTTAATTTTCACGCACTCTTTTGCCAAAAATTCCTCGTAATTGAGATGTTTTTTTTTTTTTTTTTTGTAAGGCCACACTCTTATTTTTAGTTATCCAAAAAAAAAAAAAAAACCGTAATGTTACACATTAAATATATATATATATAAATAGCCGTAGAGCACGTAAGCGGAAAAAAATTGATAAATTCGTTGTCGGTTGTTATTATTATTATTATTTTCTTTTAGAGAATTCCTAATTAAATTTTCAAAATAAAAAAAAAAAAGACTACAACATTATTATATTCTAGAAAATAAAAAACCAACGGATACTCTGGAATACATTTATTGTTTTTCGCTACCGAGATGCAATAGAGACACCCACTACAACAACGCGCGCGCTGTCGATCTCGTCAGTTTGCATGACGTCATTGCAATATGTGTGTAATGTTGGCCGTCATAAACGTATAATTGCGGTAGGTATATTACACCTGTTATGTTTACGCACAATAATTCGCAAATATTGTTTTAAACGCGTATGAGAGGGACGAAAAAAAAAATCGCGACTAATTATACAATAATAATAATAAATAATAATAAATAATAATAATAATAATAATAATAATAATAATAATAATAATAATAATAATAATAATAATAATAATAATAATAATAATAATAATAATAATAATAATAAATAATAATAATAATAATAAATAATAATAATAAATAATAATAATTATTATTATTATAACGACGCGTATACCGCGGAGTTTTACGTTTGCGTAATATTGTTTTCGTTATATAAATTATAATTGTGAATTTTCATATTTTACGTTATATTTATATATAATATATGGTATTTTTTTATAAACGTATATATATATACGCGTGTAGATTATTATTCCGATTTTACGACGACGAGGTGTGTGTGTGTGTGTGTCTCTCTCTCTCTCTCCTCGTGTCGTCGTGGATCGAATTGATATAATTACAGTGAGACAATTCCCCATATTATAACGATGTATAATAAAATATAATTCGTTAAATAAAATTACATTTTTTTTTTTTTTTTTTTTTTACATTTCTCAATCTAAATTTGAAAAGAAACAATAATCGAGTTTCGTTTTCGCTTATTATTCTTAAATGAATTGTATACATTTTTCGTAAAAAATGTCGATTTTAACGAGTTTGAAGAGAGAGAAAAAAAGACTTCGGGAATATTTAATTTCTCGCAACAACTTTTTCTTCTTGTACAGTTCCTCTATTCGTCTTTTTCTACTTCTTCCACTTTAACCGGAATTCGATTTCAATTCATTCGTCACGCGTGTAAAATAGAAATAATATCGGATTCGTTATTCGGTGATGAATTCACGTATATCTATAACATTATTGACGATAAATACCGTCGTCGTACAGCTCTCAAGAATATTTTTTCGTCGTTTCACCGTATTACACAATATATATATATTATTTTCGAAAAACGTCGAACAAAATCAATGATAAATAAGCCTTAATAGAAAACGTTCGATATCGTATGCATTTTATATGGCGAGATGAATTTCGTTAAACAACAATAATTGAAAGAAAAAAAAACCCCAATTTCATTTATCGCCCCACGCCCCCGTATATACGAGGAAATATACGAATTAAAAAAAGATTTAGTAGAAACGAATATTGTTAAATTGGCTAAAAGAGTAAAAGAAAAAAACCGACCCCCCGTTTATTATGTTTAAGCTGCGGCGGAATCGCGCCCGGACCGCCGGAGGACTCCGAAAAACGCTGCGAGAAAAAATTCATATAAACACACGGTCTCGTCGTATACGCGAAATAAGGTGGACGACCGACCGAATTTGGGTTAACCACCGTTGTTGTTAAACTCGTGGCGTGTTCGGGGCGGGAGGAGAGGGCCGTCGATCGATTTGCGGCACTCGCGCGACACATATACGCGAGACTGTATTGTTGTATACGTAGGTCGTGTAACCACGCGTGGTATATCGATCGTCACCGCGAAGTTTCGTACCGTAAAATGATATTTTAATAATAATAATAATCGTTAGACTATTATATATATATATATGAAGACATATTATAATAATAATAAAAGTATAATTTGTTTTTTTCCCTCTCGTTTCCACATGAAAACGTGCGTAGTGCGCGAAAACGAAAGATTTAAAAAAAAATAAATTTTACGCCGATTTCTTCTCGACGCAAACATCACGCGATAATACACACACACACACACGTACACCGAACGGAAATTAAAATTTTCATTTAGAACTGGGAGCGAAAAATCGTCCCGATAATGACATAGCGTGACCAAAATATCCACAAAAAAAAAAAAAAAAAATCCCGAAAAATTCGTGTTTGCGCGAAAACGTACGCTTTTAACGCTTATTTAATATGTTCTATTTCGATTATATAATGTGTTATTATTATATGTCATCTGCAGCGTTACAGAGGGCTCGGAAGTTTTCAAAAGACGATGTTGTTTTTTCACTGTATTCTAACGATTTACGTCGTACATGGCGGGTCGTAATCTATATACGCGGCGCATTTATAATATTTCATTTACAGAGTCAAATAACCGATTTTCAGTCGTAAATTTAAACAAAAAAAACCATAATAATATAAACGTATACATTTTATTTTCGAGAAAACAAAAAGCAAATTTATTTTATAATTGAATGCTCCCCTGTATTTCGTATAGATGCGAATTCTTTCGGTACATCGTCATTTATTTTATTTGAAAATTCCTATTCTATATTTATAATGGAGCTAAATCACTAAATTTGTTTTCGTGACGTATAGTAGACCTTAATATAGTTTGTTTCAATTCTTCTCGTGCATGAAGAAGAAAGCATATTGCATTAGCAATACAACTGTACGGATATTACGTGATTCTGTATAAAATTGATACAACAATATATGTTATAATAACCGTTCGTGGTTTTATGATGGATAACCCAAAAAATTTTATAATATAATAATTTTGTAATTCTTTATATACAATTTGTATTTTTTATCACAAATAATGATAAAAAATTATCTTGATTTTTGAAAGGATTTGTTATAAATTTTAACGGGGTCTATTGTAAACGTTTTAAGGGTGACTAAGCCCCCTTAGTCCCTTCTCCTAGTTACGCCGTTGCCGATTCTGCAAGAACGAAAAAACAAAAAACTGCGTATTTTTCGAACGCGTTTTTTTTTTCGTAAAATAATAATTGTTTAAGACTAATTTTTATTTCAAAATTTTTTCCTCCTCCGACGACCGAAGTACTCTAAAACAGACGAAATACGCGCGACGAAAACACTGTGGAATTGGGTAATATAACGCGTGTGTTAAATACGTAACGATCGGTTTTAAAGTAAATTAAACGGCGGCGGTGGCGGTATTAGAGAGCGATTACAATATGCGCGTTACAGAGAATTAATATAAATGTTATATTTCGAAGACGATACCGAAAATGTTTTTGACGATTTTTCATATAATATATATATATATATATTAATTTACATATGGAAAACGCGTATTTCACAATATACGATGTTGAAAAAAAAAACGTCCAAACGTGTTAAACGTTTCTTTTTCTTCGCCCCTTCTCCGCCACCGCGCACTAATTTGTAATATTAATTATGTGTGTGTGTGTGTGTATATATATATATATATATATATATATAGAGAGAGAGAGAGAGAGAGAATGTCTTTAACACCGCCAAAATGCGCGTGTATGCGGCAAGGTAATAAAAATAATATTCATATATCTCGTACGCAACGACGGGACACGCGTTATTATTATTATTAGGCGGTTTTCAACTTTCACTTTCCAAATTGCGCTCGACGAAAAGGTTATTATGATAAACATTATATTGTAATATAAATAATATATAATATTATGTACGATGCAAACGGTTTTATTATTAAAATTAAAATAACGCGAATCGTATACGTTCATTCGCGGGCTAATGGGATGGTTGCCAACCGGCCGAAGAATAATCCGAACATTATTTACAATTTTATATTTTATCGACTTTCTTGCACTTAGGAAATGAGATTATTATAATATACAATCGTGATGTACAAATGTTATATAAATTTTTTTTTTCAAACCTTTAAAAAAAATTTACTTATACCCATTATTGATACGTAACTTATATACGCGCGTTTCCTAATTTAAACGGAATTTGTTTAATCATCGTTAGGTTTATAAACGCATATTTATCTTTTTCTTTTAACATTTGGTACGACGAGTGGTTCGCGGAATCGTATTAAATTATCTAATATTCGTGGTCCGCGCAGAGGTTCAAAAGGCTGATATGATTTACAGACGGATATATTATTATTATAGAATGATGATCGAACGATTATTGTAGGGAAACAAATATCTTTTTCTTTAACACACACACGTCGTCCGTATAATAATAAAAAAAATAATAATAACAAAATATATATATTTCTTGGCAAATATTTGTATATAGGCCCATAGGCCCATAGGCTGATATCTGGTCGCATCCGTGAGGGGGCTTAACGTTTTTGTTTTATCCATTAGCGTAAACACAGACATTTTTAGGCGCTTCAACTTATTAACTAGTGATTACTCCTACATTACCACACACACACATGGCGTGTAACCACGGCGGCAAAAACACCATGTGTATATGTGTGATGTACACACACACACACGGTATGTTTGCTGTGGTCAGAAGCGGCGAATAACAACGTTGTTCGCGTTTGCCCGCCGTGGCACAACTGAGCGCGGTCGGTCCGTCGGTTGCGGACCGCTATTCATACGTGTTTTTCTATGTGACTACCCCCCCTCTTTGTTGTGTCCCCAATTTTCGCCAATGCCCAGGCCCTCCCAAAAAGGAGGTTTCTTAACCACCTGTGTCTAGGGCCAACGATAATCTCAATCCGGGCCTGGATACAATGTGTTAAATTGTTTTTTTTTCTTTTCGCGGCGTATTAATATAAATACGCGTTTTTCTTCTGTAGATTATATACATACAAGGATGCGTAACCTCGTCTTTGTACACAATAACGTTAAACGCGTCGTCGATAATAACACAATTAACGACGATATTTAAGAACAAAAAAATAAAAATACTTTGTCCACAGATAATACGTATTACACGCGTTAATTACGACATATATATATATATTATTTTATTTAATATTTTACAAATATTATATATATACTATTATATACAGACATGCGTCGAAACGTTTTTAACGAGGTTCACGAACCTTTATATTTATCGATAGAGAGAGAGAGAGAGAGTCAACAACCAAAACCATTATGTATAAATGTGTTCCAGTCATCGTCATCACTTTATATATAATATTATGTACAGGGTCAAGGTTCATCGATCGGAAAAATCTAACCGCGGTATGTGGTGTACCCACTGCGGCGCGGACTTTGAAAAAGTCCCTCTCGGACGGCGCGCACGCGCACACTCCTCCTCCTACTACTTCTCCTCCTTACACCTCCACTGCCGTCCGTCGCGAGGCGACAATCCCCGGGGTATAGGTTCTTTTGTGTTACCCGCCGCGTTACTTCTTTTTTTATTTTCATAAATTATTATCGCATTTCGAAAAAAAAAAAAAAAGAAAAACGTACATGAATAAACTGCACGGTGCACCGACAACGTACGGGCGGGCGGAGGAAGAGGAGAAGGCGCCGCCGTCGATTACTCACCACGGAGGTGAAACGAAGCAGCGGCGATTCCTCTAGTCCCCTCCTCCTTCCACCTCGTCGTAATTGATTATATATATATATATATACGCGAGAAAAAACAACAAGGTTTTTTTGTTTTCTCAATATTAATCTAAAAATGAACTGCGCAGTTACGCGCGTATAAAAATCATTCCGAGTTACCGCCGTAATTATTAGTCTACTATATACACACACGTCACACGACACGGGGGAAATTTCCATTCGTTAATTTCCTTTTTGCGCATTTTCTAAAACTTTTATTTACACATATACGTATTTCGCAATAACAACGAATTCTAACCGATTTTCATACGCGATAAAACAACGGACAAAAATCGCGTCCCAAATATTATAACGGTTAGTAAATATAAATATTATTTCGGTTCGTATTATTGCGAGAATAATATCGTAACAAACGAGCGTCATCATCCTGTGCGCGATATAATAAATATGCACAAAACGATACGTGCGAACAGTAAATATATATATATACGATAAACACAAGAAATAAAAAAGAAAAAGAAGAAGAAGTTTAACGGTAGTTTTCACGCGGAATACCGCTCCTCCGAAACCATCGGCCATTCCACCGGTGAGAAGGAGCAGCAGCAGCAGTTGGATGACATTGGCCCGAGGTCGTTACCCCAACGATCGAACGTCCGTCGTATTATATACACTTATTACTGCGCACGCACACGCCACACACACACACACGCGCGCGCACGTATATTATTACAGTAAATATGTAATATATGTGTATACTGGGTACAACAATAATAATAATAATAATAATAACAACAACGACAATGATAATATTATTCGAGATGTAAACACAAGATCAGATGATGACGCGACAGTGCGCGTTAGTACACGTTATGTGGTGAAAGAAAACGACGAAAGACGCGCTGAGGGGGGGGGATTATATAAATAAACAACGTAAGAAGAAAATAATAATAGGAAAGAGTAAATTGTAATTTTTTTTTTTTTTACGTTTTATAGGTACATTATAGAACAACAACGCACGTTCCGAGATAAAAAAAAAAAAATTAATATTCTATTTATTTACATATATTATGTATATAAATAGACTCCAATCCTAATAGAATTTTTTTTGGGGAGAGAGGAGGGAAATCATGGAGATCACAACGTTTCGTTGCGCGTGAAGAAACGCGCTGAACTTAATGGGAGTCACACCAACCACCGGCATCGAACAAGTTTTATGAAATGAAATTTTATTTTTAAATAAATCGTGTTCGGTTTTTAATTCTAATCGATGAATAAGCTATAACGTTTTCTTGTTCTGCAGGCGACACCGAGAGTGACGAGTACGAAATAACAACAACAACAACAACAAAAAGCGCCCCCGATTAATCATCGTCGATTCGTACGAAAATTTCCAAAAGAAAAAAATCTCGTTCCGACAATATCGTTTTTACGTTTAAGACAATATTCAAATAAATGCAATATTGTTAAAACCCGGGTTTTCGAAATAGGAAAAAAAAAAAATGTCAAAAGATTTCCACGCTATAAGTTACTGTAGTCGTTATAATTGTATTGGGAACTCGCGCGCGCTTATCGATCGCGGGGACGACGGCGGCGACGGCGGCGGTTCGGCTGCGGAAGACGTAACGCAACAGGACTACTATAACTGCTTATAACAAAAAAAAAATCCTAAAACCAATCTAAATCTATACAATAATACGTAGGCGGATATTTTTTTTTTTATAACATAACAATACGCGTTTACGAAATTTTTTTTTTTTATATATATAAAACGATGCTTATGAAAATGTAGAGTACGTTATTAAATAGGTAAGCGGATATTCATAATATGACGGTATTATGGGAAAAAAAAAAAAACGTAGAAAATAAACCGAATATCGAGAAAAGGGTTTATAATCGGACATTTAAAACGAAACGAATTTTTAAATAATTTTTTTTTTTTCGTCAAAAATCCGACGACGCTTATTTATATTGCGTAAAAATTAAATATGTATATATATATAAAAAAATTAATACATTTGCCCGGAACGAAAAAAGTGATGACGTTTACATAATATATGTATATATTGTCAGAGTATAGTTTACTGTACAGACGAAAAACGTATTTAAACGTTATATAAATACCATACACACACACACACAAACGGCGTTTGTATACACAAGACAAAATGACAACAGATTGCGCGCAATGTAACCGGCCGTTGATCATTACGATGATAATTTGTGTGCATAATAATATAATACACACACATATTGTACTAGAAAAAAAAAATGGTATTGTGCACACTGTACACACAAAAGAAATTCATGACTTATGTCATCGAGCGCGTATATATTATTATATGTATAAAACGGTTTTTATTTCTATTTATTATTTTTACTTTTACTTTACTTTTCTTTTTCGTTTACACGTTATATACGTCGTCGTCGTCGTCATCGCGTTTTGTTTTCACGACCAATATTAACACAAACTAAAAAATATACGAGCGCGCGTGTGTGTGTGTGTAAAAGTCAAAACACAAAAGACGAAGAAAGAAAGGGAAAAAAACGCGCCGCGCACTTCGTACAACAGATTTCCATTACTTATTTTAGTCAATACGCGTTCTCTGAAGGTAGGTCGTCGTCGTCTTCGCGTCGTCACCCCGTATTATTATTATTATTATTATTGTTATTATTATTATATATTATGTATACACAAAACCGCATATTTACAATATTATAATACTATAAACGCTTTATATATTATTAATTATTATACATGATAATATTATTTAATATATATACATTTTGCGAATAGTCTCGTCATGACGTGTTATACAGGAAAAAAAGTGTGTAAACGCCTTAATTACATGACGTATAGAAATTTTATAATAATAATAACTAAAAATATACGGTAAGAAAAAAACCTAAGGCGCGTTTCTTTATACGAATAAAATAATTTGTTTTTTAAGGATATTACAAAAATTCGCAAAATATATTTCGTTAACGCGCAATTTAATAATGTTATTATTATAGTTGAAAACAAAAAAATACGTGTCAGCCCACCACCACTCAACACATTATATATACTCGTATATATATATGTATATACGAGTATATAAAAAATACTCTTCGTACAATGATAAAATTAATTACATATTAAAAAATTACAATGAAAATTTCGCAAAATCCTATACGTAAAGATAATATTTATACGTCTAACGTTGATTTCGTGTTATTTAATAATAATTATAATAATAATAATAATAATAATATTCTTACTTTGTACAATATATATATATATTTTTTTTTTTTGTGTAATTCGAGAGATGCGTAGAACACACACACACGTGTAACGAGTATTGTGTACAATTATGTATTGTGTCTATATATTATAATTCGCGATATTGTTTATATATATTCATAAAACAGTTGTGCACTTCGCAATGTGTACACACAATTTCGCGGACTTTGTATATAATATACGCGAATAACGTCACGATATTATATATTATATTAACGACAAAAACACAATAGCGATTTTTGTTTTGTTTGTTTTTTCAAATCGTACAATTTAAATACGCATATTATTTTCAAATAACGTAAATGTACGGATTAAAATTAATTTAATTATATACACTATTACGCGAAACAGTAGTGAAAAAAAAAAGATAAATTGCAATACAATAATACTGTTGTCCTCCTTGCAACACATACACACACACACACACACACACAAAACATAGCAAAATTCCCACTTTCAGCATACCGATCAATCTGCAGTGGTGCGATAAAAAATTTGAAAACAGATTTGAATTTGTCATGAATTTTACTACAGAACGACTTTCCCACTTTTTCATTTTTTTTTTTTTATTTTGAAATCTTTAAAAGTTGATTATTGTCGAATTTTTTATTTTAAAATTGTTCAGTTAATTTTTAAGGATTTATGAGAAAAAATAAAAAATGTGAGAAAGTCGATCCGAAGTAGACTTCACGACGAATTCAAATTTATTTTCAAATTTCCTATGGCATCACTAGATCGATCGGTACGTATTTGGAAGTAGGAAACGTCTATTTTGCTATGTTTCGTGTGCGTACGACGAAAAGAGAAAATATCCGTTTTCAATCCCCTTAATAAAAAAAATTCGATTTTTTTTTTGTATTTCCCAATCGTACGTACCTATTTGTATAGAAAAAGAAATACTATTGGCCGACTCATTTTAATTATATAGGCACTCGGTCAAAAACGAAAATCCGAATTAATTTTTATACTTTCAAAACACGCGACGTATAATATGTATATTAATATTTCTGTCCGCAACATTTGCGAATTCAACAACAACGACAACAAAAAGAAACATTGATTCCTCCTACCAATTTTTTTTTAAGTTTCAAACGAAAATTATATACGTTTTATATGAAAAACCACTGTGGGGATTTGTTTATAAATGTACAGAGAAGGGATTTCGCATATATTGTTTATACTTATTGCGCACGACGAGGGTAAGAAGAAAAAAAAGACGTGTACGATTTATCGGTCACAGAATTCGTTGGAAAAATGTATTTCGCGTTATTATACAGAAAACACGTTTTGGACATTTAGAGAATACTTTTTAAGTCTATATTATTATTAGCGTCATTTATTTATACGCACGTATATAAGTGCAGGACAAGGTAGTGTAAAAAAAAAATTCGTGTTTCTAGTACATATTGACGAGAAAAATACTCGTCAGCATTCGTCAAACAAACAAATTTCCCGATTTTTCCTCTTTACTCTTCTAGTTATTCTCGATTTTCTGCACCGTATTTCGACAAAACCGTTGTTTCGGTCACCTTTAAAACTTGTAAAAAAAATTTGAAACACTATTAATAGGTCCAACAGAATTGTCTATATATAAGCATCATTGTAAAAGTAAAATCGGTACATTGTCTGCGCTTCATAGATCGGTTCTTTGGAGTTCGCGACGCCACTGATGAAGATATTACACTTATATTTATATTGAAAAAAAACAAATCTTGGCTCGAGTACGAGTAAAAAAAAAAAAAATTATTTTTTCTTTTCGAACGTTACGCGCGGCTGCAAAAATAAAAAAAAAAAAATTATAACATTTACAAAAATGTCTTTTTACGCGATTTTACGATAATGGCGCGCGCGCGTGTGTATTACACTATTCGTGAAAATCGTGACGCGCGATAATATTTAATAATATATAATAATAATAATAATAATAATAATAATAACACACTCGAAAACGCAATATCGGCCTTGTGGTATAATTTAAACGATATAATGGTCAAAATATACACATCACGCAGTGCGCTTATTATAATATGTGTGTGTGTGTGTGTGCGTGCGCGCGCGTTTTCTAAAAACGGTCTTGACACACGACGCGACTGCTGCACAGTATTTATTATACACACTGCACGCAGCAATAATTGTGTAATATAATAATTAATAGTATAGAAAAAAACCATTGATATACGTGCATAATAATTACGTTGTAAACAATAAAAAAAAAAAAAAAAAAAAACGGAGAGGAGAAAAAAATTAAGTCGATAATCTTATTTTAATTACAGAAAGAAAGAAAAATATCGTATTTATTATGATTATTCCGTCCGCGCGCGTATACATTTGAACGCCGTGTACACAGACACGTTATCTACATCAATTCGCATTTTTTTTTTCGTATCGTTTAAAAATATCCATATAGAAATTATTATAATAAAACGATAACGCCGCGCGGGCCGATGATATACGAACGGACGGACGAGCCGATAATAATAAATACAACGTTTCCATTATTTTTCTTTTTCATTTTTTTTTAATTTTAATTTTAGAATACGACACGTAGATATATATATATATAATGTATAAACAAAAACGTGTTTAGAGCGAATAACGAAATTTCCGTTTTTAACGGAAAAGAAGCGTTTTTTTATTTTTTGCCATTCTTAACGACTAACTCCGTAGTTCTATTCATTTTTACTTAATTTTAAGCGCATACAAAATCTTCGTACTACAATGTGTTCGAGCACATTTTTCCTAGATTATTTTATACAGGTTTCCGTTTTTTTTTTTTTTTGTCAAACGCTTATTTCATATATATTTTTTTTCTACTTATTACAACGGAAATACACCCGACACGATATCGTTTATTATTGAAAAAACAACTTCCATCGGGGTAGGTGTGGCATGTCCCTCTATCCCTCACGTATTAAAATGTACATATATACACTGACATGAAATACGTAAATACTATCGGAGGTATTGAACTTATTTTAAAATTATACATTATAATCATCAATGATAATTCATACATTACGTATTATTGTTTAGCAATACAATATTCGTCGTCATCGTTTCGCGGTCAAGAATTTTGTTGCCGGAATTAGTTTTTTTTAAAAAAAAAAAAAATGAACTAATCCAAACGCGTATTATAATAACACGACGCGAGTACAATAATTGTACACGCGCGCGCGGCACGGCCGATTTATTTATAAACAAGTCTCGTGTTATACACACGTAGTGTTATTAACAGTACTTCGGCAATCGTTTAACAAACGAACGCAATATAAAACAAAAAAAAAAAAATGTACGTGCCAAAAATCCATTGCTGATTTCCTGGTACGAATTTTTTTTCCCCGTACAATTGTTTTTCGATTTCGCGCCACAATTATTATTATTATTATTATTATCATTATCATTATTACCATTATTATTGTTTCAACTCGATAGGAAAATAAAAAAAAACCACGGGGAGAACAACTCCGCGCGATTTCGTATACGAGAAATATTACTTTAAAATATCGATTTTCGTTTGTCAAACAACAATCTGCCGAATTTCCGTTGTAGGTACGCCTGCACGAAATGTACATTATCATGCATAATTCAAATGTACCGTCACAAGACGCGTTTTCTGACATGCTGAAGTCGGCGGGCGTTATTATTCAGTGGCGCGTCGTAATCATGAGAGGGCGATGGGATTTCGAAACGAATTACAATCGTTTCTAATCGAAACTGTATACGCAATCAGACGATCAAAATCATCGATCGCTGCTAGAAATTTGGGCGAAGAAAGTTTGCGAGTACGGACGTGAACAGACGGAGGCGGAATGGAAGCGATTGGAACGAGAAACGATTTCGGAGACGACGACGAGCCTTGAGTATTAAATAAATGTTCACGATCGATTAAATCTATTTAAGTCTAAGCCATAAAAATGTGCCGTCGATGCACTCAACGAAATGTTTCTGAAGCCAAAAGTAATAGATCTGAAATAAGAAGTGTAATTTTTTCTTTTTTATTCATTTAAAAGAACACGAATTTACTTTTAACAAAAAAAAAAAAAAAAACTGTATTATCAATGTGTTCTTATTGAACAAAAATATTGACACACCACCCTACCCCCTATAGTGACTTAGCCATAATTACCAGCTCTATTGGTATAGCTGCTATCGTTTTATCGCGTAAAATCGATTTCGAAAAAAAAAAAACGTTTTGACGGTATATTATTACGGATTTTTGGGAGGTTTCTTAAAAAAAAAAAAAAAGGATATTTGTGGATAAATATATCTTCGTC
The DNA here is from genome assembly GCA_032441825.1 of Chaetogeoica ovagalla. Classification (NCBI taxonomy): domain Eukaryota; kingdom Metazoa; phylum Arthropoda; class Insecta; order Hemiptera; family Aphididae; genus Chaetogeoica; species Chaetogeoica ovagalla. The sequence goes on along the minus strand of CM063735.1, from coordinate 10,795,644 downwards.
ACTTATATTACTACTACGTCGTAGTAATCGACTACTCCTACCCCACGTAGAATTACCGCCATACGTTCGGCGCGTGGTGGAAGGGTGCAGCAGCAACAGCAGCAGCACCATAACATATTATACGACGATATCATTGGATAAAACAGAAGGGAAAAAGAGTGAGAGAGAGAGAGAGAAAAAACTCGTTTCCAACGATCTACTCGCGCGCGTATACGCGTTATAAAAATTATGTACGGTCCGAAGAGTGGGAGCTGCAGGAATGAAAGATATATTCCCCTCGTCCGCAGACGACAAAAGGTTTATGCACCGGACGGTACAGGCGTCGCCGTCGTCACACACTGCACGACACGTATCGTCGTCTTGTCGTCGTCGTCGTCGGTTGGAAACGAAATCCACCCCCAAAGATACCATCCACCACCACCCCCGCCGAGTGTTCACATGTTGCGGCGCCGTTGTATTTATATTTGTTTCCCCCTACCGATCGAGATCGAAATCAATAGCAGTGTACTGTGCAGGAATATTATTATTATTATTATTATACGACGCGTGTGTATAATATACAAAAAATAAAATCCAAAAATCATTGGCGTATACGTAAATGATAAAAATTCCGAGCGCGTAAGCCAACCTGCAGTCTTACAAAACTACACACACACACACTTCGGTCGGTGGTGGTCCCCTCGTACAAAAGTAAGTATACAACAAGCATTCGTGTTCCGAGTTTAAAGCGGGTTAATCGTACAAAAACCGTATATATAATATATATATATCCGAGCACGATATGGCGATGGCCGTGAAAAAGAGAAAAAAAGAGCCACCCTCCTCTACAAATATGCCATTCACCACCCACCCCGTACAAACGTTGTATTAAGGTGTTCTCGAGGAACGTGAACATACGATCCGACCCCGGGTCGTTATGACCCGCTTCTTCTTATAAATACGCGGTTTTAAAAATCGCTCGACTCGAAAAACACCCCGCGTCTTCACGTTTCCTGCAGTTATAAACGCGCGTAGTATTTTGAGAACCCCCCGAAAAATGTATCACGCCAGGTGTGTGCCGCCGCCGTGCTGTACACAGGGCCACGCAATTATTAACGCGTTGCCATTTTTTTTTTCTTTTCATTTTTAAGACACGCGGAAGGATATAATATTATATAAGCTCATTAGTATAATACAATACACTTATCCGCTTATATTTTTAATTGCATTTTATCAAAAAAAAAAAAAAAGAATTTTTTTTGTTTTTAGAACCGGTCTCGAAGGAATTTCATTTTTTCCCCTATGCTTCAACGAGCCGAGCAATAACGGTGGGAGTAAAGGAGGAATTTCAATTCTGTTCCGAGATTTCGGAAAAAGAAAAAAAATCGCTATTTTTCCGCAAACAAATCGGAATGAGACACAGTGAACGACAGACAATAACAGATCTTTTTACGATTTAGATATACGTAACACGCACTTGTCGATCTCGATGTATTTTAATTATTTACGTAGCGTATTATTTACGAATATAACGGAACGCGCATATTCGTATAAACACACACACCGCGGATACGAGTGATGCACAGTAGCAACACAGCAGGTGGTAATAGGTACGTGTGTGTGTGTAATTCAAATATCAATTATTATTGTTTGACGACCGGGCCCGATGAAAAATCTAAAAAATTTCTCTGGAAATTCCTCGCGTCGCGACCAAAACCGCCGAAGAATCACCGTATAATCAGTTACGTAAAGAGTTGTTGCAGGTCAAATAACGACGACGCGTCGAGTTTTCGGGAGACGCTGTTCCGCGGGGATCCGCAGGACAAACGAGCCGAGCGCGACTGCAGCGCGCACGCGTGTACAACACTCGCGCGGCGGGGCACGTCGTTGCACTCTCTCTCTCTCTCTCGCCGCCGGACCGGGTTCCACACACGCCCCGGCGGCGTTTCTCATGGTGAGTAGTAGTAAATACGTCGTGTATATAAAAATACGCGGTATACATCCATCGGAGGAGCGTGTGCCGGGTGTGATGTAACAATGTATTATTGTGCGTGCAGTGTGTGTCTATTACGTACCGTGTGTGCAGGCGACAGGGGTGCGTTACACACCCGGTACGGACGGACGGCCTTGAGCAACCGGTGGGAAGAAGAGGTCACCGACACGGTCCTGCCGCCGCCGCGGCCGACAGACGGTTCTTACCCCCACAGCAACACACACGTATAATAACCGGTTAATATAATATTATTAGTCGTCGTCCGCAACATTATTATAATAAATATGTATAATACAATTGCGTATTGTCTCTACGCCGTCGTCCCGCCTATTAAATCCCCCCCCCCCGCGGTATGTACGCATATATTTTTTCGAAGTCGTAACGCGGAAAAGAAAAAAGAAATCGATCGGAAAATATTTTTGTTGACTCCCGAAATAAATTACACGCGAACAAAGGAAAATATGGGAATAATTGTTTATTTCAAGTTGCGGGGATATTTTTCTGGTTGTTTTATCGCGTAAAACGCGGCAAAACACTGCAGTATTTGCGGTGTACGAAATACAATAATACCGTATAAACGACGCGTAGAAATGCGTCGTAGTTCTACTGTCACGACGTAGTTGGGAATAAAAAAAAAAAAAAAAGAAAAAAAAAATCCGATGGAAAATAACAACAAACAACAAACGGGGGCGGCTGCGGCGGCGCAAGCGCGCAGCGATGAACAGGAGGAATAATAACACTGCGCGGAGCGTGAAGGACGATGATGCGGCGCGGAGAGGGGAAAGCAGCGAGTGTAGTAGTGTATACAGTCATCGGCCCGGGGTCGTTGAACCCGCTGAGTCCCGGTGTGTTGCATCGGCTGAGATATTGCGTTCAATCCCTAAACAACAACGCGCCGTACGCACACAAACACAAACGCACGCACGCACACAAAAACACAAACGCAACAACACAAGTTCAAGAAACTCTGTGTGGTGCTGCGCTGCCGGCGACGATTCCGAAACCGCGACGACGACGACGACGAAGAATAAATATTATTATTGTTATTGTTATTATTATTATTATTATTATTATTATTATTATTATTATTATTATTATTATTATTATTATTATTATTAAACGTTCGATGGCGTATTATAAAAATGCTGGATAACGCGTAATAATTACAATATTATATTGGGAATATTGACCGAATAAATAATATATATTGATCGAAGGCGATATTTTCCAGTAGAAAATCACGCGGAACACACACACACACACACACACACATCATTATTAATTACCGATATTAAAAAAACGCGTTAAAAATCGATTATTTTGTCGTTATCCGCGCACACGAAAACTACTATATAACAACGATTAACATAGCCGTCCCGCAAACATCATCGCTACTATTATCTATCACTCGATTTTGAGTTGACCGTCCTAAGTGACAAACTTAAAACAACTCCGCGATGACGCGAATACTCTCACCTAATAATTCTTCTTATATAAACAGAAATAAAATTTTTGGTATGCGTTTGTAAAGAATAATAATAATAATAATAATAATAATAATAATAATAATAATAAAAAACTGCCATTACGTCGTAATTTATATTATGCGCGTGTATTTGGGGGGGGGAGGGAGAAGAGAGTAATATCGTTTATATAATTCGTTGCATTAAAATATATATATAGTAGTTATTTCGTATCATATTAATAGTCGTTTATTATTTCCGAAATTTCGATCCAAACAGAATATTCTACTTAGTCATTTTAAATATATATATATATATTATATAAATACGGACGACGATGTAAACGTTTTAAAAACTCCATAGATTTCGGGCCTTTACACGAAAACGATTGACAAACGTAAGAACCGAATATAGCGTTGAAATTTAAGTGTATGTATTCCCCCGATTTTCCGAAAAATAAATAAAAACGCGCTATTTTTCCGCTCGGCACACGCGTGTGCGCGAGAATATCGCGAATAAAATTTAAATTACAATTTTTTTTTTTTTTTTTGTAATATTAAAATTATCATTTTTTTTTTTTATTATTATTATTTTCAACCGAATGGACGTGAGCGATTTCAAATAAAACGATTATTTATTTCTGATACGAGTATAATATAATAATACGCGCGTATCTTCCGAGTACAATGACCATTGGCGTATAACCATGAGGATACGAACGCGGGGATTCGACCTTTGGCCTTTATTTTTTTTTTTTTAGTGAAATAGAATTTTTTTGATACGAAAAATATTTAAGTGTTTCCGATTATTTAATGTGTACCAATCAGACGATCAAAATATATCATCAACGCTATATAAAAAAATTCGGTCAAAAAAACGGACCGTATGAAAGACACACGTTTGTGTGATGTCAACAAACGGTGAATACGTGAACGAGAAACGGGGTTTGGAGACTACGAAATGTTCGCATTATACAATCGATTAAATCTATTTCACGTTTATTTCAAAAAAAAAAAAATGTACCGCCGATAACGTCACAGAAGAAATAATCTCAACGTAATGGTTCTGAAGCGAAAAAAAAAATAATAATAATAATAGATCTGAAATATTACGAGCTATAATCCGTATTTATTAATTTTAACACAAACGTATTATTTAACGAAAACAATTTTATATATTTTATTCTTATAAAAAAAAAAAAAATATTGATCCTCTCCCCCCCCCCCTCACCATGTCATTCCGTGATCTAAGCTTATTTTCACGCCGCTGGATACCAACTTTTCATCACCGGCCACGACGACGGTATTCGCGCAAAAAGACTTTTTTGCGGCGTAACACACAAAGTTTAACGGCGGTGAAAAAAACGCGATATATACACATTTATAATAATAATAATAATAATAATACATTCGATAAAGATAGGAGGCACGGCAAACCCGTTACCGCGGTCGAGTTTTTCGTTCGTATTTTTTTTTGTTACTTTTTATAATCATCGCCGCACGTTATTCGAATCGTCGTGGTCGCCGCCGCCGGTGTTATTAACCTCAACGGCGAATTATACGGTTTCGGTGTATAATACATATAGACAAACAGACCGGAACACACACCGATATCATCGTCGTCGTCGTCGTCGTCGTCGTAGTCGTAGTCTCGTCATCGCCGGTCGGGGGGGCGCGTGCTCGCCGCTACCGGCCGCAACAACAAGTCGGCCGGCCATGACCGACGACGGGTGGAGAGAGAGACGTAACGAGAGAGTTTTCCCGACGTGACGCCCGCGGAGCCCCCCCCCCCCCACCCACTCATCAACCCGTTCGGAGATGCGGTTTTTTTATTAATTTTTTTTTTACGTCGTAATTCGGTGCCGGAGGCCGGTCTACGATGATGATGGGCGTGCGGCTGACGCGCGCGCACTGGTCTTTGTGTCGTTTGTTGGACGATGTACGGAGGAGGGCACACTCAGAAGGTTACGAAGAACGGGGGGTGGGAGGGGTACACGTGGTCATCCTAAGAGTGCCGGCCGACAATGATCGATACACACACACACACACACGTCACGGACGTGCGAATCCCGTTATTATAATATACGCCGTATATATTAAATCATCACATTCGCAGCGCGTATTTCAATAGGAAAAAAATATAATGTATTTCCCGTATCCGGTGAGCCGCGGCCGGAGGGGCGGGGGGGGGGGGAAAGGAGAGCGTTCCGTTTTACGGATTTTTCCCCCCACCTCCCGGATATAATCGAAAATCTCGACGATAGAAAAAGAAGGACGTTTCCTAATGTTTTCGGACGCGGCCACTGCGTAACTTGCAGCGTTGTTGCGCACGCGCTCTAACCCCGTTTTACAATAACACAGGAGTGAGGAAAAAAAAAAAAAAAAACGCCATTTTTCCTTTGTCCCGCCAAATAGTACGGCGCGCGCATGCTCCACGCGTTCGACGCAACGGTGATGTGTGTGTGTGTGTGTGTGTACGTGCGGCGGCGTGCTCTACAGTTCGTAGCTTCGTTGTTACGGTGTATTTGCGACGCGGACCAGCGCGCACGCCCCGCGTCGTTCACCCTCTTCGGAACAACACACGTGCTGCTGGTGTGTGTGTGTGTGTGCGTTCACGTTCCACGTGCAACGACGGGTAACAAAGAACATTCCCGGGCGTGCGCGAAAGGGGCCCCTTATTTATTCCCGCGGTGTCGTCGTCGTCGTCGTCGTCATCGTCACCCGCACTACTACTCATCGTCGTTTTTCGCACGAAGTCGACGTACGACGACGACAACAACGGATCCCCGCGCACGCCGGCCGCTTTTTCGGCCAGGCCTATCGGGGGGTTTTTTTTTTTTTTTTTTTGTTTTTACGGCCTTGCGACGCGGCTGCTAATCATGCGTCTCGAGATAATTCGCACGTGTCGCGCAATTTATTATTGCTATTGGTTGTTGTTGTTGATTATTATTATTATTATCGGTTGTTGTTGTTATCGTTGCACTTCCGACCGCGCCAAGGACGCCGAGCTTTCTCGCGCGTTTTTTGTGATCGTCACCCACACTGTTGTACTGGCCGATTTTGTCCGACGACGACGACGACGACGACATTACCGCCTGACGCATACGGTTGGATGGTAACAGGGCGTGGTGGTAATAGTGAATATTATTAGTAGCAGAGAATCTATGCGCGTTTTTCGATTCGTGTGAATAAACACAAAACGAAGTTTATACATATATCGATGCAGGGGCGTATTTACTTCATCCCTTAGGGGGGGGGCGAATAGAAAAAAGGGCCCGTCGAATTTGTTGCCAACTTAGAATTATCGAAAAATTATATAAAAATAATAAGTTTTAAATAAAAAAATGTTTTATGACATTTTAGTTTTAGTTCGATTAATTTCAGTTGTCAGTAGACATAGGTACATACACAAGTATCTAGGGGGGGTGATCGCCCCATCGCCCCCCCCCCCTTGTATACGCCACTGTATCGATGTATAATATTAACGCTGTTGTCAACCCCCCCGGTTTAGTAACAACCACCGTAGTGCGGAATCGACAGGGGTTCTTAACGTTTTTGAGGTCAAAGACCCCTTCGAGATCAAAACAAAATACGTGTATACACCACAGTGTAGCTCTGCAACGCGCCACCGCCGCCGTCAACAACGTTTTCGTTCCGTTTTCAGAGAAATCGTCGTTGTATTATAAATCACTTGTACTATTACATCGTCGTCACCACATTCGGCTGTATTGTAACGACATTATATTAATAATAATAATAATAATTTAATACGCTCACGAAATTCGATTATAAACGCGTTAAATAACGTATGATATTACGACAGATTACGAGAACGAGATTACCAATTTTTTTTTTTGAGTGAAGAAGATCACATTGCGAGTCCTGCAAGACTCCCGCGAGAGATGAATACGAATTAAACGCAAATATACATTATACGAAATCGTTAAATTGAACCGGGCGATTTCTACGAGAGATTTTAACAGTGTTAACGACATTTTTTCTTATGTTTACACGATGTTTGGCGAAGAGCATTTCCTTATTATAATACGTTCAAAGTAGTTGTTGTAAATTTTCCAAAGAATAATTGTTACTCGCACGAACATTTGCAGCAGCGAGCTTGTCGCCGTCGATATTATTGAAAAAATAAAATATTTAATACTACGTTATACTAAATTGCGAAGAATTTTTCTGTTTTTTCACTCGACGTATATTGATTGGGCAACTACTATTATTAACGATTTCGTAAGTTGTTTTTTTTTTGTCATAACACATGTACTCCGCGGCGTCCTATTCACATCGATGTAAGCGAACGAATTATATAAAATATTAACAATTTGACATTTAATTTTTTTACATTTTCGAATGTATTTATTTTTTATTTAAAACACGCGTGGCATGCGGTGCGTCGTACATCAGTGGCGCCGGCAACCAGAATATTTTCACGACGAGAGCAGGGAGGGGTCTATACTCGTTCGAACACAGACGTTTCACAACTTAAAAAAAATATATATAAACCTATAAAAATATAATAATTTCAACGTTTTATTAAAAAAGAGAACATCGATTATAATATTTATATTAAATTTGAATCGTACGAAAACGTTTTTAAATGTTGAAATTTCAATCGGAAGGAAGTTCGGACTCGAAATCCCCCTCCCCCTCTTTAGGTACGCCCCCCGGTGTATCATTGCCGTAAAATAGTCTCTGAACACTGTCCGCGATTCCTGTTTTGAACTTACGTTATATAAAAACGGGCGTTTTTTTCTTGTTTTTTAATATCGTTTCTGTATATTACAATTTATTCGCTTTTCTCAAAAACTGACTTTTCCTGACATTTACATATGCGATACGTTTTTTTTTTTCTGATTTTGGACGTTTTAAAAACGCCCGAATGTCGAAAAACGCTCTAGTCGCAGCCGATAACAAAATCGTTTTAAAAAATGTATATATATATATAAACCCGTGCGTGTGAACACGCATTGCGGAAAGAACGTTATAGAAATAAAAAAATATAAATATATATTTATAATATATCGCTATCGAAAAATATTGAAAATGTTACGGCGTGCGGTTTACCACACACGCGCGCGCTCGCGCACTACTGCACACACAATCGACCGATTATTTACAATCGAATTTCGAAATATATACTGTGAGAAATAATAATAAGTTCCGCAAAACGATACGGAGAGGACATTAAAAATAATATTATCGTCGTCGCCGCCGCCGGTTGTTTTGTCGTAAAAATCGTCAAAACGACGACGAGGACGACGACGACGACGACGATTAACGGCGGTTGTGCAGCCCCGTTTTTATACAAACGATTTCGGCAAAGCGTACAACAACAAAAATAAATAAATATTATTATAGTAAATCGAAGCAAAAAAAAAAAAAATAAAAACCAATTATTTTGGTCGGTTGCCCGCGCCGCGTCGATCCCGTTACGAAACCGCGAGATTATCGCCAAGGTCGCGCGGTAATTCGTTTGTTTTTCTGCTTTCCCACCCCCGCCCACCCATGTCACCCGATTTCGAATTGATATTCTTTTCTTTTTTTTTTACATAATTACTGCGGTTTCGTTAAAATTAGACTGCGCGGCGAGATTATATTTATTTATACGCGCGATTTGATTTATACATTTAACGTAGAACGCGCGCGTCGCCGCGTGCAGTGTAAACACGGGGCGTGCAGCAGCAGCAGCAGCAGCTGGACGGACGCGCATTGCGAAAACTGCAAGGCTACGGGTTGCAACGAGAATGATAAAAATATTTATAATACGAAACAAATTCACACGCGTCTTCAAGGACTTTTCCGATGTACGTCGGTCGTCGCATGTTTTGTATCATCGACAAAACGCTGGCGCGCGCACAGAGCGCTTTTAATCCCCCCCCCTTCACCGCATCGATCCGATGCACACACACACACACACGATAAATTGTTATAAGTGCGCGTGGAACAAAAAATTCAAAACTAATAACGTATACACGTCGTTGAAAACAGCTGGATTTTTTTTCGTTGCGGGAGGAGGGCAGTAGACACGGCGAGCGCACACATAAAATTTACGAAAACCGGTCTCGTTTGGGGTGGAATTCCCAGACACACAATGCGTGATCCCTAAGCCGCGCCGGTCGGTGTCTCGTATATAAATTATATACGAACAAAAAAAAAAAAAAAGAAGAAAACAAAAAAGGAAACAGAAACGACGGGTGAGAGGAGAGAGAGCATATACAGCGGGGTCGCAGGGATAAATTATTATATACGACGGCGATTACGGACAATACCTAATATTATTAACCCAACCACACCACACCAGTCCTGCAACTGCTGCTGTGCGGCGACCGCGGGGTACCACCGCCGTAGCCGCCGCGCGATGGAGTACAACAACGCATTGTAAGAGCGTCGCGTCGGCTCCACAAAAATGCGTCGTGTGTCTTCAATCGCTCTTCCATACACGTCGACGAACGAAGAGACGACCCAGACATTTCCTCCTGCTCCACCGACGGTTTTGACATTTATATTGTCTTCTTATCGTGTGTATGTGTGTGTGTGTAGGAAAGACGAAAAAAAAATTACAACGCGTTTTATCGTCAATTGAATTCGATATAAATATTTCTTTTTTTTTTCCTATAAAAATTCGTAATAATTATGTAGCGAAACACGCGTGACCGTGGAGACGTACCGGTTCCAAATGTGTGTGTGTGCATACTTCTACAAACAGAAATTGGTATTTTGAATTCGAAACTATAATACGATTAATCGGAAAAACGTATCGGAATAATAATAAAAGAAAAATACCAATCGAACGTGCGGGGACGGGATGTAAAAGAACGAATGCAAACAAAAAAAAAAATTCGAATTTTCCATTCAAAACACGACTCTTCTAATGGGGAGGGGGGGGACGAAAATGCCGCCCCTGCGTGGTGTGTACACGTGTGTGTATACGTGCGCGCGCGCGTACGGCACATTGCAGAGCTGTCGGCCGACCGTCGTCCTTGCTTGGACGACGCGATATATCGTTTCCGGGTGGGTCCGGGATTTACTTTTCGTTACCGTGTCAAGGATAACGCGCGCGCCTGCAGTCGTCGTCACAATGGATGACACAACACACACTATAAAATAATACCGCGCGCACAGAAACGACGCGCGTATTTTGTTTTAAATTTCCAAAGCGCCCATCTTATAGAAAAAAACAAAAAAACATACGTATAATTATTACCGTTATACTAGAATAATAATAATAGTACACGCGCAGCATAATATGCGCGTTCACATTCTTTTCGAGACGAGGGAGATTGTAGTAATAAAAACCTCTTCGTCCTCTCACTTTCTCTCCTTCGTTTTCGGATGCCGGCGATTTTATCAAAATCGCGTATTGAGTATTATTATACACCTATAATAGGAAAACGCGCGGATTTCTTCTTGTCGAAAGTCATCGGAGAGAACAAATATAGTTTTTCTTTTATTTTTTCCACAGCTGTTTGTTGTACACAATACACGCAGCAGCAGCAACACTACATTAACTCGTGTATTGGCGTTTCGTCACACGCCAGTTATATATTATACTATTATATCGTTGTTATTATTATTATTATTATTATTATAATTATTATTATATACCGCTGATTATATACACACACGGTTTTTACATATGTAATTTCCCGACAACGTATTTACTTTTTCCCTTCCCCCCCCCATCCGAAATATTATTTCGCATAAATTATATTATATTATTCGCGCGGTTTTTATTATTATTATTCAGCAAAATACCAGCTATACGCGTTGTATATAAGAAGTGTAATAACGAGAAATTTTTTTTTTTTATATATATAAATATTAATTTCAAACTCGTACTCGCAAGGTCTTTTTTTTTGTTCTTGAAATTCGCGAATTATTTTCACGTTATAAACACTCGCGACATTTACCGCGATTTTAACGTGTATTTTTTTTTTTATTATTATTTATTTATTGTAAACGGGTCAAAACCCAGTATAAGTAGTAGTGCAGTAAATTCTTAACTTAAACAAAATATCAGAAGTTATAAGTATAACATAAAACTATTAAATAAGAAGAACAAAACAGAGAGTAGAAAAAGAAGTGATAATAGTATGCGAAATAGAGAGAGAAAAAAGTGTATGTGCACCAGTACCACCTCTGCGCGCAGGTATATAAATATTACGTATAACGACAACAACAACGCAAAACGTTAATTATAAATGGTTTTTTTTTACACGATATTTCCCGGGAATCCGCGTTCTTCAATATAGAAAACGAATAATAAAATTATTATTAATTTTATTAATCGTTATTTATTTGTTTTTTTTTTTTTACATCTCTAATACCGTTTAACGCGCAATAAAAAACGCGTTGGCCATTTTTTTATATATATACATATATACGTTTAGAAAATATACGCGTATACGTTACATTATTATTATTATTTCTGCGCGAACAACGATGATTAATGATTATTATACACCTACTGCAAGCGCGTAGTCGTACATATTATTATGTGTGCGCGCGCGCGTACGCACAGAATTAAAGTTATCGAATTAAAATTGCCGTCACGGCTTGTAGCGTCGGACAAACAAAAAAAAAAAAAAAATTTCCCATTCTGACATATTATATCTATTATATGCGCGGATCAACGCGCTTTCGCGGTATATAATAAATAAATAGCTATACACACACATATAGCGATGATATTATAATAATAATAATTATATATGTATAATAGTAAAAACTCCGCGGACTGCAGCAGCATCATAAGCGACTGTAGAAAAAAAAAAGTAAATAAATAAATATAATTAAGCGAAAATAAAATATGTCGACACCGATAGACTGCGGCGAAATCGAAAAAAAAAATGACGACGACGACGACGAGTGGTTTTTACAAAATAAAAATACCACCAGACGTCGTCGTTCCCTCCCCCCCCCCTCACCGCCCATTATTTTTACGTTTCGTCGTTTATATCTTTTGTGAACGGCGTCGAAATAATTCAATACACGCGTGTATAACAATAAATAAATAGAAGCGCAATTTTAGAAAGCAGGAAATACACTGCTGTGCACGTTTATGCGGTGTTCGTTGTGTGTGTGTGTACGAACGTACGACGCGACGCGGACGATGGCTATCTGGCGCGCAAATTATACCGTAGACGTGAAATTTAATTCTTTTCCCGCCGTACATATCTGCGCGTTACGTGATTATATAGAAAGAAGAAATTCGACGCGATTTTCAAACGCCGGGCAGCAGTTCGGTAGACGAATCGTTTACAACTTCGTTACTCTCGTCTGCGACGTCCACCGGAAAAGAAACGACCTGAACCAACCGACTCGTTTCGGTTTTCTATTCGGTTCAATATTCTCTCCGCGCGATTCCCATTTATCTCGTCGTCGTTTACACTCGTATCCTCCCGATTGTCGTCGGACGAAAAATTTCGATTCAAATAACGCGCCTTATTATTTTTTTGCCCGCTTGAAAATTCACGCAAACGAAATCAAAGAAAGAAAAGTCAAAACGTTGCGATCGTATCGCGAGTAGAATTAAAATTTTAAAAAGAAAAACGTGTTCAATCGCCGTCCAATAAATATTTCTAAAACGATTGTAATTATTATAAATGTTTCTCTCGTTATTACATATTTATAAAATTACGATAATCGGAAACAAACCTTCCAAGGATTGTACCGCTCGCAAAAAAATAAATAAATAAAATTATAGCACTCCCTGCGACACAAATCTAAAGCCCTTTAAGTTATAAGTACGTCCACCGGTTTGACCGAAGGGTTTTCAACGCATACACGCCGTCTCGAAATCAAAAAGAATTTTTGATGTCGACACCGGACACTGGGGTGGTGATCAATTGAACGCGGGACCACCGTTCAGTCGTTACGACGGATGATTTTTCAGTTACCAGCCAGTGCTGATATTTTATTAAATTTTTTTACGCGTCGTTATGTAAATCGCGAATGTATAAAATCTTTTCATTGCGTGTATTACCGAGTGTGTTTTGCGTATAACGTGTTCGAGACAGTTCGAGCGAAACAATATAATATGACTGTCGGTAAACGCGGCGAATTTATATAATACACTCAAAACGAATATCGGATTTCTCGAAAAAGTTTTTAAACCTATACACGCCGCTAATACTTGTCCCGAGTGGTTTGAAAATTTAAAAACCAAAAAATAAACAAAACAAAAAAGAAAATCGGCTGGTGTTAGTTTTTTTTCCACGACGAATCCCAATGTAAACATTTGTTGAATTGAATAATTAACGTGGTTCGCCTTGATAAAAAAAATAGTAAAATCGTTGCGAAAAAAAAACATTGAATTCATTTATTCCGTCGTTTTTATCCGGTAGAACACGAGATCTTCACCGACGACGCTCAAAGGACATCGTACAGGGAAATACGATTAAAAATACCGTTTTTAATTTCCATTTTTTTCCGCCTAAGTTTCCATTTAAATCTAAAGGAGTTTGGGTTATAATAATACATATACGACGCGGTACTGACCTTCTTCCGTTTGGGCACGTCTTCGAAATCATCGTCGGTCAGGCCGATACCCTCGTCGACGACGGATGGCAAACCGCGTCCACTCCAGGCGGCCGACGAGCTGGACTCGCTGAGCGGCGGTGACGGCGAGCTGCGGCAAGAGAACGCTCCTTCGCTGGACGTGGACGGGCTGGTGGACAACGATTCGGGTTGTTGACAGCGCACGATGCGTCCTGCGTGAATAACGGGGGACACAAAAACAATATTTATAAAATGGAATAAAGCAACAAAAAAAAAAAAACATATATTTAAAAATAACGTTGCTCGTGCAAAAAAATAACGAAAATAACGGGTTACGGGAAAATTCGCGCGCGGGGGGCGTCACGCGGCCAGCCGGCCGCGAACGTGATAAGCTCTGGTATCGTGGGCGACAGTGACGTCACGTCAACGCGGCGTATGACGCAAGTGTCTACGTTCGTGGCGTGCGGGGGCCCAACGACGGGCTGTTGTGAACGTCAGGTGAGCAGCAGCAGCAGCCGTCGTCGTCAGTGTCGTCGGCGACGGATGCGTACGTCGTACGTACGTGCGCGTATTTAACGACAACGTACGTACGACGACGACGACGACGACGACGACGACGACGGCACACAGATGAAAACGCGTTGGCGATGATTTTTAAACGTTTTTCTCTCCGTATAATTATATAATACTGTTCGACTTTTTTCTTTTTTTTTTTGTTTAACGGTAATAACAATATTTTTTTTTTATATATATAAACCATAAACGTAACAATATCAACGACGACGGGACGATCGGAACGCACGCGCGCGAAACACAATATTTATATATATATAACACGCATATCGTAATAATATGGTGTAAGTATATGACGCGTGTTTAATACCTGAGAAAAACTGCACGAGCGAGAAGATTTATAAGTACTCTATAGCAGCCAATGGGGCCCATAATGAACGACGCGATGTTTTTTTTTTTTTTTTTTTTTTGTTTCACGTTAAATAGGAGATTATATTTATTTATCATTTTCTACGCAATATGTAAACGATAATATAATCGGATTATTACTCGTTAATGGATCGGAACAAAGAAAATTTTGTACTATACAGCAGTCTCGTTCCGAATATAATTCCGAACCGAGAACAAAATACCGTTTGATAATAGGAATTTATAAAACGAAAGTAAAATAATATAATGTTTATTGAAACGTTTATTTTCGATGTCTGATAAACGGCTGTGAATATTTTGTAAAACTATTTTACGCGCACTATCATACGGCGGTACTCTGCGTGGATTTAAAAGAAAAATAAATAATAATTTTTTTTTTTATACCGTGTTGAACAGATAATGTATTTTAAATTTTGTTACGTTGTACAGTAATAAAAACGTATTTGCCGCGGCGATATTATGCACATTTACAAAATAAATGATTTTATATATATAAAAAAAAAAAAAAAATTACTACAAGTGGACGTCTTGAAAATTTTACCGATAGACCCCGCTCGATATTTATATGGGGAAAAAACGCCAGCGTTTGAAGTGAACCGCGGAGGATTCCAGACACTTTTTGAGCTCCACCAACTCAAAACGATCATTATCCGACTCTTTTATTCCGTATTATTATTGATTTTCTTACTCATATACGTGTAAATGAATTAAGAAATATCGTTTAATAAAAGTAAATACAAGTATTACGAGTTTGGCGATTCGTGGATTTTATTTTTTCACTCGCCGCTACTGTGCCTGAAAATACGTAGAAACAAAAAATAAAAAAAAAAACGATTTTTCACGATCGGGAATCGAATAAATTGACAGTAAAATTTCAACATATTATCATACGATTACGGTTTATTATAACGTACAACAATGCGTTAGTTTCTGAACAAATAATTAATAATAATAATAAACAAACAGATAACGGTGCATTGGCAACTACTATATAAAACGTATAATGAATACGGCTGTTATCGAGTCTCAATTATTATTATTATTATTATTACATATGTTATATAAAAAAAAATCGATATTTTCAACGAGTTTCGAAAGTAAGAAAATATTAATTATTAAATGGTGCAGTCGCAGTTGGTAGATGTTGTGGTAGGTGGAGTCTCACGCGATAATGGTTCAAAAAAAAAAGAAAACGTGTAAATATTGGGTTTTGCGCATAACATTCAACAGACACGTGCCTGGAAAGTGATGTGACAACAATTGACCGATAAAATTTTATTTTGTAAAAAACAAAAAAAATCACTTGTATTCAAACGGTACGTAATGCGAAATATATTTCACAATACGACGTTCGTGTGTGCACAAGTATACGCGTACACGTTACAAAATAAAAATTTAAGATAAATATAGCATTTGATGCAAGCGAATTGAAATTTAATAACGAAAACGAAAAAAAATCGACATTTAAAACGGTTAGAGGAAGCAGCGGCGTATAAAATAAAGACGCATTCGCTGAATATTTTCGAGGTTTTTTGTCGTTTTACAAGAGCGAAAAAAAATGCCCATGAAATATATCTTAGAAAAAAAAAACTCATTGCGTTTTGATTACACACAAATATTCAACAAAGCCGTTTAAGAATGAAACGATTGCGCCAAATAGAAAACTAAAAAAAAAAAAAAAAAAAAAAACGATTTCGTATAAGACGGTCGTAGAATAATCGACGAAGATTTCAAATATGTCGATCGATCGTATGCTATATGAAAAAAATTGTTCAGAAGAATAAAATCCACGGTTTCCGTTATGGAATAATTTTAAAAATTATTTTGTGTTTTCACTCGATTTTACGTCGAATTCCGCCAGGTACGCGTGTCAAATGACAAGAGAAACTGATTTAAATTTATTTCTTGAAATTAAACTAACCAAAATTACGTTTGGGTTTTGCATTTTTCCGCACAATTTTTTGCACGTTTTCTTTTCAAAACAATTTCGTCAACTCGAGTTTTCGGATTCGTTCCGCGAGTACAAACGTCAATAGTGTGCATTTCACGGTCGAAACGTGTGTGTGTTTTTTTTATTTCCTTTTAATTTTGTAAAACTTCCGAAAGCGAGAAAGAACGAGAAACTATAAGCGATACGTTTCGCGCTTTGCGCATTATAACGAGAAAAAATAATAATAATAACTATAGGCACACACGACTTGTTTGCCAAGAACGTTAACAGAAAGAATTGACCAAATTACACGGCACTGCGTATTATTATTATTATTATTATTATTTCAATCGGCCGCATAAAAATACACGCGTGTATAAATGCGAGTTATACCACCGTGTTAGGTATGAAAATATAATAATAATAATAATAATAATACGCGAACGCGTAATTCGTCGAGAGACAGAGAGAGAGAACGGCGTGTAAAAAAAGAATTGAATTACGTAACGTCCGTCGTACAACACGTTTAGTAGTAGTAGTAGTAGTAGTAGTAGTAATAGTACGTGTGTATAAGAAGGACAAAGCTTTGGCCGCGGCCGTATTACAACACTACATTTTTCTTTTATTACAGATAAAACCCATTCCCGGTCGCTCCGACGCGCAAAAGCGAAGCTGCGCGCGCCGCAAACGCGACGCGCGCGACCAATGTGCGCGGTACCCACCGGCGCGCTCCTATCTCCGTATAATATTATTATTATTATTAGTATTATTATTATTATTATTATTATTATTATTATTATTATTATTATTATTATTATTTTATCCCGCGACAAACAGTGGCCAGGATTTTTATTTAGAGGGGGGGGGACTGAGACTAATAGTCTAGATTAATTTATATGTTATTAATTGTAAACAATTTAATTGTAAATTGTAAAATTGTTAATTTGAAAAAAAAAAGGATTATTTATTTATTTTGGATGGGAAACGTACAATATACATGTTTTTTGGTTTTTTCTTTTTAGGTAAAACCCGAAGGAAATTTCTTAAAAATATTTTCATCCATTATTTTCGCTCGACTATGTATTATGCGCGTTATACGGAGCAGCGCGGCGTTACACTCGTCTCATCATCACGCGACCGTTGTTTCGCGATTGGAATTCGACCAAAAAGCACACACACACACACACGTCAGTCGTACTGCTGCTACTGTTGCCGCAGCACACGCGTACCGGCAGCCGCACAGCACGCGGCGTCTGATGCCGGCCGGCGCGACGCGACACAGTTTACCGACGACGGACGCCGCCGCCGCCGCGTCCTTGTCGCTTCAATGTCGAGCGTTTCGCACGAATCGCCCCCGTGTGCTGCAGCGGCGACGGTGCGTGTGAGCCGGCGGACCGGTTACGCTCCGTCCTTAACACTGTCCCGGTTACGAAACGTTGTAATAATAATAATAATAATAATAGTAACGTAAAACGCGCCGGTGCGCTCGAGACCTCGGCGGCGCGTCAGCGAGCGTAGCGACGGCGTTCGCGTCTCGTAGAAAGCTGGCTTTTCACTTTTACCATTATCATTATTGTTTTCCTTCACTCCTCCGTAGTATAGTAACTAGGCCACACTGCTGCGCAGGCAGTTGGGCAACTCTCTAACACCGGGCTACGCGTCGCGATTACTATAAACGACGACCACGCACGCGCGCTACAAAAACGAATTAAATACACTATGTTATAACGGTGACACGAACAATTCGTAGTAATAAGCGAGACGACGACACGCGGACGCGTGTGTTCCGGAATTCCAATAGCCGTTCCCAGTCCCATTCGTTCCTTCGGGCTGCGGCGAACCGCACCGGCCGCAGCACGATACGTTAAGAAAAAAAAAAAAAACTATACGGAAACAACGTGCGGTAAAAAAAAAAAAGAAAAAAGCGACTACGTTACTGCTAACACTAGTGGCCGCGTTTTAATGTTTTATAAATTATTACTACTATAAACACACACCACACGTATACGCGTAATTTAAATAATCGCGCGTTAATAATACACGGACGGATTTTATTTAATTGCACTCGAAGAAACCCCGTTATACACGTTTTTCGCACTCGAACCGAACGTTATTATAATATTAACACGGATTTTCCTTCGCATATTATTACTGTTATACACGCGCGCGCGCGCGTGTGTATATAGTGGTCAAATCGGAGGTCAACGCACCTCGGACGCCGCCACCGCCGGTTGACGACGTAAGCGCCGGCCGCGTGTGTTGTGTGTGGTGCTGCACAGCACGTTGTTGTTGTTGTAATACGGTGTCAATGCACTGGGCAGTGCGCGTATATATTTATATAAATCGAAGGGAAAAGAAACAGCGAAAAAAAGAAAAACACGAACAACGTCCCTGTGCGCCGACCAACAACGAAGTGGGCGGCGGCGCGTTGCTTGTGCACGGTTTTTAGCTTTCTGTGCGCGTCAAACGCGTGTACACATTAGTATACGATATTATTATTATTATTATTATTATTACGGTGCACCCGTCCCGGTGGGTATAAACACACCTGAAACGTATTCCCAATCACTCACCCTAAGCCCGACGGCGCGCGCGAAGACACGACAGCACGATCGTGTATTCCACCACCACTCGCGTGACACGACCGATCGGTGAATCGGAAGGGGGGGGGGTTATGAAAATGGACGATTCCCCCTTTTGCTCCGGGGCCGGATTTCCGGGCGTTCTCGAAAATAATAATACAAAATATGAAAAATTGAATATATTCCATATGTATTTAATAAGGCATCGACCGAGAATTTTACAGTGTATCGACCGCGTTTTATTTTCCGACATCCCCTAAACAAATATAATGGAATTTTTTTTTTTTTTTTTTATCAATCGTCACACGGTGTGGGCGACAACGAGAAAAACATTGGACTCCTCTGCGCGCAGCAAGCAAGCAGCAACGGCGGCGGAGATTTTTCTCTCCGCCGGTCGTCTCGTTTTTATAATACGCATTTCATAATAATAATAATAATATATTTTCCGTTTTGGACACGGCAAATGTGTATTGGACAAAAAAAAAAGAATATTGTGAAACCGTGGAGAAAGGACGTTGTGGAGCATGACTCAAAGTGAAATCCCGCAGCGCGAGCGCACGCGCGTTCCAACTTCCCCTCTCTCCATATCTCCACGTTCTATATATATATAATAAATAAATACGTTTGTTACCCTCCCCCTGTATATTAGATATTTACATGCGCGGCGACTGCATATATACGTATATCTGATGGCCGTGCAATCCTGAAGCCCCCCTCCCCCCGCATCATAGCGCGTTACACAGTCGCTCACTACTGCGCGCGGGGAACTGCCCGCGTTTCCCCTGCGCGTCGGCCGTTTCTCACGTATGCATTCGACAACGAGAGCGCAAAAATAAATACGAAAAAACGAATTCGAGTGAAAGTACATTTATACTACTACGCAATATTATAATAAACCGAATCGAAAACAATATATAGAAATGGTTTTTTTCTCTCTCCTCTCTCTCCGATCCCGAACGTGCGGTTACGAAAAAAAACGGCGAAGGACTCGACGCGGATAAAATACATAATAATAACATTGGCTATTAACGATGAATTTCATTAATATGTATGTATAATATAAAACGCGCGAAATATACGAATGACGTTACAGTAGTACATCACATTATAAAAATGTATACCGACCTTGTATGGACGGCGAGTGGGGACTACACGACAAACTCATCAGCACCAAGGCCGCGGTGCATTCTGTCATTTCTTCCTCTTTTGGTTCGCTATCGCCGTCTTCGTCTTTCATTTCCTCCTCGCGCGATTCGTCCTGATCTTGGCTACTGCTAGGCCGACGTTTGCGAGATCTGCAACGAACACAAACAAGACGGTAAATGAAAAAAAAATTCAGCGATAATTTAACGCAACAATCGTGTCGTGGCCCCGCGCCACTATCGTTCTTATCGGGGGCGCCCCCCCCCCTTATCCGTAAATTAAAAAAAAAACCGACAACAACAACAATAACAATAATAATAATAATAATAATAATAACAATAATAATAATAATAATAATAGACGGTATATTATATAAACAAAACGGATTCATCAATAAACAACTAACGTTTTCGGCCTCAACGAGAATATCGCGGAAGGTCAGGGTAAACGACTGGATCGCACCTGGAGCCAGATATCTATTTTTGAGCATCAAGGATGACGGAAGAAACACGACTGCGGTGACAAGGAGGGTTTATCGAAATGAAAAAAAAAATAATTATTATTATTATTAATTACTAAAGAACCGACGTCTTTATTATACAATTATTTTCCTATACGGGAATTGCGTATTTTCCATACGCGTCTCGTAATCGTTTAGTATAGTTTTATATTATATAAAATCCGTAAATTCATCGCTCCGATCGTCGATTTACAACAATTATTAATATAATTCCTATTACGTACAATGTATACGCAACAACAGAGGCGTAGTAATATATATATATATATATAGTACACTGCACTCTATACACACACACACACACAAAATGTATAATATAATATGTAAATAGACTACTATATTATTATGTAATTTAACGTAATGGCCGAGTGATTTTATTTGCGCAATTACATATACTAACCCCGCAAACGCGCACATATATATATAATATAAATAAATAAATAAAAAACTAATTATATTCCCATGGAGTGCCGGTCCCATGGAGTGTTCCGGTATATATGAAAAAAAAAAATATATATATATCTACGCACAACAATACAACGTTAATAATGGCAAAAGACAATTTTCTCGGATATCATTCTAGTACTATAATATATAATAATACCCGCCGCCACGCCACAACGACGTCGCTGCTGAAAACGGCAATGTAAGTAGGCCAAAACTACAACACAATAATAATAATAATAATAATAAATAACAAACGCGCTCGACTCATTCATGGTCGCCCGCGCGCGTGTGTGTGTGTAAAATAAACTGCACACACGCGCTGTACGCCTTATTTAAAAATCCTGTCGTGTCCGCGGCAGCAACACTTCAACATCATGCACCTGTGTCGCCGCCAACAACCTTGCGAAATCCTATTGAACTTGATTATCGTTTTTTTTTTTTTTTTTTTTTAATTCGTGTAGGTACCTTCTAATATGCGCGCGTGTACTATGCAGCGGCAAACCAGATTTCGTAACATTGGTCGAGCACTGGTATAAAGGCCGCGACCTAGGGTACGGTATTTTTTTTTCTCGTTCCTTTTTTTTTTTTTTCACTTATTATACACGTCGGTAAAACGCGCTTAATTTTTTGTTATTAAAATTATTATTATTATTATTATTGTGCCACGTCACTACCGCGTAATATGTAAATGGCGGTGAAAAAAAATTCGTTTGCATAATCGTTTAAAAAATATTACGTATTACGCCAATATTCGCGGCGTTCGAACGGACTGATTATCCGGTTTTACGTATATTAGAAATTAGAAAAACGAATAAACGAATTTTCTATTCCCGTATTTTCGCCCGAAAACGACGACGAGAGAAACACGCGTTATCTCTCTCTCTCTCGAACGAACGACTACTGTAAATAATATATTATACCGCGCAGTACAGTAGTCGGGAATAATCAACGCTTCCTTGTTAAGCCGTTGATTAAAAAAAAAATTTTTTACTACAAAACAAAACGTTCTCCTGAAAAACATTGCTGCTTCGCGGGGTTCGTTTAAAAAAAAATTACAATCCCGTTTGAATGTAAACGCAGGGCAAAACGAGAACTATAGTAGTTATTACAACGAATCATAAACGTTGTATCATTCTAATAATATCGCGAGAACGCCTTCTTCTTAATTACAACCCCGTAGTACAATACAGTGAAAGCCGAAGTAATCGAAACACTATATATACATACACACGACCGATAGTGTACGATTTCGCATTCGTCCGAACAAATTCAAAAGCGTTTTTTTTTTTTTAAGAAGCGCGTAGAGAATACGATTTTAATATTACAAAATTATTATCGCGAGAAAAAAAAAGGGAGGAATATTTTCTATTCGATTATATTTCACACACGACAAACGATTTGAATAAGGGAATTCGACTACGTGTCATATATATATATATATATTAGATACGAATAACGCGCGTTTAATTCCGTGTGCCGCGGTATTGGGACTAAGTACGTTTTTATTAGTAAAAAAAAAAAAAGAAAAAACGTTGGAAAAACGGAAAAAAATTTATCCGTTACTTATTATTTTGAAAACGAACGTTTTTTTTTCTTTTTATTATTTTTAAACGCGTCCGCGTTTCGCCCCGTTTCGCTTTAAATCCCGGAGGGCGGGAGGCACGTTTTACGGTGCAAACGATGTTTAAAATACGTTTACAGGGGAACGCGCGCGCTCGCTTGTAAGCGTTCTATAAATACGCGTTATTTGGGACACAAGTACGCGGTGTGCGCCGATTTTTTAATGATTTTTTTTTCTTTTACTTTGTACCGGCTTATATGTTATAACATATCGGCAACGTGGCAAGGCCGTCCGTATGTCAACCGACCTTGAATAAAGCAAAAAAAATTAAATTAAAAAAACCAGCTGATTCCCGAGGGCCGCTATATACGCCACATATTTCTTTTTTTTCTCTCTCTCTCTCTCTCGTTCTTTCACATGTATACACGCGCGGCGCGTGCACTACTGTTTTTCTGCACACCTCCTCTTCCCGGCCAGCCGGCCGGCCACGAAACGCACGCGTGTTTTAATCGCCTAAAATACACGGTTTTCACGCGACGATAGAACAAGGTCTCCCGGATACGCGTAAAATATTCGAATCAGCGAACGACGAAGGGGGACCACCGCCGGTCGACCGTCTCTCATTGTAGCACGCGTACGAAATAACTATTACGTCGTCGTTGTGTAGGAAAAAAAAAACAACAACAACAATTCGTATATATATATAGGAAGAGGCATGTATTTACAATAATAACGTGTGTGCGAAAAACAACATTACGAATTCCGTTTTTGTAATAACGCGGAAACGCGCCAGTGTGTATACATTTCGGGCGACCGACAGACAGCAGCAGCAATAATATTATAGGTGGTGTCGTCCGGGAGGCATAAAAATTCTGTACGTATTTACGTGAAATCGACACACACATTTGTGACCGATCGGTGGTAATTATGGTGGTGGTGGTGTTTTTATCGACAGATTCGTCATTGTATCATCATCACACACAATTATTGTTGTAAAAATATCTCGTTATCCACGTAAGCGTATCCCCCGATTCGCGTTATGAGATATTCGGGTTAATAGGTGTTTGCAGTTAGAACGTATTGTATATGATACGTATAAAATAAATTCAAATACGAGTATATTTAATAAAAACATTAACATACACGGCGCGTTAAATCCACGTTATGGCGTCGCCGCCGGGAACGTTGAATAAATAACAAAATTTACCGGATTCTTCCTTTTCCCTTTCCCAAAGGACGTTAGGTTCAATGGAAATATTTCGAAACTCCCAACACGCGCACCCGTATGACGGCGCGCTGTATAACAACAACGGCGGCATTGATACGCACCGACGGTATTGTTGTTACACCACGAGAAACCGTTGACATGTTTTTTATTTATTTTTTGTGTGTGTGTACGTTGACGAGAACGAATTTTTTTAAGACGTCTTATTGACGGGCGGAGGAGAAGGGGAATCCTTGTGAATCGCGAAACGCGACTTCGGCGGTAAAATACCGTAACCGCCGAGGCGCGCAGTTATTCTCTGGTTTTTTTTTTTTTGCTTTTCCCTTTCGTCTTACAATAATATATACACACACTATATAAAATATCGAAACTAAAAACGATATTCGCGTACTCGGTTCGAAATAGAAATCAAAAAAAAAAAAAATGTTTTTTCGCGTTTACGCACGTTGTGTAAAAACGTTAATGAACGAACAGGATAAAGCGACGCGGGCTGCTAAGGTGATAAAAAAATGCATAAACTAAATGTATCTAACGAGAATACGGAAAAAGAGAACGAATTCTAGAAAACGGAGTGAAATCAAGAGGCAGGGGAGGGGTCCAAAAGAAACTGGATGACAAAGGAGAGAATGATACGGGAGAGAACTGCGGAGAGAGATACGACGCAAGTGTGAAAAAGACGCGGAGGAAAATCGTTTTTGGAAGTGTCACCACTACGACGGCGGCCCGTAGTAATTAGCGTATATTTATGCGCTGGTAAATTCTATTTATATCGGTAACTGATGCCCGATTAACGAAACGGGTTATACACCGTGCCAAAATAGCAAATGGGTGTGTAAATTTCTCGCGTCTCCTTCATCCATCCATCCATCAAATGCGAACGAACGAGTGTCGTCGTCGTGACACGGTCAACACGCTGAACACTCGGTTATTTTATCGATTTATTTTTAAATATAATTATTATTATTATTATTTAACGACATTTCCGGGCTATTGAACCGGCTGCTTTTCATTGTCTTCGTCGTACGAACACGCACATTTTTTTTTTTTTTTTTGTCTCACGACACGTTATCTTCCGAATTTTTTGACATGTGTGTGTGTTGTCCTCGTTAATCGTCATATAATAGTAATAATAATAATAATCGTAATAATAATAATAATAATAATGTTATTAACACGCGGGCACAGCGTATCAACGGAGGCGTAAAAAGAAATTCGTTCGCTCGTTATTTATCGAATGTGATGGCGTGTGCGTGTTCTCCTCCTGTTGGCATTATCGACAAAGCAAAGGTCGATCCGAAAGAACGAGGGGGAGAGACGAAGAAAAAAAAAAGAGAGACGCGTCCATTATAAAACGAAATATTCCTAACTACTACGTGTACGACGAAAAACTCACCCGTTGATTTCCACGGCGTTCTGAGAAGACGAACTGCGTTTCCTATCCGACATGTCTGCCAACCTGGCGAAATCCGTATCCTGGTCCATTAAACGTGCCGACTTCCTAGACTCCAACACGCGCACGTCGTCCAATTTCTTCATTACTTCGATGGCAGTCTGTAAAAATAAGGAAAGCACGCGCCGTTCAATTTCACCGACGATACAAGAACAAATAAAACCGGCAAACGGCCAATAATGTAACCGGGGAGACGAGGGATAAAATATTATAATCGAAAACTCATCCGTTCCAGCGGATCGCCGCCGGCCGGCCGGCCCACGGCTGTAATAGCCCGGCCGGGCGCGACACGACGTTCTCACGAAATAGCCCGCAGCAAATTTTTTATAAATTTTAAATATCGCTTTCACTCGCGCCCGTTCGAGCGCATAGTAGTGGATTTCGTGAAATCAGCGGAATTCTTTTTTGTCTTTATTTGTTTACACCGCGTATTATAATGAACGCACCCTGTCCGGGTAGGGGGGGAGAATTCATAAACAAAGCGTAAATGAATGACTTCCGAAGACTGTTGTGTTATTGTTACAGGGCGCGCGCAGCGCAATAATATGCGAACAACTTGCTCCACTCGACGATGATGACCCGAATTGAAAACGCGGCGGCGACGGCGCGCGCACCGCCACGTAAAGTCAAGGTCGAGCGGTAAACCGCACACACAACAAAATCGCACGTAAATCCTATTCGTTTTTCGGCCGTAATTACAAAAATATTTTATTTAAATCGACAACAACAACAACAATAATAATAATAATAATAATCGACAACAACAATGGCAAGGAATCGCGCGACGTTTCCGATAATTTGAACTTTTGGATAAAAATTCCCTCTCCCCCACCCCCCAAGCTTACTATAAGCCAATTAAAAAACGAGACGCCTGCGTAACTCGCATAAAGCGCGAATATCGCCGCCGTCGCTTCCTAGCGTCCTCGTACGACGTGAACGGCGATAGCGTGCAGGGACGGTAATGGCGATTGCGATGGGGGGGGGGGGAGGGAGAGGAAGGCGAACACGCGCGTCCTTTCTCGCCGGTTCCCCGGCGATTCATACAACGGAATGTCGCGCGCGCGCCGCACGTGTCGCACACCGGTCCGGATAGACCCGCGGGTGAAAGGTATTATTACTAACTATTATTATACGCGCGTGGCTGATGATGTAAAAAACAATATGAAAATCACCGATAGAAAGTAAAGAGACCCGGACAACAAGACGTCCAACGCGGTTCCACGGAACAGGTTTCCCGCACGCGGCAGCAGCAACTGCGCAGTAAACCGCGAAATCTCTCCCGCCCGTTCCAAGAGTAGGTACTTTACGTGTTGTACGGATTATTATTATTATTATCATCATCGCCGTCGCCGATCCCAACGCGAGTTCTGCGCCGGGACGAGAATAATACACGGAGAGATCCGTTTTTTTTATTATTATTATTATTATTATTATTATTCACGTATATTTTATAATATGGCGGTCGTGTGAACACGGCACGTAAATTCGTACGTAACACCGCGGCGGCGGCAGACGCCGGCCGGTCCGTAGTTATTGTTTTTACGTTGGTAACCGTGTCATTGTAACTGCCGGCCGACCCGGCAAAAATTAACGCGTTCTTCTGTAACAACAGAAAAATCACGCCAACTCCGTCTCCTTCTTGTCAACAACGATAATACAAGTACAACAAGTATATACACACACGCACGAGCGTATCGACGACGGGACGCGGGATGAGGGAAAAGGTCGGTCGCGTAAAACGTGCGCGGGGCAACAAGTACGGCGGAGAAAAGGGTTTTTTTTTTTGCGCCAAACGCGGCGGAGGGTTACGTGACACGGGGAATTTTTTTTCGTTTGACAATTATAATTATTAATGAATGTATTGAAAATATACCTCGTGTCCGGGCGGCGTAATGGAAACGCGCACTTCTTCCGTGTCCGGTCTGTGAACGACCACGTCGCCGGATATCTCGCGCCCGTTGAACGTGATGTACACCCGTTGTCCGGCCATCAGCCGGAGGTCGGACAGCGTGCGAAATCCCGGTCCTACCAGTTCGGTGGCCCGGTACTCGCGTCGCCCGGACGTACCGTCGTCGAAACGTATCGAGTAACCGGTCTCGGAGCCGTCCGCGGCCGTTTTCACCGCGGCTATGATGCCCGAACACAGTTTACCGTCGTCGCCGGCTGGCGCACAAACGCGCGTCCCGATAATGGACCGCTTGGCCAACCGTTTGCCGCCGGCGCCCGCGACCGCGCCGTTCTTCTGCCGCATTCGAATCGCCAAAGACGTGTCCAGTTTGACGACGGGGGGGATATTATTTATTTATTTCTGCGCCGAGCGCGCGCCGCGACGAGCGAAAAATAAAAAAAAAAAAAAACCCAATGTAAAATCGGAGAAAAAAAACAAAAATCGCGTCGATCAATCGTTCATCACACGACGAGTGCGGCGGCGGCGTCGCCGTACCGATTCGATGGACACAACGAACATATTTCGTTCGACGAGAGAGAAAAAAAAGTCTATCGAACAAAACGCGTGCGACCACTATTATTGCGTGATTTTTTTTATTTTTTTTGCACGCGATCGTGTTGTCGTAAAAACAACGTTTATTACTGTTGTCCAAGCAAACGCGAAAACAGACGGACCGGGGGGGGGGGGGGAAAGGAAAAAAAAAACAACAATTATTAATGTTTATTACAGGCGTCACACGATATTATACGAAAACGAAACTCGGAAAAAGTAAAATAAAAACAGCCGAGGACGACGACGACGACGACGACGACTGCGAGACGGCGTCACGACAAAAGACTCCCAGCTTCGCCAAGGCGTAAAACGGAACTATGGACGTGGTTTGGCACAAATGTTCGACGCCGCCACAGCTGACAATGCCGGTTGCCGGTATCCGCGCGGCGCGCAGTGATACCAATTTACCGTACCCTATCGACCCGGTTTTGCGCGTTCGACTATACTACCACTACTGCTGCCGCTGCCGCCGCCGCCGCGGTCGCCGTTACTATTACTACTAAGCGCGTCCCGTCCTGATCCGCTTTTTATTCTCACAAAGGAGAGAAATCAACAGCGATTTTCCGGTACCACCCGGTCGTTCGTTTTCATTTTCAAACGCGTAAACCGCCGAGCCCAAAACCAACGCGGGTCACCGGAGCTTTTGTATTCAATAGCGTAGAGTATTTTTAATATAAGTAGGTGGAGGAGATATGACTTTCAAATTGTTTTGAACGCGCTGAATTCTATTGTAATTTTGGAGCGGAAAAAATATTCATTTTCAATTTGGAATTTTTTTTTTTTTTTCGCAAAAATTGTATCTACCTAAATTTAAAAAATCAGTTTTTATTATTCACAACTAATCGGTGTTTTTGAAACGGTACAGGAGGTCTGAAGCCCCTAAACGCCCCTTGCTGTAGTAAAACTGATCGTCGAAAAACCTGACCGCAAAAACCTCAACGAAAACTCCCCCGATATTGACCTGTAAAAGACGTTTGACGTAATAAAACATTACCGGCCATGATG
The DNA here is from genome assembly GCA_032441825.1 of Chaetogeoica ovagalla. NCBI lineage: Eukaryota > Metazoa > Arthropoda > Insecta > Hemiptera > Aphididae > Chaetogeoica > Chaetogeoica ovagalla. The sequence goes on along the minus strand of CM063735.1, from coordinate 10,766,393 downwards.
TTAATGACGTCATCGTTTTAGAAGAAATTTTCCATCCACCGCCGATGTTTATTCGCGTCGTCATCGGTATTTCCACAACGATATTGTATTAATTAAATATTGTTAAATTATTATTATTGTTGCAGCAACACGTGTGTGTAACGAATACACTCGAACCGGTCGATTTCACAACATAGTACACACAATAATAATAACAATATTGATAAGATCGATTTTTCGCTAACACAATTATTATTCGCGTGTTGATCTTGATCGCGGTGGCCGGTATGGCGAAAAAGAAGCGCCCGTTCGAACACACCACTACCGCGTTTAAATCGCGATTTATTTCACTCCGGCCGGTGTGTATTTCAAATATATAAATCAACTAAATTACGTAATATACGATATAGTTTTCTTTCTTTTTTTTTTTTTTTAATTAGAAATTTCGTTTTCGCATTATACAATAATTATGGACATTAAAATAAAATTACAAATGATTTGCAGCCGTAGATGAAATAAATAGTTTGCTCGACAATATTATATCGACACTAACCGCGGAATGGGGCGTACGTAATACAGTGTATAGTAAAAACGTTGTCGACGGAAACGTGGTTTGCTTCAAAGAAAAAGGAGGACCTATTTCTTTGTATAACTGGACCAGTCCGATATGAAAACAGCGAATGGACTATATATTTAGATTTGCACTGCACCCGGCTGTGGGTTTGAGGAGTACGTATATAGGAGGAGTAGAATCGTTGAGCGAGAAGAGATATACGCATGCGAGCTGGGCCATCGTGTGTCCGTGCAGGCCAAGTGTGCGCGGTAGTAAATCGCCGCACGATTCACAAAGGATATATTAATATTGTTACATTGATTTATATTACATATTTCTCATAATGTTTTTTTTTTTTTCTAGAATTTTGGAAACCATTCGAAAATTCTATTGAAAACCGTGTGCTGTTTGAAATGTCAAACACAAAATAGATTAAAAGTAATGTGTGTGTGTGTGTGTGGACTATTTAAAAAAATGTCGTATAAATATATTATTTCGCAGTATATTTTACATTATACATATAGAAAATTCATTATGCTGTTATACATTATATAAATAACAGACTAATTTCGTTTATCTATTTATATATATATATAATAAAAATAAAATGCTGTTCATTGGTAACCCGCATCACATGAAAACGACTGGACCGATTTAGCTGATTTTTTTTTTTTTTTTTAATACTCGTAACAGTCCGAATAACGTTGTAGAGAAAGAAAAATCGGTAAAGCAAACAGACTAAACAAAGCGTTTTTTTTTCGATCGTTTACTTGAACACCGAAATACTTAATAAACGTAAATAAAACGCATTCAACGCAATTTAAAATTTACCGGAAAAAAAAATCAATCGGACTCAAATGAAATTCAGACGTGAATTTCAATTGTGAGTTAAATTTTGAAGTAAAAACCGCATTGTTCCGAGTCGATCACACATTTCCAGCATTTCTACAACAGTGTACTGCAGTCGATAGAATATTCGTCTCTCATGAAAAAAAGTTCACATTGGCGTACCTATTTCTAAAATTTAAATGTACTCCTCGTCGAATTGAATATCCGTGGCAACAACAGTTAATAGATACGAAAAAATGACGATCACTAAGAAATATTATGTTTGTTTTTCTCTCGTTTTTACTTGGGTTTACACGTTTTCAATAGTTTTTCCATAAAACGTGCAAAAAAAAAATTAATAAATAAATAAAGAAAATTGTATCGAAATTCGAACGGGACAACGTCTGCAGTTCGTTCGGGTAATTTTTAAAAAAATTCTTCTTCTGATAGCGCGTAACACTTTTTGTTTTTATTTTTTTTTTACTGCATGAGGAAAGCCATTATTTGTACAAAATAATCGTCTTCGCGAACAAATATATATATATGTATATAAATTAATTATAAACGCAATAACTATTATATTAGTACACTTGACAATTTTAATAAGTATTACTATACAATAATTATAGCACCTACGTACAATATGATTTTAAATAGCTCGACATTAATTAAATAATTAAAAAAAAAAATATATATATATAGTACACATAAATTTACATAATAGTATGTTGATATAGTGTGTAAATAAAGTCAAATGCTAATTATACGCACAAAAAAAAAAAAAAAAATCCGACATTTATTTAACGCGTATTACCGCAATCATTCCCGAAACGAATTTTCTCCTCGGTCGTATTATTTCAATTCCGACGATGCGATAAATATTATTTTTATTTTATAATAATTAATAAAAAAAACCCCCGCTATTAATAAATATATATATATATATTAGCAGATATAAAAGAATACATTACAAAAAAAAAAAAACAGACGTTACAATAGTGTATAGAAAGATAAAGTAATTCGTGTCTGATATATTATAATTTCAATATTTCGACATTGGCATTAAAATAATTGTGTGTAAGAAATTATAACCGCGAATACCGCTCAATTATTCTTCGTAAATGAATTTATTATACATAAATAGGAAAAACTATATGGAAAAACAACCTGCAAACAGTGTTATCATTATAATTTTTAATTTACTAATTTATTTCGGAGTTTAACACCTTGAAAAACAATCCGGAATACGCTTTTAACGTATTTATTTTTGTAAAACTGTTACGCGGCTCGTACACTATTTATACATAATTAAGTCCCCGCCCAAAACGAAGGTGAAACCCGAACAGAGCATATTATAATGGGGTTTTGAAATATATAATTTTATTTCATTATTATTATTATTATTATTATTATTATTAATTTATATTTTTGTGCGTTTCTGTCGTTTAAGCTTTTTCCGTGTATAACACACGCGTAAACAACACGCAAACCACACGAATCGTTTTATTATATACTACAGTATAATATGCAGGATGCGCAGTGGTGTAGTGGCCTGCAGCCATCAGCAATAGCGTAGGCCCGATTGTGATGGGCCCCCGCGGGCCGCGGTTAACCGTTTTTACATAATATTATAAACGTCGTTTCCAGGGCCCGACTAACCAATAGGCTGAGTAGGCTACAGCTCAGGGCACCAAATCGGTTAATGTTAATTTGAGAGCGGTACAAAAAAATTTTCTCGTGAAAATTACGTGATAAGAAGACGTGATTTTCTGTTCTTGGGCGAGTAAAAAACGTTTTAAGATCAATTTTAGGCCAGGACAAAATGATGAAAGCACTTGCACTCTTGTTTACTCAAAATGAGTTCACGGAAAATATTTTTTTCAATAAAACAATGGAATCTTTTGCGTTCTCGAAATCGAGAAAGAAAAACTTTTTATAAACGGTTTAAATCAATGTTTGGCGCAAATTTTTTTTAAAAAATATTCATGTAAATCATGATAATTTTATATATATTTGACGAATCATAAATTTTAAAATGTTTATTTCTTGTGTATAATATTCTTTCATAATAGGTACATATTATTTTAAACACTAATAGTTTGATGTCCGTATGTGTTTTTTTTGGGTCTCCTCCTGGAACTTTCCCTTTCCGAATGTATATAGTCAGTGGCGGATTTGGAATTTTTTTTTTTTAAGAGGAGAAGGATAAAAATTGTTCATAATAATTTTATGTAAGCACAGTATTTATATAGGATTTGATGCGTTAGACCTTCGAATAAAATATTATACTGTCATGAAAAATCGAATAGTATATTTTAATTTTCGACGATTTATAATAATTATATAAACTCGTATTATTATTATTATTATTATTATTATTATTATTATTATTATTATTATTATTATTATTATTATTATACAATTACTATACGAATATATAACTAGCAATGGAAGGAGTAGGGCCCTTCGTTGAATTTGCCATTGCATATATATATAGTTAATAACAAAATATTATATTATAATAAAAGCGCGTGATATTTGAAATTGGCCGCGATCGGAAACGACCTCGGTTATATACGTATAAAATTGGTCAAATGCGCCCGGAAATTTTATCTCGTAATTTGAATTTCAATATTGAACGTTTTTGGTACGATGTTCGGCTATAGAAAAAAAAAAATAGTATTTGTTTTAAAGCGAGTTATGTTTCCATAAAGAGTTTATACAAGACGTATTTAAAATGGAATATATATTTTTTTTATAATAAAATTAAATATACAAAAATAAAACGTGCGTTTTTTCTTTTTTTTTTTTATAACGATATATCTTCAATAAGTCACGCGCGGCCCGCTACAACTGTATAAGAGTATATAAAAAAAGGATAAAATATTTTATATATATATACGTAAGAATATTTCGTTATAATTTAAAATAAACGAACGAAATTATTTAATATGAAAAAAATCTCCTATGGTATATTGTATAATTAGTTTTAAATTTATTTGGTTATTATTTTTTTTTTTAAATACTCGTCGTTTCCCGTTTTATTTTATTTCTCTACATAACTCGAATATATCGGGCTCGGTCCTTGGCTCACCTCTGTTACAGTGCGCATATTTGTATACCATATATACACGCGCTCATCGTTATATTTTATATTGTTTATATATTTCTAAAAATAAATTAAACGGTTAATGCGTACATATAAATATATATAAGTATACGAGTTAACAAATCGTATAAGGTTATTTGTAATATATTTATTATATTATGTGCGTACGATGTTATATTGTAGTGTGCGCGACAGATTTTTTTTTTTTTTAGTCAATTCTCATTCGAAATCTAGTCTATTTCCGCGTAGCCGCAAAAGCGGCACGTTTTATTATTACAAAATAAAAATTCGTATCGTTTTGCAATGACGATAAAAAAAAAAAGAATAAAAAAGAAAGAAAATCGTAAAAAATAATACAATAATTAATACGATTTCTGGCGCGTATAACGTATTTAATATTATCGTGTATAGCTGCTATATATTTACATTTCGCGAAACAACTGCTGTTTATATATATATATATATTATATATAAAAGTTGAAACAATATACTCATTATATATTTATACACGTTTCTATATGCATATAGACATATATGTATACTTTAACAAATAATAATAATATATAACCTCCGCGCGGTTACACATACGTATAATATATCAAGGCCATACAGCGGGGCAAGTTCGCTGAATTTTATTATTTATTTATTTTTTTTTTTAATATTCGTTAAATTATATATGTAAAAAAAAAATACGAGTTAAAAATCACTTTTTTTCTTAACTTTAAAAGTTAATTTCAAAAAAAAAAAAATATATAACTCGTAACTCAGTTGTAAATATTTTCTAAAAAAAACAAATTTTCACACACACACACATATATGTATATATAATATAATAGTTAAAGTCGGTTAGATATTTTTTTATTCAATTACTTTGAAGTTAACCGCGCCTGTTGTATTATAGGCGTATCGTTAAAACAGTGCAACTTATTACGAGGTGTATACACTGAAAGTTAATTTTTGAGGAGAATAAAACAATTAAATAATAATAATAATAATAATAATAATAATACGTCGTCATTCATGGGTTTGTAAATAAGCGATTTTAGCGATAAAGATAATTTTAAAAACAATTCCGTCTACTGTTTAATATGATACCTATAGCTATACGCATGTTATAATATGACGTGTGTACGCTCGATTTTTTTTTTCAAATATCGAAAATCGTTTTGATTAAAACCTACGTGAAAAAAAAAATAAATACACTCGAAGGCAAATGTAAACCCGTTTTCGCGAAATCCTTCGTTCCCTGCACGGCGAAGCAACGATTCGCAACGGCTTTCGCGCGATTATTACACCGTGGATTTTTTTTTTTTTGCCATCCGCCTTATCAAGCGCACTTACATATTTTAAAAATATATCGTTTTACACAAGGATATTAAATATATATTATGTATTATTGTGTAAAATACCTTCGTTTATATATAAAATAATACGCGTACGGTAGTATTATAACAGTTGTGCATTGTGACCAATATACGCGTTTTTAAACGTTCGCGTCGGTGTGTATTGTGTACTGGCGGATAATACGTCAGACGAGAATAAACACACGCACACCGCGTTGTAATAATATTATTCTACGCAGTTTTTTTTTTTTTCTTTTTTCTAATTTTTATTGGGCGCGCGCGCGCGTCTTATTAATATTCGCTCGTTACGGACGCGCGCGACGCAGTGTGCGCCGCACGCAGTACGCGTCGTTTATTTATTTATTTATTTATTTTTTCCTAACGGAACCGCTCTAACCATTTTATCATGCACGCCGCGTTCTACTGCGCGCGCACACACGTGTACAATATATGCGTACTACGTAATATAAAATAACTTTCGGATGTAAAAGAAAGGAAAACACGATAAAAAAAAAAAAAAAACGTTTTTATATTGTATTTGAAATCGTGTCACGCGGAATCGAATCGCCGGCGCGTTATACGACGCGAAGAACGCGCGAATCGATGTCGTGACTTGACACACAAAAATTCGCGTGCAATTCGTACGCGTGTGCATACACACACACACACACAATCGCCCGCAGAAACGTATAGCGCGAATCGAATGACCCACTTTTCTCCGGACCACCCGCCGAAAGCGAAAAAAAAAATCGTTGACCCGGATTTTTTTTTTTATCGCGTTTCCCTCCCCCCCCCCCGCCTCGGCGAAAATGAATTTATAAAAAAATAATTGTACGCGAACGTGTAGAGGCGCGCGAAAAACGGAACGGCCGGTTTTTCATATAAGCGGTGCGAGATATTATTTTCTCGGTATAACTGCAACAGGAACGGCGGTGACGGCATAAAATATTAAAATACGCTCATCGACGTGTAATAATAATAATAACAAAGACGACGAAAACGTTGTTGAGCCGTATCGTTTGTCGTCGTTGTAAACCGATGTACGCGTGCGTGAGTTTACGGTATTCGCGCGCTATGCCGGCCGGCCGGCCGGTGCGGTGCTATAGCTGGGCGGCGGCTGCTGCACAGCTGACACGCGTAAACACACACACACACAGAACTTTTAGCGATGCGTGGGGCGAGGGGAGTTCTCGATGACCTCGGGGTACCGTGTTTACATTGGTTGACCCACTTTGGCGAGGAATCGGCGCGCGCACCGAGCGTCACGCACGCGCCGGCGTTTCGCCGCGCAGGGTGAGGAACGCCGGCCGGTCGTCATCGCTCGTGTACGGTGCGCGCGTGCGCGCGGCATATAAAACGTCGAAGAGCGCGTGCGTCCTATGCACGATGTTTTACCGAGCGATACGATAATTATCGTGCGCGCTGGTGACGTAACGACCGGCGAAAGTTCCCCCTCTCCTCACTCGCGCATCGTTTACTGCGTAATATCTTTAACGTCCCCTGGAGTAGCAGCGAAAAACAAAAAAAAAAAGAACACCGGCAACGTCAACAGCACGGGAGACCGTTTCGCGCGCGACAGCGGCGGGGAACGTCGGTGACGGCGCCGTAACGTCCAATAAACGTCGTTTTACCATTTTCCTCTGTTTTGCGCGTTCCGAATAACTCCGCCGACGCCGCCGATCGGTCTGACGCGCGTACAACACGCCGTGTCAAATACTATTTACTGCGCGATAGGTACGTTATTATTACTATTACACATTATTATTATTATTTCAATACGTTTTGAATAATAAATCAAATACGCGTGTAATACTGTGTACACCACACTGCACCCGCGTTGTATTCTCTTTGTTCCATATTTGTATTTCCCCCCCCCACCGGTAACCGGATTTCTCCGATACGTCTGACGAACTCTGATAATAATATAATCATAATATTTTGTAGCCGGGTACATACCGTTTTCCGCGTCGCACAGTATACGCGCGTTCGCGTTTTTTTACTGGTACACCGGGAGCGGAGCGGAGTTATAATAATAATAATAATAATAATAATACGCGCAGAACGCGCTCATCGCGCGCGCTGCTCCGGAAATGCCGAATACGGTTTACGTACTAATTCGTTTTCGTTCGTGGAAAATTACGTTGGGGGGGGGAGGGAACCCATATTCTTTGGTGCATTTATTTTTTTTTCCTACAAATCCGGGTTTGTAAAATTATAATTTTACGTGGAATTTCGAATCGACGGGAAAGGCGTAACTGAGTGTTGTTAGGCGTGTCAACTATGTGCAGACCGCGCCGCCTATGGCAAAAAAACAAACAAAAAAAGGATGCTGTGAAAGAGCTGAGAGTTAATAAGTCAAACGTGTTAAACCACAATATAATAGTATATCGGGGGGGGGGGGGGAATCGTCGTTAGAATTTTTCCAATATATTCGTGTTGAACACGAGGAAAATAATTATTGTTTTTCCATTTTCACGAAAAACCGAATTTTTCCACACTTGGACGACGCCAATACATATATAGTGTATCGTACATTTTCAATAACGTATACTTTATAAACGCAACAATAATACAAGTTACTTTTTTTTTTTTTTTTTTTTTTAAATTATATGAAAATTTTAATTGTATGTTCTTCGTATATATATATATGAGTGTGTGTGTGTGTAACGAATATTAACGACTTGGCAGGGGCGTATTTACTTCATCCCTTAGGGGGGGGGGGCGAATAGAAAAACGGCCCGTCGAATCTGTTGCCAACATAGAATTATCGAAAAATTATATGAAAATAATAAGTTTTAAATAAAAAAAATGTTCTATTACATTTTAGTTTTAGTTAGATTAATTTTAGTTGTCAGTAGATATTATAGGTACATACACAAGTATCTAGGGGGGGGCGATCGCCCCTATCGCTCCCCCCCCCTTGTATACGCCCCTGCGACTTGGAATAAACAACGTTACTACACACAGTTATTAAGTAAAATGTTCCGCGACTCATTGAGTAAAATAATAACTGCACGGGGTCGAGCATTAACTCATACGGATTATAGTTATTATGTAAATTATTGTTTTCTCGTTAACCAAAAATCTCTGTCGATGTACGTCCCCGTACATATTAAACGCGTATAATAGAAAATAATTTGTCCTGTATAACTTTGAAAAAGCTTCGAGACACGATTTGTGCGCCTTCAATGGTTATGTGCTACGAACCGTACGATCATTCAATCGCGGGTTGTCCGAACATTGTATTATAGAGAAAGTGTTTGACGTAGGTCATATCGCAAGAGCGTCTTATTCTTATAACTATAATCCATATAACTACTATTGCAGAAAGTGAATGGTATATATTCCGTAGTGAGAACGCTGGATTTTGTGAGTGTTTTTATAACGCGCGATTTTTCGAACTCGCGAAACGAGCGAGGGATAAAAAAAAACGTATTTATATACATTTGAGTATAGAACTTTATTGTTTATTTATTTTTTTCATTACGGTTTAATTTCGCGCGAATATTTTCAATGAAAAAGTAATTTAAAATCAATTAATTTATTCCGTCAATTTGTTTCTTATTTATTTCCAATTCGAATAGAAAAACGCGATTATTAAAATGTATACGGTACACATCACCAGGAAAAAAATATTCGATATTAATACATACACGGTGTAACGTTTAATTTTCTTCTATATGTATAATACAGATATATAGCGTTTGTATTAAATACGCACGGTATTTTTTTTATCGTTAAACATTGAAAAAAATTAATAAATAGGAAGTACACCTTACACGTGGTTTTTTTTCCGAAAATAGGTCTTTTATTTATTTGTCGTTTCGTTGTCATTGAGTATTTTCTATCTCGATCGTATATAAAAAAAAAACATTTTTAGGACAAACAAAATAAATATTCGTCTTATTACGTCATACTATATACGTATTATAATAGTGACAATTATAATATTACTTTTTAAAACCATAAAAAGATTGCTTCAAGATCGATCCCACCTGCAAGGAGACCGCGCAAATCGTTCTGGCGCAATTATTGCTGTTATTAAAGTATTATAATATTTTACACAGTATTGTTCTTTATATTTATATATCGCTGATTAAATAACTGCAATTATATTAAACTTATGTATATATATATATATATATATATATATATATATATATATATACGAGTGATTAATATAGTAGTTATATATTAAGACATTATTGGATTCGTCTATTAAAGTATGTATTATTATCGTACAATTGTATACAGAGAAAAGTGTTATATTTATAAAAGGTACATTCTCGCATATTTTTACAATATGAGAATAAATATATATTATTATTATATATACGAATATAATCTACCGACTATTGCCAAAAAAAAAAAAAAAAAATATATATATATATATATATTACTTAACACGTCGGGTAAAAAGAACAAACAAAAATAACGTTTTTCTCTTTCAGAATTTCTTTTTACTTATATACTTTTGTTTTTGTACAGCGTTGCAGCAGAGCGCCGTCCTATATATTGTTGTATATAGGTAATCCGCGTTATTACAATAGGATTATGCGTAGATAAAATAATTTTATTGTACATATTATAATATATACGATTAAAAATTTAATCGTATAAATATATTATAAACACAACATAATATGTGCGCTAATATAAATATTGTGAATTACAACAACTGTATAGCTGGTGGTATATATAATATTTTGTAGAATACTATACAAATGTTAAATATTAAATGAACTAAATTTTAACCAAATTCATATTATAATTTAAATACAGTTCACTACGTGACCAGTGGTGCCCGAGGAATAAGAGGCGTGCATATTATGTATACACAATTGCCAGAGGCCAAGATATTCAAATGTTAATACTATACTTTTAATATTATAATATGTTTATTTATGAATATTATCATATTCTATGATATTCGTATACTTTCTGCATAATTTATAACGTATATTATTATAAATAGTCAATATTATATTTATATATATATATATAAATTATTTAATTAATCGAAATTACGAAAACGTTTTTAATAACATTTGTTTTATTATGTAATTTTATTATATGCTCGCGTTGTTGATACAATATTCGACGATGAATATTTAAATAAAAAAAAGACAATATTCACTATTAATACTCATCTAAAGTATATATATATATATATTTTAGTGTATTAACTACATATACTATATATATATATATATATATATATATATATATATATATATATACTGCACGTAAAGAAATTGTTATAAAATTTGTAATTTCGTTATTTGGTTTAACAATATATAATTATAATATTAGTTTAAATAATATGATAACTATATAATTATAATTAAGACACCTAAAATATACATTTAAAATCTAGTTTTTTTATTGCAGGATTTAATATAGAATATTATATTGTTTCGATAAACTCCAATAATATATAATAACAATAATAATAATAATAATAATAATAATAATAATAATAATAATAATAATAATAATAAAACTTTATAATATAATACTATTCTGTTGATTTTCGAGATAAAATAAAAATAATATTAAATATTATACGTTAAATGTATATGTGCGTATTAAATTAATATATATATATATATATATATGTGTGTGTGTGTGTGTGTGTGTGTGTGTGTGTGTGTGCATGTGTGTGATACGCGTAATTTACAGGATATATATTTCAATAAATATACCGTGTAACGCCCCATGACGAAAAAAAATTTTTTTTTTACATTTTCTGCACCATCGATCATATTATATTATACGATATAGACAATGCGGTATGAATAATTATAGTAAACATTATATGGTATATCAAAACGCAATACGTAAGTATACAAAATAGTAAACTGTGCCAAACATTAAAAAAAAATTGCATAATATGACACACATATTATCAGAGCAAGCGATTCCATATGTGAGTGCGGTGGCGACGGCGGACAACGCGGTCCAGCTAATAAAAAGTCGGAGCAATTTTTAAATTTAAAAAATTAGATATACAGTACGTATTACTACTATCGCGTTATATATAGGTGCAGTCATTGTGTACATGTGTAATATTTTAATATAGCGTCGTACTTATAATGTGTTACACGGTCTATCAGTAGCGCAACCAGAAAAACCCCTGGGGGGGGGGTTCATAATTATAATACAAAAAATGTAATCATAAATAATCATGTTAATAATAAATTAAATTTTTTTTTTTTGTGTTAATGTATAAATAATAAAATGAAAAATATATTAATTTATAAAATAAAGTCCAAATGACGCTTTGAAGTCGCTAAACGATTTATTATTACTTCGGATTGTACATTGCCAAAACTAAACTATTATATTGCTGAAATAAATAAATAGTGTTCAACTGTAAAATATAATTAGACAATAACTAAAATTACCTTCCCAATTCTTCACTTTAGAAATACTCAAGGGGGGCCTGGACCCTGGGACCCCCCCTTGGTTGCGCTACTGCGGTCTATCGAGAGAAGAAGACAAAAAAAAAATTGGACACTTATAATATATTGTCTTAAATTATTGAATGTATTGTATTTATATGCGAGTATACAATATACGTGTATATTTTAAATTTATAAAATAAAATATATTTTAAAATTATATACAAAAAAAAAAAAATTAAATATATAGTGAATAAGAATTTTCCCTGTGTACAATAACATATAAAAAAAAACGATATTTAATTGTAAACTTTTTACAATGTATAATATAATTTTTACTATTCTAATAATATATTATATTATAAGTTCAAGCTTATATACATGCAATTTTGCATGATATATTATATATTATACGCGCCGCATGCATATATATATATATATATATATATATATATATATATATATATAATATTCGTTTTATTTATTTTAAACGTGTTTTTTTTCTTTCTTAAATATTGTCTTTACTGTTGCAGTATTTATCTTAAAAATGTACAAGTCAAAAATAAAAAAAAAAAAAACGATTATACTTAAATCGAATAAAAATAATACAAAATCACGTTTCCAAGGTTATACACACATAAATATGTCGTACCATCGCGCACAACGCCATAAATATTAATAAAGTTATATATATATATATATATATATATATATAGGCACCTCAAAATCAATATAATTTGATAAAGTTACAAGTTGCAAATAAAAATTGACAAGGGTTTATTCAATTGTAACGCATGTTTTTACAAATATTATGATTGAATTAAATAGAATCATCCCGCGATTGACGTTTGAAATTGTGAATATTCCACAAACGGATTCGTAATGCGATATATATATATATATACTTTATAAGTTTCGATTTAATATAGGCGCACTTCGCATAGCGATATTCGAATATAAACTGCAAGAAATCGAAGAGTATCTGAAATAGCTTTAATGTATAGTAGAGCAGTATTATGAATTGAAATAATGCAATACGCAATGAAAATAAAAGCTTCAAATAAATACACTGATGTGCGTACCATCGGTCGCTGCGCAGAGCGGATAGACATATAATGCAATGTAATAAATAAAAAAAAAAACGCGTGTAGACCAAAAAAAAACAATTAACGAAGTCATATATATATATATATATATATACATATACATATTGTATAATATAACCTAAAGCGCATGTACATATGTTTATATATATATATATATATATATATATATATATATATATACGTACAAATGCAAATATAATATGCGCTCTGTACAATATATGATATTATAGTCGTACAAAATGTTGTATACGGTATATTACGAAACGCGATGAGTTCTTTTAAATCCTCGTTGGCATCGAATAAAATCGTACGATATAATAATTATTTGTATTGGCGCGCGGGTATATATTATATTTTATGCGTTGTATTTGCGGTGTTAAACGTATATTTTTCTACACATTATACACCGTATGCGCATCGTATGCGTAAATCGTTAAAATCGGACAAAAAAAAACGAAGGATTTAATAACATTATAAAAAAATTAATATTATTTTCGTCGGCGACGACTGTATGATGGCTGCGCGTATAAAGCTGTTCCGCAGCAGTCCCGTGCGTCGGTTTTGGAACGCGCAGTGTGCTTTATTGACGATGAAAAATCATTTATTTATTAAAAAAAAAAGAACATTTAAAACCTGTAATAATTCGATATATAGAACTAATAAGACATACGCGAATCGCATAAACAATAATAATAATAATACAGCGCGCGCACGCTACATTTTATACGCTCTTGCGTATATATATATGGACACGCGCGCCGCGGCCGTGATCACACACACACACACACAAATTTCGGTAAATTCAAGGATTTTTTTTTTTTAAATTCACGTTCCAAATTACAAAATGCATTTATTGCAGGTAATACGCGCTTGTAATAAGCCAAAAGAATTTTTTTTTCTTTTAACTAGGTCAATACCGCGTTTACACATCGGCAACGTTAAAAAAGCTCGCGCGCGCATATATAGACGCTATACTTGACAATGCGCGGTATATAGGTAGAGGACTCGTTAAAACGAAATTTTATTTAAGAAATTTTGTATTAATGACGACTGCGGTAACGTAAACGTACGACAGTTTCGCGAGTATTTAATTGCAATACTTTTAAGCGAACGCGTATATATTACACGTACATAATATTATATAGTATAAACGAGTTAATAATATTATTATATATACACATGACATTATTGTACGCGGCGTGCGCGGTTCTACGTATTTATTATGCGTATTAGAGCGAGCATAACTATATTTGTGTTATGAGAATTTAAATAACTCCGCGTATAATACACGATAATTGAAGAGGTGAAAATAAAATAACAACTAAAATTTATACGTATTGTGGGGAAAATAGAACGTTGGGTCGTACTGCACGGTAGTACCGGCTGAACCGCGGACAATAGAGATTTTTAATAATTATTATGATTATTATTATTATTATGATTATTATTATTATATTGATATACGCATTAAAATAATGACATAATATATAACGAGTGACAATATGAAGGACACGCGGACGACTGTTTTCTATATTTATATATTGGCGGTTTTAATGTAAACGAAATATTGTAATTTTTCTCCGGAGCTTAATTTTTCGTTTTCGGAAACATTTGGACAACGGACGATCGGACCAAGTGTTTATAGAGAGGACCGGCGGTGAAATTTATTTATTTTTCTAAACTGTTACTTTGATATTTTGGTATCAATTTTTAACTTTTTGAAATTTTGTACAACAAAATTACGAGTTAAATTATATAGGTTTTTTTTTTTTTTTTTGCAAAAATTATAGTATAAATTTTTATCCAATTGATTGTATTCAACGTCATACCAATTTTCTCAAATTATATGTGCGTTATACAATAAATTTATAGAACGGAATTCAGCCACTGTTCGGTAGAATATATTTTGTTCTTATTATTTCTGCGACAAGCCCGCGGTGTATAATACACCAGTGTTTCCCAATCATAGGAGGTGGGGAGCGTGCAAACAGTCATCGGGGAGTAAAATTTTTTATTGAATTTTTTATTTATATAAACGGGGAATAAAGAAGAAATAGAAAAATTGTTAAAGGAAAAGTCTTCACATTAATTAAATTATATATATATATACTTGTATACTCAGTGGCGGATTTTGAACATTTTTCTGGGGTGGGGGGTCCTGAAAAATAATATGTATTTCAAAGGTATTATTTTTATTTATATTAAAAACAAGTTTTCGTTTATGTATTATGTGTACTATATATTTTACAAAATAAAATCGAGTCTTCTTTTGGTTTTACAAAGTCTTGGTTTTGCAATGTAATTGTAAAAAAGAAAAAGAAATACTTTAATTAATATATTATATATTATAAATATATATACCGGCATCTGGGGGGGGGGGGTCCAGACTCCCAGGACCCCTTCCGTAAATCCGCCACTGTATATACTGTACTGCCTTATTAAAATAACGAAAATAGTTTATATTATACGTCATTATCAATAATTAAAAAAAAAAAAAATTAATATAATTATTATATGGTTTTGTGTGCACAATGTACAGCATTACTTCTTCGATTTATATAGAGTACGTGGGATTTTTAGAAAATCTACAAAAAGGAGGAGAATAAAAAAAAATTTGGAAACCATTTTTACAAAGCTTTACACCATAGTATAATAATAAATTATAGTTTTTTTTTTACTATATAGGTAATATATAATTTATGTCGACTTTAAAAACGCGTTTGACGCAATTCGCCTAAAAGAAATTGAACGCAATTTGTGTTTATGATAATTAAGATGTATTTCATTTATTTTATGTAATAAGTGTAGTGAAACAAATAATAATAATAATAAGAATAATAATAATAATAATAATAATAATAATAATAATATACAACGCGTGTTATTTCACTATATACGTTGAAAAAAAAACAAAAAAATTCACTAAAATTTAACGATGTTTGAAAATTCGTTATTGTAACAAAATTATAAAACGTAGTGATAAATTTTCGTAATATATTATTATAATTAAAAATAAAAGAGCGTCTTTTTCACGCGCAATTAATAATATATTTATACGAGTTCTTATTACGGTCTGCAATATTATTATATATGTATATAAATGTTGCTGAGGAGACGATTAATACGCCACGGTTAATTATTATTATTATTGGTGGTGGTGGTGGTGGTAAATGATAATTTTACCAAAGTTTATATAACAATAATACACCGCGCGTTTAAAATAATAATAATATTTACAGTGGCGTGATCACTGCGCGATAGCCCTGGACTTGGAGGTCCACATAGAACAAATTCAGAACGTTAAGGCAGTACTACTAGCGCGGAACAGCGAGAGAAGAACAAAATCAAAACAATCAAAACTTACTAAAACAACTATATTAACTTGTACTTAAAAGTCATGAATATTAAGCAATTGGCGAGAGAATCGAACCGGAAATTTCTCTTCGAAAACTTCTAAACGTTATACGGATTTATTGTTTCCAGTAATTACCGACTTTATTCTATCGTCCGTATGACGTAGCGTATATATTAACGCGTTAGATGCGCGTAATTGTGTTTTTTTATTTGCAAATCAACGGGTTTCGGTAGCACGCGTGAATAAGAGGCCCGCGAAACCATTTTACCGCCATCGGCGGGACCCTCCAATTTTTTTTAATCGTCATTCGTATAATAATAAATATAATTTCGTATAAAATCCGTTTTCTAAATGAAAAAAAAAAAAAACAACGTATTATTATTATTGTTATTTATTGCCGTTTTCCCGTCGGATTCTCATTTCAAACGCGCGCGCGTAAATATACGTCGCGTTTCCAAAAACAAATGGGTCAATGATGATGGTCTCCGTCTCTGTGCGTTGCTCTGTACGCGTAAAAAAAAAAAACAAAATATTTTCCACGTTTTTTTACGGTCAAACGTGTTTTAATTCCGACACGAATGCATGCCTCCTCTTCTATCTGTGTTTCGTTATCATGTAGGTCGTAGGCGCGAACGGATCCGGCACGGGAGAGGGGGGAGCCCACACAGCCGTATAATTTCGGGTTATTTCCTTCGTCTTCGCTCGCGCGTCGTCATTGGAATTTCGCGAAAATCTATTCGATTCGGAATGACACCGCCGCGGTATTGCATTGTTACATATTATATTATTTTAATTGTCATTAGCCGCGGCATAGTTACAATTACGCAACTCGACAATTAAATTCTCAAATATGACGGACGAACAACTATTTAATATTGGTTTGATGTGCGTCGTACATGACATATTGTTATACAATAAAATAAACAAAAATATAATTAAATAATAATAATAATAACACGCGAGACCGAAGTTTTTGCAGTGCGGAATTATTGAATTTCAAACATAACCCGATCCGTGAACCATTTAATATATGTATCGTATTTGTGGGAGGAAGGGGCGGGTGCTGATGAAGCTCCAGCTGTCTTCCACAGCCCGAAATTTCAAAAACAAAAAAAAAAAATTATTGATGCTTTAATAATTCATGCTTATACTGCAACGACTGATACGTGCTATAGTTTATACATAATCATAATAAAATCCTAAATAGTCGTTTTTATTATAGGCGCTGAGAATCGGATAAGTTTTTTTTTTCTTCTAATTTTAAAGTTTAGTCTTGGATTAGAATTAAGTTATCAACTCAACGACGACAGTACTCCCCCCCCCCCGCCTCCGGAAGACGAAAAAAAATCTAATTACGCTCCGACGTATATTATTTATTGATCGGCTATTTACGCGTGTCCTGCGTAGGTACGATATAATATTATGATGATTGTAATGATTATCAATAGTATAAAATACTCCCGCAGTCGTACTACAACCATTGTGTAGAAAGTTTGGAAATATTATCTTTTCTATACGACACGATACGTAAAAAAAAAAAAAAAAACGTTTACAACGTATCCAAATATTATTATTATTATTATTATTATATGACACAAATTTGACACATATGCAATACAATACGAGTTTGTGTGCTTATATGGGCGTATTCAAGAGGTTGTATAGGCGCACCCGCAGGATTGGTGTAGCCATCGCTCGCTCCTCCATCCATCAGCTGAACGACGGTCACTTTTATTTATTTATTTATTTATTTTTTTTTATACGCGATTCGAAATAATAAGAAGAATAATCAAAAATACCACCGATCTACAGATTTCATAAAAAAAAAAAAAAAAAATATCCATTGGAATAACGCTATTACGTATATGCATGTACTTATTAAACTTTCTGGAAAAAATTAACCAATACGGAGAGCGAAACGTAGCGTAGTATATACACGCCAATTATATTATTAGGAAATCGAATACAAACGAAATTCGAGACGAAACGAATCGTTTTATTATCAGTTACTACGGTACTGCCATGCCGACAATTAATATAGTTGGTGTGAAAAAAAAATAAATGTCGCTACGAAAATACGTACTTGATTTGCCGAAGAAAAAACATAAATGTATAAATGTATATTATACTCGGCGTGTTCATTTCCGTATATCCCTACATAATAATGCGCGGAGAAATTCATTTCAAATGTCCCAATATAATATATTATATATATAATATAGCCTGTAGAAAACAATTTTGCCTCCCGACCAGAGCCGGATTAAGATTTAAGGGGGAGGGGGCTAAGAGGGCTATAGCCCAGGGCTCCCTAACAAACAGGGGCCCCGAAAAAAAATTTGGAACTATACATTTTTTTTTGAATTTTGGCACGATTTTTAACAAATTTAATACAGCGTTAAAAAACAGTCGTTTACATCAAATATTTTTATAAAATATTCATCAAAATAATAATAACAAATACGAATTTCTATGCGTTTTTAATTGATTTAAAGTCCTGTACCTAAATTTTTTTTTTTTTTTTTTGCGTCGTTAAACGTAAATATACGTTATACATATATGTAAGAAATATTTTTTTATAAAATCAGGGCCCCCAGATTGAGTGAGCCCGGGTCAGCCGGTCCTTATGTCATTAATCCGACTTTGCTCCCGACCGATAATTATTGTACGAGTTGAAGTATTGTGCACCACATTATTCTCGTCCAAAAAAAAAAAAGAAAGAAAATTCAAAATCCGTTAAAATTAAAACAATTTAAACGCCCGTGTATAATGCGCAGATCTACAAGATTTTTAACGGCAAAAGAAGAAGATCGTCCAATGCGCGACGAAACGTTCTGTGTAACCGCCTATATGACACGGCCAAGGACATATTCACGAAATATCGTAAGTGTACACAAAAAAAAAAAAAAAATACAACAAAAAAACTCGACAAAACTTGAAATTCCTAACACACTTTGGTTGCGGCGTTAGGAACGCGTGTCCAAGAAACATTCAAAAAAATACTATTAATAATATAATTATTATTAATTTTTTTTTAAGAAATTCTAAATTTTACAATAAAATTTATACAAAAAAAAAAAAAATTATGTTTCAAAAAAGCGCGTCAACGACTGTGCAGATCAAGCTGTATATATTTTTTTTATCGATAAAAAAATAATATATACAAATCAATACGTTTAAATAGTTGTATGTGTATATATGTATATAAATAAATCAATTTTTTCCCTGATTATTTCTGTGCGTCGTGAAATTAGATATACCGGAACAGCGTTTACCTATCAATTTTTATTGAATATAATATATTATATATTTTATATACCAAACGTCGTCGTAGTGTTATGCGATATAATATTATAAGAAATAATACATATAAAATCTCCCTTTCGATTATAAACTAGAAATCTATTGACTATATATTGTACCGACGACGTTAAAAGGTAAAAGTATATGGATTATTACATACTCGTATATATTGAATAATGTGCCTACAAAAATATTTTCTATTACAATTATTATATAACCCGTTGCGGGCGCGTAGGCTGCCAGAAATTATTTTTACGGAGGTGTTTAAATTTTTTTTTTTTTTTTGAAGGGCCATATAGATCGTATATTTAAGGGGTCAAGGGGATAGCTTTGTGTATAGGCTTTGCATATTAAAAATGTCACACCGCGTCGTCATTAATATAAATGTGTTCACAAATTGTTCTATTATACGCGCATATAATATATTTGCTAATATAATATATAAATAAAAAAAATCTACACCGATATTTTACTAAAACCGTATTATTATTATTATTATTATATATTGTGTTCAATAATATATACCTAACTACGATTCGATTTTTAAAGCGTACACCGTGTTTGGGAATGGTCGAAAAAGAATATTCAAAAAGAGAACAAAACCATTATCACAAACACCGCCTTAAGAGGACTGAGGAGGACGACTCCGCTATGGAAATAATTGCGGTAAAGAACTCTGAACGGCTATATACGGTCATATTTAAACATTTTTTATGCACAAAATAAATTACAATTTTTTTTTTTGCTTATTATACGCTATAACATGGCCATTTTTTTTACATATCTTTAACATCCTTAAAAAAAAGTCATAAGCCTTTTAAAAATACAATTTTTACCATTTTTTTTTTAAATCTCGTAACTATATTGTTATGAATCAATATAATATTTAAAAAAAAAAGAAACAGCTCCATCATTTATTTTGTGTGTACAAAAACGTGGAGTCTTAAGAACAACTGCACGTGGCCTTCACAGACCACGAAACCGTTTTAATCGTGTATAAAACACATTTCGATTTTTAAACATTTTCTATATTTATAAGTTAGGTTTCGTTTGCCTATTCTCTTAATAAGAACGTACGCATATTTTAAAAATATTATACTGCCCACTGTGTATAATGCACGCAGGCGGATATGACATAATACGAACGTATATTTATATATATAGGCTTGCCAAAATCCGATCCAACAGTTTCGTATTATTATAATATATTCGAATTATTATTATTTCAGTATATATATATATATATATATATATATATATATATATATAAACAATTAAGTAAATAATACGAGATCAAATAATAATAATTAATAATATATATTGGAATAATTGTAACTTTATATACAGAGTGGAACAAAAGTCAGGTGACGCTATTGCTAATCGCATGTGCGTTGCGATAAGCGTTGAGTTATACACTCTTGCGGTATGTATTCAAGGTCAATTATATGTGTGCTTGTGTCTGCTGTACGTTTTGATGTCATGAAAGCCGATCGTCATCGCGTGTTCATTCTTACCGTGTGTTGTAATGAAAATGGAAATTATGAAACCGTATGTACACTCTTCTTGCCGGGAACGATTTCCTAATGCGCCTCCGACTTGACCTCCCACTTGATCTCGCTCTGTGGGGGAGGGCATGTTAAAGAAACGCGTCTGCGCCCGGAATTCCAACACCATAGAGTACTTGCAGGAACAAATAATCGAGGAAAGAGTCGTAATTCTGAACGGTGATTTGTCACTTCTGTCCCGACTATGCCGCTCGATCATCAAATGGTGCCTGAAGTGCATTGAAGTCAAAGCGAACTATACTTCGAACATCTCTTATAACTTTTGAATTTCGATGGTTTCCGATAATATATTTATATATATTATTGTTTTAAATTTTATTATGTGTTCTTTTGAATCCGTCACCTGACTTTTACTCCACTCTGTATATGATTGTTATATTCACAGGCCTGTATTGGCTGTATTTATGGGAGGGATAGAGGGCAGAGATTGCTCTTCCTGATAGAAAATTCAGGGACGGTAAATTTGTATGAACTTCTTTCTTGTGTTTAGATATACGTAGTTTAATAATAATGATTAAGTAAAATGTTTTTTTTTCGTATATTCAATATTATCGATTTTTTGGATGAAATTTAGTTGAAGAACGATGTACTCGTATTTACGAATTAATATGTACGGGAAGTTCTCTTTATGGGTTATCAATTATTTTTATACTAACACGGGATTTCTTGTTTACAATTACAACATTAACGTAGAATACAACCGGCTGCAGCTGGCGCAGTTACTATATTGTTAATTATTGTACATGTTACGTTTATTTCACACGATTTCATAATATGTGTGATATGATGTGTTCGCATATTATCATAGGATATATTTATAAATATTGATAATATTATTTAATAGTTTTGTGTAGTACGTATTATATTAATACACAATCTGTGTAAAATACAAGTAAGGTTTTTATAGTTTTTATTTGTAACACCCCGGGGCCTCCATGACATATTAAAAGGGACGAAATAAAAAAAATTATCCGGAGACACCAAATTTCTAAACACGACCCTGTATTGATCACACTGCAGTAATACAGATCGATTGATCAGCTGTAGCAGTAGTGTATTTTTTTATTCACACACACGTCGAAGCAAAGTGAAATTAGCGAGATACTTTTTATCGTCAACTCCATAACGTGTACACATTATTATACACTATATATAATATAATATATATTTTTAATACAATAATTTGGTTTTTTTTTTCAATAAATCTGCTTCGTACAACGACCGACCTTATACGAAAATTTAAAATATATTGTAAACAACGAGAGAATAAATACATACGGGGATATAAACGTCTTGCGCTTAATTCGTATAATTTTATAAATATTATTAATAGAAGAGAAAAAAACGCCGTAAGAAATTTTCACTGGTTATTCTTCCGTCTTTAAATCTCTTATTATACCATTCATGAACTCGCATGTATAAGCACAAACAATATAATATAGACATTTCGTCAAAAGTCGTTTTTTTTTTTTTAATATTTGCGCACTATTTCATTGCGCTTAATTACATTTTAAATCCTTTGTTCCTCCTCTTTTTTTTTTCTAAACTATACAACAACAAAAAAGTGTCAGTATAACCGCAAACAGTGCGTGCGCCCGTCAAATACACACACACTATGCATCCGTTTGGGCTGAATGCCTACAATTTACAAATGTGAAAATAACACACACGGAGACCGACCGATACGATAATATAATAAATATTCTCGTTACAATTTTGCGTTCACACCTGCGCAGCTCGTATAATTGTATATATATATATGACGTTATAAAACCAGTTGATGCTGTACACCGCGAAAATGTCACCGTTACATATATATCATCATCTGTGTATACCATCTCAGCGGTATTATTACACACATTATTATATTATACATATGAGGTGATTTTGTTTGCACGACAGTATACAGCTGCCGATAGAACTTTCGCGATTATTACAGCGGCATCATAGAGAAATGAAAAATATTAAATGGAGAAAAAAAAACCGGTCTGCGCGTGGCGTCCTGACGCGAATATAGGTCAAAACGCAATACGTATATATTATATATTGTAAAATTACTACCTTATTTGTTACTATATACATTGGCGGAAATCTGGGGACTTAGGGGGACTTGGTCCCCTCAAAAATTAATTAGAGTAAACTTAGACCCCCCCCCCCGCTGAAAATAAAAGACTATACTTCATAAGTAAAATTATTAAATTTTGAAATAAATTATTGCTATTATATCTCATTTTATCAGAAAAAAAAAACAATTAAACATTTGTATTCGTACACAAAATAATAATATATAAATGTGTTTCATAAAGAAAGTGCTGAACAATATTGTTTATGTGTATTGCGTGAATTAATCAATTTTAAATTATAATTAATTCGATATTAGCTAAAATAGTGTTTGATATCTCTAATATTAACAAACAAAAATTTGTTGTTACTGATTCCTCATCAACAACAAACACTGGAATCCGAAAATGGACAATAAAATATTGTCATAGTAATTCATGTAACTACACAAGAAAGTATCGAAGATACTGTAAATGAAGACAATGTCATTTCTGATTTATATAACAGGCCCTGTGCGACCAATTCGAACAGTAAGTACAAATGATGGTAAACAGAGTTTAAATTATTAAGTTATATTTAAATTATATTTATATTGCAATCAATCATATCCATGTAAAATAAACGAGTAAATGTGTAAACGAATGTAGAACGGGGAAAAATGAATCATTAAGTTAATTTCATTGAAACACGCGAAATAATAATATTATTATTAATAATAATAATAATAATAATAATAAATTTAGCATACACACGTACGATTGATCGCTCGCTCTGCGTCAAACTAGACATCCGCATCTACTGACAGAGGGCGCCCGTCGAACGCGACAGTGGCGCACCCAAGGGGATGGACTCCGGGTCCGGACCCCCCCCTTGACTAGTGCAATAGTATTACATTTATAGATGAAAATCCAAATTCTGATACAACTTTCATATTTTTCTGTTAAAATTTCGCATACGATATAGATAACACCAGGTGTTAACAATTTATTGATTATATTATATTATTATAATATATAATCTATTTTTATTATCTATTAAAAGTTTTGTTTTTCATAATGTAGTTTTTTAGACCCCCCCCCCTTGAAAAAATCCTGGGTGCGTTACTGGAACGCGATAAAACGGGAAAAGAAAATAAACAACAGCTGCGTTACGAAAAAAAAGAGAGGGGACCACGCAGAAAAACACGTATAAATAGCGATCCGCCACCCGACGAACCACTCAGTATAGCTCCAACGGACAAATGCGAACAACGCTTCTGACCACGGCTCAAACACCGTGTGTGTATATCGCACATGCACACAGGGGCGTATACAAGGGGGATCGCCTCCCCCCCTAGATACTTGTGTATGTACCTATATCTACTGACAACTAAAATTAATCGAACTAAAACTAAAATGTAATAAAACATTTTTTTATTTAAAACTTATTATTTTCATATAATTTTTCGATAATTCCAAGTTGGCAACAGATTCGACGGGCCGTTTTTCTATTCGCCCCCCCCCCTAGGGGATGAAGTAAATGCGCCCCTGCATGCACACACGGTGTTTTTGCCGCGAACAAAGTTTTTCGCGTTTACCCGCCGTGGCTACACGCCATAATATGTGCGTGTGTGTGTGTGTGTAAAGTAACTCCGTTCTATCAAGCCCTCCTGTCCAATGTCAATGTATCTTTTTTTCGTACGTATTGTATCAGTAGCGACGCGTGGAACGGGCCAGGTACAACTATGATTGTATAATTTGGAGCACTCCTTCCGGTAGAATATTTCATTACTGTAAGCAAAAAAAAAAAACTATATAATATAGAAAAAAAGCACATCATCGTAAAACCAATACATTCCTCCTCGTTCCGTTCAGAATCTAAAATTTGGGACGTACTTAGTACAATATTATATTGTCAAGGAACATTATATTCTCGGCAAATATTAATATTAATTCTATTATATTTGTAAATGTGCGCCATCTGGTAGTCGCATCGATCGTGTATTGAGAATAAGACGTTCAAGATTCCACGAATATAAATTGATAACGATTTACTGATAGCGTGAGAATGTTTGGTGATAAAAACGCAATTGGGTGTTAATCAATTGATGATAATAATATTAATAAATAATAATGTCTAAGAAAAGGGCGAAAACGAATTATTATTGGGAACACTTGTAGAGCCATTGGAATTTCGAAACAATATGTATTAGAACAAAAATTTATTAAACGTTACCTGCCAGACACGAATAGTTTATTAATTGTTTTTTTTTTTTTTCATTTGTGTTAATTTACAATGAATGTTCGACACAGATAGCATTGCGGAGGGAACCCAGGTAAAAAAATGAAAAAAAAAAGTTATCATTTAATTGACTGCGGCAGTTGTCGCCGACACATGGTTTTTTGAAATTCATGTTTGAACGTCAGGAAATGATCTTGCAATGGAGTTTGCTGACAAAATTAGAATACCAAAGTTGAACGGTGTAACAATGAGGGGCCCACACATAGGCAACGCAAGCACCGGCACATTGGTAATTACTGGACATCATTTAATATTTTCATCAAGATCTGAAGACGTCGAACTATGGGTAAATAGCTTGCTAATTCGGTTTTAATTACATAACAAGTAATAAATATTTAGTTTCTTTTTTATATATTTAAATTTCAAATATTTTTTTTTTTTTGTTTATAAGAGGTAATACTATTTTAAATATTTAAAATGTATTTATCTATTTAGATATTGAATCGTAACATTGACATTGTCGAAAGAAAATTAAATACAGTCACATTGAAATGTAAAGATTTTAGAATTATTGTTTTCGATATGCCATATATTGAACAGGCTAATTCAGTAGCCGCTTCCATCGAATCACTCATAATGGCAGGTTAATAAAATTATTTATTGTATTTCGTTAATAAAAGACAGAAAAAAAGTGTTATTAATTAATTCGTCCGTGTTCTTATAATTAGACGACGCTGATTATTACCATCACATGTTTTCAAATAAAACTAATGAATATCGTTCAATGTTTGATGTACAAACTCAATGTGAAAATCTAATTGCTGGCGATTCAATGTGGAGAATATCGCATGTCAATAAATCATACAGAGTACCTATATTTTTAAATTTACTGATTCCGAAATACATATATTGTGTAGAGACAATAATAAATTTAATTGTAATTTTATAGATTTGTAGCTCTTATCCCGAATATACTGTTGTTCCGTCCAATGTTGATGATACTATGCTGATTGCGTCTGCCAAGTTTCGACAGAATGGACGATTCCCAGTTTTGAGTTATCGTCACGAAAAAGGAGTAAGTTCATAAAAAGTTCTTTATTTTGTATACATAAAGTATTGCCAGACATTAATTTCTTTTTTAATCTGAAAATATTTACCATTTGTAGAGTGTGTTAATGAGAAGTAGTCAGCCTTTAGTAGGTTCAAGTTCTAAACGTTGTAAGCAAGACGAACGTGTTATAAATTCTGTACTAGGACCTGGGAAAAGAGGGTATATAATTGATACTCGAAGTGTTGCTAATGCAACAAACGCTAAAACTCGTGGAGGCGGTTTTGAAATGGAAACTCATTATCCCCAGTGGCGACGAGTAAATTCAGCTCTTGAACGGCATAATGTTTTATTGGACAGCCTATCAAAATTAATTGAAGCTTGTAATGATACAACGTGTACTATAGACCGATGGCTAAGCAAATTAAATAGTAGTGATTGGTTATCGCATGTTAAAGATACATTAAATGCTGCTTGTTTAGTAGCGCAGTGTTTAAATCAAGAGCGAGCATCAGTATTAGTACATGGATCAGAAAGCATAGATGCTACGTTGGTATTAATATCGTTAACTCAAATGATATTAAATCCAGAATGTCGAACAATTATTGGGTAAGAGATGGCTTATATTTTATTTCGATAAAATTCACTTGCACTATGAAAGTGATGAAAAACTGATTACAAATATTAATTATAGATTTGAATCGTTAATTGAAAGAGAATGGCTTCAAGCGGGACATCCATTTGAAACTCGTCATAAAAGTGGTTGTTATAATGCTGCTCGTTCAAAAGTATCTTCGTCGTCTTCTTCCAAAGTTTTTCATCACGGATCTGGCGCAACATTCCTATTGTTTTTAGATTGCACATGGCAAATACACAATCAGTTTCCGTGTTGTTTTCAATTTTCAACAGATTTCTTATCATCACTAGTCGATCATTCGTACTGTTCAGATTTCAGTACATTTTATGGTAATTGTGAGGCTGATCGTAAAAACAATCGTTATGGAAAACCAAATTTATGGTCTTATTTTGACCAAAAATTAGATGAAATTACCAATCCTTTATATCTACCTACAAACAATGTGATTTGGCCTTCTGTTGCTCCATTTAGTATTGTGAGTATCGTATAATAATCTTAAAACAATTATTACAAACTACAAAAATATCCTATTGTAATTAAATAATATAATTAATATTTTAGGAATTGTGGCGAGATATGTATTTAAGGTGGTCCATCGATCAAACACATCAAAAAATATATAAAAAGTCAATTGATAGTTTGATCAAACGGAATAAAGAGTTAAAAATTTTAGCTACAAAATTACGAAATGAGACTCAAGAATCTGATAACAAATCTATATAATTAATTAAATAAATTTTTCATATTTAATACAGGTACCAAACCAATTAATGTTTTGTTATTATTATTACTTTTTTTTTTATGCCATTTAATTTAAAATTAATTGTAGACACCATTTACTGTTATTTAATGTTTGCCATTGAAATTGTATAATTATTTACATAACAATATACAACTTTATACTCTAATTAAGAGTGTTAAAGATCAGTAGTAATTTTTTACCACAGGAATAACAGACTGGTAAAATTAATTTTATTTATACTTTTATAATTTTATAAATAAAAAAAAATATAAAAATATTTTAATTTACATTTTGTTCTTATACATATATAAATATAAAAAAAATATGTTTAACAAAATTTTGATCATAACAAATCAAATCAAGTATTAATTAGGTACAGTCAAATAAATTATTTGTAACATATCATTCATAAGTTATAAACAAAATTCAAATTCTTCTTCAACTTTATTATGATCAGTTTTAACTATATTAATCATTAATCACAGATAATTTGGTAACTTAATTTTTATATTATAAAAGCAAGAAAGGAAAATCTTTCCAGGCATCAAAATTTGCAATATACATACTTTAATATATTAATAATTTTATAAAATAAAATAGTTTATCCAGTGTATTTGACATAAGTATACAGTAAGTACTATACATATATGTATTGTACTATTATTTCTAATTTTAAAGTAATAATAAATCATATTATTTGGAAAATGATTTATTATTAATTATATTTTGTTCATAAAAAATAAAAAATGATCCTAAAATAACAAAAATCACAACTCAAATTTTTGGAATTTAATTAAAATAATTAAAGTTTTCTGAACACACACACACATATATATTTATATATAATATTGAAAAATGCATGAAATATAAACAAGCCCACAAGGAATCCAATAAACTATTGACAGATAACACCAAGAAAATATTTCTAGAACCCATTTTCCTACACCACACTTTATTATTATACTACCGTAAATCTATGTAACCTATATTTATAAATATTTATTCAACCTCATAACTTCATGGTTGAAGCTTTTAAATAAAAAAGTATGTAATGGCCAAATAATATCTTAATAAATACACACCAACTATGAATATATTATAATGTAATAATTTCTAGTGATGAATTTTCAAATATTTGATATTAATTGAAACATTTTGAGAGTTAACTTTAAAAATGTATCAAATAAAAACAAAAAAAAAAACAATTTTTTTAAATTCAATATTTATTCTGAATCTGTTTACAGTCTAAGTAGTCTTTTACTTATTGAAAATATGAAAAATGAACTCTCCAAGTATCATACATGTTTTCAGATCAAATTGATAAATAATTGAAACTGCATATCTACACGCAACTTTCAAAATACTTAAATTCTAGTTTCTACTCAAAAAGTTATTAAATACAAAATAAAACCATTATGTCTTGCCCTCTGGTCATTTTGTTCATAATTGAAGTTATAATATTAACAATATTGATTTGTTAAAATATAAAACTATTTCAACCTTTCTAATTGGTACTTAACTATATAAGGCCTAAAAACTTTTTAGAAGACCTACAAGTGGACAATTTTTAAATTAATAATAAGGACTATTCAGAGAAAACAAACATTTTTTGTGATAAAGAGTCATTAAAATATATGTAATTATTAGATTGAGGTATCAAAAAATATAAATGACAAACGAAGAGTATAGAGGTAATAGAAAAAAAAATTGTAAATATCTGTTAGTCTTTAATTGACTGTATAAATATAATAAGTACTAAAATGTACTACTATGGAGTCTTTAATGAGATCAAAACGATTCTGATCAAAATTCAGTTTGTTCAAAATACTTTTTTACTGTAATTTTGTTATTTTTTTTTAAGGTACTATTGGAAAATTTAGAAATAAACCCATTACAATAGGTATAATTTCTATGGTTTTTTTTTTATTACCGATTTACAAGACTAACAATTCCTTCCCTAAATATATTATTTTCTTTCTCAATTCCGTTCTTGGATATTACAACTTGTAAGTAAGTAAATAATTAGAAATATTTCTTTAATAGTATAGAAATTACTATAACATGTGATACAGTAATATACAATAACCTAACCTGACCCATTCATCCATCTACCATTGTATCGTTATGATTATAACCTTTTGTTAGTTAAATATACTATTGACATTTAGTTTAGGTATTATAATATATTAGTGATTATTGCTAAACTTGTTTTACGTTTAGCTGCTGTCCAAAACCAAATTGATTAGACAAAAATTATTAGTTTGCTTATCTCAAAAGCAGGAAAAATTATGATTTTTAAATCTTAACAACAACTTGTTTAAAAAAAAATGTATAATTTTATTATTTTACGTAATTAAGTTTAAATGAGAATTTTGTTAATGATTAAAAAGTAATTTGTTTTTTTTTAAACTTGTATATAAAGTAATTTTATGGTATACATGAAAGTTTAAAATTATGTTCCACAGAACGAAAAATCCTATTAAATATTACATTTCATGATTATAATAATAATTAAATATTCGAAACAAATAAGATCAAAACTGATTTTTATAATATTAGACTATTAAGGGTAGTTTTCCGTGGAAAGTAATCTCATACCAAAGAATTAATAACATAAGTAATATTTTTGTTGCAATGAAACTATCAAGTGAACATGCTTAGTTTTGCTAATAAAATATTAAACTGTGGTGTTAGTACTGTTCAGTGGTAGCAATCATACATACAATCAAAGTATAAAAGTATTAATATTGACTTAATTAGTAATGAAATAAAAGATTTAATTTTATAAAACAATGAATGACTGAGTGAGTGATCATCTATACTGCCAAAAATGTCTGAAAAATAGGGAAATAAAATCATTAGGAAAACAATAAAAAAATAAAAATTTTCATACTAGAAACTATGTTTGGTAATTTATTTTTTATTTTTATTTTATAAAACAGTCTATATAAAAAAAAATTGGCAAAGATTTGGCATAAATTTACAAAATTTTACTTAATACCCAGGACCTTGTATATACTATACAAACTAATCATTGTATTTTTTTTTGTACATTTTTCACTTTTGAGCTTCCAAGAGTTTTCTTCCTTTGTTGCACCATGTGGAAGTACATTTGAGGGAATACTAAAAACAAAAAATAAATAAAAAATCATTCATTTCCATTACTAAATTAGAAAAACAACATATCAATTATTAGAAAAATTATGTTTTACCCTATAACGATTTGAATGTAATTTAAAATTAAACTATACGTAATTTATTGAAAAATGAACTTACGTGGTATATAAACCAACATAATCATTAGAATTACTGTCCAAAGGCTAAATGAAATATTGTATTTATTTGGCATTTCGATACTCCACATTTTTGTCCTTCCTATATATCCTAATGACGTCCAGTATATCAATAATTCTCCAGTCACACCAACCGGATATAAAACGTAGAAGAAAGTATACCTAGTAAATATCAGATAATGTAACATCAACAATAAATCTTATTTGAATAATGTGTATTTACCGTGCCCAAATAATCGGGTAAGGAATAAAACCAATGATATTAAAGCCATAGTACGAATATCGTGTAATCTCTGCGAAACACCAACAAACTAAGGCTAATACCAAACCAGGTGAATCGGATGTTTCTGGTATAAACGCAATCACAGCAACAACGGATACTCGAGACAACACTTGCTGTGTAGTGACTGCTAAATTGGATTTCACAAAACCAATAGCAACATTGAATATCTATATTAAAATAATAAATAACGTAAATTAATAAAGATACATAATGATTTATCGATAAATAAAATAAGAAGAAAAAACATATTAGTTAACATTTTTAATTTCCGAAACATTTTAAAATTAGATTTATTTACAAAAAAAATGTGTTCTATACTTAAAGTTTAATTTACATTTGTAAAAATAGGCATAATTTTGGTATAGTTGGATGTTTAAATAAGTTATTCATGTTTTTAGAATAAGGCAACTACAACTATATGTTTATACTGCATACATAATTAAGTTTTAGATAACTACGCTTTTATATATTCATAAAAATCGATAACTAAAGGATCAACCATCATGAATCTGATATAATATAGGTTCTATATGAATTCACTTTTAGACAATTAAATAGGCGAATAAAATTGTAAATTTAATATTTAAACGAATAGTAAACAACAAAATTTTCATCACAGTAATTCAGGTTAAATTATGTAAAATGTTTGTCGATTTTTAATTCAGAGTAGGTAAAACTGGAATAAGACGTCATTAAATATATATATATTTAATGACGTCTTATTCCAGTATATATATATATATATATATATATATATATACTCGACAACAACCATAAAAACCTGTTAAATAGTTGTTACGTACTATATTACAGCAATAAGTATTATAAACTTAAAAATATGTGTATTAAAACTTGTTATAGACCAACAAGGAACTACTATACGTAATGTTGTTAACCTTGCAAATGACCTAAAATAGTGAATACCATGAATAATAAACTTACATAGCGACTTAGTAATATTCGCATAATATCAAACAAGTTACAATTCAACACTACATTTTATATATTCATTATTGGATTACATATAACACGTTTAATTCGATTATTTTTAAATTACAAATGTAGTAAATAAAATTAAAAGGATATGCACAGAAATATGAAATATTTCCTTGTTGGCGTATAAAATACAATACAACAAAAATAATACACGATACGAATGAAACACATACGCTGTTCTCGTTTAAGCAAATGGGTGTTTAGTTTTTTGTAATTAAAAAATTAATAATCATAAAAAAAACCCCCCAATAATTACTGACCTCAAAAAACGCAGCGTTTTGGAAAATTCCAACGGTATACTTAACGACGTTCCATAAGGATTGGTCTTTGGGTGGACGGACATAGAAATCAACAATCTGGTACAACAAATAACTCCATCTGATATCGAGAAAAATCAAATTATTACAATACTCGCATTAGTTGAGTAAACCGTTGAGCGCGTTAGGTTATGCCTTATTACCCCAAGACTTGAATGAAATTGTACGCCAACAAATACGCGTTTACCGCTACACTGGGTTTCTTGTTTGTTTTAGCTTTAGGCGCCGCCATAGTAACAAAATAAAATAACTTTTAAAAAAAACTTTCAACAACAAAAACTAAACTTTATAATAAAAATAACGGGGTAAAAATTATTTAATAACACATACGAGATCAATGTGATGTCACGTCATAATTAAAAAACAAACGAGAGAAACTAACAGACCAAGTGACTAACCAACAGTTCTGGACTCTATGAACACTATGAAATTACGCTTTAATTAATGACTATATTTTTTCACTTTTTATTACAACGTGCGCCCCTCCGTTGATAACGAAATACGAGTTCTCCCCACCACCAAGTCGTCGGCCGGTTTATCAAAAATAAACGTTTATCAATATTGTATACTATATGAATGTTTTTTTTCAAATATACAAAAATTTATTTTTAATTTTTAATTAATATTTCATTTTTTATTTCGCGCGTTTTGTAATGTTTACTATTTATTTTACGGCTTAGTATCGTGCGAAATGATTGTATCCCTGAAACCCAGGAGCACAAGATTTACACACCGGTAAATTTGTATGTATCGATAAAACATTTTTGCGACTATTATAAACCATTTGATGACTACAAGAGGTTTGGAAATTCGCGGAAACACATCGAATTTAAAATTTAAGAGCACTCAACACGTACAGTTCGCATCACAATGATGGAGGTAAATTAATTGTTGTTGTTGTTGTTGTTGTTATTGTTAATAAACAATTTTTATACAATGTTTTACTGTTTTAGACGACAAACACATTGACAGATACCACTCAACAAATGACGACAACAACAACAACAACAACAGAAATCAATCGATCTGTAAGTTTTAAGAGCCTGCAACACATTTGTACGTGTTCCGAGGATTTCCTTGTGAACGACAAAAAATTTCAACAGTGTTTAAAAGGATGCAAATGGTATAACAGAATTGAAATAACAATAACGTCTGATTATAATGATAATAATAAAAACCGGTATTTGTAATAAGTAGGTCACCGGACGGTTTAAGTATTTTAACAAATTGTGAAGACAAAAGACTCAGAATTTTTGATATTGAAACCGATGAAACAGATCAATGTATGAAACTTCGCAAAATTAATCAGATAAAGGAAGGTGGCACCATATACGATTATGTGTGGTACCCAAATGCTACACGATGTGATGACAGTTTGAAATTGTCAGTAAATTTATAACGAATATATAGAAATTGGTACGGCTAAACACGTATTAATAGAATAAATATGTAATTTACAGAGTTTTGAGTACTAGCCATCGATCACCTATTCACCTTTGGAATGCTATAGATGGACAATTAGAAGCCACGTATAGAGTTTATGATCAGTATGTTTTTCATTCCGTATATTACAGTAGAAAAACACAAACTAACTACTTATAACATTCACGAGTGCTCAAGTGTATACTATATACGTTATACATTAATAATTTTGTATTGCATGAAACGTTAATTAATTTAGATATTACTGTCAAAATTTTTGTTAGTTAAGGTTTAAAATAATTCAGCTTCTTTTTTGTCAATAGTGTTGATGAAGTTGCACATGTTAACTCTATATGTTTCAATTGGTCGGGAGAAGAAATTTATTGTGGTAGTAACGGGAAATTAAATATCTTCCGCACAGACCGCCCTGGTCGTGAATTTATTGAAATATCTACTAAAGCCAATTTGCATAGATCAATAATATCAACAATAGCTATGAACGCAGTAGATAGAAGTATGTTTGCTATTGGTACATATAGTAAAGATATTGGTGAGTTATTTTTTAAATTCTAATTATTATTATACCAATTCTTTTATAGAATGTTTTGTTTAGGTATATTTGGTGGCAATCAACTAATGTACATATTAAGAGGGCACAAATCAGGAATTACTCACTTACAGTTTTCACCCGACGGATCGAAATTGTATTCTGGTAGTAGAAAAGGTGATAGCGATATTGTATGCTGGGATTTGAGAAATGTCGGTCGAACTTTATATTCTATTGAAAGACAAATCAGTACTAATCAAAGAATTTATTTTGACATTTCATCAGATGGAAAATATTTAGTTTCAGGTTTAAAAATTGTTTTTTTTTTTTTTTTAATATTAGTATTCATCTGTATAATATTGTAATATTTATTTTAGGTAACTGTACAGGCGATATTAGTACTTGGCAGTTGGATCAAAAATCAGAAACGTACAATAACGCAGAAAGTGTACTTGCTTTAAATTCTAAAATTTCTGTTCATAATGATTGCGTCAATGGCGTTAGGTTAGTATTATTAATTCAAAGATATAACTACCAATTAGATCGATCCATTGTGACTTAATATTAATTTATAAACTATTTTTTTATTTATTTTTAGTTTACATCCTACTCGTCCTTTATTAGCAACAACGTCCGGACAAAGACATGAATTTGACAATGACGAACTAAAATTAAAAACGGACACTGATGTTAGTTTAAAACTGTGGAAAATAATTTAAAATAAAAACAAATAATTAATGAATTATGCTTTTACTTTTTAACATAATATGTACCTATATAACACAAAATTATTTTAACAATGATTATTTTAAATTAATTACAAATATTGAAATATTTATATATATATATATAATAATTATAGGTTTACAGATAAATAATTATTGTTTAACATTGGTATTATACAAAGTAATAATAAAATAATACCATTAGCAAATACATATAAATTTGAAATAACACCGGATGATGGTGGTTGTACAGTAGGTTTTGGATTGAACCAATCATGTATAAGCGGATGAGCCATTTCAAAATAGGCAGAATTGAATTCCACTGCTCTATACACTTCTTCAAATGATTTTTTCAATTTCGGTGATAAGTAGTTGAAGTTTTTGATTACGTTTAACTAGAATAGTTATGGGAAAAGAAAAAATTAATCTACTTGACATTTGATCATTAACCTTGTTAATACAGCTGTTCATTTACTATTACAAATAATATAATTCGATTCAATTATAATACCTCATTGATTTCCTCTTTTGTTGAAACTTTACTAGCTAAAATCGAGTATATTGTCACAACCATTTCTTCGCCTTGCCACATTTTACTTAAGGATTCATTGATATTATTTTGTAAAAATTCTGTGGTCACATTAATACCAATTGGTGTCGATGCTAATGATGTGATAACTTTTACATAATCTTGCGGACGTATCGGACAATTATCATCGAGTAGAAGATGTAAATATCTAAAAAATATAACAACCATTGTTTTCAATAACGGAATTTAATTTCAATTAATCGTGACACATACCTGGACAATATCGTGTTATTTTTACTGCAAGCTAATGCCAAAAGCGCTGCTTGTTTTTCTGAAGTCGACGACGTAGTCAAAAATAATTCATAAACACTTTTCCACGTTTCTTCGGTTCCGTTTTTGACACCGACGCACAGTGCAGCTTCCTTTACATCCGGTGGTATTCTACATACATATTTTTAAAACATAAACATAGAAATTAATTTTAAACTTATCGTATACTTAGGTAATACGTTTATTTTAATAAATTGGCAAATATTATTTATTACTCCTGTCCATTTTTCTGCCACTTTTTGAAATAATTTAACGCCGACTGAACGCACGATTCAATATCCAATTTGCACGCCCAATTCGAGAACTCGTTCATACTGGTCTTCGTCAAGTGTTGAGGAGCATTTTTTTCGTATTTCTCGCGGGCTTTTTCATAGGCTATGCTCGCATATGTTTTAGCAAACGTCTAATGTTATAGAATAACACAACATAACGTATTATAGCGGTAATATATAAAATACGTGTTTTGGGAAAATAAAAATAGGTACAAGCATTTGAGATCCCGTGTGCGGACAACGCCTCAAACGTTCGATGACGTACGTCAAGCTTTTCATTACGGAATACATCGGAATAAAATCGTTTTCGCCGTTTAAATAATCGACCATACTGAACGGTATATGATAGGACAATTGGCCTGCTCTCGCCAAATTGAACGCGTCGTCAATCAGTTGAGCCCTGTTGAGCACGTGGATCGTTTTCGGATTAGACACCATCTGGTCGATCAGCAGTTTCCAGTTTCTCTCGTCGTAATTAACTCTGTAGAAGCCTTTAAACGTGCGCAATGCGTTGTGGTAATATTAAAACGTATGAACCAGATATATATATATATAGATGGACAACGCGTGTAGTAAAATGGTACCACCACACCAAATTTATTATTAAACCGTAGGGAACACAAACGTCGTAATAATTTAAAAATCATCTAAAACAATGTTTGACGTGCAACATTCAACGGATTTCGACGATGTACACGTTATATAACATATGAAGAGCCCACGGGGAAAAAAGATAGATAAAAAGTCAATTTTTTTTTTTAATTTTTCTTTTCTTAAATTCAAAATTAAGTTGAATTTTTTTACTAATTTCGTATAAAATTATTTGTATGATTAAAATATATTTTTTTTAAATTACCTCGTACATAATTTGTTGGTTTGTTTTGAGTTCTGAAACTTCTGAAATTGCAATACTGAATATTTTAGGAATATTGACTATTATCGTTTTTTCTCGTAGCCCTTCATATAGTTTACGGAATTCCAAAATCAACTATTATTGTATTTATTATTTAAAACCTTATCCCAAAGCCGCGTACCTCTAAATAGCTAAATTATATTATACGTATACTTGTTTATATAAATTCTAATTTTCTTCCTTATCGATCCAGTAATTAAGTGTTAAGTACATAATTATATACCTATTTTAATAACGTAACTCACAGTCCGTCATATATATATATATATACATAACGATTTGTATAAAGCGTACCCGCGGACTGAAGGTTAAATATTATCCATCCCGTCGGATTTTCTTTCGGTATCGTTATTTCGTGTTGTGTGTTACTC
Organism: Chaetogeoica ovagalla; assembly: GCA_032441825.1. NCBI lineage: Eukaryota > Metazoa > Arthropoda > Insecta > Hemiptera > Aphididae > Chaetogeoica > Chaetogeoica ovagalla. The sequence goes on along the minus strand of CM063735.1, from coordinate 10,728,145 downwards.
ATCCAAACCTTTGGACGAATGTTATTAAATTCTTTCATATTTTCCGTAGTGTACGTAAGACCAATGTGCCATAAATTATTTTGGTTGAAGTCAGTCAGATTGTCGACGTAAAATCGTTTCTACGAAAATAAGTTTAATGCGTATAATAATCGTCTAAAACGAATCGCCCACCGTGGGTATTTAAAAAAACGATTGCGAGAGGCGTTTTGAAAAATAAAAATGCGCGCAATATGTATATATTATAATTTCTCGTTTATGAACATATTTCAAGGGATTTTTGAACTCCCAAAACGCCGCCGCATCTGCTGATACGGCGTTGTCATCAGCTAAATATTATAATATATTATTAATTATTAATATTGGTATGTACTTGAACTATAATAAGACTGGTGTTGTTACTGTTTGACATCACTTGTATTACGGGATAGCCAGATTGATTGGTCCACGAGTTCATAAATTCTCCGATTGTGATTTTGCTTCCCAATTGAAATTCAGCGTCGTATAATACATTGTCAAACGAATCCCATAGATTTTTTGGTTCAACGCTTTTATATCTGAAACGAAAAAAAAGTAATAAATAAAAGATTACATGAAACGGACGAGAGAAGTGAAACACACATATGTATCGATATTTTACTCGCGGTACCTACTTGTATACAGTATTATATTTTACGTAGCTGTATCAGCTGTATTTTATAGTATTTAATTATTTTAAAATATTTCTATAACAATAGTCATTTGACCTACATATAAAACTCCCCTTTCCGATATTTATATTTTACTATATAATAATAATTGTTTATTTCTACATTATTTTAAATGTAGTTTTCATTCAATTATTATAACAATCCGGCAATTTTTCGTTTATATTGTGTATTCATTACTCAGCATTTTAAATTCTAACGTTTAATATATATATATATTTATTTATTTATTTATTTTACGTTTACGTACCAGCTATAAACAGAGGCGAACGCAGGTATAGGGATTTTGGGGGTTCGAACTCCTTCCGAAATATCTGAGAAAACTTGGAAGTTAAGCTGCGACTATTTACGTGGAGTATATATATATAGTAAGTACCTAATAATTTAAAATTTTTCCCTACGTTCGCTCTTCACATAATCATAATAATATTAATCAATACGAGGCTATTTAACCCATTCCCGGTTGTCGAGTAGTTAAGTAAGTAAGTTATTATTTAATAGGCAGGCTGCTGATGACTTACTTATAGGTATTTAAATATAAAAATAAAGACTTCCTAAATAAATCATCGTTCAATACGCGATTCAACATTCTTAATACCGACGCTCCTTTGCTGTACGTAATCGTATCGATAATACTTTCGATTTCGTCTGGCGTACTAACCGATGCCGTAATCGGATGCCTTGACCTTTGATCGTAGGCTAAAGCTTCTTGGTGTTGTTCAATGATAAACATGTCACCGACACGCCAGTCAGGTTCTGCCTGCGTAAACAAAGAGAAAAAAAAATTTGTTCTCTTTTTTTTTTAACGCACGTACATGATATATATATATATATATATATATATATGTGTGTATATGTAGAAAGCTATAAATTAAATTGTCTAATCGTATAATATATTATAGCGTTTTGAACCAATGTACCACTTGAACTGCAAAATATTCGAATAATGTAGCGAACGCTTCGTTTAACCATAAATAATTCCACGAAGAACACGTCACAAGATCGCCGAACCACTGATGTGCCAATTCGTGTTGCACGGTTGTAGTTATTAATTCCTTGTCCTTTTCGCTGGATTTATTCGACACTAACAGATATTTTTCTCTGAAACGTAAAATTTATTGTCAGCTTATAAGTATACCTACTATATGAATAAAAGTAAAAACATTTTCGAAACTGATTTTTCCATAAATTTAACTGGAATTTATCCGGAACACGTCTTCAACACGTAAATTCTAATATCAATTAAAATATATATATAATATAGGAATACGTTTTTACTCTTTACCTGTACGTATTTAATCCCCAGTTCTCCATTGCGCCGAATGAAAAGTCCGGAAGTGCTAGCAGATCCATTTTCGGATTCGTGTACGGTATATTCGTATAAATTTCCATCAAAGTGAGCAATTTCTCAGCCTTTTCTTGAATGTAATCTACTTGATCGATATATTCTTTGTGCGTATAAACGTTGATACGTTGATTGTTTGTTTTGCTTACGAATTCGGACACGGAAAACGCGACCAAATACGTTGGAATCGGTTCTGTGGTTTGATACTGATCGCAAATATACGTGGGCTGTTCCGAGGTACTGTAATAATATTATATAATAATAATAATAATAATAATAATAATAATAATAGATGCAACGTTGACACTATATACACCCGATATTATTTTGTCCGTATAATTTATTAATTTCGTGTTCGATAATGACTTACACTTGATAAAATCGATCTCTTGGCATGTTCGACAAAGATATTTGAGTGTCTCTTCTCGTAATAAAAATCGAGAAAGGCGTTTTGAACGCAGGTTCGTCGTAACACGGAAATGCTCTTCTAGCGTATGTCGCTTCAAATTGAGTCACAGCTAACCATCTGAAGTAAATATAATGGATAAATAATTTACGTTTTTAATAGGTTTTTCTAAAAGAAAAAGAAAAAACATTTTTATCGGTGATACTTCAAGGGAGACACGCGTAATATAAAAATTGAATGGCATATATCGGTCGAGATACGCATTGTTCGCATTCTTCGTGCGAATATATATATATATATATATATATATATATATATATATATTATCGTTTATATACACAATTCTTATATGTGAGGATATTATTGGTTTTAGTTGTTGAATTCAAAAGGAATGTGCGTAGTAGTAATGCGGACATTGTCATTTCTGTTAAACCAATAATCTCAGCTATGAGTATATACATAATATGTATGTTATCTGAATTATATTATTTTTAACGTAAGAATATGTAAATGAAACTATATTATATTTGGAAAAAAAACGATATCAATCGGATGCAGATAATTTCGTTACTATAACCATATATATATATATATATATATATATATACAACGGCTGTACACGCCCGATTAAAATAATAATAATAATAATAATAATAATAATAATAATAATAATAATAATAATAATAATAATAATAATAATAATAATAATAATAATAATAATAATAATAATAATAATAATATTAATAATAATAATAAAACATAATGAAAACCGTTCGACTGCACAGATAGCAGGCTTACTTGGTACTTTTACTCTCTTCGTCCTTATACGAACTCAAGTAGAACCCAGTCATGTCTCTACGCAACTGACCCGAGTACGCGATCTGGACGTCGTACACTCGGTCGGCAATGAGTCCAGGTGCTTTGAGCTTAATAACGAGCTGTTCGTTTTTAACCGACAGTTTGTACGAGAGAACGTCGATAATCGTCGACGCGTTCGTGTCCGTCATCTTAACTTCCGTTATATTTAGACCGTCTGCGTTCAGTATTAACTCTTCCGTAGTCGTTTTCACCCGAATACTTATTGTGACGTCGCCGGTGAACATGAAAATGTTTTTTTGCGAATCCATAACGGTCTTGATGTTTAATTTGTACGATATCGGTTCGGTGTTGCCGGGCAAATTGAACACGTTCATTTGTTCGCCGTTATCCTGTGCCGCTTGTGCGTTGCAGATGCTGTAGCACGAAACGATCAGGAACAATATTCTCATTATTATTATTAGCATGATGTCGACGTGAACGATTATAAAAGAACACGGACCAACTGAGTATACATATTATTGTAATAATAATTTTCAAACGTATGTGCGCGCGGTGGTGCGCGCTACATATATCTCGAGTGTCTGATAAATATACAGTTATATTTACATAATTATTTTTATCTTTTTAATATGTATATAATAAATATAATTTTTTTTTTCGAACAAAATTTAAGATAACGAGATGCGATGCGCGTATGACGGGTGTAGTGTATGCACGCAAATACAAAGACGCTCGATGAAAAATTATATACCTACATCTATATATTGTTACACTTGTATATTTATTTTAAAAATTGACTGTATAATATATTAAACGGATGAAGTACGCCCAATGTGCAAACAATATTAGAGCATATACGTGTAATATAATTTATATATATATATAGAACACGCAGTAATAGTATATAAATATTAAAAAATATATTTTGAACTACAAACGAGAAATATGATACACGCCTATTATACGCGCGTTTAGCATAATAAATCATGTATACCGCTTTTATACATATACATGGGGTTTAGGGTTCAGACCTCTCTCCCGAAATGTTTTCTTAAAATAAAATTTAATGATTTTTATTCTATTACTATTTTATCATTTTTATTTCGTTTCATATTTATACTCTCAATTTCCCTCCAAAAAGAAAAAAAAAGAAATATTTTTTGTTGGCTACGGCCTTATTGTTGTTGTACAAAATTGGAAAAATATAAGTTTATAACGTGCATAATCGTAATCCGGTCTTTCGATTGTCTTTCGCATTTAGTCTCTCGTCATTCATGTTTATTTATTTTAATATTCGAGATATCTATGTACGAAATGCGCGCAATTGTAAATACATAAAATTCATAATAATTGTAGTAAAGTGTTTACCTGTTACGAAAAATAAATTTTATTTATAAGAGATATGTTCGACTTAGTAAAAGTATAGATAAGATACATAGGAGGTTGAATGAAAAACAACATAAAAATATATAATATGTAAACAGTTGTTAAAGTAGGTAACGCGTTTATTAGTGTCCTGGATATCGTAGTTGCACGCAATACATTGAAAGCGCCTGTCAATTTTTTTTTCTATGCGAAACGAATTGTTTAAATAGTATTTAACGAAAGTACACGATATAAAGTGCAAATTAATGTAATATTATATACTATACATAAAATATAGTTTAAAAAAAAGTAGTTCTTATAATATGTTTTAAGCGTAAATTCGGATGAAACGTTATATGTAATAATATTATTATGATACGCACATATTATATATTATTTTCATGATTTTTACCGCCAGAAATTGGAAAAATTACAAATTATCATTTTAGAGATCAACTCGCGGATTTAGCGTCCATAAATATTATTGTATTCTATTTTTTATTTTTTACTCAATCGCGTGGCGATATTTTTTTTTAACTCTTGCCTTGCATTTTTTTGCGCAATAAGTACTGTTTTCGCTTCATCGAAAAGTCGACATTAAATCTTTTTCACAATTCCGACGTTTTTACGTTTTATACAGTAATCGTTTTAAATATTTCGAGCGTTTTTTATAAATCAATATTATTATTGCACTTGAGATTACGTTATCAATATAACACTCGTAATTTCTTTATACCGCATGGCTTATAAATGCCTCTGTTCACTTTGCACATTTTGTACGCATATTATTTTATGTTATTGCTCTAGAAAACGATCTTTTATTTTATTTCATTGTTGTTGTTCTAAAATGGTATTCACAACACGAATAATATGTAAATAAGTGGCTTTTTTTTCAAGTTTTCTTGATTCAGAGAATTATTATAATAGAGTATAGGTGCCCTCTGAAAGAAATATTTTGTTCACCGAGAATAATTTGATTTCGCAATAATTGAATTAATCGACGACGGTTTTCATCGACTAACTATTATAATAATTGCGTACGATGAACATCGAGCATCTATTATTATATGTCTGCAGTTCATCATAATAAGAAATTGAGATTTATCAAGAACCTTGAGAAAATCCTTTGCAGTAGGTTATATGGTAATTGCAGTGATTTCCATGTGTAATCTTTTCCGAAATATTATTATTATTATTATTTTAATGCGGTTTGATCACGCACTGTATAAATGTGTGTTTTGTTATAGCACCTCAATAAATTATTATTAATCGCGAACAGAGAAGAGCAATTACTTAAAAAAATAACACTTTTTTTTAACTCGTCAGTTAACATTAGTCATTCCTTATTTGTCTAAATCATCCGGTATTTAATCCCTTAAGGTTTTTAATTCTGGTTGCACCATTGAATCTCATATACCAGGCGTTCTGGAGGGCGGATCAAGTTAATTGCTTAGAGGTACTTATTTAATTAAAGAAATAAATAAAGTTTAATTGAGTGTTGTAATAAATAAAATAGCAATTAATACATTTTCTTAATTTAAATAATATAATGTTATACATTTAACATAATATATTTATTTCAAAAATTATACAAATAAACGAATACATTATCGAATCCTGATTAATTATAAGGAATTCGAATTCGGACTTTTGAGTTAAATCGAAATTGCCTAGCTGATTATAGGTTTTCAAGGGTGGTCCATGGCCCGTCTTTGGCGTCGTCACTGATGTCATATAGAAAGGACGGAGAACGATATAGGAGAACGGTCTCATTATTACAATCATTATTTTGAATCGTGGAGATAATAATAGTAATAACGCGTTTTCCCCGCAGAAAGCGGTAAAAGAAAAAAAAAAAAAATACATTTTCTCCGTCATTTTTCACGTGTGGAAGTTAGCAAGAGGTCCAGCAAGTAAAACGTATATTAAGTTGCCTATGTCCAACTCCTGAAGCTTAAATTTACATTGATAAAAATAATGGGTAATTTTATAGAAATACAGTAGATTGCACTGCATATATAAAAAGGAAATTAACACTTGAGAACAACTATGACGAGGAATAATTTTATTAAAATATTTAACAGATTTTACTGCCAACTGCGATATAGTTATTTTCATTAGTAGCTGAAATAATATTCACTATTCGTTAATATTAATGTTAATTAGATATCATCAGGTAAAATGAAAATTACAATTACCCGATGATGAGTTTTTGTCGAAAACGGTAGTAATATATAATATAGACAACAACATTCTTAACTAATACTCATTGGCCTTATTCGTTTTTTATATTTAAATATACATTTTAATATACATGTGTATATTTATTTATTTTATATATATTTTTTATTTAGTAAAATTTATTCGATAAAATGTGTTTATATGTTTGTGGATATTATATTGTTGGGAGTATATTTACATTTGCAAAATAATATCGGAATTCTAAGGAAAATAGTTTCATAAGTTAGCTTAGGATATTAAAAAAATTTGAACGACGTGCGAACGGCGAATACACACACGCGACGAAAAATATTACGCAAGGCCGTTCACGTGCTGGCACGAGACGTCGACCGAACGACGTGCGAAGTGCGAACGGCGAATACACGGAGTATATCGCGTGCGGCCAATAAGCGCTGGATAACAGCGGGGCGGTGGAAACTTCGCGAATCACGAATATTGGTAACATTTTACATTGGTGCATTGGTATTTTTTTTTTCCGAAGTAGTAGTGCAACAACAAAACAAAAACGTGACAAGAGTACAACACAAAAATTAATCTACATGATATATGTATCTGATAAATATACAGTTATATTTACATAATTATTTTTATCTTTTTAATATGTATATAATAAATATAATTTTTTTTTTCGAACAAAATTTTAGATAACGAGATGCGATGCGCGTATGACGGGTGTAGTGTATGCACGCAAATACAGAGACGCTCGATGAAAAATTATATACCTACATCTATATATTGTTACACTTGTATATTTATTTTAAAAATTGACTGTATAATATATTAAACGGATGAAGTACGACCAATGTGCAAACAATATTAGAGCATATACGTGTAATATAATTTATATATATATAGAACACGCAGTAATAGTATATAAATATTAAAAAATATATTTTGAACTACAAACGAGAAATAATGAAATATGATACACGCCTATTATACGCGCGTTTAGCATAATAAATCATGTATACCGCTTTTATACATATACATGGGGTTTAGGGTTCAGACCTCTCTCCCGATATGTTTTTTTAAAATACAATTTAATGATTTTTATTCTATTACTATTTTATCATTTTTATTTCATTTCATATAAAAATTATACTCTCAATTTCCCTCCAAAAAGAAAAAAAAAAGAAATATTTTTTGTTGGCTACGGCCTTATTGTTGTTGTACAAAATTGGAAAAATATAAGTTTATAACGTGCATAATCGTAATCCGGTCTTTCGATTGTCTTTCGCATTTAGTCTCTCGTCATTCACGTTTATTTATTTTAATATTCGAGATATCTATGTACGAAATGCGCGCAATTGTAAATACATAAAATTCATAATAATTGTAGTAAAGTGTTTACCTGTTACGAAAAATAAATTTTATTTATAAGAGATATGTTCGACTTAGTAAAAGTATAGATAAGATACATAGGAGGTTGAATGAATAACAACATAAAAATATATAATATGTAAACAGTTGTTAAAGTAGGTAACGCGTTTATTAGTGTCCTGGATATCGTAGTTGCACGCAATACATTGAAAGCGCCTGTCAATTTTTTTTTCTATGCGAAACGAATTGTTTAAATAGTATTTAACGAAAGTACACGATATAAAGTGCAAATTAATGTAATCATATATATTAGTAGGATAAAAAAGGCGGTTCTGGCACAAGGGCGATCCTCCGAATCCTCTCGATCCTCCGCCCTAGATTCTTATCAGCTGTTATCTCTTATCGGTGTTCTTATCACTATTTGTCTCTTATCACGTGTTTTTATCACTGACTTCACCCCTTATTACCGTTTTTATCATTTTATTTAGCTCTTATCAGTGGTATTATCTCTTATCACAGAGTTTTAAAATAGAGCCCTATGTTCTTATCTCTTATCACACTACTTTTAAAATAGAGCCCTACGTTCTTATCTCTTATCACAATACTTTTAAAATAGAGCTCTATTTCTCATCCGTGTTATTCGGGTTTATCACCGCCTTTTTCATAGCTATACTGTTGGGAAGCGGGATATACGAGCCCCCACCTAACGGAGTGTACTTACATACACCGAGTAGTAAACCATCGATGCATGTTAAGGTAAACCCGCTACCTTTTCCCGTGTACGTGTCTTCCTCAGCTAAAAGCAATGAGAAATCCTCATCGACCATTGCGTTAATATCACTAGCAGAAAAAACCTCTCTCGCTGACGTCTTAAACGCTCTATTTTCAAGAGAGGATTCTACGTTAGGGATATTATACACTGCCTCCAATTTCAGATTGTATTTTATTGGGTGAAGACCAGCGCAGTAGCTCAATTTATCGCATAATTCTGACTTTATCGAATTTAAAAACGTATCGTAATTTGAAACGTTTTCGGTATTTCTCCGATAATACCAAACTATTGTTCGATTGAACGACGAATCTATTTCGATAAAGCCCGGACTATTCGCTAAATCTAACCTAGGCTTCTTACGTTTAACTACGCTACGAGGAAAAGTATTAACGAGTTTGCCCCCCGTGCACTTAGTCACTGCAGGTGCTCGATTATTCATAGACGGCGGCGGCGAATTCGAAGTAGATGTCATAGCAATTGGTAGCGGACCTAATGTAATATAATTATTTTTAAATTATAATATTTTATATTAAGAAAAAAAAAATATATATTTATATACAGTGTGTAAACGCTAATTGAAAACACTCAATATTTTTGCGTAGAGCAATGCATTTTGAATTCTGTTTTTTTAGATGGAAGTTGTACTTAATAATACACATTTTTATGGTCTCTGAACTTAAATCTGTTTATTATATTCGCGCATGCGCAATGCAACTTTTTTTTCTTAAATGGCAACCCCCACTTTTGAGCACAAATTATTTTTTTTCATATTTTTTTATGAATTTTAGTGGTTCAACCAACTTTATATGTCCAAAATTGATTGAATTACAGCAATCTAACGAAAAATATCGAAAATTTCGCGATTTTCATTTTTGTCCCCTATTACTCTGAAAAAAAACCGTCCTAGATACTTGAAAACTACCCCATCTAATTTATTAAAGTTTTATTTCATTTCGAACTACCCATTGTTAGGTCCATAATTAGCTGAGTTACGGATATTTCAATTTATTTGAAATTTTCCGCAAGAATTTGTAATAATTTTGCCGTTACATGGACATTTTTTAATTACAGAGGTTGATTCTGTCACTTTACCATTTATTTTATGTTCTACAATTGTTTTTTAACTTGTGAATGAATAGTGCGACACTGAAATGTCGATTTGTCATAATTTTACTTGAATAAATAGGATTAGGAAAGAAAAAAATGTAGGTATGTAATTTATGTATTTTACTTTACTTTTAACAGGTAATTAACAGTTTAATTGATAATAAACTTAACTCTAGTAACAATTTTATTTAATTATAATAACTTTATTTTAAAAACTGCTCAAATCGTTGTCCGTTGTGCTCAATACATGCTTCAGCACGCCGTATAAGTTCTTTATTAGTTGCAGCTGTAATTTGTGCTTCGGTCAGTTCGTTACATGCTTCTTTTATTCTATCTTTTAAATGTTGAAGATTTATAGGAGGATCGGCATACACAATAGTTTTTAAGTGACCCCATAAAAAGAAATCTAATGGAGTAAGATCAGGTGATCTTGGTGGCCACTCAATGGGTCCGTGCGTTCCTAGCCATCGATTTACAAATGTTTCGTTTAAATAATTTCGAACAATAATTGCATTGTGAGCTGGAGCGCCATCTTGTTGAAAAATTAGATTTTGTCTAATAGCTAACGGAATATCTTCAAACATCATTTGTAAATCATTTATTAGAAAATTATAATATTTTCTACCATTAAGTGTTCCATCATAAAAATATGGTCCCAACAGTTTACCACCAATTAAACCACACCAGACATTTGTGCCCCACACGGTTTGGTTGTTAGTTTCAAATGTGCAATGTGGATTTTGATCGTCCCAATAACGGTTATTTTGTTTATTAATAACACCATTATTGGTGAACTTAGATTCATCTGTCCATAATATCGAATTTAAAATAAATGGATTTTCGTCTAATCTGTCCACCAACCAAGCAACGAATGTAATTCTACGAACTGCATCACCCTCGCGCAAATGTTGAACTATATCAGGTCGATACGGATGCATTTTATACTTTTTTAAAACCTTATGAACCATAGTATGAGATATTCCAATTTCTTTACCAACGTGACGTGTAGATACTCGAGGATTTAATCTGACGTACGCTAATACTTGGTTCTCGACCTCTTCACCTAATGAATCACTTCGTCTTTGTTGTGGATTGTTACTTCTTTTTTAAAATGATCCCCAAATTCTAAGATTTTTTTCTAAGTTGAAAAAAAAACTGCAAGAAGGGTGTTCTCTATCTGGAGTAATTTATAAAAAAAAATTAATTTAGAAAATTCTCTAAATAAAAATAATAAATTTAACTAAGCATACCTGGGTAACGTTGAGCATAAGTTTGTGCTGTAAGACGTGAATTTTTACGGCACTCCCAATAAGTAAATAGCATATCAACTTTCTCCGAATGATTCATATTTAATATTGCTTTTTAGTCAAATTTTACAAAATGTTGTACAATATAAATGAACAGTGAGAAATATTGAACTATTTGCTTATTTCATTTATTTTCTTTAAATTAGTGTCAAAGCAAATACATTTTTGATATGAGGCCATTAAGATAAAGTTTATCCAAAAGATACTGTAGAAGGCCCGATAAAATTTAATGATCAATGTTAAAGATAATAATGAAACAAATTATTTAAGTTTCTGTTGCAATTTTCAATAGTATAATTGTGAAAAGTAATATTGAATAGACATTTCAGTGTCGCACTATTCATTCACAAGTTAAAAAACAATTGTAGAACATAAAATAAATGGTAAAGTGACAGAATCAACCTCTGTAATTAAAAAATGTCCATGTAACGGCAAAATTATTACAAATTCTTGCGGAAAATTTCAAATAAATTGAAATATCCGTAACTCAGCTAATTATGGACCTAACAATGGGTAGTTCGAAATGAAATAAAACTTTAATAAATTAGATGGGGTAGTTTTCAAGTATCTAGGACGGTTTTTTTTCAGAGTAATAGGGGACAAAAATGAAAATCGCGAAATTTTCGATATTTTTCGTTAGATTGCTGTAATTCAATCAATTTTGGACATATAAAGTTGGTTGAACCACTAAAATTCATAAAAAAATATGAAAAAAAATAATTTGTGCTCAAAAGTGGGGGTTGCCATTTAAGAAAAAAAAGTTGCATTGCGCATGCGCGAATATAATAAACAGATTTAAGTTCAGAGACCATAAAAATGTGTATTATTAAGTACAACTTCCATCTAAAAAAACAGAATTCAAAATGCATTGCTCTACGCAAAAATATTGAGTGTTTTCAATTAGCGTTTACACACTGTATACCTGTCTCCTGGTCGATCCTAATGCCCATAGCCGAATTATATCCCAAACTACATTTTTTCAAAAATAATAAAATAATTATTTATTAAAATACACGCTCGATTACATTTAACACAGTAAATAATTTGAGAATAAACATTTAGATACAGACGATATAAGAAAAATTAATAATAAATATCAATTATTTATATGAATATTATTAATCGTGCATATAAGAATGCTAAATTAACAACTCTATTATCCTAATAAATAATATTTACTCACCGTGTTTTTTCTGGACATGCCTGGCTAAATTATCTCTTCGAGTGAACATTTCTGAACAATCGCCACATGGAAATCCAGATCCGTCGTGAGTTTTGAAATGCCTAAGCATATTGCTTTTTACGGTAAATACTTTTGCACATAATTCACAATTAAACATGGTGATGAAAAAAAAAATATATATATATACGTAGCACGCAAGAAAACACAAAAAAAATCACAAGTCAAAAAATAAAATTACGTTTCTAAATGCTACTGCTCAAGTCTGCCTGGGTAGGTCTTGATACAGTGTCGATATTTAGAAACGTACTGATTTTGAAATAATGACAATATCGCCTTATATAGACACATTTTAACAATTAATAAGTGAGGGTGAGCATTATATTCGGAATTAGTTTTCTCCTCTTGCACGAAAAATAAGAATAATGATGGTATTAAATTGTTTAATATATATGTGTTAATATTTTAATGTATTTATTAATAACGTCTAAATTTCGATATACGATATAAATGGATTTGCTCGTATTTTTACATAGACCATTAAATATATATATATTAGCCATATATAGTGCACAGCAGTTAATAACTGTTTTCTTAGCAATTTTATTTTTTTCTAAATACGATACATATATTGTGATATTATTGTAAACGTATTTTAATTATGCTTGTTGCAAACATATTGGCATTCCCGTCCTATATATGTGTATATAATATATTAATTTCATGTATGTGTTAATACTTATAGGTATGACAATAATATAAATTGATTTCTCGTATTTTACGTATAACAATAGATATAAATTTCATTGACACTATATATGACAAATATATATTTAATGCCCGATGTAAGAATACGAGCAAATCCATTTATATCGTATATTTGTTTTTAAATAACGATCATTACATATAATTTACGTGTGTCATTATATTAATTATAAACATTATTGGTATTATATACATTACTTTCCACATATATTAGCAATGGTGTGAGAGTCCGACTGGAAAAAATATACGTATAAAGTATATCCAGTTCGATTCTCACCCAGAATATTATTTTTCACGATTCGAAAATTACTCATTAACACACGTATGTGTACGAATATGTAGCTATACCGAAAATTGTTAAACGGGTCACGTAATAGACAGATATTATTATTTAATATTCATGTGTAAATAAAAGAGAAAAAATTTTTTGTTTAATAAAATAAAACGTCATTTATTTTAGTAAATGTTATGTAATGGTATTTTGTACATTGAATTATTTAAATTTGCACCAAGTTTTCCGTTGAGACGGCTGATAAAAATCGATAGGGGATGGTGGTGATGGTTGCGGTATTTTATATAGATATATATATAGATATTTTATATAGATATTTATATAGATATTTTATATAAATTAAATATTGTCGGTCCATCGTTCTCGTCTTCAGCACGCATCTCTGATTCGTTCTCGTCCTCGGCTCGCGTTTGTGATAAAAAGTTTGGCGATGAAGGTGGTGAAATTATACTTAAGGGTCCATCATACTGATCATAGTGCTAATAAAAACAATTGGAATAAGTTTTCATATAATATTATAAGTAAAATTATTTCGTATTACCTCGGATTCGGATTGATTCACTAAAGGCGAAGCTGTATTCATTTTCTCATAATAATTCATTGGTGTAGTTAAATACATTGAATCGCATCCATCGTTATATGGCTAAAAATAATAAAACTAAATTAGCATAGTAAAATATTTTTAAACGAGAGTAAATAATTACCTTTAAATCGTGCACGTAATCCGACATCGCACTGATTGACAGTTGTTCCGAGGCATATAATTTTATTTGGCAAACATAGTTTTGCTCATACTTTGATATATTATTAATAATTAATTCATCATTAACGCCTTTGATAAAATTAGTCATTTCTTCTTTTGTGATCGTTTTTTCCGGGTTAATGTGCGACTTTAAATACGATGACATTTCTTAAAATTGTAAAGAAACCAATGGTGAAATTATTTTCGTTTTACGTATTATAACTTCGTGAATACACCATTCCAGATATTGAAAGCGCATCAGATCTTTTCGATCGAGTAATACGCGACACCCATCTTGAATTTTTGATTCTATAACAAGCATGTTCTCTCCGCGATAAATCATGCTTGATAATACGATATCATTAGTACTTAAAAATATTTGTCTTTTAGCTGTTTGCGGCGGGTCTAATATAAACGAAAGAATATTGCCCATCAACGCGAATATACGTCTTAGAAAATCAGTATTTATGCTAATATATCTCGAGGGTGTAATATTGTGTACCATAACATTGAATTGGTTTACCGGATCGATTCCAATGTGAATAAATTTACGTTCAGTAAAGTTTATTACAAAAACAAACGAGTCGATGAGCTGGGTAGGCGGTGCTGGTGCGACGTACTTGTATAATTGTTTCTTGTAGACTTCTTTATTCGTTTCAATTGAACCGGCCATAGTAGTAAAATAAGTTATACACTTTAAAATAGACGTGTTTAGCAGTCAGAGAATAACGCGAGACTAAATGTAGACAACGAACAATTATATATCACGAATCGATATTTTCATTTTGCGCCCCTCTTACAATAAGTTTATTACTATACGTATATATAGTCAAACCTATTCGTAGTGTAATATAAGAATACTACACATACAACAAGGGGGGGGGATATATATGGGTTAAGTATACCGACTGTCGTAGTATAGGGAAATTATAAAATATATTGGGGGGTCGGGCGGCCGTGTTATAGTATAGGGAAATGGTAAAATATATTGGGAGGATCAGGCGGCCGTGTTATAGTATAGGGAAATGATAAATTATATTGGGAGGATCGGGCGGCCGTGTTATAGTATAGGGAAATTGTAAAATATATTGGGAGGATCGGGCGGTCGTGTTATAGTATAGGGAAATGATAAGACTATTGATAATATCAGTGATAAGAACGCAGAGCTCTATTTTAAAAGTAGTGTGATAAGAGATAAGAATATAGGACTCTATTTTAAAACTCTGTGATAAGAGATAATACCACTGATAAGAGCTAAATAAAATGATAAAACGGTGATAAGGAGTGAAGTCAGTGATAAAAACACGTGATAAGAGACAAATAGTGATAAGAACACCGATAAGAGATAACAGCTGATAAGAATCTAGGGCGGAGGATCGAGAGGATTCGGAGGATCGCCCTTGTGCCAGAACCGCCTTTTTTATCCTACTAATATATATGATTACATTAATTTGCACTTTATATCGTGTACTTTCGTTAAATACTATTTAAACAATTCGTTTCGCATAGAAAAAAAAATTGACAGGCGCTTTCAATGTATTGCGTGCAACTACGATATCCAGGACACTAATAAACGCGTTACCTACTTTAACAACTGTTTACATATTAGTAGGATAAAAAAGGCGGTTCTGGCACAAGGGCGATCCTCCGAATCCTCTCGATCCTCCGCCCTAGATTCTTATCAGTTGTTATCTCTTATCAGTGTTCTTATCACTATTTCGTCTCTTATCACGTGTTTTTATCACTGGCTTCACTCCTTATCACCGTTTTTATCATTATTTTTATCTCTTATCAGTGGTATTATCTCTTATCACGCGATTTATAAAATAGAGCCCTATGCTCTTATCTCTTATCACAATATTTTTAAAATAGAGCCCTACGTTCTTATCTCTTATCACAATACTTTTAAAATAGAGCCCTACGTTCTTATCACTGATATTATCAATAGTCTTATCATTTCCCTATACTATAACACGGCCGCCCGATCCTCCCAATATATCTTATCATTTCCCTATACTATAACACGGCCGCCCGATCCTCCCAATATATTTTACCATTTCCCTATACTATAACACGGCCGCCTGATCCTCCCAATATATCTTATCATTTCCCTATACTATAACACGGCCGCCCGATCCTCCCAATATATCTTATCATTTCCCTATACTATAACACGGCCGCCCGATCCTCCCAATATATTTTACCATTTCCCTATACTATAACACGGCCGCCTCCCAATATAATTTATCATTTCCTATACTATAACACGGCCGCCCGATCCTCCCAATATATTTTACCATTTCCCTATACTATAACACGGCCGCCCGATCCTCCCAATATAATTTATCATTTCCCTATACTATAACCGACCCGCCCGATCCTCCCAATATATTTTTAATAACATTTATATTATATGTAATGATCGCTAGGTTAAGTCAAATATACATCAAAAAAAAAATATACTAGGATTACTTTTATATAATTTTTTTTACCAAATATAATAGTTCATATTATGTATTAAAATAAAAACATTTATTAACCAAAAAAATATTTTTTTTATTTCAAAATTTTAATCTATACAATTATTTACAATATTCTTACTTCCCCGTTGAAGGGGCTGTAAGTTATAATTTGGTCGTGTATAATTAAACAATATGCCGATGTGGCATCTGTAAACGTTTCGTGTGCCTCAAATTCAATCCTCAGGTCCACGGTGGATGTCTTGACGTTATCGTTTTGTCTACTCATATCGACAACTATGATTGGAGCGTGTTTTTTGAAATTGGTTCTGTTCAGCAAAGGTGCAACATTATCATTACCATAATAGGATTTTTGAAACTCTGTATAAGCTTTGTATAACGTAGCTATTTTATTTTTTATGAAATAACATTGAAAATCTTCATAGGGGAACACATCGGAATTTAAATAAACCTTCAAGTTTTTAATCTTGCAATGGTCGAAATATGACATGGGTTTATTACTACTATTTTTTCTATTAGTTTGAAATCCTATTATTACATATCGCGGTTTTTCTAATTTGTTTGATGTTTTTACTTTCCACGAGTGCGTAGTATTTTGTGGTAAAACTGGATATTCACATAGTTCCCACGTTCTAAATGCACACGTGACGGGTTTATGACTGTTTATCACTTTTAAAAGTGTAATTTTTTCTCTATCACTGACTTTGACCATAGGCATTCTCCATAATATTTTAGAAATATTTATTTTAACGTCTTTTAGTTTCACAGCATCTAATTCTATGGTATTATCGGTTTTAAATAATTTAATAGCATTAATGTCCAACGACGATCTGTTCATTGTGAGTTGTTGATTACAATTAATTAATATACGTTTATAATCCTCACAAAATCCGAACAAGTCTTTAAGGTTAATACATCCATTGAACTGGTTTGCTTCTATAAAATCTCGGTTTAAATTATCAATGTCTTCACTCCAAGTAGAGTTACAACGTGCGATAATATTAGTATTATTATACGAGCAATAACCTTTTAATGTCGAAGTTATACCTGGGTTAATGAGTTTCTGAATTTGAACACCATTAATTTCATACTTCATTTCGGAAAAAAGAAATGCCAATCCGTTGTTTATGAAACGAATGTTTTCAGTTAAACCTGCGGGCTTTACGATATTTCCTTCGATATAGATATAACTCTCACATGGGAGAGTGTACGATTCCAAGTTATGTAATGAAATACATACTTCGTCGTTATTGGACAGTGCTGTTGTCGAATACGGTAAAAATGAATGATACTCGATTTGAGTTATTCTGCAATCGTCTATATAGCCGTCTGTTACGTTTAAATAACTATCGTCCATTATTATAGAGCTTTTATCGAGCGGAGAAAATTTAAATTGTTTTTAGTTAATTTTTTAATAATAATAGAATGTCTGCGTTTTTTTATACGTGTTATCGTACTGACGTTTTTAAAGCTACTGACAGGTTTCTGCTGTTTAGCACTTTTTATATTACAAAATTGTAAACCCATCGTTATCTTTAATTAATAGACGAATCGAAACAGGTTCCCCTCTTAGATCGATCAATTGTCCGTCTTGATCTTTTAAAGCTAAACTAATTTGATTAATTGTCGTACAATTAAGAGAGTACGAAACTAAATGTTTAGGAATTTCTATAATTTTATAACCGGGCGCAACGTTTGGATAAAATTCGTGCAATATATGACACTGTCTCCCGTTGTTGAATGAGCCCGTCACCAAGTTTGATTCAATATATATACAGTTTATTTTAGTTACATTCACCAATGATTCCGATTGATGCCACACGTTAGCATCATATACTTTATCAGTTTTAAAACCTAACAATGTGGCTATACTATTATCCATTGAAAAATTTACAATATCACTACATTTCATTTCGCATTTTAACGTATTGTTGTTTGCTTTCAGTTCAAACGTAGTTTCTGTATCTGATAATATTTGTTTAATTACCGCTTCCAATTCATTCAACTCATACGCGCCTGTAGGAATTGTATACACATCAACTATTATGTTATTTTCCGGATCTTTATGCATAATTCCTATTTTATTACACTTTTCGTTTATGTTAGGAATAGAATTATTTGTTTGTAAACTTAAAAGACACATCGTAGCGTTTTTAGTGACTTCTATAGGTGGGAAAAAATCACAGGCCAAATTTGAAGAATTTCCATTTAATGTTATCGTGTACATGATAAAAATTTCAAACACAAGTGTCCGCAGTTTGTAGTATTATATTTCTGATGTCTTTTGTAATTATAGCTTATATCACAGCCGTTAAAATAATTTTGTAGTTCTAATGGTGGCGGCAAGTTACCGAAACTATCGTAATATTCTACTAACCTTCCGGTTTTTTTATACGCTACCCAATGTGTACCCGTACTACCTACAATATCCAAATTTACTACAGCCGATTCTTTTCGTTTAGAACGGAGAGGTAACCTGTCTCTTGAAAATACCCCGATGAAATGAGGTATTTTTAACATGCGTGCATACTTTATAATCTCGTAATCGTACAAAGCTCTATTGGGTAACGTGGAAATTAGTTTTTTTTCGTTTTTCTGGTTTTCTTTTTTAATCCTTCTCCTCTATACGGTGTCAAATATAAACCACTACCTTTTTCAATTTTATATGATTCACCTTTATACGGTGATAGATATAAACCTTTACCCAAATGGATCGGCGTGTTTCTATTAGATTTCATATCGTTAACGGTTTTGACTACGTTAGCTATACCACCTGTAAGTGCGCCTAGCGCCGATAAGCCCGCAAATATCGGTATTAACGGTAACATCCCGCCCTTTTTCGGTATAGGTATAATTCTAGGAGTTTTTATTTTCTTATTTTTTGGTACCGATTTTTCGCTGCGGCTACACACGTTCTGGCAAGTTTCATTACATTTTTTTCTCCGATTTTATTTTTTATCGCATTCCTAGCTGCTTTAACAGCAAACTTAAAACCACATCCCGCACCCATCTTGCGTTTAGCTTTCATAGCCGTAGTCACCAACCAAGAAGCTGCTTTTTCTTTTAATCCCGAATTCTTCGATTTGAATACTTCCCAAGCTCGATTTTCTAAAATCTCATCTGCTTTATGTCTATCGGCTAACGAATTACTATTTTCATAAGCTATGTCGTGTTCTCTAGCTAATTCGTCCAAACTGTTAATTCCACGATCACCGCGTGCCAGCCTTTCTCGTAATTTAGTACCCGGACCGCAAAATCTATTATATTATATAAAAAAATATTTTTATATTCGTTTATTAATTAATTAAACTGTTTATCATACCTATAGCCCGGTAAATGTAGTTCTACCGGCAAACTATTTATAAGAGAGTTCACAACACCCGAGCCTTTATTCGACTTGTTCTTTCGAACACGAGACATCGTGTGACACGATCCATAACACTAACCCTGTATTTATATTAAAAATGCGCTTTATCGAACAGGAACGAAAATTGCCCGTTTATAACATCGATACGCCCGGTACAGTAAAATCAAGACACGGACCACTTTTTCCAAACACTGTACGTTCACTAATATTGGGTAGTTCTGGCTGCGGTAAAACAAATTTGATTTATTTTCTACTCGTAAATGAGAACGGGTTACAATTCAAAAACGTTTATATATATGCCAAAACGTTGGAACAACCGAAATATCAGTTATTGAAACGAATTATTGATGATATTGACGGAGTTAATATATTTACGTTTTTGAAAACGATAAAGTCATTTCCCTGAAAAGGTCTTACCTAATTCTGTATTTGTTATGGATGACGTAATCGGTGAGCACCAAGGTGTTATAAGAGAATATTTTTCACGTGGAAGACACAATAAAGTAGATATATTTTATTTAGCTCAGAGTTATTCGAAAGTACCCAAGCAGTTAATACGTGATAATGCAAATTTAATTGTATTATTTAAACAAGACGAGAGAAATTTAAAACACGCGTATAACGAACACTGTTCTTGCGATATGAGTTTTATAGAATTTAAACTTTTTGTACAACGTGTTGGAATCGATAGGTTTTCTTTTGTCGTTATTTGCAAAGACAGTGAACGTGATAACGGACGTTATCGACTCGGTTTTGATACGTTTGTCGTTATATAAGAAGACGTTTCATACAAATCGATCACATTTAATGTATAATCATGGACGAGGAAAGTATATTAAACGAGATTGTTAAAGCTAAAGATAGTATCAGACGTAAATTTAATGCTTTAAAACCGGTGAAACCAATGTTAGACAATTAGTATCACAAACTTTTAAGCCCATTATCGATCCACTAAACAAATTATCTAGTTCTTCGGTTACACCGTTACAGAATATAGAAAAAAGTAAATCTAAACAAACAGATGAAAGTTTTCTCGAAGAAGAAAACACGAGTGATACCCAATATGAACAAAATATAAACAACTGGTTTCAGTCTTATGATTTAGACAAAACGTACGGTCCTAAATTAAATTACTCCAATGGTGTTATTACTCTAGGTGATAAAAAAATCAATTTCTTTAAAAACTCGTTAATTATCGAAGACGTCACTTACCCGTTAACACCTGGGCTCATTCGTTTAATATTTTATAAACATTCGACAATTTACACTGAATATGACTTGGAAATATATAAACAGATACTTTTTCAAACTTCTGCGCATTTGACTCAAGACGGAAAAAAGATTAAAAAAAGTGGCAATAAATATACAGAAATCATTGTAAAATTGTTTCCGTCCTCTGGTAGTGGACTTTCCATGACAATTCAAAAGCATAACTTAGTGTATTGGGACGATCCAAACGAGCTTGTCGATAGATTAAGACTTTTATTATCATCACAAGCCGCAGGTAACACTGGCGTATCCAATGAAATTCTTTCGATTTTCGAAGAACTACTGGAAGCGGGTTTAATAAAACAAATACCTAATGTCTAAACGTGAAATCGCGTTTGAATTACATAAACCATCTAGAAAAAATTATGTTAGACGTAAAGTCAATGTGTACGGCAAAACGATTTATGGCAAGCCGACTTGGTAGAAATGATACAGTATTCAAAACAAAATAAAGGATTCAAATATATATTATGCGTAATCGATTGTTTTACAAAATTCGCGTGGGCTATACCGCTTAAATCGAAAACAGGACCCGAAGTTGCCAATGCAATGTCAAAACTATTAATTAACCACTCGCCTAGATTATTGCAACTCGATAATGGTAAAGAATTTTACAACGCGACATTTGATAAGTTAATGACAAAATATAACGTTAAGAAATATTCGACTTATAGTACTATAAAAGCGTGTATCGTCGAACGATTTAATCGCACGTTAAAATCACTAATGTATAGAGAGTTTACAGCTAGGGGTTCGCATAATTGGATATTTATATTACCAATGTTAATAGACGAGTATAACAAGTCTAAGCATAGATCCATTGGAATGAC
The DNA here is from genome assembly GCA_032441825.1 of Chaetogeoica ovagalla. Lineage (NCBI taxonomy): Eukaryota > Metazoa > Arthropoda > Insecta > Hemiptera > Aphididae > Chaetogeoica > Chaetogeoica ovagalla. The sequence goes on along the minus strand of CM063735.1, from coordinate 10,705,834 downwards.
ACCTATACAAGCCGACGCAAACCCGTCATTGATTGTATTGAAACAACGTAATATCGTAAATAGAAAAATTAAATTTAAAATAAACGACAAAGTACGTATTAGTACACAGAAAGGCGTATTTACAAAAGGATATTTGGCCAACTGGTCTTCGGAAGTATTTAAAATTGTAAAAATTAATAAAACATTACCCATTACTTATCAATTAGAAGATTATGCCGGGGGACCCGTGATTGGATGTTTTTATAGCGAAGAATTATCTAAAACACGTTATCCCAACGATTATCTGATTGAAAAAATTATATGTAAAAAAGGTAACAAAATATTCGTCAAGTGGCTGGGTTTCGATAAATCACATAATAGTTGGATAAAAGCTAGTGATCTCAAATTATAATCACAGTATTGAATACGAAGTCATACGTAATGGACGTATTTAACAACTCGAACAATGCGCGCGGAAATAAAACTATCGCTCAAATTCAAGAATCTTACAAGGTACTTAAATCCCATGTATTGATAAATAATCAAACATTAGATGTGCAAAAAGATATTATTAATAAGTTAGAAGAAAATGTAAAAAATGTGACTAATAGTTTTAATATCGAAAATAGTAAATTACAAAGCATTAATGAAAATTTTAAATTGGAAAATATTAAACTCGAGGAAAAAATACAAAATATAACTAATAATTTTAATTCTGAAATTAGTAAATTACGAAGCGATATGGAAAATTTTAAAGAACGAATAGAATTTCGTTTACATCACGTAGAGAGAAAAGCAGCTGAACTAAATTCGCGCGTAAACTCTGTCGAGGTTTTCATAACGGACAGTAAACACTTTTCTAATGTTCAACAATAACATTATGTCATCGTTATATTCCAATAAACATTTAGTACTCGCGTGGTTACGTAAAGAGAAAGACGTGCGATGTCGGCTATATTAGATATTCAATGTGTTCTTGACACAAACTCAAAATACCTCATTAAGGAAATGTCGGTTATCGATACCGACACTTGGTCGGCTCAACACTGGATTTTTAAACACTGCAACAAAACACAAGACGCAAAGAGTCAAAGAACAAATAAATGGCTTGAACAGCATTATCATGATCTCTCAATGGAATACGGCGATGTTGAATATGAAGAAATAGACAGAATACTAAATTCGTTGAGCTTTCAACACATATACGTCAAAGGAGAACAAAAACAAAAAATTATTTCCGACTTCATTCCACATGTTACTGTTATCAATATTGAAGAGCTTGGTTGCCCCAGATTAGATCAATTGTGCATCGAGGACGGACTACCTTGTTGTATTTTTCATATGAATTTAAACCCCAAACATTGTACATTTTATAAAGTTTTTGTATTACGAAAATGGTTTATAAATAATATTTAAATTATTTATGTTGATATATTTATTTTTTTGAATAAAAATTAATTTAGTATTTAATAATTATACGTTTTAATTATTTCATCACCTTTTTTTCATTATATATTATTTAATAAAAATGAATATAAAATGTGATAAATATAGGAGAACAAATATATTTACAAGAAAATATAATATATTGTTAATAATAATAATAAAATATCTGCAACATATTTTATTATATCAGGAAAAAAAATATATAATAAATATTTTAAAAACAATCACTCCTCGACTTGGATAGGTCCGCTAAATATCACCGGCTTCGGACAATTCGCTGTAAAATAACAAAAGTAATTTATAATTCGATATAATATAATAACATAATTTGAAACTTACGGAATTTTATAGTGTCCATACGGAACAGAATGAATATGGTTTTTAAACGTAACCCGTTTGTTATCAAAACTGTTGTATGTCAATTTCGAACATTTAATAGTCTTCACCTGATGTTTAAAGGATCGTATCGATATATTAGTAGAATATATCGGATATTCATTGCTACCATCGTCATCTGTACCTTCTTCACCAGCATCGGGGGCAAATAAACACATCTTGTGATGCTCCAGGGTCATATGGTTTTTAATAACATGCCTTCTAATCCCCTTGGCAGTGATCTTTTCAATACCCTCTATATTATAAGCATACGATTTTGCGCGTAGTGCTACAAATTCGTACATTGTACGACCATCTGTTTCGTCAGAAAACAGACCCGGAACTTTTTTATGCGAATCATTGTAACAGGGGTGATCTCGTGGTAGATTTGATAAATCCATACGGGCTAATAAATCTGGACTATTTAACAAGTCATTGTAAAAATCGTTAGTTTTCACATGATAGACCAACGAGTCTGAAACAATAATAATAATATTAATAATAATAATAATAAAATATATATAACGCACCTGTGTCAGTATACATTAAGTTAATATCTTTTTTATAATGTCGTTTCATGGTATTGTAGTGATAATCGTACATTAAAGTTTTCGATATATCTAACACCGCAAAACCGATATAGATGGGCTTATCGAATTTAATAATTTTATTATGGTGCGAAACTGCGGCCAAGTTTTCGCTATAATGGATACAATATTTAAAAGTCGGCCGATTTATAAGTTTCTGTATTCGCTGTACAGAAGAAACCAATTCCAGAGCCATTCGCTTTCTAACGCATTCCATCGTTTTACCTGTGAAAATAATAGTGAATTAATGTTTTATATTAGTGTAAGAAATATATTTTCGAACATACCAAACACCGCGTTATTCATAAGTTTAAAAAAGTCCTTCTCAAAATCGTTGTTGGCTTTTTTCCGCATTTCCGTGTTAAGAGCGATATATCGCGATAGCCATGGCGATTGTTTGAATTCCAAAACTCGATGTACCTATATTTAATAAATAGCATTTTATAAATATAAATATAAAAATATAAATATATATATATATTTACTTTTTCAACTCTCAATCCATGGGCAATAGCCTGCTTTAAATTTGCGTAATGTATGACATACCGATCTTTCTTATTAAACGTCGCCATTAATTTTTTAATTTTTGACCCCGGAGGTATCTCATTGCACGGGAGGAACGGCAGATCACTGTGCTCGTCATGCAGATGATTTGGATATGTTATATCTACCTCGTATATACGCCCGATAGGTGACTTATCCGTTAAAGTGTGTAAGCCCTTAAGCGATGGCTCCACCCACTTAAACCCGCCGTAAGGCATGTACTGGCTCATTGCCCAGCCATACAAGTTATTACCTATATTTTAAGATTATTAATATATTAATATAGACATACAATAACATATATATTTTAAAATTACAATCTTGATATATAAGCCATGAATTTGGTTTTGTGTTGTCGTAATCCGGCGTCTTAAAATTGTTGGCTTTCGCATGGCGCATGCTCGCCTGAGTAAGTCCTCCTCGGATGCCTATAATTTAAATAATTAGATATATATTTTAAATAATTATAATAAAATTATATATTATACCTTTTTCGAGCATTAGCACCATGTCGTAGTCTGTTAAAAGCTCCAATTTTATTTTTGTATATTTCAACATGCAATCGAAACTAAACCCGGGCGCTGTATAGTAATATGACGGGTCTAGATGATATGTTGAAATACATATATCACGGAAATTTTCAAAACGTCTGCCAGTAGTAAAACGTCTATTTTCAGATATAAGTCGCTGTATTCTCCAAGTGTCTTACACTGGAAATGGTCCCACACTTTTTCGCGTGTTCGTATTCATCGTTATTTATGCCGCATTCTGATAGGTTATTATAGAATTTCTTTTTCCGGTAATCTATGTTCGTCTAATCTATCCCAACAATCCGTATATTGATACGGGTAAACCCCCTTACGTGTAACAAGACTCATATCTGGGCTTATAAATACTTTTCGCGTCTCACGGAAATTTCGGAAATCGTCCGTTCTGAGATTTACCGCAAGACTAGACAAACTCGATGACATGAAACGGTTGGTGTCGATAAATCTAATAGAAAATTCATTATTTATATATTTTGAAAAAGATATGAATTTTTCTTCAGAGTTCGGTATAACGCTAATTCTTTTTGCGTCGTATCCTAACTCTGTTATTATAAAATGTGCGTCATAATTTGTTAAATTATGAAGAAAGCAGGGCACAAAATTAATTTTCTGTAATTTGAGATTACACTTGTTACATAAAGTGTATCTAAATTTACCGGACAAATGATCGTGGTCGGCCACTTTTTTATTATCATTCGTGAAACCTGACTTACACAAATCACACTCGGTTTTTTCTTGGTGAATTCGCCCTTGCTCATCGCTCATATTTATTGGTACATTTGTTTTTAAGAGATTATATATTTTTTCTGAAACGCTTGACATATCCGCCATAAACTTTTTCGCCACTTCGTCCGAATGTATGGACCCACGAAAAATTATCGGATCCGTTGGTATGTCAAAACGCTCCAATAACTCTTTCGGCACATCATTCGATGGTTTAATCAAATACCCGTAGCTCATCGGGTGATGAGTTTGAATTTCCTCCGTACTATTGCCATGCTGTTTACTTGTTTTTTTCAGGATCGCTTCAAAATCGGCATAAATGACAAATGGGTGTCGTATCGTCTTATTCCACGCTTCGAAACTCGTTGTTTCGCCTTCCTTGGGCAAAACGGGCAATATTGGTTTGTGAATACCGCAAATACGTTTATGCGCATCAAAAGCAGCTTGTCCTCGCAATTTAAATTTTTTTGGTTCGTTATCAAAACTTGTAAAGCACAGTTTACAAATATATATATGTTTTTCATGTCGAGTTTTCTGCGTACGAACTAGACGGGATAAATTAGAAATATATGCATAATGCGATTTGTTGTTGTCCGAGATATACAATATATCGAAATGTACCGATTTTTCCTCTTTAACAACTTTTATAGGGTAAACTATATAATCATAAAATTTTTTCGGCGGCTGAAATTTTTTTTTCAGCCCGTATACATTAATAGATACATGAGTATTATTATTTTCAAAAATATTAATGTCATCTAGCGGTGTTGGGAAACTTATTCCCGAAAAATTATATTTCCCTTCATGACAAAAGTAATTTTCTCCTACACGCTGGATATTTGCGCCAGTAACGTGTCGTGAAAGAATCGCCCACTTAAAGCATTTCTCATCCGTGTTATTCGGGTTTATCACCGCCTTTTTCATAGCTATACTGTTGGGAAGCGGGATATACGAGCCCCCACCTAACGGAGTATACTTATATACACCGAGTAGTAAACCATCGATGCATGTTAAGGTAAACCCGCTACCTTTTCCCGTGTACGTGTCTTCCTCAGCTAAAAGCAATGAGAAATCCTCATCGACCATTGCGTTAATATCACTAGCAGAAAAAACCTCTCTCGCTGACGTCTTAAACGCTCTATTCTCAAGAGAGGATTCTACGTTAGGGATATTATACACTGCCTCCAATTTCAGATTGTATTTTATTGGGTGAAGACCAGCGCAGTAGCTCAATTTATCGCATAATTCTGACTTTATCGAATTTAAAAACGTATCGTAATTTGAAACGTTTTCGGTATTTCTCCGATAATACCAAACTATTGTTCGATTGAACGACGAATCTATTTCGATAAAGCCCGGACTATTCGCTAAATCTAACCTAGGCTTCTTACGTTTAACTACGCTACGAGAAAAAGTATTAACGAGTTTACCCCCCGTGCACTTAGTCACTGCAGGTGCTCGATTATTCATAGACGGCGGTGGCGAATTCGAAGTAGATGCCATAGCAATTGGTAGCGGACCTAATGTAATATAATTATTTTTAAATTATAATATTTTATATTAAGAAAAAAAAATATATATATATTTATATATACCTGTCTCCTGATCGACCCTAATGCCCATAGCCGAATTATATCCCAAACTACATTTTTTCAAACCTAATAAAATAATTATTTATTAAAATACACGCTCGATTACATTTAACACAGTAAATAATTTGATAATAAACATTTAGATACAGACGATATAAGAAAAATTAATAATAAATATCAATTATTTGTATGAATATTACTAATCGTGCATATAAGAATGGTAAATTAACAACTCTATAATCCTAATAAATAATATTTACTCACCGTGTTTTTTCTGGACATGCCTGGCTAAATTATCTCTTCGAGTGAACATTTCTGAACAATCGCCACATGGAAATCCAGATCCGTCGTGAGTTTTGAAATGCCTAAGCATATTGCTTTTTACGGTAAACACTTTTGTACATAATTCACAATTAAACATGGTGATGAAAAAAATATATATATATATACGTAGCACGCAAGAAAACACAGAAAAAATCACAAGTCAAAAATAAAATTACGTTTCTAAATGCTACTGCTCAAGTCTGCCTGGGTAGGTCTTGATACAGTGTCGAAATTTAGAAACGTACTGATTTTGAAATAATGACAATATCGCCTTATATAGACACATTTTAACAATTAATAAGTGAGGGTGAGCATTATATTCGGAATTAGTTTTCTCCTCTTGCACGAAAAATAAGAATAATGATGGTATTAAATTGTTTAATATATATATGTGTTAATATTTTAATGTATTTATTAATAACGTCTAAATTTCGATATACGATATAAATGGATTTGCTCGTATTTTTACATAGACCATTAAATATATATATATTAGCCATATATAGTGCACAGCAGTTAATAACTGTTTTCTTAGCAATTTTATTTTTTTCTAAATACGATACATATATTGTGATATTATTGTAAACGTATTTTAATTATGCTTGTTGCAAACATATTGGCATTCCGTCCTATATATGTGTATATAATATATTAATTTCATGTATGTGTTAATACTTATAGGTATGACAATAATATAAATCGATTTCTCGTATTTTACGTATAACAATAGATATAAATTTCGTTGACACTATATATGGCAAATATATATTTAATGCCCGATGTAAGAATACGAGCATATTTCATATATGTATATTTGTTTTTAAATAACGATCATTACATATAATTTACGTGTGTCATTATATTAATTATAAACATTATTGGTATTATATACATTACTTTCCACATATATTAGCAATGGTGTGAGACTCCGACTGGAAAAATATACGTATAAAGTATATCCAGTTCGATTCTCACCCAGAATATTATTTTTCACGATTCGAAAATTACTCATTAACACACGTATGTGTACGAATATGTAGCTATACCGAAAATTGTTAAACGGGTCACGTAATAGACAGATATTATTATTTAATATTCATGTGTAAATAAAAGAGAAAAAATGTTTTGTTTAATAAAATAAAACGTCATTTATTTTAATAAATGTTATGTAATGGTATTTTGTATATTGAATTATTTAAATTTGCACCAAGTTTTCCGTTGAGACGGCTGATAAAAATCGATAGGGGATGGTGGTGGTGATGGTTGCGGTATTTTATATAAATTAAATATTGTCGGTCCATCGTTCTCGTCTTCAGCACGCATCTCTGATTGCTCGCGTTTGTGATAAAAAGTTTGGCGATGAAGGTGGTGAAATTATTCTTAAGGGTCCATCATACTGATCATAGTGCTAATAAAAACAATTGGAATAAGTTTTCATATAATATTATAAGTAAAATTATTTCGTATTACCTCGGATTCGGATTGTTTCATTAAAGGCGAAACTATATTCATTTTCTCATAATAATTCATAGGTGTAGTTAAATACATTGAATCGCATCCATCGTTATACGGCTAAAAATAATAAAACTAAATTAGCATAGTAAAATATTTTTAAAAGAGAGTAAATAATTACCTTTAAATCGTGCACGTAATCCGACATCGCACTGATTGACAGTTGTTCCGAGGCATATAATTTTATTTGGCAAACATAGTTTTGCTCATACTTTGATATATTATTAATAATTAATTCATCATTAACGCCTTTGATAAAATTAGTCATTTCTTCTTTTGTGATCGTTTTTTCCGGGTTAATGTGCGACTTTAAATACGATGACATTTCTTTAAATTGTAAAGAAACTAATGGTGAAATTATTTTCGTTTTACGTATTATAACTTCGTGAATACACCATTCCAGATATTGAAAGCGCATCAGATCTTTTCGATCGAGTAATACGCGACACCCATCTTGAATTTTTGATTCTATAACAAGCATGTTCTCGCCGCGATAAATCATGCTTGATAATACGATATCATTAGTACTTAAAAATATTTGTCTTTTAGCTGTTTGCGGCGGGTCTAATATAAACGAAAGAATATTGCCCATCAGCGCGAATATACGTCTTAGAAAATCAGTATTTATGCTAATATATCTCGAGGGTGTAATAATGTGCACCATAACATTGAATTGGTTTACCGGATCGATTCCAATGTGAATAAATTTACGTTCAGTAAAGTTTATTACAAAAACAGACGAGTCGATGAGCTGGGTAGGCGGTGCTGGTGCGACGTACTTGTATAATTGTTTCTTGTAGACTTCTTTATTCGCTTCAATTGAGCCGGCCATAGTAGTAAAATAAATTATACACTTTAAAATAGACGTGTTTAGCAGTCAGAGAATAACGCGAGACTAAATGCAGACAACGAACAATTATATATCACGAATCGATATTTTCATTTTGCTCCCCTCTTACAATAAGTTTATTACTATACGTATATATAGTCAAACCTATTCGTAGTGTAATATAAGAATACTACACATACAACAAGGGGGGGGGATATATATGGGTTAAGTATACCGACTGTCGTAGTATAGGGAAATTATAAAATATATTGGGGGGTCGGGCGGCCGTGTTATAGTATAGGGAAATGGTAAAATATATTGGGAGGATCAGGCGGCCGTGTTATAGTATAGGGAAATGATAAATTATATTGGGAGGATCGGGCGGCCGTGTTATAGTATAGGGAAATTGTAAAATATATTGGGAGGATCGGGCGGCCGTGTTATAGTATAGGGAAATGATAAGATATATTGGGAGGATCGGGCGGCCGTGTTATAGTATAGGGAATTGATAAGATATATTGGGAGGATCGGGCGGCCGTGTTATAGTATAGGGAATTGATAAGATATATTGGGAGGATCGGGCGGCCGTGTTATAGTATAGGAAATGATAAGATATATTGGGAGGATCGGGCGGCCGTGTGTTAGTATAGGGAAAGGTAAAATATATTGGGAGGATCGGGCGGCCGTGTTATAGTATAGGGAAATGATAAAATATATTGGGAGGATCGGGCGGCCGTGTTATAGTATAGGGAAATGATAAAATATATTGGGAGGATCGGGCGGCCGTGTTATAGTATAGGGAAATGATAAGATATAATGGGAGGATCGGGCGGCCGTGTTATAGTATAGGGAAATGATAAGATATATGGGGAGGATCTGGCGGCCGTGTTATAGTATAGGGAAATGATAACATATATTGGGAGGATCGGGCTGCAGTGTTATAGTATAGGGAAATGGTAAAATATATTGGGAGGATCGGGCGGCCGTGTTATAGTATAGGGAAATGATAAGACTATTGATAATATCAGTGATAAGAACGTAGGGCTCTATTTTAAAAGTATTGTGATAAGAGATAAGAACGTAGGGCTCTATTTTAAAAGTAGTGTGATAAGAGATAAGAGCATAGGGCTCTATTTTAAAACTCTGTGATAAGAGATAATACCACTGATAAGAGCTAAATAAAATGATAAAAACGGTGATAAGGAGTGAAGCCAGTGATAAAAACACGTGATAAGAGACGGAATAGTGATAAGAACACTGATAAGAGATAACAACTGATAATAATCTAGGGCGGAGGATCGAGAGGATTCGGAGGATCGCCCTTGTGCCAGAACCGCCTTTTTTATCCTACTCATATTATATATTTTTATGTTGTTTTTCATTCAACCTCCTATGTATCTTATCTATACTTTTACTAAGTCGAACATATCTCTTATAAATAAAATTTATTTTTCGTAACAGGTAAACACTTTACTACAATTATTATGAATTTTATGTATTTACAATTGCGCGCATTTCGTACATAGATATCTCGAATATTAAAATAAATAAACGTGAATGACGAGAGACTAAATGCAAAAGACAATCGAAAGACCGGATTACGATTATGCACGTTATAAACTTATATTTTTCCAATTTTGTACAACAACAATAAGGCCGTAGCCAACAAAAAATATTTCTTTTTTTTTTCTTTTTGGAGGGAAATTGAGAGTATAAATATGAAACGAAATAAAAATGATAAAATAGTAATAGAATAAAAATCATTAAATTGTATTTTAAAAAAACATATCGGGAGAGAGGTCTGAACCCTAAACCCCATGTATATGTATAAAAGCGGTATACATGATTTATTATGCTAAACGCGCGTATAATAGGCGTGTATCATATTTCATTATTTCTCGTTTGTAGTTCAAAATATATTTTTTAATATTTATATACTATTACTGCGTGTTCTATATATATATAAATTATATTACACGTATATGCTCTAATATTGTTTGCACATTGGGCGTACTTCATCCGTTTAATATATTATACAGTCAATTTTTAAAATAAATATACAAGTGTAACAATATATAGATGTAGGTATATAATTTTTCATCGAGCGTCTCTGTATTTGCGTGCATACACTACACCCGTCATACGCGCTTCGCATCTCGTTATCTAAAATTTTGTTCGAAAAAAAAATTATATTTATTATATACATATTAAAAAGATAAAAATAATTATGTAAATATAACTGTATATTTATCAGATACCGAGATATATGTAGCGCGCACCACCGCGCGCACATACGTTTGAAAATTATTATTACAATAATATGTATACTCAGTTGGTCCGTGTTCTTTTATAATCGTTCACGTCGACATCATGCTAATAATAATAATAATAATGAGAATATTGTTCCTGATCGTTTCGTGCTACAGCTTCTGCAACGCGCAAGCGGCACAGGATAACGGCGAAAAAATGAACGTGTTCAATTTGCCCGGCAACACCGAACCGATATCGTACAAATTAAACATCAAGACCGTTATGGATTCGCAAAAAAACATTTTCATGTTCACCGGCGACGTCACAATAAGTATTCGGGTGAAAACGACTACGGAAGAGTTAATACTGAACGCAGACGGTCTAAATATAACGGAAGTTAAGATGACGGACACGAACGCGTCGACGATTATCGACGTTCTCTCGTATAAACTGTCGGTTAAAAACGAACAGCTCGTTATTAAGCTCAAAGCACCGGAACTCATTGTCGACCGAGTGTACGACGTCCAGATCGCGTACTCGGGTCAGTTGCGTAGAGACATGACTGGGTTCTACTTGAGTTCGTATAAGGACGAAGAGAGTAAAAGTACCAAGTAAGCCTGCTATCTGTGCAGTCGAACGGTTTTCATTATGTTATATTATTATTATTTTAATCGGGCGTGTACAGCCGGTGTATATATATATATGGTTATAGTAACGAAATTATCTGCACCCGATTGATATCGTTTTTTTTCCAAATATAATATAGTTTCATTTACATATTCTTACGTTAAAAATAATATAATTCAGATAACATACATATTATGTATATACTCGTAACTGAGATTATTGGTTTAACAGAAATGACAATGTCCGCATTACTACTACGCACATTCCTTTTGAATTCAACAACTAAAACCAATAATATCCTCACATATAAGAATTGTGTATATAAACGATAATATACAGGGTTATTCAAAATGATTCATCCGATTTCAATTGCTTATATATTTTTAATTTTTAGGTTTAGAATAACATATAAAGCATTAAATGAAAGAAAAACATTTCGAATTTCGTTAATTGTACCTATAAATGTTCTATGTGGGCTCCTTTGGTCACACGAACAATATGTAATCGGTAATCAAATTCATTCCATACTTGTTGCAGCACATCTTATAGACTCCACCGCTGTTGTAATGCGATTTTTCAGCTCACCTAGGGTTAATGGTAATGGTGGTACGTACGCGGTATGACGGTTTACCTTACCACTTAAATGGAAAGTTGCTTCATCGCTGAAAACTAAACGAGAAACAAAATTTTCATCCTGCATAGCTTCTTGAATAAAATTACTAAAATCGAGTCGTTTCAATTCTTCATTGGGCTTTAAAGTCTGTAACAGTTGCAACCTATATGGTTTCATAATTAAACGCCGCACAGTGGTCTCGATCGTCCTTCTAGCTGGCCAAAATTAGTGTTTCATAAAATTTAGATCCAAAAGTTTCTGAAATTGAAATAAGTACTTACATAACAAAATAAAACATAATATTGATTGGGAAATTTGTTATTATACCTTTAATATACTAATAAAACAATTTTAACTTTAATAATATTATTATTAAATTAATTATATTAATATGCATTTATTAAAAAAAATTGTAGAAGTTGGTATGGTCCACAAAATATTATACTTTAATATAACAATATATATAATAGCATAAAATACGAGTACATAATATACATTATAGTATTATTTATTATTTAATTTTTTTATGTTTATGTTTTTTTTCAAATATGTTATTTTTTATTCGGAATCTGTTTCGGAATCAGTTATTGAATCACTTTCCTTATTAGAAGCTTCCAATAAATTCAATGCATCTTTTGATAGTTCAGTTTGAGTGTTTTTAGATAAAGTTCTTTTTGATGTAATTAGAGGATCGGAAGAAATGAGTAGAAAATGCAATAAGTCAAAAATTATATTTATTCGTGAAGATTTTCTTGTGTGATATTCGCGGTATCTTTTATAGTCTTTATTTCTACTTTCTTGTGCTTCTTCTGAAAGAAACCCGATTGGCAACAATGAATATTTTATGACAAGAGCACCGTGAATTAATACTTTATGTACAGATGGCGGCATCCTGTACCAATCATATAGCTCTACATAATGTTGTGCTGTTATTTTAGCATAGTTATCAAATTTTTCAGTACTTAGCTTATGTCTTAAGTAAGTAATCAATGCATTTCGTGTTTCACAAGAACTTGTATGTAACATCAATCCTCCACTTGTTAGAAATTCGAACAAACAACGGTTTGTTACGGTTTTCGTATCGTGATCATTACTCATATCTAAACAGAATAAAACTAATATTTCAATTTCGGGCAAATTGGGGCAAATAATCGATAACATATATTAATACTAATGCATTTAGCTTTAAGAAAAAAAAAAAATTAAACCTCCAAGAACTCCCAACAATTTTTGCCACCCTTTTGAAAATTAAAAATTGGCGTATTTTTACAAATACCTAAGTTAATCACAAATGTTTTAATTAAAAAAACATATAATAAGTGAAAACTTACCTTGACTTTTAACCAAAGTATTGTACATTTTAATTGCAATACAATAATAATTAATTTCAATTAAACAAAAACAAAATGCCAAAAAACAATTTTTAAATATTACGTGTGTTACTACGTGTTTTCGTTGAAATCGGCAGTTTAAATGATTTCTTTAAGCTCGTGACAAGAAATAAAATCATTATTTTGGACAATAAAGTAATTAACTTTGTCAATAGGTAGTAGTAAACACACAAATATAGTTATTTATATACAATTCGATGGAAAATTTTTCTATTTTTGGCCAGCTACATACATATTTGATACCACTGTGCGCCGTCTCAAAACACGCCAAACAGTTGTTTGAGGGATTTCCAGTTCTCGACTTGCGCGGACTACGTTGAAAACTCTCTCTCTAATTCTTTCCACATTATCCTCGGATAAACGAGATCGGCCTGTGCTTTTTCCTTTGCACAAACACCCTGTATCTTTAAACTGCTGATACCATCGAAGTATGCTCTAAGCAGTCGCGGTGCATCGATCCCGTAATGACGACGAAAATCACGTTGCACTGTTACTACCGATTCACATTTCGAAAATTTCAACACGCAAAACGCTTTGTGTGATTCGGTCGACATGTTTACGGAGACTAATTTATCGCCGTAAGAGATAATTTCAAAATAACGAATTAATGACATTCTAAAATTTTAGATTATCCTCTTTAATTGATATATAATTCGATAAGATAAAGTCTATAATTTACGAATATATATAACTATTTGAAATCGGATGAATCATTTTGAATAACCCTGTATATTATATATTCGCACGAAGAATGCGAACAATGCGTATCTCGACCGATATATGCCATTCTATTTTTATATTACGCGTGTCTCCCTTGAAGTATCACCGATAAAAATGTTTTTTCTTTTTCTTTTAGAAAAACCTATTAAAAACGTAAATTATTTATCCATTATATTTACTTCAGATGGTTAGCTGTGACTCAATTTGAACCGACATACGCTAGAAGAGCGTTTCCGTGTTACGACGAACCTGCGTTCAAAACGCCTTTCTCGATTTTTATTACGAGAAGAGACACTCAAATATCTTTGTCGAACATGCCAAGAGATCGATTTTATCAAGTATAAGTCATTATCGAACACGAAATTAATAAATTATACGGACAAAATAATATCGGGTGTATATAGTGTCAACGTTGCATCTATTATTATTATTATTATTATTATTATTATTATTATATAATATTATTACAGTAACTCGGAACAGCCCACGTACATTTGCGATCAGTATCAAACCACAGAACCGATTCCAACGTATTTGGTAGCGTTTTCCGTGTCCGAATTCGTAAGCAAAACAAACAATCAACGTATCAACGTTTATACGCACAAAGAGTATATCGATCAAGTAGATTACATTCAAGAAAAGGCTGAGAAATTGCTCACTTTGATGGAAAATTACACGAATATACCGTACACGAATCCGAAAATGGATCTGCTAGCACTTCCGGACTTTTCATACAGCGCAATGGAGAACTGGGGATTAAATACGTACAAGTAAAGAGTAAAAACGTATTCCTATATTATATATATTTTTTAATTGATATTAGAATTTACGTGTTGAAGACGTGTTCCGGATAAATTCCAGTTAAATTTATGGAAAAATCAGTTTCGAAAATGTTTTTGCTTTTATTCATATAGTAGGTATACTTATAAGCTGACAATAAATTTTACGTTTCAGAGAAAAATATCTGTTAGTGTCGAATAAATCCAGCGAAAAGGACAAGGAAGAAATAACTAAAATCGTGCAACACGAATTGGCACATCAGTGGTTCGGCGATCTTGTGACGTGTTCTTCGTGGAATTATTTATGGTTAAACGAAGCGTTCGCTACATTATTCGAATATTTTGCAGTTCAAGTGGTACATTGGTTCAAAACGCTATAATATATTATACGATTAGACAATTTAATTGATAGCTTTCTACATATACACACACATATATATATATATATATATATATATATCATGTACGTGCGTTAAAAAAAAAAAGAGAACAAATTTTTTTTTCTCTTTGTTTACACAGGCAGAACCTGACTGGCGTGTCGGTGACATGTTTATCATTGAACAACACCAAGTAGCTTTAGCCTACGATCAGAGGTCAAGGCATCCGATTACGGCATCGGTTAGTACGCCGGACGAAATCGAAAGTATTATGAATACGATTACGTACAGCAAAGGAGCGTCGGTATTAAGAATGTTGAATCGCGTATTGAACGATGATTTATTTAGGAAGTCTTTATTTTTATATTTAAATACCTATAAGTAAGTCATCAGCAGCCTGCCTATTAAATAATAACTTACTTACTTAACTACTCGACAACCGGGAATGGGTTAAATAGCCTCGTATTGATTAATATTATTATGATTATGTGAAGAGCGAACGTAGGGAAAAATTTTAAATTATTAGGTACTTACTATATATATATACTCCACGTAAATAGTCGCAGCTTAACTTCCAAGTTTTCTCAGATATTTCGGAAGGAGTTCGAACCCCCAAAATCCCTATACCTGCGTTCGCCTCTGTTTATAGCTGGTACGTAAACGTAAAATAAATAAATAAATAAATATATATATATTAAACGTTAGAATTTAAAATGCTGAGTAATGAATACACAATATAAACGAAAAATTGCCGGATTGTTATAATAATTGAATGAAAACTACATTTAAAATAATGTAGAAATAAACAATTATTATTATATAGTAAAATATAAATATCGGAAAGGGGAGTTTTATATGTAGGTCAAATGACTATTGTTATAGAAATATTTTAAAATAATTAAATACTATAAAATACAGCTGATACAGCTACGTAAAATATAATACTGTATACAAGTAGGTACCGCGAGTAAAATATCGATACATATGTGTGTTTCACTTCTCTCGTCCGTTTCATGTAATCTTTTATTTATTACTTTTTTTTCGTTTCAGATATAAAAGCGTTGAACCAAAAAATCTATGGGATTCGTTTGACAATGTATTATACGACGCTGAATTTCAATTGGGAAGCAAAATCACAATCGGAGAATTTATGAACTCGTGGACCAATCAATCTGGCTATCCCGTAATACAAGTGATGTCAAACAGTAACAACACCAGTCTTATTATAGTTCAAGTACATACCAATATTAATAATTAATAATATATTATAATATTTAGCTGATGACAACGCCGTATCAGCAGATGCGGTGGCGTTTTGGGAGTTCAAAAATCCCTTGAAATTTGTTCATAAACGAGAAATTATAATATATACATATTGCGCGCATTTTTATTTTTCAAAACGCCTCCCGAAATCGTTTTTTTAAATACCCACGGTAGGCGATTCTTTTTAGACGATTATTATACGCAATAAACTAATTTTCGTAGAAACGATGTTACGTCGGCAATCTGACTCAGTCCAACCAAAATAATTTATGGCACATTGGTCTTACGTACACTACGGAAAATATGAAAGAATTTAATAACATTCGTCCAAAGGTTTGGATGAGTAACACACAACACGAAATAACGATACCGAAAGAAAATCCGACGGGATGGATAATATTTAACCTTCAGTCCGCGGGTACGCTTTATACAAATCGTTATGTATATACATATGACGGACTGTGAGTTACGTTATTTAAATAGGTATATAATTATGTACTTAACACTTAATTACTGGATCGATAAGGAAGAAAATTAGAATTTATATAAACAAGTATACGTATAATATAATTTAGCTATTTAGAGGTACGCGGCTTTGGGATAAGGTTTTAAATAATAAATACAATAATAGTTGATTTTGGAATTCCGTAAACTATATGAAGGGCTACGAGAAAAAACGATAATAGTCAATATTCCTAAAATATTCAGTATTGCAATTTCAGAAGTTTCAGAATTCAAAACAAACCAATAAATTATATACGAGGTAATTTAAAAAAATATATTTTAATCATACAAATAATTTTAGACGAAATTAATAAAAAAATTCAACTTAATTTTGAATTTAAGAAAAGAAAAATTAAAAAAAAAAATTGACTTTTTATCTATCTTTTTTCCCCGTGGGCTCTTCATATGTTATATAACGTGTACATCGTCGAAATCCGTTGAATGTTGCACGTCAAACATTGTTTTAGATGATTTTTAAATTATTGCGACGTTTGTGTTCCCTACGGTTTAATAATAAATTTGGTGTGGTGGTACCATTTTACTACACGCGTTGTCCATCGATATATATATATATCTGGTTCATACGTTTTAATATTACCACAACGCATTGCGCACGTTTAAAGGCTTCTACAGAGTTAATTACGACGAGAGAAACTGGAAACTGCTGATCGACCAGATGGTGTCTAATCCGAATACGATCCACGTGCTCAACAGGGCTCAACTGATTGACGACGCGTTCAATTTGGCGAGAGCAGGCCAATTGTCCTATCATATACCGTTCAGTATGGTCGATTATTTAAACGGCGAAAACGATTTTATTCCGATGTATTCCGTAATGAAAAACTTGATGTACATCATCGAACGGTTCAGGCGTTGTCCGCACACGGGATCTCAAATGCTTGTACCTATTTTTATTTTCCCAAAACACGTATTTTATACATTACCGCTATAATACGTTATGTTGTGTTATTCTATAACATTAGACGTTTGCTAAAACATATGCGAGCATAGCCTATGAAAAAGCCCGCGAGAAATACGAAAAAAATGCTCCTCAACACTTGACGAAGACCAGTATGAACGAGTTCTCGAATTGGGCGTGCAAATTGGATATTGAATCGTGCGTTCAGTCGGCGTTAAATTATTTCAAAAAGTGGCAGATAAACGGACAGGAGTAATAAATAATATTTGCCAATTTATTAAAATAAACGTATTACCTAAGTATACGATAAGTTTAAAATTAATTTCTATGTTTATGTTTTAAAAATATGTATGTAGAATACCACCGGATGTAAAGGAAGCAGCACTGTGCGTCGGTGTCAAATATGGAACCGAAGAAACGTGGAAAAGTGTTTATGAATTATTTTTGACTACGTCGTCGACTTCAGAATACCAAGCAGCGTTTTTGGCATTAGCTTGCAGTAAAAATAACACGATATTGTCCAGGTATGTGTCACGATTAATTGAAATTAAATTCCGTTATTGAAAACAATGGTTGTTATATTTTTTAGATATTTACATCTTCTACTCGATGATAATTGTCCGATACGTCCGCAAGATTATGCAAAAGTTATCACATCATTAGCATCGACACCAATTGGTATTAATGTGACCACAGAATTTTTACAAAATAATATCAATGAATCCTTAAGTAAAATGTGGCAAGGCGAAGAAACGGTTGTGACAATATACTCGATTTTAGCTAGTAAAGTTTCAACAATAGAGGAAATCAATGAGGTATTATAATTGAATCGAATTATATTATTTGTAATAGTAAATGAACAGCTGTATTAACAAGGTTAATGATCAAATGTCAAGTAGATTAATTTTTTCTTTTCCCATAACTATTCTAGTTAAACGTAATCAAAAACTTTAACTACTTATCACCGAAATTGAAAAAATCATTTGAAAAAGTGTATAGAGCAGTGGAATTCAATTCTGCCTATTTTGAAATGGCTCATCCGCCTATATATGATTGGTTCAATCCAAAACCTACTGTATAACCACCATCATCCGGTGTTATTTCAAATTTATATGTATTTGCTAATGGTATTATTTTATTATTACTTTGTATAATACCAATGTTAAACAATAATTATTTATCTGTAAACCTATAATTATTATTATTATTATTATTATTATATAATATATATATATATAAATATTTCAATATTTGTAATTAATTTAAAATAATCAATGTTAAAATAATTTTGTGTTATATAGGTACATATTATGTTAAAAAGTAAAAGCATAAGTCATTAATTATTTGTTTTTATTTTAAATTATTTTCCACAGTTTTAAACTAACATCAGTGTCCGTTTTTAATTTTAGTTCGTCATCGTCAAATTCATGTCTTTGTCCGGACGTTGTTGCTAATAAAGGACGAGTAGGATGTAAACTAAAAATAAATAAAAAAATAGTTTATAAATTAATATTAAGTCACAATGGACCGATCTAATTGGTAGTTATATCTTTGAATTAATACTACTAACTTAACGCCATTGACGCAATCATTATGAACAGAAATTTTAGAATTTAAAGCAAGTACACTTTCTGCGTTATTGTACGTTTCTGATTTTTGATCCAACTGCCAAGTACTAATATCGCCTGTACAGTTACCTAAAATAAATATTACGATATTATACAGATGAATACTAATATTAAAAAAAAAAAAAAAACAATTTTTAAACCTGAAACTAAATATTTTCCATCTGATGAAATGTCAAAATAAATTCTTTGATTAGTACTGATTTGTCTTTCAATAGAATATAAAGTTCGACCGACATTTCTCAAATCCCAGCATACAATATCGCTATCACCTTTTCTACTACCAGAATACAATTTCGATCCGTCGGGTGAAAACTGTAAGTGAGTAATTCCTGATTTGTGCCCTCTTAATATGTACATTAGTTGATTGCCACCCAAATATACCTAAACAAAACATTCTATAAAAGAATTGGTATAATAATAATTAGAATTTAAAAAAAAACTCACCAATATCTTTACTATATGTACCAATAGCAAACATACTTCTATCTACTGCGTTCATAGCTATTGTTGATATTATTGATCTATGCAAATTGGCTTTAGTAGATATTTCAATAAATTCACGACCAGAGCGGTCTGTGCGGAAGATATTTAATTTCCCGTTACTACCACAATAAATTTCTTCTCCCGACCAATTGAAACATATAGAGTTAACATGTGCAACTTCATCAACACTATTGACAAAAAAGAAGCTGAATTATTTTAAACCTTAACTAACAAAAATTTCGACAGTAATATCTAAATTAATTAACGTTTCATGCAATACAAAATTATTAATGTATAACGTATATAGTATACACTTGAGCACTCGTGAATGTTATAAGTAGTTAGTTTGTGTTTTTCTACTGTAATATACGGAATGAAAAACATACTGATCATAAACTCTATACGTGGCTTCTAATTGTCCATCTATAGCATTCCAAAGGTGAATAGGTGATCGATGGCTAGTACTCAAAACTCTGTAAATTACATATTTATTCTATTAATACGTGTTTAGCCGTACCAATTTCTATATATTCGTATATATGAACTTTATGCTCAAAAATAAAAATATGGAAAATGAGTAAGACAATATATATATTTTTTAAATAAATTTATATATAAATGTTTTTAAACATTTTTTAGTTTCCCGTTATTTACCACGATTCATAAAATTTGTGTTGGGGAATTAACGCCTAAAGATTTAATTGAACAAATGAAATTAAATACTAACAAGTAAGTTGTCTATTCTCTTATTATTTAGATTCAAAGTTATTAATTGTATTTTGATTAAATGAGAATCAATACGATACAAATTTGTAGCAAGAGACAGTATATAATAATAACAATTTTTAAAGAAATCAATTCTTTGATAATTAATTATTTCATAAATAATTACCTCATTTCATCGGGGTATTTTCAAGAGACAGGTTACCTCTCCGTTCTAAACGAAAAGAATCGGCTGTAGTAAATTTGGATATTGTAGGTAGTACGGGTACACATTGGGTAGCGTATAAAAAAATCGGAAGGTTAGTAGAATATTACGATAGTTTCGGTAACTTGCCACCACCATTAGAACTACAAAATTATTTTAACGGCTGTAATATAAGCTATAATTACAAAAGACATCAGAAATATAATACTACAAACTGCGGGCACTTGTGTTTGAAATTTTTATCATGTACACGATAACATTAAATGGAAATTCTTCAAATTTGGCCTGTGATTATTTCCCACCTATAGAAGTCACTAAAAACGCTACGATATGCCTTTTAAGTTTACAAACAAATAATTCTATTCCTAAACTTCGCGAATGTTCTCGAAAAATAACTCGAAAACACGCCGAGCTCGAACACAATAATATAATACGCGGGAATACACACGCTTCTTACGTTTCGTAACAGAAAGAGTTTTCCGGTCAAAGAACGATTTTTTAGATATCGAAACAGAAAACGTTCGTTATAAACGTTAAAAGTCGCAATAACGCGAAATACACGCAATGAACGAAAAATATTATAAAAAATTCAATACGAGCTCACACATTCGTTTACTGGGGAGTAACGTTTCTAATCAGCCTATCTCATAGTAAATTTCACGGGCTTTCTTAATATGTGTATGTCTTGGCCTGGGGCCATCCTTCGGAACACATCGAAAATAGTAAATTCGGATTTGTTTAATTTTTAAATTACGTTTGTTTTTACTGTATATTTATGAAAAATATTTGTGGCGCGATCTATTTTTTAAATTTTTTTGTATATTATTATGGTTCGAAGTGCATATTAGTAGGCTCTTTATATAGGCAATTAAATATACGTTTCTTATCACTTGCTGGGCACCTCTTGCTAACTTCACACTCGTTAATTTATTCGGTATGGTTTCGCCGCATTTTTGGCGGTACGATGATAACCGTTATCACGCCCTTCGTCGTCGGTGACGTTTTGTAAACACACGGAGCTGTAGTACAAATGTGAAATCGCTTTTCTCCAGTTTTCCGAACGGTTCCGGAGTGTACCGTCGATTGAGCCTCACTAGAGAACGATGTGAGTACTCTGTGAAATCTCGACGGTAGCCGTTGTCGTACTGATCGAGACGCCATGGCGGCGATATCGTCGAAGAGAGTGCAGTGCATTGCGCTGTTGGGACCCGTTCTCATACCGGCCATTCACATACTCGTTCTGGAGAAGTTCTGGAGTGACTACACAGTGAACGTCAACCGGGAACACTGCACGTGCTCGTGTTGGGATACGGTTTTCAAAGGTTATATTATATTTTATCGTGGAAATTTTAGCACCCGATAAGGGTTTTGTTTTTCCATTCCCTTCACGGTCCTCGGGCATCGTTTTACAGGCCCGTATGAAGCTGGCGTCGCCAGGTACAAGCACATGTACTTCAACGCCACCGAGAACGCGTTCAAGATCTGGGCGCTGACTGTGGTGTGCACAATCGTGTTTTACGAGTGCGCAAAGAACATCATACGACTGTGTCTGGACGGTCAGTTACGCTACGACGTGATGCTGATGTTCTTACTGTCCGTGTTCTCGCACTATTACTCGTGGTTAGTTGTAACAATATGACTGTATATGCGGTCATCGCCGTTTACACGTAAACGCGATGTTTTCTTCAAGGTGGTCGTTTGTCAACTATTGGAACGATGATTTCTATTCACAGTGGAACCATCAGATATTTTTCACGATCACTGAACTGTATTCGACGGGCGTGCTATACATAATGTGTGATCGCCGTAGAGAAATTAAAAAGTTCCATTTGTATTCCGTAATCGCCGTGGGCTTGACACACATGTTGGCCGCTGGTTTTGATCAGTTCATCATTAATGTAATTGGCAGAAACGGATTCGCACACCAGGTGAGATTTCAATATTTATTACCTAAGCCCAATAATTCTATTATTATACAATCGTCCTAATGACCTCTTTCGGTGCAATAAGTTCAAGTGTAATTAATCTATCAATTGAATGATATAAATATAGAAATTAATAACATGACATGAAATGGTTTTATTTTTAACACAATTACTTGGACATTAAAAAAAGTGCTAAATGTTCACAAAATCATTTAGAAGTCTCACAATTGTTCATCACATTATCGACAAGATCTAAATAATTTCTAGTCGATGAATTAGGATCGCAGTTTTCTTTAATATTTAAAAGAAAATTGTACATAAATTATCAAAATATTGCTCGATATTTACCAAATTACTGTTGTTATAATTTCCCACGCACTACAGAAGAAATAAATAATACCTTTTTCAATTTTATTTTTTCATAATTATTGATATTCAACGAATCACGTAAAACACCTATGAAATTTAATTTTTTGATATTTGATTTACTTTTTAATTAAACTGTACATATAAATGTTTAAAATACATAAATCATTTGAATGATCTAAAATCAATACCACTTTGAGTAGTGGTGGCCCGTAAATCAATTATCTTGACGTTTAAATGACATTTAGAGATATATTCTGAATCACTCGATCCGTTTTTATTTTTCAGGTTA
Organism: Chaetogeoica ovagalla; assembly: GCA_032441825.1. NCBI lineage: Eukaryota > Metazoa > Arthropoda > Insecta > Hemiptera > Aphididae > Chaetogeoica > Chaetogeoica ovagalla. The sequence goes on along the minus strand of CM063735.1, from coordinate 10,682,311 downwards.
TTAGAGATCTGTTCTTGATGATACCAGACATATTGAATGTGGTAATACCGTTGTTTAAATTGAAAGAACGAAAACTCACCATTAAAACTCATTATACAGACGATCCGAGCAGTTTCAAAGAAATATTGTTACTAGTCATAATAGTGGTCTCAGGATTGATCATTGTTTCACTACTTTAATAATATATATATATACACACACGCAATTTTATTTGATTTGGTTTTTTTTTAACTAACAAATCCTATGTATATAATTATATTTTTGATTGCCTTAGTACAATAAAAAATATTGGTAACATTTTACATTGGTGCATTGGTATTTTTTTTTCCGAAGTAGTAGTGCAACAACAAAACAAAAACGTGACAAGAGTACAACACAAAAATTAATCTACATGATATAAACTGTGTAATAAGAGAAAGTCACAGCACAAACTGGACATTGGATGGTACATTCACATAGTAGTAGTTTATATAACTATTAGTCAGCAGTGAGCAGGAGTATATAAATAGTATGGCAACTAGTATTTGTTTCGGAATAACTATCTGACATATTTTATTCTCCGACTGCTCAATCAGTGTTCCTAAAAATAAAACAATACAACACTGTGTTAAATGAAAAACAAATATTTATATTTGATTTAAACGTGTATAAATTTATAAATGTTTGTAAAAATATATAAAATTCCTACAGGTTACATTTGTCCATATGTATTTCGTCAGACCTGTAAATAATATATTATGCGTGTAAATATTTTCTAAAAAACATACATGCAATCGAAACACTGCGTGATTTAATAAGACTAAAGGTTTTAAAGGCATGTTGGGATTAAAACAGTAAGGAACATGATAAGATACAAGATATACTTTGGCATTCTTTCAATGTGTTATGTATGACTTACTGAAACACTTGCGTTTTTAAGTGTTTAAATCAGTTATTATGAGTGAATTGTTTATTGAAATTTCTGTTTTGTAAAACTGTATTGATTATGGAAAGTAAAACTTGCACGTATCAAAACAATCGATCCGTTAGGTCGTAATACACATTGTAAGAATGTACGTTTTCAATACAAGAAAATACAAATATAAAAATAACAAACAATATCTACAACAATAATTGCATGCATACAAGTGTATAAAACAGTGTCGGATCTAGTATATTTTTTACCCGGGGCAAAATATAAAATTAGCGCCCTTTTATAATTCAGCCCACCCTCCTATTATTCCACTGCTCTACTTAATACCAGTTACTCTCTCTATAAAAAAAAAAAGATGTGTAAAGAAAAAAATCATAGATAATAGATTAGGAGAAAATGTGTATTAAATCTCAAAATAAAAATTGTTGCTCGACTTGTTAGCTGATGTATGAAAATAACATTTGGTAAATTGAACGAGGATTTTAATTAAGTTAAATACATGTATAACTGATTATCATTAAATTTGATTTTTCGTGATTTTTTGGCGGTGGCAAAATCGTTTATAATATTGTACATAAATTGCAATTTAAACTTGTGCCGTTGCCGCTTATGAGTCAACACACAAACTAAATTAACAACTTGTGTCAAGAGTCGTTATAGTTTGGAAAAAAATTCGTTAATCAGCAGTTTAATCGGTGTTTAGCATCTTACGCGTAGTCCAAATATCGTAAATTAATTGTAGTCCATAGTAGGTATGCTATTAGCAATGTACCCCGATAAATAAATAAGAAAAAAATGTTTATTACTGATGATGCAAAAATAATCCCCATTGGGTTCTTCCTATTGTTAGTATGAAAAGCAGTTATTCATAGCCAAAGTCCAATGAAAAATTGTAATTTGTATTATAATATAATAAGGATGGGATTTTAACTCGGTGACACGCGAATCAGTTCCTTTAAATGAATTGAGACTCATTGAGTCAACCACAACTCCCAATTCATCAAATTAAATCTTTTTTGATAACACGTCATGAAGGCGCATTTAGACAGTGCGAGTCCAGCTTGCAGAGACGGTTGTCGAAAGCAAATCACGCGCGCGATGAACTGTCGATATCAAAGCGTGCGTCTAAAAGAAAATCGCGTCGTCCAAACGTCATTAACGTGTTATTATGGGCTTATGGCTCACTGTGAATTAATTTTTTCGTAGGACTTCCTCGTGAGAACGATGCGCGAGTTGGACTCGCGCCGTCTAAATTTGATATTCTTAATAACGAATTTATACACAAAAAATGTAGTTAAATTCTCAAAAATTTATCGATATATCACCGAATCATCATGAGTTATGAACAATTAATAAGTTATGTTGATAACACATCTGTGATACTACAGTGGGCCACACGGAGTCACTGAACTATGGCACACTGATACAACTCATTCAGTACACCTAAGAGTCAACTCTTCGAATCCACTCACCCATCCCTATAATATAATGAATAAAAACTCTTATTATATCCATTTATTTGTTGGTAATTTGGGGCTCCCCTTAGATCCGGCCATGAGTACAAATAACACAATTGGTTAAAATTATTTACAGTGTATCTGATTTAAAACAATTATTACACATTAAAATAAACATATTTTTAGTACGGTTTTCTTATTTGTTGTAATAAAAAACGTAATTTACTAATGCAAATTTATATTATAGAACAATATAAAACAGCAAAAAAAAAACAAAAATCGTCTTAAATATTATTTTAAGCAAATGTGTGCACAAATTGACAATAACGAGCCAAATAAATTACTAAGAAGACATTGAGATAAAAAAATAATCCCGAAATCCGTAAATTGAATAAAATACTTTTAAGAATAAAAGTAAAATGTTTTTTTTCTTTTAATTATCAAAGAATTGATTTCTTTAAAAATTGTTATTATTATATACTGTCTCTTGCAACAAATTTGTATCGTATTGATTCTCATTTAATCAAAATACAATAAATAACTTTGAATCTAAATAATAAGAGAATAGACAACTTACTTGTTAGTATTTAATTTCATTTGTTCAATTAAATCTTTAGGCGTTAATTCCCCAACACAAATTTTATGAATCGTGGTAAATAACGGGAAACTAAAAAATGTTTAAAAACATTTATATATAAATTTATTTAAAAAATATACATATTGTCTTACTCATTTTCCATATTTTTATTTTTGAGCATAAAGTTCACTTCAGCAGCTGTGATCGGCCCTTGTAGTTTTTGTCCATTTAACATCTCCTTTTCGAGTTCTTCAATCGACTTTAAAAATTATAGTAAAAAATCAATTATATTATTGCATATTACAGTTACCAGAGATTTTTTTCCAGATTCATACAATTAAAATTAATGTAAACTCACAAAATATTTCATTAAAAATAAGTTGTGAACAATACATATAATATATGCTGACTCTAGTACAATCATGGGCGCCGCGAGGGGGGTGCAAGGGGGTGCACTTGCACCCCCCTGGCTTTTCAAAAAAAAAAAAATTAAAAAAAATTGAATGGTATTGAAAATATTTTATTTTGCATAATTATCTATATTATTTCTATTATCTATTATAATACTTATTTTACCTAATTGTCTATATTATCTATATTATGTATTATAATACTTATTTTTTAAATAATAAATGTAAACGTCTAGGTTTTTTCATATAATTTGAAAAAATATTTCTACGTATTTAACTTAAATAATTTAAGCATTAATTATAAATCAGCGTATACTATGCATGATGCACCCCCCTGACAAAATTCCTGGCGGCGCCTATGAGTACAATAATTGTTAAAAAGTACTTAATGCGTTACTTTTTGTATTGTTTAGAAATCGTACAATATGACTGTGAAATTATTCAATCTTCAAATAAAAAACAAAAAAACAAGACTAGAAATTTATCCTTGATGCACAAGAACAATATTCAATGTCATTGGTCGCATAATAAACATATAAATAATATGTAACCACTACAAACGTTAACACCTATTTTCTAAATATAACAGGCATCACTGTTTAAAATAATTTTGAAGACAAACATTATATTTCACAGTTTAATAGTTATTAATTAAAGTAAATTATAATCAAATTTATTTACCTATAGACTTCATAGAAAAAAAAACTATTGACCTATATTTGTATTTTTAAAATACCCTCAACATTCAAAATGTGCATATACATTAATTATAATTGAAAAAATAAACATTTAAGTTTTAGCAAGTATGCCAAAAAAAAAAAATTTTTTTTTTATCACAATCAATGTCATTACTTTTAACTTATCTTGATGATGCCAATATTTTATTTATATACATATAAAACTCGTTTTCAAAAAATCATCACCAAAGTATTTTCAATAAATAACATAGGATAAAGAAAAATATTTATATTTTTTTCACATGGAAAAATTTGTTTACTAAACAATGGTGCTATGTATGTTTTTATATTATAGGCGTAATAGATAATAAATTATATTTACTTTTCCTGATGTCACATAAGCTTCGGAAACTTTTCTATTACGTCCACCATAGCATGTAGTGATTAAATCAGCAACACCGCATGATTCAAGGAATGTACCAAGACGAGCACCCGAGTAAAATTTCTCAACAAACTTAATCATTTCCATAAGACCTATACGTATAATGGCTGCTTTAGTGTTATCCCCTAATTTTAAACCATCAACAAAACCAGCTCCAACAGCCACAATATTCTAAACAAAATATGATGAAAACACATTGATATTAATATATGCATTATTTTTTCTTTCAATAAACATACTTTTAAAGCTCCACAAACTTCAACAGCTTCAACATCATCAACAACAGAAACGCGGAAATAGTCAGTCTGAATTAAATCCTTAAGAATTTGTCCAACATTTTTATCTCTGCATCCTAAATGAAAACTGTTTTTAATATATATATATATAAAAAAAATGTAAGTTTTTAGAAACAATTTATTTTACCAATTGTGGTTTCACTAAATTTTTCTTCAGCAATTTCATTAGCTAAATTGGCACCCATCAGTACAGAGACATCAATTTTTAAATGCCTTTTGATAATTTGTGAAATCAGATCTATTCCACCGCCAACTGCTACATCAAATCCCTTTAAAACACACAAATTACATTTAAGAAGTTGTTACTAATAAATAATACATTTCATATTTTGTGTTACAATACTTTAATTAAAGAAAGCCCCACAGCAGTAGGTTTTATGATTCCTTCAAGATTAGAACACAATTTCGGTATGAATTGATGAGGAACAACAAATACTAAAATATCAGCGTCTTTAGCCGCTTCGGCAGCATCAGGTACAGCAACCTAAAAAACATATATAATAATTAAAATACTAACACATATTTTTACTAATTTATTCAACACCAAATATTTAAAACAGATATTTAAAAAACTACAATATCAATTAAACACAACATACTGCTGCTATAGGCATAATAGGTACAAGGTACAATATAAAATAACTGTAAATTTAATTTAAGAAGACATTATATTTGAAACCGATAACAACTTATTAATATTTTCAGAATACATTTTTGTATTATTAATTGGTAAATTAATAGGTATTAAAAAAAAAATCGTCGAAAAATTGGTAAATTACATATTAAAATTTAACCTTTGAATAAAATTCAATAGTAACAGTTTTTAATGATAATAATATGTCAATAATTAAAGCATTGGCTATTATTTTAATAAGTAATTACAATCAAAAACTACGCAGGCACCTATTTAAAAGTTTTATTTCGTAAATAATTTGAATTGATTATGTATAACACCTGTTGTACGTAGATGTGTTTTAAACAATTAATCATTTTTCGCCAATTATTAAAGAGAAACAAAATCAAACTTTTTATAAGGTATTATCATATATATTTATATATAATGTATTGCTAATATAATAATTAATAAGTAAAAATAAAATGTTGAAATGACATATTATTTTTAAATGTTTTACTTCAAACTCATCAATTGGAATAATTAATTAAGTAGTATAATAAGGACAAAATACAATTTTTTCTTTTTACATTTGTCAAATTACACTATACAAAAAATACCTTGAGAAACACCAAATTTTGTATTGCCAAGACGTTGGCATTATGTCAAATAGGAGTTAAAAATTATATGACATTGAAATATGTATCTTCAGCATATGACATTGTAAACCTTTATAAACTGTTATAAATCCATTACCATAAATTTACTATTATCTGTATTATTTTTTTGTTTTGTTTATACCTAGACTTTAGGTACTATATAATTAGTTGTAAATGTTGGAATATAACACCAAATAATTAATTAATTAATGACACTGTCGTAGGAATTTGTTAATATACAACAACTTACTATTGTAATAAGCATCATTATATACTTAACAGACTCATTGACGTGTTTAAATAAAACACCAACACACGTACACATAATATTATATTATACAGAGATAGCCCATATTAAACTAACACAACAAATTCAGATAGCAATATTTTTTTCAATAAACATATTACAATCAATATGACGTGAATAAATAATATTAAAAAAATATATGAACTGAAATAAAATAATTATTAAAATTTTTTTTAATCATTTTATTGGACCTTTCACAACAGGTAGAACGACTGTTTTACCACACGTCCAGTTTCTGTATTATAATATGCGTTACCAAATAAATTTAAAAATAGCAGAACACTTTCATTTACGTTACTATATAAACATACGAATACTAGTTAAAAATCTTTGAAATATTCTAGTTTAAAAATGTCAAAATTAATTAATTCAATTTTTTCTTTCTTATAAAATCACATTCAAACACTTGTTTGAAATTTCATTTCATTTTAACAAATTTAAAAAAAAATTAATCCGCACATTATAAAGGTAATTAAACATTCATTAGGTACTGTAAAACTTACCACATTTTCGGGGAGTTTTTTACCCGGCAAATATTTCACATTTTCATGAGTGGTGTTAATTATCTCGGTCAATTTTTGACCACCTATTATTTCCTCATAGACCCACATTTTCACACATGAATCAAACGTATCCAAATTGAATGCATTCGTACCAATAATTTTTGCAATTGCGGAACCCCTATAAATAATAATGTCAAATTCAATATTAAAAAGACCCGATAATAAATCAAAAAAACATTTCCTAGCAAAAGATTTTGCGAAAATTAATTTTTTTGAATCTTTTTTTTACAATGTTAATGTAATTCGTATTGTACTCGTACTTAATATGAATAATAAGTATATATGTAAATAATTACATACAGTTAAATAGCTTATGTACATGACGAATGTCAGTAATATTTAATTTAGGTTACCATATTATGTAAAAACAATTGAACGATGATGACATTTTTTCAATTATTTTAATTTGAACTTTAATGGTTTTATATTAATTTTCCAACTTTTATATATTTATAGCCAAGTAACACGAAAACAGACAGGTGACCAGTCTGTCTGAAAGTAGAATCACTTTAGGGGTTATTATATATTAAAATTTTGATAATTTGTTTGCTCTTCCTTGTACGACAAAAATCACGTATATTGTACAAGGTTGTGATTTCAGTGTCATAGACAATAACTATAACTATTTCACGTGTACAAACATGGCAATATTTACAAAAACAGTCATAAGTATCGATTTTCTTAAACAGAATGGTCGAGAATAGTTTCAAGTTGGGTTTTCTTCAAATTCAAAGAACAATGTGTAATAATAAAAAATAATTATGGAATACCATGCTATATTTTGTTTCTAAATAATGTTAAAATAGGTGATTAACGAAGGGCAATTAGAAGCTTAATGAAGCTTACAATGAACAGGGCAACAATTAAATGTAATAATTGGATAAGATTAGAAGGCACTTAAAAAAAAAAAAAAATAGTAAATTAAATACCCATATCTACTTCCAACAATAATTTCATTATTTCCAAAAAATAATATAAAAAAAGAATCAATATACATGAATTATAAGTACTCTAGATGAATTAGTACATACACTTCACATAACATAGATATAAAAATAATCTCCAAAATATTACTTTACGTAATGTTGAAAATACATTTTTTTTTTTCCACTATAATTCAGTAAGTGCACGAAGCAATTAAAAATTCGTTACATATACACCGTTTTAATTTTTCACATTCATTTCAATATTGTTCCGTTAAAATTTACCGGTAAAATCAATGGTGTAAAAAAGAATTGGGGCTCGCGTATTATAGCGGTGGTTAATCGGCCGAATACTTTTCGAACGTCACAGGAAACGTTTTCAGTACGAATATTACGTCGTTAAAATCCGAGGAATTTTTTTATTTTTACGAACCGCCGTCAAAAAAAAAAAAAAAAACGTCTATAATTTTTTTCCCCCTTACACGACGTAGTGGGCAAAAAACAAAATGAAAAACCGTTTCCACGAAAAAGCGCGCGTTCGATTCGTACGTACCAATTTCCGGATCCCAAAATGCACACCTTCTGTTTGGACATGACTGGGGTGCGTGTACGTACAGTTGGAAAGAAGTCGGAAGAGTGGTTGAAAGAGAGACGTGTGCGGTAAGTACGCGTTGGACGAGACTGAGACGCCGCGAGAAGTTTGTCTCGCCTCTTTTTTTTATTATTAAAATTAATTTTACGTAATAATCCGCGCCTCTTATCGCGCACGTTCGTCCTTGACCTTCGCGCGTCGTCGTCGAAGAGAGGTGAGCCGATAACCGGAGCAGACACGAAAAATAACCTAGGAAAAACAGATAGAAACAATTCCAAATTCGACGATGATAAAATTTTTTTTTTATTACGAAATCGTCTGCCTCGGGTTTTCAGATTTATTTTCGAAAAATAATTCGCGGGTTGCGAAAACAAAAAACAAACCGAAAACGTTATCCAACACTTATCACAACGAATATCTTATCAATAGTGGTGGTTGTACTGTTGTACGCCGCTAAAAGTAACCTAGAAAAAATACAAATAAAAAAAAAAAAAACTGGAAAAATGTTTGTATAGACCACATTTTTTCCGCGCTTTTAGCGTGCCGAACATTATTTCAAGGAATTCCGAGACGCGGCGTGGCGCGTGCGGACACCCCGAATACCGGAAATAGCAATACGATTTAACGGGCGGTCGGGACGTGACACCGTCGCCGTATAGTCTCTTGTACGTTCCGCAGGAGTTTCTTTATAGTTTTTCACACTGGTAAACGTTGGTGGTTTTTTTTTTTGGTTTCTCGCGTTTTCCAAAAAAAAAACCATGAAGTACATATTGGTGACCGGCGGCGTCATGAGCGGCGTGGGCAAAGGCATCATCGCCTCGTCCATCGGTACGCTGTTGAAGTCTTGCGGCGTTCACGTGACGTCCATCAAAATTGATCCGTACTTGAACATCGACGCCGGAACGTTTTCACCGTACGAACACGGTATGTATTCTGCCCACGCCTCGTTTTTCGACAATCCCATATGTATAATAATAATATGTGATTTTCTTTTCTACAGGCGAAGTGTATGTGCTAGACGATGGCGGTGAAGTGGATTTGGATTTAGGCAATTACGAACGGTTTCTCGACGTCACTTTACATAGTCAGAACAACATTACAACTGGCAAAATATACCAAGAAGTCATCAATCGGGAGAGACGAGGCGATTACTTAGGGAAAACCGTTCAGGGTATTGATATTTCAAAATAATATTTATTTTTTTTCGTAGACAAATTTACTCTCACAATGAATGTTTGTAACGGTGAATTGTCGTACTGTACAAAGTGTATTATTGCTACATTCTTATTGTAGAACTAGCAAATTATGAAACGCCCTGCGTAATAACTATAATCTCATTTTAAATGAGTCATTTATATGGTTTCTGAAAAATGTACAGAATATCGATTTTCTCTTTCATCATAACTTAATACAATTTACAATAACCCAAAAATGTATACGCCTGTTTTATTCAACAAATTTTGATATTTCATTTTGGTGTAATTTTTATTTTATAAATATGCAACTAAATTAAACTTTGTTTATTATAACCTAGAGTTTTTACATTATTTATTGTTGATTGGCTATACAATATGCAATAGAATACAGGAAAAAAATATTTTAAAATACAAGTAAAACTTTAAAAGTTAATGTTATTTAAAACGTTTTTCTTTGATTTACCAAAGTGAAAATGTTGTAAACCATTGTAATGAAACTGTTATACATTTCAGTTATACCTCACATCACAGATGCGATACAAGAATGGGTTGAACGTGTGGCCAAACAACCAGTTAGCGATGATGGAGTAGAACCTGACGTAAGGTTTAAAATTATTTTTTAATATTATATATAGTAAGATTTTGGATTGTATACTTATAACTCATAAGTTTAAGAATATACTAGTGTATTTAATTTCCTATTACTAGTAGTAATTTACTTCTTTTTGCTTAAGCCTACTGTATCGTTACGAAAATATTACTGAACTCACTTGGCGTCAATATTTGTAGTAAATATTGAAAATATTGAATTTATCAGGTCTGTGTGGTCGAACTTGGAGGTACGATTGGGGATATAGAAAGTATGCCATTTGTTGAAGCTTTTAGACAATTTCAGTTCAAAGTAAAAAAAGAAAACTTTGTTTGCGCTCACGTTTCCTTTATTCTTCAGGTATGCATACTGAATTCATATTTATTATTCTGTTTTGAAGTAATTTTAAGTTTTCAAATTATGTATATGTTTCATTCGTAGCCTGGTGCAACTGGAGATGACAAAACAAAACCAACACAAGCTAGTGTTCGTGAACTCCGAGGTTTGGGTTTAACACCTGACCTCGTTATTTGCAGAAGTACAAAAGCGTGTTCCAATGTTGAACAAGTTAAAAGGAAAATATCGACTTTTTGTGATGTAGCTTTAAGACAAGTATATAGTAAACAATTTAATAACATCTCTAAAATTTATATTTATATTTTTTTTATAGGTATTGTTCATGCATGATTTAGATTCGATATATAAAGTACCTTTATTTATGGAAAAACAAGGTGCATTAGAATTTTTACAAGATCGTTTAAATTTGCCAGTAAATTCTAGTTATAATCGAATTTTTATGAAACAATGGAAAAAGCTGAATGACAAGTACATATTTTCTATTTTACATAAAATGTCCATTGTTTTAGAAAATCTTAAAAACTAATAATAATATTTTATATTTATCATTTCATGTTATAAGAATTAAATAGGAATCTCCCTTTCCATTTGTTATGTAAATTTTTTTTATTTCAAGTTTACAAAATTTTTATTAAATTTAATTGAAAGCCGACATCCTACATTGTATATATTTTATTTGTATGTATACAATTCAAATATTAAATGCATATGACTAAGTTTTTCTTAATATCCATTCTATTATTTTCAGATTAGACTACTCCCAAAAAGTAATAAAAATCTCTCTAGTTGGAAAATACACGCAGCTTACTGACGCTTATGCATCGGTATCCAGATCTCTAATACACGCAGCCGCTCATATCAACCATAAAGTGGCAATTACAGTAATTACTTATAAATGATATTATATCGTTTATGTAAATCAATCTATCATATTTGTTTGTAGTACGTTGAAGCTGCCAATCTCGAAACTGAAACTAAATTTTCGAATCCAGTCGATTACTATGAAGCATGGCAGAAATTATGCCGTAGTGAGTAAGTGAACCTATTCACCTTCGTATCTTGCACACTATTTTAAATGTTAAGTTTGTTCAAATTAGTGGAGTGATCGTGCCTGGAGGTTTCGGTACCAGAGGCGTTGAAGGTAAAATAGAAGCATGTAGATGGTGTCGTGAAAATCGTATGCCGTTTTTGGGAATTTGCCTCGGTTTGCAAGTTGCTGTTATTGAATTTGCTAGGTAATCATTTAAATAATGACCAATAATTCATAATAACTATAAATTTATTTTTGAATCCATTAGAAATGTATTACATTTGGAAAATGCTGATACTACTGAAATAAATGCTAATACTAAAGATCCATTAATAATTGAAATGCCTGAGCATTGTCCTGAAAACAAAGGTGGAACAATGAGACTGGGTAAACGATCAACGATCTTTAAAGATCAATCTTCCATTATGTGTGAGTAAACATTCATACATTCATGTTTATACTTTTGTTTTTCAAATAAATAATATTGCAGATAAATTGTATGGTAGAAATCAAACTATTGAAGAAAGACATAGGCATCGTTATGAAGTGAATAACGATTATGTAGAACGACTTGAAAAAGCCGGTATGAAATTTGTTGGGACAGATATTGATAAAGTTAGAATGGAAATATGTGAACTTGATGGTCATCCTTATTACGTGGCCACACAGTTCCATCCAGAATATCTTACCAGACCTTTGAAACCATCACCACCATTTTTAGGTTTAATGTTGGCATCGAGTGGCAAACTCAAATCATATCTCGATAACGAATGTCGTTTTACGCCTGATGAGAGTTGTTCAGAAGATGAATTCAATGGTAATATAAAACATTCAGATATTTAATGTCAGCATATACATATGTAATTTGATTTCTCTATAGATATATCATTAAAATTTCAAGAACTTCAAATGACCCAACCGAAAAGTAATAAACCAGTATAATCCTTTAAAAATTATCATTTACTCGTTATTATAACAATTATTTTAAACATATTTTATAGCATTCCACGAAATTAAACTATTTTTAATCCATTAAACATAAAAACAAATAATTGTAACAACTGTTTATACATCCAAATTTTTAACATTGAATTAATTTATTTTGTAATATTGTGTGCATATAAGTAGACAAATGTTTTTTTTTTTCATATTATATAATTACTCTATAAATATGATTTCATAAAAATTGTTTTTCTATTGAACAAACATATTTCTTCTGATTATTTATTTTACACAATTTAATGTTTATGCTACTGTTTTATTATTTCAAATTAAAAGAATATATTTCTCATGTAAAATTAAATAATATAAAATATTTGAAATAAATACTTATAACAGAACTTGTATTTGTGTTAACCTATAGAATTATTATGTGCAGATAACAAAACAAAATGCATTTATATCCAATAATTATTCTGTGCAAACTTATTAAATTATTAATCCATTTATTAAAATCAATTAAATTTTATTTTGCAAATTGACAAATTATTGTTCTCAATAAATATACAAAATTATATGTGCTATTTAATATGTTTATTTCATATAAATTATACTGATAACAACACTGCATTATTAAATTAATTACAAAGCATTTCTACGTCAATTTGAATTCATTACATATACTGGCACTTTTTTTAAAGAAAATTTTCACTACTGTTTTAGTTAAATATATATATATATATATATATATATATATATATATATATATATATATATATATATATATATATATATATATATATATATATATATATATATATTATGTGATGTAAGAAAAAGACTACAAATGCTAATATTAAGAAATGTGAGTAAAACATAATACACTAATTAAATTTAAATGTCATTTATTTACATTTGTTAATAGATATATCATAATTTATTAGTAATTTTTTATGAATCTCATATAATCAAATTTATTTACACACATTTTTATATTATTTAAATTTTTACCAATAATAATAAAACAAAATGGCACTGCGTTTAAGGACATACAAATAATACTTCATTAATGGGAATTCTACAAATGGGACATTTAGAAATATGTTTTCTTCTTACTTTATCATAACAAGCATCACAAAAACACTTGTGTGTACACGGCAACAGCAAAATCGAAGGTTCAAACGGTTCCAGGCATATTGAGCATTTTGGTATTTCGCTAAGTTTATCTGCAGTTAAAGAATATTTTTTTTTATTTATAAGGCATAGAAAACAATTCTTTAACTGTATAATACAAGAAATACCATTTTGTTTGTCAATTTTGCGTGTGAGTTTTAGACTGTTGACTGGGCGTGGAGGATAATAAGGGCGTTTGTTGCGATGGGTGATATTAACTTCATCGTATTCATAACTTTGAGAATAAAATTGTGGTGCTACTGGATTTTCATCGATAAAAACAGAACAAAATACTGTTCCAATAACAGCGCCTAAAAAATTTATAAACAAGTATTATGTCTATGCATTTAAAAACTGTTATGAAATAATGGAGTCACCTAACATAGAACCAAGTTTTCCTCCAGCTATATAACCAAGAAATGATAGTCCTCCGATAACAAGTGAATTTTTTACAATAGTGTTGTTGGATGACATTTTAACAATTACACCAGCTGCAAGTCTAAAAAAAAGATTAAAAAATTAGTTCAACAGTTATCTACTTTCGATAATTTTACATACAAAATATTATCTAATTTTAATGGAAGACAAGTAATATACAGTACAGTGTGATCATTGGAAATTAGGTTATTTATAAATTTTTTTCTTTATTATTAAAAAAGATATATTATAACCAAACTACTACAATATATACAATTATATACCATAACAAATATGCTTAGTCAAATGAGTTATTATTTACTCATATTCTATTTTTAGATGATTACATATAACAAGTGCCAAAACAAAACACTTTTCCCATTGTAAACATTAATACAGAAAAAATATTTAATATTATAAAAACCAGATAAAAACATTCAAATTACAAAATGAATATATTTTGATGTAGATTAACAATTCAATTCTGATAAAAAAAAAATTGTATTTAATTTAAATTAAATATGTCAAATAATCCAATACACAAAATGTCCAACTCAGAAGTTAGAATAATGATTACAAGTTACAAATTTCTTTTAAAAATTCATTGAAAGTATTAATAAATTGACTAAATTCTAAATTAATATGAAATATTGTCAACTGATAGTTAAGTTCAATGTCGTGAAAATATTCAGTACACATTTATTATTAGATATTATTTTGAATGAAAAAAAAAACGGTATAAAATTAATGGTTAGCTACTTTAGGTCCGTTCAAATCAGATAACTGTACCTAACCAATTCATGTGTTTGTCGCACAATTGTATTTTTTAAAATTGACATTGATTGTCTAATTTCAGTCAGTGTCCAGCTTTGTGTACGATCATCTATTTATATGTGGAGAATAAAACGTATCGTTTACAAAAAAAAAGAAGTATAATCTTTATCATATAGACCAGCGGTTTCCAAACTTTTTCGTCTTACGGCGCCCTTTTAGAACTCAATTTTTCTCAGCACTCCTGATAAAACCGATGACCATTTTTTTTTAGATAAAATAAAGAATAGAACATTTTAAGGATAATAAAAAAACTATTATTTAATTATTACATTTTTATTTTATTATAATCAAAGAAATTATTTTACAAATTTGATTTTATAAAGTTTTAGAAAATATTAAATTAATGGGATCTAGCCATATATCATAATCGGCATATTCTTAATTCTTTATCGTAAGTAACTTATTTTTGGACCACATAACGATTAGCGTCGCGGCGCCCCAGTAAAGACGCCGCGGCGCACACTTTGGGAACCGCTGATATAGACCTTCAAAAATAAAATTATATATTTTGTTTCACAAATTGTAGCCGGTAACGTAACGTCACCTAGGATGTATCTATCTTACGATTTCTGTAACTCGTCACCAAATGGCATCACTATCACTTACTGAAAACCAATAATTACAATGCCGTACATACAGTAGGTATATACCTCAAACGAAGAATCCCTTGAATTTAATAAAGTTTTACACGTTTCTAGACAACACACTTTAGGTTCACAAATAAGACACACTATTTGGTGTAGTTTTATTGGAAAAATAAAAACATTCGACAACGCCGTCCGTATACTTCGTTGAACCGTCAACCGACGGACAGTCGCGCGCCAATATGTACAATCGTCGTCACTTACCAGTCAATAAATTCCAAAAACGAAGAAAGAGAGAACAAGCGATTCGAATTAATAACCGGTGAAAAATTATTATCGTTCGTCGTTTAGCGAAAATAAAATCATAAAAACAAAGGAAATTCTTTGACAGCGGATAAACGCAAAAGTAGAACTACGAAAACAATCGGGCAAGCAAAATAAGTGATAACGAATTTTAGTTTTTCCATTTTGATAAGACTTTCTATGTCTATAACATAAAACATCAATGGAATATTATTACATTCTTAGTACACATTGAAAGTGATAACTGTTATCATTTATTCCCTTTGTCTTAATGATATATTTTTAACAATATGAATTACAATGCGTGGGTGAATTGGTAGGTAGGTAGATACGCATTACGCAGTATTATTGTACGGTAGTTAGTCGTGCGAAGTTTCGTTTTGCTTTGTGCCGTATCGTGACGGTTTGTCATGTTTATCGTTTCGTTAGAAAAACGCGTAATTATTGGAATCATTGCGGAATTATTGTCGGTAGATTGTCAGTACATTCGACGGCCGAAGATTAGTTCGACGTGAGGTGCGTTGTTACAGTTCCTCGGATGCAACAAAAAGTCATGGCCGAAAGCTCAAGTCTGTGGACGACTAAACAGAGGATTCGTCATTTAGACCTGCCGATCAAAAACTTCGTGGAAAATGCAATTCCTTACCAAGTGGAATCGTTGAAAACGTTAAAGTTGAACATGGTCAAGGTCAGTTGTTTGTCATAACAATATTTTTGTGGTGTTTTGTAATCGTGGTTGTGTGTGTGTGTGCAGCAAAGGCGATCAGATGATCGTAGCGGCATGCGACAGTTACAAGTGAAAGCCGCACAATCGATTAAACGTGCTCAAGCGTTACTCCGAGAAATGGATACGTTGAGAAACCAAGTGGCCGATGTGGATCTACAAACTTTCGATAACTCGATGAACCCAAGCAGACACAAGATTTTAGACGCAATCGACATGTTTAAAAGTTATTTTCATATTTCTTCCTCCTATTCCTCATTATTATTTCTGTACTATTGTATGGATTACTGTAAAAGCCTTATAAACTAATTTGACATTTCTTTCGTAACTTTAACAGACGAAAATTTGGATGAAAAAAAACCTATTGTTATACCGGAAGAAAATCATAAAGAAAATAGTGAACAATTCGAGGCGTATAATCAAAAGCGAATGCTTTTAATGGCAGTCGAAGAAGAAAAACAAAAACAAGAAAAAATGTTAGCAATTGAATCAGATGTTAAAAACGTCGAAAGAGACATGCAAGATATTCAAGATCTGTTTCGTGATCTTAGTAAATTAGTAAATGTACGTGTAATGTTACAGACCCCTCTCACCCTCAACGCAATAAATTGTTTAAAAAAGTGCTTTAAAGTATCGTAAATTAAAAACAATTTTCTTTCCGAGAGTATTACAAATTAAAAAAAATATTACAGCTCTAAAACACCTGTTGAAGTGATCCATTCGGGTCAACTTCATTTCCTCGATTTCTTGTTTGCTACTTTTAAATATTTGTATACGTTATACATTTAAATTATAGGAACAAAAAGAAGATGTTGAAAAGATCGAAACTCATGTTGAGACAGCTCAAGAAAATGTAATTCAAGCTGAACAATCTTTACGCAAAGCGGCTAGATTGAAAAAAATGTCCTATCCACTCATTGGAGCAGTGGTTGGATCTTGTGTAGGAGGTCCATTAGGATGTTTAGCTGGTGCTAAAGTTGGAATATTTGCCACCGTTACTTGTTTTGTATTAGGTAAAGTTATCCAAAATTATTACGTATTCATTACTCAACGCACATTGCATATGTTTCAATTTTCAAATGAAATTTGAATAAAATGTGTGCACGACATTGGTCATATGACGAACCATAATATTTTGAAAGTTTTATATAAATCAAATATATTATTATTTGAATATATAGTTTATAAACATATGATGAATAATACATTTTTCGTATACTTTTAATTTAAAAATATAAATAAATAACTAACATGTGAAATGAATAACAAAAATTCATTTTGTTATGCTGTAGGCTTCACAGGTGGTAAAGTGCTCAAGGACAAATCTAACATTGTGGAAGAAACAGAAAACGCAACCAATGATTCATCTAGTCAAATAAAATCGCATGTTGAATGATTGTGTAATTAAATAAAATAGTGACAAAATAAAAAAAATGGACGGAGAATAGTTGACTGACATTACTTGACATTTGTTTATTTTACGTTATTCTGTTATAAAAGTATTTATGTATGAATGCAGAGCTGTAGCTAGGAGGGGCAAAAAATACCTACGCTCCGGATGCAAAATTTAAGAAATTACAAAATTAATGTAATAACAATGAAAATATAATATAATAATATTATTTCTAATTATTTTCAACTATAATTTATTCGAATTAAAAAAAAACTTAATAAAATTAATATTCCATTAGTGTTGAAACTAAAAGGGCATAATTTTAAGTTTTGCCTTCAAGTGTAATATACAGTTGCTACGGTCCTGTATAAATTTATGTATATATAATACACATATTTGATAAGTTTATTATATATATATATTTTTTTTTTTGTAATCACATTTAAAATATAAATTTGATGATGTAAAATTGCAACTCAAAATGTCGTTACATATTTTAAAAACTCATTGTTTATTCTCTTTATAATTAAATGAACATATTTATTATTTTTTCTAAGTGCATTGGTTTTTTTTTTTTTTTAATATAAATCAACATAAGTATTTATCTGTAACAAATATAATTATCCTGTGGAAAAAAAGGTAAATCCAAAATTAGTTGGTCGGTCATTAGATAAATGCAGAAAATAATTATTAAAATATTGTGGATGTAGAAAACTAAATATAAAAAAAATAATCAGCATGCTAAATATATTATATACAAATTGACATGAAAACAAAAATTTTAATATCAAGACTCAATAATATATACAATACAAATCACTTAATATGACTGTTTAACGTAAAAGAAACACTAATTTCGCTTACTTTGTTGGTCCCAACGAAAATAATCTTCAACAAATGAATTAATGTAATTGAATCATTATTGTCAAGTAATTTATTGTTATTCTGAATTATGGTTGTTTGAAACATTTCATAATTTTTTATTTTAAAAATATAAACCAAAATAAACTGCCTATTTTTTTTTAAGTTTACAATTGTATATATAATAAAAAAAATGTATAAGCATTTATATACGATGTATACGTTACAAGTGACTTATAATATAATCCAATTCTTTTTATACAGTATATATCCATTTATGTTAAACATATAAATAAAAAAACAACTCATCAAATTATAAATATATTCTACAACTATAATAACTAAAGAACATGTTATCGTATGTATTATCATTAATATAATGATTTATCAGAAGTAAATTAAAGCACCAAAAAAAATGTTTTTTTTTTTTTTTTTAATCGTACCTTCCACAAATTTAATTATGAAACAATAAATGTCAGAAAAACATTCAATAGCACTCTTTGTTAATCATAAAAATTACACTTTTTAATTATCGTCTACATACATATGATTAACAGTGTTTGAGTTGGTTTTTTTGAACTAAGAATAAAAATAATTAAGTTTCTATAATTACAATTATTATAACGAACACATAACACAGGTACAAGAATAAAGGAACCAAAACAGAACCTAAGACAAGGAACATCCCTTAAAATTAATAAGATACAACTTAATAATTCAACGTTTTTTTTTCTTTTTAGTCTTTTAAATCATTTGATTCCAAATGTTCTGAATATAATTTGTAAATAATTAAATTCAAATTTATCAATTAAAAATTATATACGTTATAGTCATTTGTATACATTTAATATAAGTTACCACTTTATTTAAAATTTATTCTATAAACTAAATTAATATTCACATCATTTTTTTTAACATAAATTATAATTTCATTTTAAAATGTTTAAATTTTAATATATTATACTTTTCAGTATAATAAAAAAAACCATGGAATTCATGTTTGAAAAATAGTAGAAATTACAGTATTAGATTTTTATGAATTGCCATTATTTTTACAACACACAAGTTTTTGTAAAGTGGAGATTCCAAACCCTTTTAGAATCTACACACGCTTGTAAATGTTTTTTTTCTTCTAAATCAGTGATGCTATAATAAAATATTATTTAGTATAGGAATTTAATTCATTATTAATAATTTATAATAAATTAATCACTTACTGATATTTCACAATTTTTGTGCTAAGAAATCATTGAGCGTTGGACAATTTTGTTAACACTAAACCGTCAAAGGAATATATATATATATATATATATGCATGGAAGGATGAAAGTATAAAACTACTTTTAAATATAAACAGCCATTTTTCACGTTCTCTTTTAGGGAGAACTTTGGTCAAATAGTACATCATTAGACTGACTGTTAAAACTATAATCTAACTGTCCTCCTCCTTCATCCACCATGTTCTGTATTATATTTGATGAATAAGAATGTTGCATGTCTTGTTCGTTCTTTAACAAGAAAAATAACAATACCAATAAATAAAATAAATAGTTATTATGTATGAATGTATTTACTCTTTCGTGTAACAGCAAGACATCGGACGAAATCATTGAAGACGATTCAAAAAGTTCTCCGCTATCAGTGGAACAAATTATTTGATTATTGGTAGAAGTTTCTGGTTGTGTTGTTTGCCTAGAAGTTGGTGTAGACATTTGTAGAGAATCCTTCACAAAATTATTCAGTTTTAATTTTTGTATGCATATTTTAAGATTAAAATTAATTACATCGTCCATAAATGATGGCAAAATTCCACATTGGGCCATTAATAACTGTTCAGATATTTTCCGCAATTCTTCCTGTTGTTTGACAATAGTTTTCTGTAATTGTTCTTGTTTACGTTGTAATTGATCTTGAATTAGATTTTCGTGTACCTGAAATAACATATATATAATGTTTAATATTTATATTAATTTTTTTTCTTTTATTGAAATATAACTTTTAAAAGTATATAACATTGTAAATAAAATAAAAACTGAAGAAAATGTCAAAAAAAAAAATATATATACATACATACATATATTTCATAATCCTAAAGTCTCCTTGTTTTCAATTCTCTTAAGGAAACCAAGACTTTAGGTCGTTCAAAGCTGTTTCATTTGTTTCAACTTTTATAATAATTAATATAGTTAATACTTAATAAATATACTCACTGGTGAAACAGAAGCTGGAGGTAATTTTACTGAAGATGGCGTATTTTGTAAATAGTTGTCAAATGTATCGGAAATGTCTTGTTTATTTTCCAATAATCTCAATGACTCACTTTCACAGTTAGAATTTGACATACTTTCGATTGATTTAATTTTCTATAAAAAAAAGTGTTTTAATAGAACAGTTATTTTTATTAATAAATAACAAACATTAAAAATAAATGTGTGTAGATTTGGAACATGACGTTCAACAAAAATTTACTATTATGAAATAGTCAGATGTTTACATCGCTTATACAAGTTAATAGTAGTAAATCTTCATGGTGCACATTCCCTTGAGCCTGTTGTGATCAAGTGCTAGCACTCACAATACACATCGAGAATGGCTTCCAATGTAAGGATAAGTCTGGTGCCGTCTTCCTTGACTTATCCTCTGCTTACGACACAGTATGGAAAAGGGGACTGATGCTAAAGTTGTCAAAAATTATAAGATGCAAAATCAAGCTTCACTTAATAGAAAGCTTGCTGTCCAACAGGAAATACAATGTATTTCTAAACGGCAAGGTCAGTCGATATAAGTACCTACAAAATGGTCTACCCCAGGGCTCTGTACTATCGTCGATCTTGTTTAACGTGTACACATCCGATATAGTTAATACAATTTCAAGAAAATTCATTTATACTGACAACATTGCGTTAGTAGCCCAAGGGAAGAATCTGTCCATGGTGGAAGACACATTTAACCAAGACCTAATCAACTCACAACATTATTTCATCAAATAGCATCTCACTCTCAACCTAAAATAACAGTTGCACTCGTTCTACACCTTAACAATTAAGAAGCACAAAGGGAACTACAAATAAAGATCGGAAATAACTTTATCGCCAATAAAGAAAGCACAAAATATCTGGGAGTGAGGATTGACAAATCTTTGACTTTTAAAAAACACCTGTAGGGAGTAAAAAATAAGCTAAAGTCGAGAAACAACATTATCTTCAAACTAGCAGGCTCAAATTAGGGTAGTAATGCTAAAGTCTTAAGGATATCCGCAATAGCGCTAGTGTACAGTGTGGTCAAATATTGCGCCCCTGTTTGAGCAAAAGAAGCTCACATTGCCACAAAGTTGACATGAAACTTAACCGTACCATGCGAATCATCACGGGTACAATTTGATCCACTCAAATGCAATGGTTACCGACACTCGCTAACATAGCTCCACAGACTTACATAGATGGCAACACACGTAAAGAATAATTCAAAAAATTATAAAACATCCTAAGCTTCCACTACATGACAACTTCATAGAGCACCCTCCCAAAAGTTGAAATCAAGGCATCTGATATGGGACATGGAACCAACGAAAGATACTGTAGTGGAAATGTGGAAAAAATAATGGAAAAACTCACGTGTACAGAATGTTTCACTGATAGATAGCCCAGAAATAGGAGTACCGGGTTTTGAGTTCCCAAGGACACTATGGACAACATTAAATAGAGCAAGAACGGAACAAGGAAAGTGTAACTACCTAATGCATAAATGGGGAAAGTCAGAATCCCCCTGTGCGAATGCAACAAATGATACATCATATCGTCGATATATACCCATAAACATATTTTGATGGAGGGCTGGAGACACTATATAAAGCAGAAGCGAACACAGTGAAATGAATGAAGGATCTGGAGTTAAGACTTTAAACTAATACTTAAATAAGTCACCAAGTGTAACTGTATAGTCATATATAAAATTCTAGTTATAGTCCTATAGTCATAGTATGTTTGTTGTAATTATCCTATAGTTTATTAATTTCTTTATCATCTTTATTGCAATTGTATCTCATGTATATAATCTGATAATGTTATATGTAAAATAAATAGTAACATCCCCTTATATACAACATAATAAATAATAACTAATCAATCAACAGACCAGCTTTGGCGATTCTGTCCTCTGCTGTTCATAATGTCTCTTTTGATACGAACTGAAATCGCCTTTTGATGATCGTTGTTGGATTTCATTCGAAGAGATGTGCCATAATCTTTTTTTGTTATTTTGTCTCCCCTCGTCAGTCTCACCTTCTCTTTTAATAACATTCATATAATTAATGACTTGATGATGACAAACAATAAATTCAGGTTTTGAGTTCCACTGGTGGTAACTAATGTAATATCTCGACTGTAGCCATATCCATTGTTGGCCCTTAGTTAAAAACCGATAGTAACAAGACGTTCCTTCACCTTTTAGCATAACTAAATATCAAATAACAATTAACATAAATAATATGAGAAAATTATATTTAAAGTCATTTATTTACGAGCTTGATGTGATAAGATAACATTTTCTAGGTCATCAATATGATAGTACTCATAGCCGGACGTTCCAAGTACTTCAAATGGCATGTACCCAATAATTGATGGTCCTCTGAAATTACAAAATATAAAATATTTTATAACTTAATACTAATATACATATTTTATTAAATAAACTAAAATGAAATGTATACACTCGTATAAAAAACCGAATGTATAAATTTGTATTAAAATAATTATATATAATATAAGTGTTATAAATATTACTTACCTATGATCCAAGAATAAAAATTTCCATTCCAAACTATGCCTGGAGGTGAATTCACTTTTCACATCCTCCATAATTGGAAGTTCTTTTAATAACTGTGGTGTCATTATTCGACCGATGCCAACAAATACTAGACTATACAATCAAAATCAAAATACAATTTATGAAAATTGTATTGAAAAAGAAAAAAAAATGTCTCACTTTTGATCATCGTCCTCACTACTATATGGAGACAAAACTCCACCATTATCTCCATGAAATATTTCGCTGCTTGGTTGGAAATATCCAAAAAATTGCACCAATTCAAATTGGTTTTTTTCGTTCATTTCCTCTTTATCTTTAAAAGGATCATGTCTCTTACAATGGCAAGAAAATACAATTTCATCTAAAACAAATGAGCGTTAAAAATATTAAAAATAACACGTCGATTGGGTTAATGTTTTCACATTTGTACCGTTTTCATAGTTCTTAGAATGCTTCGACTCGACAATTCGATCTTGTAATATTGAATGATCTGCTTCATTAATAATTTTAAATATTGATAAATTTGTTAAATGTTTCTGAAAAACATTACATGAAAAAAAAGTTGCAATTATTAAAAGTGCTTTAAAATGTGTTACCGGAAGATAGCCAAGAAGAGCAGTGATAGTTTCTGAAACGTGTAAGATCTTTCCTAATGAAGTGAACACTATTATAAATCCATCCAAAGCCTAGAAAATAAAAAAACAAATTCGATTACAAAAAAAAAAAATCGGCTGAAATATTAAAAGCGAAAAAAAAAGTTTATAATATTTACTTCTAATATTATATGCGTAAATTCTTCATTCAATAAAAACGATGGTTTCCAATCGTTGTTTATTTCGTGCACTTTCGATCTCAATACTATATCTAAAAATTGTTACGTAGACAATAGTGAGTTAATTTGTTGTACACACACACGCATAGAACGATTCAATTCAATGACAACAAACCTTTTTGGTTTTTTAAATAATTTATCGTCGATCTCAAAACAGTAGACTTGTCCATTTTTCTGCTGGTCGTCGATAACATGCGATTCAATTCGTTGATCAAGCTATTGAATTGATCTCTGCGTTTCTTCTCGCTCAAGTTTCTCGATTTCCTAACACGATTATCGTATTCATTTTACACAAAGATCCACGAATAATGATACAACACACACTGTGTTCACAACGAAACATCGGTGGTAGTACCTACCTTTTAGAATCGTCTCTATTGTTCAGATCATCGTCATACTTGTCACTATTGAAAACAATGAAATAAGTTAAAATCACGCACACACACACACACACACGTAAGTATGTTTTGTTCGTACGAAGAATAAAAACAAATACTCTCCCCATTCATTACGATTCTCATCGTACGTATAATAACTAATAACGGTGTAAAACTACACGAACGTATATCGTGTGTGTGTAAAGTGCGATGTGATTGTGTCGTTCACGTACACACTAAAAAAAAGGAGTTCCTTTGCGAATTCGTACTTACTCGGATTTCCTAGTGGAGACACTACCCATGTAGTTGGACATGTTGACGCGTGTGCTGGGCGATTGACTAGTCGGCTTGTCCGAAGTTTTTACATGTTTGAATGGAGCACGACGCGCATAATAACAAGCACGTAGACAGCGCGGCACGGAGTAAACGGAAAACGATAAACACCCAGAAAAGTGCCGAGCGTTGTTACAACTATGCGTTATGGTGGCGCATGACAATAACCGTGTACGTTGTTGTCATAACCGAGTTATTGATAAATTGATATGAAAAGTTTTGATTTTTCCTATACCTACCGGCGGCAGTCGAACCATTTGTCACGATATTAAAATACTTTTATTCGGGTCCGGTTTTGCGATCGATACCACGTGGGGGGGTGCGGGGTGGTTGGTGGAAAGGAGATAAATGCGAAAACATAAAAGCAACAGCTTTGCAAGACTACCGCCGAGGCGACGACTATTGCAACACGTGTGTTTATCGATAAATTGTTTTTGCAACCCAACGGCTCGGACCACCACCACCTGAGCTTTCTCAAATCGTTTTTTTTATTACCGCTCCCGAAATCTGAGGACGAAAAAAAAAAATCAATCAGCAGTGCGTAAATATTTGGTAAAGACGTAATTTGCAACAGTGGCGTTTAGGGGAGAGGGGATGGCAATTTGTCCCGGGCAGCACTTTTTTGGGGGCGGCAAATTTAATCGGTAGTTTTTTTTTTTTTTTTTAAACAGATTTAAGCAGTTGTAAAAAACAAGAATAATAAAAATGTCAGTTGGTTTTTTTTAATAGGCGAATCAGCGTGAACAAAACGTTTTATTAATATCAACACGACAACGCAGCTATTAGGTGAAATTAATCTCCACATTTCATATAAGCGAGCGTGTATTGGTTTGTTGTTTACCGTCGGCTGTTATACAACTTCATTAAACTATGACGAAACAATTGAAGATTTTGCAAGACCAAAAGAGCGACGAAAAATAATAATAATAATAATTTAATTTTGTTCGTTTTTCTTCTCTTAAATATTTATATTATATTAATTTTTTCGCTATTTTTTTTTTCATTCATCGACATTTTTTGTTCACTATTTCGTAAATAGATAAGAAAATAAATTAATAAATTTTACAATTTGCTTTGATTATTTTGTTATCATGGGGTACTACTGTGAGTACTAGTGATGATAAAAATTAGCAGTAGCAGCTACATTAGCACTGCTATTTTACTATAGCAATCGCAGACTGCTATTTAGTGTAATTAATAGCAGTGATTGCTAAATTTCATAAAGTAGGTTTTGTGAATATATTTATGGTTTCCTACACTGTATTCTTATGTAATATGTTCTACTTTTATTGCTATTTGCTATTTCACAACAGATCTATAAAATAGCAGCTATTGAAAAATTGATAATCTGTTTCTGTTATCAACGTGTAATAAAATTCACAGATATTAATTATTAATATTAGTTATCAACATACATAGTATACTATTTAGCACAGATTAAATGAATATTCATCTCATCTGTGATACTATAGTATAATATCTATGGGCATATAGTGGATTCCGTCTACAATATAATTATTATTACTTTCATGATTTATTAATATTATTTATTGAACATAACCTAACATACGAGTTTTCGTGTATTAAACAATTTTAATTTTTTAACTGTGACTTTTAGATAATTATTAATGGATAAACATTAGTTATTGTAGAAATATACAAGTCACAAAGGCACACGAAGAAATGAAGAAATTGTGAGTACACCTTAAATTATAATTTTAAAATATTTAAATATTTTCATTACCTAATACAACACAAATGAATAACAACAAAATTACAATTTTTATATGTTTATTATTTACTTATAAAATAATAATTATTATTAAATAATATTCCAAAAATCTATTATATATTTATGTATTTTGATTTAAAAATAGGAGCATTTCCACCTTATTGCTACTGAGTCTACTTGACGGTCACTAATTAGTAGTCCAGCTTTCGAAAACACACGTTCACAAGCTACTGATGTTCCGAGGCAGCAAAGGGTTTTCCTGGCAAGTTGGCTCAAATATGGATAATTATGTCTGTTACCCTTCCACCATTTTAATGCATCAGTATTACGGTGCTGTATAGCATCTTCCAAATATCTTTGTACTTCAATTACCGCTCTTGAAGTATTGGTACCGGCAGGTTGAATTTTGGCCAATTTTGAGTCTATTGAACTCCAAATGGAAAAGCCTTTATCATTTTCTGATGATGTAACGGTATGAGTAGGTAGTTCTTCATTATCTGTCTTGTAAGATGCTATTATAGATGCAGTTAGTTCTGTAATGTCACTTTTTATTACTTGCTGATGACTTTCTGTAAATGGAACATTTTTGAACCGTGGATCAAGAAATGTACAGCGAACGAGTCTTGCTATTAATAATGTTACCCAGCGATCTTTATCTTGCATGCCAGATAACAATTTTTTAGTACATCATTAACTCTAGGGTCGTAATTCTGTTTTAATAGTTCATTGCATACATTTTTAAGTCCTTGCGATAGTACAATGACTATAGAAGCGGTCATATATTTATCTCCACTTACGGCTTTTGTCGCTTCTTCAAAGGGCGTAACACTTGAGAAAGCTCTTTTGTTATTTTCCATTCATTAACTGTTAGTCCTTTAGGAGGATTATCTAAAAGTCCAAGAGTGCCACGAATAGAACTTTCGAGTTCTACAAAAGCGTTCGATCATATACAGCGTTGAATTCCAGCAGTATTGATATCCTGAAGTAACTTTTTGGTTCTTTTGCTCCATTACTAATTTGGTAATTACTTAATATTTTATTTGCAGATATACTTTTACGGAAATGTGTCACAATAGTTTTAATTTTTCTAGAAGATTAGATTCTATAGTTAAAGCCCCTTGAGCGATCAAATTTAATGTGTGAGCAAAACATCCAAAATGCTTTAACTGAAGTATAGATAAAGCTCTTTTTATATTATTTGCATTATCCGACACTGCAAAAATAATTTTATTTTGTAAGTCCCACTTTTAACACCAAATCTATTTTATTACTTAAATTTAAACTTGTGTGGTTTTCAGACATTTCATGGCAGCCCAACAAAACAGATTTCAAAGCGAAATTGTTATCAATGAAGTGGAACGTAATTGCATTATAACCAATATTATTTCTGGATGTCCAACAATCTGTTGTTATGCAACCACTGATAGCTTCAGACATTACCATATTCTTCGTTTCATTTAAAATTTGCTGATACAGTGATGGTATATGAACTTTGGACAATGTATGGCGGTTTGGAATTTTATATGAAGGATTTAGTAAATGTACAAAATGTTTAAAGCCTTCGTCTTCTAATATTGAAAACGGTTGGAAATCTTTAGTTATCATTCTTATAAGGGCATCGTCAATTTTCTTTTGGTGTCAATTGTCATTTTTCTAGGTGCATATTCGAAATATTAATTTGTTTTCTTTTCGAATATTAACTATTGAATTTTGAATAGGTGTCAGTGAAGTTGGATTTTGAGCAAGCGTAGTTGGAGTTGGATTTTGAACATTTTCAGAAGTAGAGGGCAATTGATCAACAAAAATTTGACCTGGATCATCAACAATTTCTTCGTTAACTTCATTGGACTATAAACAAAGAAACTGTTATTTTATAATACTAAAAAAAAAATATAATATATATGATTAGTTATTACCTATGTATTTAAAATTAATGGCTGTATGTGTAAAGTTGAAATTTAAATTTTTAAAATCAATAATAATTTTAATAAAAAAAAAAAAACAGTTTTATTTTTGTCAGTGTAGCGCCCTGGGTGATCATCACCCATAGCTTTCGTCAGCCCTGTGTGTGTATAAATTCATTATTTGTTAGTATTAATTAATAGTTCTTATTTTTATTTCTATTTTACAATTTTTGTTTTACTATTTTATTACATATCTACTTATTATATTTTATTTAGAATTTAAAAGTAAACATACCTGTTTTGCTGTATTTATTTGTATCCAATGCTTTGTAGAATAATGTGTTTTTAAATTTGTGACACTTGTTTTGAAAGAATATTTTTTTTTACAAATGTTACATTTTGCTAATGTTGTATTGTCTATAACAGTAAAATGAGACCAAATATCACTTGTCTTACGATTCATATCTAAATAAAAATCACTTGAGATACAAATAAACAATTCAATTATTTATTTCAATACCACAGACAAAATGCATCAATAGTGATATCCTGGAGTAGAATGAGCTTCATTACATTAATTGTTTCGTAGACATAATAGTTGATATAATTTATAAGCATGTTGGTTCCTGACTAAAACTGGATCTGTATTGTTCATATTTATGATTTTATTATATATACAGGTATTAACAAGAACTGACTTGTTCATACATTGTATAGAGTTGTCAGTTCTAATCTAGAAATGTGTTTCATATTTATGTATATATTTGCAACAATTTTTGCTTACAAAACATATATAGTAGGGTCTCCTCAATCCAAATGGAATTGGGGAAAGGAGTTGTTAGAATTACCTTTGACTTTTTATTAAAAATTATTTTTTACAAATTTAATTTAAAAATCTTTATTATTATTATTACTAATTTAAATATTCATTATTATTTAATATTTTTAATATTTAATAATAATAATAATATCTTAATATTAATTTGGGAGTCCACCATTTATAAGTCATATCTTGCATGTCCTGTTCTAATTCTATTTAGTTGACATCAAACATTTCTCAGGAGCTTCAATCTTGGTATAGGTATGATTGGGTTGATTTATTTATAAGGTCTATCTTCTATGTATTTACTCCTAGGTACTGATCTTTCATAAGATCTTAAGATTAAATATAATTGGATGAGTTATACATTGCATATTGGTTTGCGATACTTTAGTCGTCGTTTTGGATTGATAGATTTCTAACAATATTAGGATCAATTAGTTCTTTTTTTAAATTATATTTGAAGCAGTCTATTGGCATCTCAGTTTGGAAGGTTTTATGTTAGATATCACTGGTAGCCATGGTACTGGTGTGCTTTTAACTTAAAAGTTTTAAGTACCTCTGACATTAATCGCATTATTTTATTAATATGAGCATCTATTTTTTTGATATACACACTTTTACTGGAGAGCAATAATCAGTTGACTATTAACATTAGTTGACAATGCATATCAAATATCAACAATCCACTAAAAATACCTCGCCCCAATGCCTATAGGGGATAAGGAAAATTATTAAATTTCAAATAATTTTAAATAATCATCAAATTATTGTTATTAGCATTAACTGCTAATTGTTCATTAGCAGCTAATGCTAAATAATAAATTTAAAAACATTTGATAGCATTATATTATCAGATGTGTTTACAAAAATAGCAATAGCTGCTAATTTTCACTGCTATTTTAGAATAGCAATAGCATTAGCAAATGTTAGAAAAAAAAATAGCAGATAACCATCACTAGTGAGTACCTACGATATTCAACATTCTAGGGTACTCGATAGATTTTTATACTGCATGATACTATTACCGTATATTTCATTTGTGGGTTGGTGATAATATAAACAAGAAAAATGACGAGTGTGAAGTTAGCAAGAGGTACACAGCAAGTGATAAGAAACGTATATTTAATTGCCTACATATAGCGCCTACTAATAAGCACTTCGTACCATAATATACAAAAAATTTTTAAAAACAGATAGCGCCACAAATATTTTTCATAAATTTACAGTAAAAACAAACAGAATTTAAAAATTAAACAAATCAGAATTTACTATTTTCGATGTGTTCCGGAGTGTGGTGTTTGTATCTTCACTTGGCCGGATTCAAAAGGATTAATATTTTAAGAAAAACAGTATTACATATTTTCATATAATGCACTTCTTTTTATTTTTAATCTTATTATTATCAAAAACCTTAAAACTATGAATTATATATACAGTAGACGCCGCTTATAAGACTCACGGATATAAGGTTCAGTCGCTTATTAGACTCAAAATCGTCTGGAACGGTCCGGATGTATCCAAATACATTAAAAAAAAATCGGTTATAAGACTCAAATTTCGTAAAATAAATAGTAGAAAATAAACTTTTTTGGTTATAATTTAGAAATAAATTGGTATTGAAAAATTAAATAATATTCGTGTTGATTATTTCTAGTTTCTGTTGGTACCTTATAACGTATAATAATTTTTATCGCAGATAAAAGTTCACATTTATCGCAACGATTATCGTTATTATAGTGTACTGATTATCTGGCGGCTGCACAGTTATCGTAATTACGGGTACATAAATACACATACGTACACGTGCACATGTACATACTCAGTTATCATTGCAGTCAACGGTATAATTGTTGTACAATGAACGATCAGTCGGTATTCGAATTTCAACGCGTGCTTTTCTTGTTGTTAACATGAGTGCTAATAATTAATTTTTTTTTTTCCACTTCGCCTATAAGGTTCATTCGGTTATAAGACTCACTTTGTGCTGGTCCCAAAGTGAGTCTTATAAGCGGCGTCTACTGTATATATATATATATATATATCATGCCAAAACACAATGTTGCCAACTGCAATTACTTTGATAGCACATCAAATACATTACAGTCCTTCGCACTTAATTACAACATTACATATAATAGTTTAAAAAATAATAATATATAATTAGAATATAACAAAATGAAATACAATAAAATATAAGTAAATAACATTAATTTATTATAAATCTAATCGCTTAGGAGCTCTACGAATTCTTTTACTTCTACGGATTATATCACCGGCTATCTCTTTACTTTCTTGTTCTCCTAACTCAACTTCTTTATCTAATTCTACAGCTTCTTCCTCTTTCAAGTCATTTTGTTCCTGCGTCCCTTTACCATTTATCTCACTCAATTCAGTCTCATTCTCTTTTTCCGCACTTTTATTTTCCATTTGGTTACTCAGTTCATTTAAAATATCTTTGTTTTCTTCCCTCACACTATCTTTCTTTACCTTACTGTCAATGAGTTGATTTATATGTCTTTTACATATTTTATCACCATAAGTTTTTATCAAATAAATTACAGGAGTTAGTTTTTTTAATATAATACCATGTAACCACTTATTACCAATACCATAATTCCTGTACATCACATAATTTCCTACTTCATATTGTCTAACTCTATTACCTCTGTAGTTCCTTCTAGCGTTCATCATACTTTTTTCATAATTATGTTTAGCAAGTGTTACAAATCTATCTAAAGATGTATTCAAATTTAAGTCCATTAAGTCATCTTCTAAGTTATTAACACTTTTAACTTTGGCTTTACAAACTTTCTTAAGATGTCCCACTTTAGAACAGTTTTTACAAGAGTAGGCTTTATACTTACAAAACGGTTTAATGTGACCCACTGATCCACAACAATAGCACGTAGTCCTCTTTGACTCTGGCTTGGCTGTTGACTCCTTTTCCCCCTTTTTATAGAATTGACTGCGTTTCTTCTTTGAAGTTCCTTGATAGTTAATTTCTTCATGATCTAACTTGATGACATCCTTGTTGGCTGATTCCATAGCAACACATAGTTCCACACATTTCTTAAATGTTAGCTTCTCTTCAGATAAAAGTCTCTTTTTAATGTTGCTATCTTTAATTCCCCATATTACTTGATCCCTTAAGCAATCATCTAAAGAAGTACCAAATTCACAATATTCAGTCATTTTCTTTAGATTGGTAACAAACTGCATAATTGATTCGTTACAAGCTTGTCTGCGTTCTTTGAATTTATAACGCTCGATGATATGATTCGGTTTTGGGTTCATATAATTCAATAACAATTGTTTTAAATCTTCATACTTTTTTTCAGAAGGCTTCTGTGGAGTACACAAATCTCTTATTAATGAATAACCTTCATTACCCAATAAAGTTAGAAACAGCAGTTGTTGTTTATGTATGTTGATTTCATTCAGCGCAACGTATAATTCAAACCTTTCCAACCATGCATTGAAATCGTCTTCCTTTAAATTTAGTTCCAATAACTGACCAATTTGTCCTGTACAAATCTGCGTATTGGCTCTGGCCACTGAATTAATTCCTCTGTCGCGGTCCATAACGTCAAGTGTCTTCCCTTCATTCACACACACCACAAAACAATTTCACAGTACACAAATTAAATTATGTAAACACATTGAGTTCGCAATATCTCGTCGCCATTTATGTGGTGTTTGTATCTTCACTTGGCCGGATTCAAAAGGATTAATATTTTAAGAAAAACACTATTACATATTTCCATATAATGCACTTCTTTTTATTTTTAATCTTATTATTATCAAAAACCTTAAAACCTTAAAATTATATATATAAATATCATGCCAAAACACAATGTTGCCAACTGCAACTACTTTGATAGCTGTTAACACATCAAATACATTACACGGAGGATGGCCCCAGGCCAAGGCATACATATTAAGAAAGCCCGTGAAATTTACTATGAGATAGGCTAATTAGAAACGTTACTCCAGTTTTCAACAATCATCATTTTCTTAATTTTTAAAATATTTTTAGCTTTTGTAAAACAGTACTGCCCGCGGGCACCGGGGAATCCCTGCCCAATTTTTTTTAATATTCTAAGCTAACTTATGATACTATTTTTCTTAAAATTCCGATATTATTTTGCAAATGTAAATATACTCCCAACAATATAATATCCACAAACATATAAACACATTTTATCGAATAATTTTTATTAAATAAAAAATATATATTAAATAAATATACACATGTATATTAAAATGTATATTTAAATATAAAAAACGAATAAAGCCAATGAGTATTAGTTAAGAATGTTGCTGTCTATATTATATATTACTACCGTTTTCGACAAAAACTCATCATCGGGTAATTTTAATTTTAATTTTACCTAATCAATGGTACAATGGTTCTCAATAATAAAACTCGACTCGATAATAGCTATTATCAAACACTCGAAATTGTGTTGCTACATGTCGAAATCTAAAATTATTGTTTTATTCTATTACATTTATTATTTAATATTAAATATTAATAAATCGGTGTCAGGGCTCATGTTTTTCTTTTTTTTTTTGCAGAGCGGTGTAGCCTCCATTTTCTATATTGTTTTAACCAGCGATATCTTACAAAGTTACAAATCGCTTTTTCCTTAGATCCCTTCTAATGCAACGCTGTTTGGTCACTTTCTCTTTACATTTGTTTGATATCTGTTTGTGAACACCTTTTGGTAAATATTTGACTTGTCTGTGACTCATACATTGTAGCTTACAGTGGCGTGACGACAAGATTTTTTAATAGGGACGAATACATGTTTTGGGTACCCAGTACCCACCCACGGATTATGATTATACCCACCCTTAATATTTTTTACGCTACTCTTCTCAAAAAAGTAGATGGATAACGATAAATATCGACAAATTTAGTCCAATTAACTAGTTTTATTTTATAATTTACTTGTTTGATTAAATTACTTTTACTGTTACAAATTACATGTTGGAATGCGATTCTAATATTATTTACGTTACACATAGGCCATAACAACACTACCGTCACAACATGTAAATGAAATTGTCTATATTACCGATTATTGTCTAATTGTACCGATTTATTGAAATACTTGTCCATATTATATTTGTATTAGTTCATATTTTGTAGGTTCCTATTCAGTATCACCCACTCACCCACCCCAAAGTCGTAGGAATTTTACTAGCGGCGATCGATCCAAAAAAACTTGGCAGTGTCAAAAATAATAATTGGTTTATTTAATAATAATGAATAGATCTTAACTATACATTAATACCTCTGATGTAGAATTCTTTCTAAGTGAGTCTTTCTAATTTCCTGTAAATCTACACTGTACTTTTGTGAGATTGATAAAATCTTCATTACAATCGTTTTCTTTAAATTGAGAAATGTGTTTGTTGTCAACTGCGTTTCGAGTGTTGACAATAGGGTTAAACGTATTAATATAAATTGACCATTACCACCAACCCAATAATATTTTTAATTGACTTTTTGGTTTTATGTGGAGAGGTCTAACCCGAACCCCTCTTGTAAATATGCCACTGACCTATATATATATACTTTATATATAATGATATATTTTTCTTAAAATTCCGATATTAATATGCAAATGAAAGTAAGCTCGCAACAACACAACACACACACACACAGACAGATATACACATTTTATCGAATTACTTCTACTATTAAACACACATCATTTTAGTAATTTTTCGCATTTGTATAATAATTTTGTTCGCGGGCACCGGGGAACCCCTGCCCAATTTTCCAAAATATTCTGAGCTAACTAAAGATATTTTTCTTAAAATTTCAATATTATTTTGCAAATGAAATTAAATTCGCAACAACAGAACACACACTCACACACATATTAGTGAATAACTTCAACAGTTTAACACACATCAGTTTTGTAAAATTAAATATATTTTTAGCATTTGTGAAATAATACTGCGCCAAGGAACCCCTGCCCAATTTTTTTAATATTCCGAGCTAACTAGAAATTTTGTCTTAAATTCCGATATAATTTTACTTTTTTCTTTGTGCTACAATAAATACAAATAGCCAATTATTTTGCAAATGTAAGTACACTCTCAAAAACACAACACATTTTATATACACATAATATAGAATATCTTCTACTGTTTAACACACATCATTTTCGTAATTTTCAATTTGCTTTTATCTTTTATATTTTTGCGAATGTATTTACATTTGCATAATAATTGGCTATTTGTATTTGTTGTAGCACAGAGAAAAAAGTTTTTAGACAAAAAATTTCTTTAGTCAACTTAGAATTAAAAAAAATTGGGCAGTGGTTCCCCGCCGCCAAAACTACTTTACAAAGGATAAAAGCAAATATACAATTACGAAAATGATGTGTGTCAAACAGTAGATGTTATTCAATAGGTTAAAATGGTATGAACACTTCCACAGTAAAGTTCAGATATTTTAAAATATTAGTTGGACAATATATAATTTAAAACATATTAACGTGGTGAATTTAATGTAAATAAATCACAAAAATACATATAAATGTATAACATATAATTAAACGTTCCAATCACATAATGCTCAATTTTAGTATTATACACATTTTGAAATACAAATGGTATAAATTATGACTGTGTTAACAATTTGCAATTTCTTTCGTAGGTTGATGCTTTCCTTAACAGTTGTTCTCTTCAATACTCTGAGACCGACTTTACTTTTAGGTTCTTGTGTACTGGAGTAAGCATAATGGCCAACAGCTAAGTTATCAGATATAATGAAATCGCCAGGTTTCCTCTAATAACATATATATTAAATTTTAGTATTAAAGTTATCAACTGGACAGTTCTGGAATTTGCCAGGCACATTTAGCAAATTTTTAAGTTTAGTTCATTAATGAAGCAAACATTAAAATAAAATATAACTTTAATTTTATTTTTTATATGAATTTTACATTTATAAATCATATATAATAAAAGTTATGATTATTGATTGTATTTATTGCCCTTAAATTAATTTTAATATTTAAGTCAAAACTCCGAAATATAATAATAAAAATATTTTTTTTTTACTAATATTAGTTATTATTATTGTTTATTAGTTATCGCATGATATATTTATGAATATTATGTTATTATTTAACTTTTATATTTAATTAAAAATATAGAAAACTAATTAAATTTAAAATAATAATATACATATTTAACGAAACGATAGATAACGAAGTAGACAATATAGTTAATATTTAATACCTAATATGTTTATTTTTTTAAGCAATTCAAACATGTTTAGAACACAATTGTATACTTTACTGAAAAGACGTGCATTTATTTGTTACTAATATGAATTACAATTGGCTTTTAAATGTTCTGATTTACTTAACAGTTAATTAACAATTTAAAAATAATAGGAAAATATTTTTTACTGTAGTAGTATAATATATAATATACATAAAACAAATGTGAATAAAGTATTATAATTCATATTCTAAAAAATATAAAATACCTTGTGTACATATATATATTTTTTTTCCATCTTGTTGATTAATTACATTTTCTATTGAATTTAACAATTTATTTTAGTCATTGTCGGTAGCAATTGGTTCCGAAGGCAGTTTATAATTCCAAACAAATCCAGTAGTCATTCCCAAATGAAAACACAATACCTAAAAATAAATTTTAAAAACAATGACACGTCTATTATTCCAAAAACAAAAAAAATTAAATCAATAACTAACTTACTGGTTTGCGTGCCTGAGGATAACTATATATCAATGGGTGAATGGGCCCAGATCTTCTATCACTAATAATCATCCACGCTTGATTCTAACAATTATAAGTTTCTTTGTCCAAACTCTCAAATAATTTAGTCGTAGTAAACAATGTATATCCTTCTTTAGGAACGAATTCCATATAGTATATAGATTAACTAAACGGTACTAAATGCAATGTTCCATCAATGTGCCAACCTGATTGTCCAACACCTTAAATAAACATTTTTAATTTATATAAATGAAAATAAATTATTTACAATATTATTTAATTAGAGCTTCATCGTGGATACTTTATAAACAGAATTTCATTCAAATATCGATGATTTGATAAAATTACATTCTAATAAAAATTTTTATACGTTTCATCGACTCATTTGTACGATTCCGTTTTTGTATTTTATGACATAGCATTAAAACACAAAATAAACTACAAACCGCAGTTACGTCACATGGAATTTATTTTTGCAAAAAATATGAAATTTAAATACAGAAGTATTTAAAAATTATGTAAGAGTCAAATAAATTTTAAATTAATATTATTGTGCGATGATACTGAATAATTTTTAGTCATAATTTACGAATTACAAACTTTTGTAAGAATTATCTAATATTCACCTGCGCTAATTATAATACCAATCGTATTGATATATATATATATATATATATATATATATATATAAGTCAATAATGCTTATATTCTGTGGATTTAAAATATATACATATATTTATATAATTATACATTTTAGTCGTTTAAATTATTAATGTACAATTTTATGAAAAAAAAATTAGTTTCGTTTTACTAATATTTATAAACAAATAGTTGTTACCTGAACATCCTTCTTTTTTATCGTTGAGTACTTATCTCATTATAATGCGGCTATACTCTACAAACAAGATATATATATATATATATATGAATATGTATAAATGGAAGTATGTATGGATTGGTCACATTGATAGTTAATAGCGTGTTACGACCATACCTCGAGATTTACACTTTGATATGGACTTTTTCAGTTTATTAGAGATGAGCCAAAAAGCCAGAGTTCAACCCGTTTCCACACCGGTTTATTCGGTCAAAAAGAGTAAAACGGCAAAATACAAAGAGAAGGATGAACGACAAAAAAAAAAAAAAAAATTAGAGCGAAAAACCTGTTATCAAACGACATAAATCGAGATACGACCAAAGGATTCTGGTGATAATGGCGTCGATACGGTTTACAGCGTGACCAACTAATTGCGTATTGCCGTCGCGCCATTACGGCTGTACTTCAAATAAATATTTCGTTCGAACTCCCCAATAATATAAACGGTTCATAACACGGGCCAAACGAATACCGATTTACGAGTTTAAAATCAAAAAAAAAAAATCATTACGGACTAAGTACCGTCGTACTAAGTACTACAACCTTAGAGGAGGAAACGAACCAGTCGTTTTACTACGATTTTATTTAAACTGTTTTTCCCCTTCTGTTTACATTTCCGTATTATTTATTTGTGCATTTGAATTTACGAAAAAACAGTTTTTATTATTTTTCAAAGTCGAACATCTGCTGCAGTGTTGTTCGTTTTGTATTTTGGGTACGCGTGTAAATAATAATAATAATAATAATAATAATAATAATAATAAAAAAAATAATAATTTCGTCGCCGGTATACGTGGAAATATTTCGATTCGAAAGCTACGATTCGAAAGATATGTATAAGAAATAAAACAAAACAAAAAGTAAGCATTTTTTTTTTTTTCATTTAACGTACGATTACTTTTCATTCGTTATAGAAAAAATCATCTTACGACCATATAGACTTCTGCGGACGATATAATATAATAATTTCTTTTTTCTTTTAGGTATCATAAAATAATAATCGAATATATATATATATATATAATTGTCCGGTTAAATCTTATATGGCGGATATAAGTATTAATTTTTTTCTAAAATCGTTTCCACTATTGACTGACACACACATCTATACATATAATGTGATAAATAGTACATAAAATACTTAACAACACGAACTTTTGAAATTTTTTCTGCGGTAAAAAAAGACATTTACTCGTATTCAAATACACTTGACTGTATACATAATATATTATTAAAAAAAAAAAAAATAAAACACTTGTATATTTCTATAATAATCGGAAACATTGCAGCAACACTTTTTTTTTTTCAGTACGGATTTAAGAAAATCCGACTCTCCGGCAAGATATGTATTTATACAGGTAAATAATATTTCTTCATTTAAAACGTGTTGAAAACATCATAACTCGAATGCGCGGTAAATCGAAATTATTTATTTATTTTTTTTTTGGAACGGAATCGTTTAATAAAAAAATTGTACACTCGGTGGCGCAGTTATAGTTTTAAATTGTCGGACGGGCTTCAAACTCTGTACACAATTTAAAAAAAAAAAATAATAATAATAATAATGAAAATTGCGAACAAATAACGTTTTTCTTGAATATACGATTTTAAACAACGAAAAACGAACGGTACAGGTCGATATATAAATGAAATAAGTCAATAATTATATAACTACTGTGCAGTCGATAGGTATTTGTTCTAATTGGGATAAGGCCGAATCCAACGCGCTCTATGCTGCGAAATCCGATTACTTTCTTAACAACCGTATTCCCGAAATATTGTAAGACAACAAAATATATACAATATACATATTGACATTTTTTTTTAAATAATAGATTATACGTTAAGGGTTCAATACACTTAAGTATATTGTCGAAAATCCGTGTTTTTTTTCTTATTCGAGTATCTATTGAATTCGTTTTTTATAATCCGTAGAAATCGATTGAATATTATATTCGCTCGCGATCGATTTATATATATAAATATAATTATGCATATATTTTATAATAGTTCTCGTTTATATTATTTATATAGAAATTAATAATATATTATATCGCTGCAGATAAATCGAAACTACACGTACGATAGATGTATTTATGTGGTATATTTTTTAGGGTGGTCGAGATGTTTAAACGATTCGTTTAATTCGTTGTACTTATCGACTTTCGGTATAATAATTATAATAATACATACGGACTAAATTATTATTATTATTATTATTATTATTATTATTATTATTATTATTATTATTATATATACTGACAATATTGCGTTGTGTATCTTTCTTTTTTCTATTTCATATTTCTTAATATACTGCAGCCGTCGTCGTTCTCGTGCGAGTCGATCAATTATAATAAAAAAAAACCTGTGCGCGATAGGTATAACGCAATTATAATAATAATAATAATAATAATAATAATAATAATAATAATAATAATAATAATAATAATAATAATAATAATAATAATAATAATAGTGAGTACACGACGAATATGCAGTGTGTTTATATACACGACAAGTAGGTCGCCAAACCGACGTTTTATAGACAAAGCATAAAAAAATTTTTTTTTCAATATATTATACATATATATTAATATCTTATTATTATTATATATACGAACACCATCGGAATCGTGATAGTAACTATAATTTAATATTAAAAAATAGATTTGTACGGCAGGAGCTGAACAGTGCGAACAGCAGTAGCAGCAATATATACATATATATTATTCGTTCGTAAGTCGATCGATTTATCTATATTTTATTTTTACTATAAATATGTTTACTTGTTAAAAACTAAAAAAATAATATTATTGTCATTTAAAATATCGAGGAAAAATGTTCTGTTTTATATTTTGAACGTCCAGATCGCCACCACGAATTGAGGAAAAAAATGCGCTTCGTCGTTAAAATGATTTTTTTTACTATATATACACGCATGTATCAAATATTTACGTACGCATATATTATTATTATTATTATTATTATTATAACGACGTACAATTACTATTATTGCGATATATAAACTTGA
Source organism: Chaetogeoica ovagalla (assembly GCA_032441825.1). Classification (NCBI taxonomy): domain Eukaryota; kingdom Metazoa; phylum Arthropoda; class Insecta; order Hemiptera; family Aphididae; genus Chaetogeoica; species Chaetogeoica ovagalla. The sequence goes on along the minus strand of CM063735.1, from coordinate 10,640,994 downwards.
AAAATAATAATAATAAAATGATAGGTACGTTTAATATTTTTCACATAAGACATTAAACAATACATATTTAAACGACTTATTGACGCGGTGTATAGAAATGATGATATTTTTTCATATTCATTAATTCGTGTTCATAAATATATTATAATAATAAAAAATAAAGGCCCCCGAACAACGACGTCGTGTATGAATCGATAATTATTATAAACGCGTGTAAATATATAATAATATATCTTTAATGTCAGTTATTATATTGTATTGAAATATGTATGTCGAAATACTCGTTTTATATAAGTGTTTTTCAAAAGAATTTACCGTTGTCAATTTCTGTCTGTTCTTCGAGACTATTGACTCCGTCTATCACTTATTTGTGTATATTTCCATAGACCGTGTTTATATGATATGTTCTCGCGATATTACTTAGCGCTATTTATTAACGAAAATATATTACAACAAAAAAAAAAAAAACGGAAAAAAAATTACGTACATTTTTTTCTATTTTTATGCTCTCTCTGTCCGAGTACTCGTATTCAAATGAGATTGTCATATTATACAGTTTATCTGATCGAATTCTTTCAATAGTTTTGATTATGTTCCCATCGAAAATAACGAACGTAATATTTTTAATTATTATATATTGTATTTCGGTATATATATATATACAAAGGATAAATACTTTTTTTTTACCGCCGTTGGAGTAAATTAACACAACTGGAAGAGGAACTTAATTTAATTTAATTTAATTCAAACCTCATATAAGCATTAGCGTATATGGGGAATGAGAGGGGGCTTTGTTCTTTCAATAAACCCGCAATAATTTGAACGTTTTAAACCGTCCGGGACAATATACAATTAATAAAACATAAAATATTAACAACAAAAACATTTTTTTTTTTTTTTTTTGTAAACAATAAAACATTAAAAATAACGTAATTCTTTTATTACAGTCGCGAAATGTATGTTAAAATGCATATTTATTTAAGTATATAATAAGAGCAGAATATGAAACTCGTTTTTACCAATTTAACTTTTTTTATTATTATTATTATTATTATTATTATTATTATTATTATTATTATTATTATATTGTTTAGAACAACATCAATAATATTATACTTATGACTTAGTATAAATCCTTCTGTCAAGTTCTTACTTCTGTCTTGTCTAATTATTATTGTAATTATTTTTAGTTCTCAGTGAAATACCTATACGAATTATTAACGAATTGCCCATTCGTAATTTCAAACAGACTTTTTATAGATATTTAAAAAGAAAAAAGAAATATGCGAATAAAATTTTATAGCCGATACGTTCTACTAAAGCGTTTTTCGTTTGTTTTTATAGGCACAGACGTGTGTAATGATTAATACTTATTTTATTCGCAATAATTATTATTGACACACGTGTTATGTAGTAAACGGTGTACCTGCGCAATGGCCGTGAAGAATGTTTTATACTGCGTGATCAATAAATAAATAATTTTCACCGTTTAGCAACGATGGGTGCGCGCGTCTATATACAACGCGATTATAACCGGGTGTACATTTTGAGAATATTTAATAATAATAATAATAATAATAATAATAATAATTACAAATATTATGGCTATCGATATTATTATCGTCGTTATCGAATATAAGACATTTTGTAGTGTTTTTTCTCTCAATCAATAAAATGTTTTGTAAAATTTAAATGTATATAATTGAATGGTTTTTCAAGTTTATTTTCTACACCAAACAAACACTTATTCAATGTTTTACGTATCGAGTGTTGAAATAATTTATACGAATTGTTACCTGATTATGTTTGTAGGTATAGTAATTTTTCACTCATTCCATTCCGCATTCAACAGCTATGCAAACGTTTCGCGTGTCACGATTATCGAAAATAACCATTGTAAACGTAGAGAAAAGTACCTTGCTTATACCACTCAAACACGGTGTGAAGATCTTTTATTGTTCCAACGCAAAGGAATATAATATATATAGATACGGGGAATTATCAGAACGGTTTGAGTAGCACTCTTGATTCGCGCTGCCTTTGTTAGCGATTGTTAACAACAATCTAATAACACGTACGACATTCGTTATGTAATGTAAATCAAAACAAACATCGTATTCGAATTAAGCTACCTCTAATACTATATATTTATATATGCACTGCGTATACAAATCGAAATTCTAAGATTTAGACAAATTAATAAGCGATATTAACAATGACATTATGACGTATAGTTACTCCAATACGTATACACTGGTTTGAAAAATCGCGATTTCGTCTGTAAAAAAAAAAAAGAAAAAATTGTAACCAAAATAGAAGCTTATAACTGTTTTTAAACACAATATTTGTTTTACAATGATGCGTTTTTTATTCTATGTCTGTACCCGAAAATTCTACCAGGAGGAGGTGTTCCGATCTTTACAATCTCACAGCAGTCATTGTTTTCGGTAATAAATGGTTGTTAGTACTTTTGCGAGAGGTCGTTTTTCGATTTTCTCAAAAAACTATCGCGCAAAATGACATAAAAACGCAGTGATTTTGTTGAAATCGATTATTATCACGTATAATAATTTCGAAATTACCTACCTAATGAGTATAGGTGGTATATTTTGCGATTTTTTTTTTAAATTTTAGCGCTTTTTTTTGGATTTTTACTTGTTTTTGGTCATAATTTTTATGAAATTATATTTCAGTCAACGCGTCTTTAGATTATTTCCAAAGTAAATAATATGAAATAGAGATTAAGATGTAACCTAACCTAACCTACGTATACAGAGACCGATTACGCGAAAGCACTGACGCGTTCTCCCTAGGGATTTCGTATTATTTGGTTCTAATTTTAAACTGGTTATATATCGTTGGGATTTTTTTCTAGCGATATCGATTACGATTATCATCGAATGAGTGCCGAAAGCATTATATACTCTATTAGTTATTTTATACAGTCGTATACATGTTGTAACTGTTTAAACAAATTTTTTTTATATGTTTTTTAGCGGATATTTACCCATATTTAAGGTCATATTATAGCGTATATTTATGCAATTTTAAGCGCTATAAAAGCATAACTCTGGTGATAAAAATACACTCTAGATTCTAGAGTCTAGAATATTTATCCGAGTAATTCACTTCAGCGACATTCACAACACCCCGCGGATTTTTATTATTATTATTATTATTATTATTACGTATTATTCGTTTTATACAAACAAATTGAACTGATATACATAACGAAGTACATTATAATTGTAATTTACACGAAACACATGTAATATCGATTAATAATCTATAATATGGATCGGAAACATTTTTTTTATATATCATAACGTGCTAAATATATATATATATATATATATATATATATATATATATATATATATAGAGAGAGAGAGAGAGAAAGAGAGAGAGAATATTGTTATGAAAAGTAATTATTGTTGTATAGACGCGATGAAATTTCGAATTCAATGTCAATAATAATAACAATATTATTGTATTGCAGATTTTCCCATGCAGATATAACGCGTATATTATACGACAATTTAAAAATACCGGTGCGAATATCGTGTTTCCACGATATTTTTTTATATATTTTTTTTGTCGTTGTTACACGTTTTTATCTCTCCGGAAAATGTCCTATTTCAGGGCGAAAGAATATAATACTAATAATAATAATAATAATAATAATAATAATAATAATAGGTATACCACCATCAGACAATCGCCAGTTGGCGTGTGTGTGTCTGCGTATAGATATTATCTAAACAAAACGTATATAATATCGTACTCATCCCGCAATGCGCAGAACGGAATACGAAATGACAACGATGATTATTATTGTTATACAATATAATAATATATACAGAAACGGGTCGAGATCGTTTTGGAGTTGATAATAATTCACTCATATAGTCATATATATATTACGTATTATATATATTATAATATATTGAGTACGTATATGAATATTACGCGCGCATTGGGTGTACATTTACAATAATTAAATTATTCTAACGTCTTCGATATCGACTCGCACGCAGGGGACCGTAATAGAATTACAAAAAACAAATGCGATAGGAAAACCATAGGCGGATATTTGGTCACACATCCGTGGGGAGCTTAACATTTTTGTTTTATCCATTAGCGTAAACAGACATTTTTTAGACGCTTCAACCTACTAACTAGTACCTACTCCTACTTTATCACACACAGTGTGTTTGTCGCGGGCACAAACGTACGAGGGGAAATTGTGGTTAATTCGAATAAAATATTAACGAAATATCGCTCCATTAATACCTTCGAAATGAAAAAAATAAATAAATACGTTTCTTAAAATTCATAAAATGGCGTGTAGATACGATTTTTTTCATCAGAGGTTTCAAAAAAAAAAAACATTTTTTTAAAAAAATTATTTTTTTTTTTGTTCTACTTGTCGTAATTTTATTGTATTTATAGAATACAATACATTTTGTGTGATTAAAAATTTCGGTTCCGTGTCAACGAAAATGAAATTTTAAACGATAAAAGAACGAACTTTTTTTTAGAGTTTTGGCAGGATGCACTACTACCGCAGCACTCTTTGTATTTTTACGCCACTTACGCGGTTAAATTAATAAAATGAATTCGAATTGAATACATAATTTACAAGGAAATCTGTCTTCCAATTGTCATTTCAAAAAAAAAAGAAAAAATTTCATTTTTTAACTCTTATTTATTTATTTTTTCATTTTACGGACTCATCCGTTTTTAAACAAATACAATATTATAATTTCACGAACTTACGTGCGCGCGTGATATGGCTCTTAAAAATATAGACTTAAACGCTATATCGAAATCGCGTCCAATACGAATACGTTATAAATCAAACGAACAAATTAATTAAAAAAATAATACAATTTTAAAATAAGTATTTTAACAAATAATCATGGGAGATTCAGTTGTAATCGTCAGTTTTGTCGGCAAAACGAAAATTCAAAACGAAAAAAAAACGTTCGAAATAAGATTCAAAAAAAAAAAAAAGAAGAAGCTAATCCGAATCGCCGAATTTTGCGAAACGTGAATTTTTTAATTATTTTTTATTATTTTTTAACGTCTTTTTATTGTAATAACATTCATAATTTTCTCTACGCCATTTCGTTTATTTGACATTTTATTTTGTCGTTGTTGTTGTTGTTGTTGCTACCGTCTCTGCATATCATTATACGCTTAATGCGCCTTAATTTCTGTCAAAACCGCCGGTGTACGGTAAATAAACAAAATATCGATTGAACGACGACGTGCGCGACTCTTGCAGTATAACGTACTTCATTATTTTTCGCAGAAAGAAAAAATAAATAAATACAAAATTACAATTTTAATTGTATATTCACACATACATATATAAATAAATTTGTTAATTAATTTTTTTCCATACAAATTCGTTCTAATTTTATCGATAGGTTAAAAATAAAACAGATTTTCTTCGCACGACGTTTCATTTACATATTATTACTATTATTATTATTATTATTATTATTATTATTATTATTATTATTATTATTATTATTATTATTATTATTATTCGTGTACAGACACGTGGTTTTTTTTTATGACGACGACGACGACGTTTAGTGTAAGCAAAAAAACGTGACACGTCAACGTTGGTACACTAATACGTGTGAACGTATTGTGTACATTGTAATTACGCTATAGCGTCGTATAACTCGTATGAATACGCGCGTCGTCTCTTCATAATCTATATATATATATATATATATATATATATATATATATATATATATATATATTTATTTAAAAGGATAAACAGATGTATCAATGCACAGCCTAAACCGTTGGGTCTTGGACACTTGAAATTTCGCACAGATGTTCATTCTACATCGTGGGCGAGCACTGAGAAAGGATTTATTAGAATATTCTATCCCTAAAGGGGTTAAAAGTTTGATACATCGATCAAAAACACACAGCCCGATTCGCTAGGTTAAAAAGTGAAAATGTTCTTATACCACGGATCCCTTCAGACTCGCCCGTTCCCATTCTCAAGCGTTTGCGGTTTCCAATTCGCTTGGCATTCGCAATGACTATTAAGAATAAGTCGTTGCGAGACCGAACAATGTCGATTTGTGGGCTGAATCTAGAAAACCGGCGCTTTTCGCACGGCCACAATTATATGTTGTGTGTTCGAGGATTGGGAAACCATTGAGTTCGTTCGTTTATACCCCCCTCAGGGATTAAATAAAAATACTGTTCGTCAAATCGCATTAAGATAAAAACAAAAAAGATTATTATCGGAATTAAAAAAAAAAGTGATCGATACTCGTGTACGTTTTATTATTTTCTTTAATAAAAAAAAAAAAACCGCCGCACGTTTCATAAAACAATTTCTAATTTTCTTCGTTTTCAGCTAATTTATGAGAGTAATAGTTCATCTGTTTTCTTCTTTTTTTTTACTTCGACGGATCTGAATATACGGGTGTGTAAACGTTTCTTTGGTTTCTCTTACCTAACCCTATCAGTTGATTATAGGCCCCACCGGTGTTTAATTAAACCGAGGAATATTGTTATAATGATGATAAATACTAACGCGAGTTATTATTGATTTCTTATTATATTTTTCGTGTACATTACGTATTACACGTTCCTGCCGGTCAATCGTATTACGACGGCGGTAAATACCTGATAAATAATAATTTTATATAATTTTATTATTTTCCGTACAATACGCATATAGAAATAACACGAATTTTATTGCGATTATACACAAATGCGTATTACACTACGTTTTGTTACGTTAACCGAAAAACCGAAGTTTGTGCGTCAACGAGTAGCGCGATACACACGTACGCATCGAATACAAATAAAATCCACCTGTAAAACAGATTTCAATCTGCGTGTATATAATAATAATAATACCGTGTAAAAGTTGCACGTTGGCAATTACGTACAGACGGCATTTTAAACGGCCAGGCTGTTGTGCGAGCGCGAATTATTATTATTATTATTATTATAATAATATATTTTGATACGAAGAACAAAAAAGTCTGAAAAATTAAAGTAATTTGTATACTTTTTTCATATATATACGAAATATAATATATAATTTAGAGCAGGATGTTGAATCGCAACATATTATAATAATAATAATAATAATAATAATAATAATAATAATAATAATAATAATAATAATAATAATAATAACACGCCCTTTAAATTTTTATGGAAAAATATAAATAATTTCCCGACCAAACGAGAGACGACAATAAATGAGCGTATAAATTTCAATAGGATCCGTGCGATAAAAGTTTTTGTATGGGAGGGGGGGGGGTGGAGGGAAACTCGTCACGGACAATATTCGTCGGTTCGCTTTTTTTTTTAAACGTATCGAAGTAAAAAAAATAAACAAGAGTATTATACAGAAGAGGTCAACCGTCACGAATATAAAATATAATATATGTAAACAAATAAATCGCTTATAACGCGTATATAATATGTATAAAAAAATTATATTATATAATATAATCGACAATATAGGCGGAGAAAATATGCTTGCTGAGTATTGGACAACGTTTATAACGCGATCGGTTTCGGTCATAATATTTTATATAAGCGGTTACCATAAATATAATACGGCAGGGCGTAATATTATTACGCGTGTGCGCGGCAATACGAAACAACCACAAAACCTACTGGAAATATTAAAAAAAAAAAAAAATATATATATTTTAAAAAATTCGACACGTTTTCTTCTCTTCGGACGACTAAGTGATGATATTAAAAATCGAGTACGCGCTGTCCTGTCTCATTGTGCGAGACTACGTTACGACCTCCTGAAAATCACGTTTATCGTTATGATTTTTATAAGAGTATTAAAATATGTTTTCGATTCGTTATAAAAAGAAATTTTTAATTTCAAATATGTAAGTGTTGTTGTACGTTATATATATATATATTTTTTTTTTATATATAACGAAAGCGTTTCGAATAAATCGTTCGAATAAATGTATACGTAAAACACGTTTGTGTTTAGCTCGACGACCGGACTGCACAACACTATACGCGCATATTATTATTATTACATTTTTTTTTTTTTAGCTAAAAAACGTATTTCGTGCATCGAATATTATGTAAGTTATATAACGACGCTTATGTAATATGTACGGAGACGCGAAGAAAAATAATCGTTAAAACGTCATACACGCATTTAATCGTTTTTACCGATGGACTACGGGACACATAAAAATATTTTTATTTTTAAACATACTCGAACGGGGAGGAGAGGGAATAATTATAATTATTTTGTTCGCGATGTTATAATATTATTGGCGCAACGGGCAAGGCAAATGTATTTTTTCGGTATGATTTTAAAAATTCTAATTTAAATTAAATTATATCTAATTAAAAAAAAAAAAAAAAACAGCGACTTTTAGAAGAAAAAAAATCGATCAAAAACAGAAGAAAATTTCGAAAATAAACAGAAATTGTACTGGCGTCAAAAGCGGGGTATCAAAAGAAAAAAAAAAAAACGTTTTTTTAAAACTCTTTTGTAGTAGCGTTGCTATAATCGTTACTACAATGCGTTTCGGAAAATGTCGATTAACTAATCGTTGTCCGAAAACTGTACGGCAAAAACCGTGAACAAAAACTTGTCTAGTGAGAGACAACTTCTAAAGTCTCGGGAACCTACACGGAAGACGGCAGTGACAGATTCGATTCGGAGGAATACCATATGGTGTTGTGGTATTCACACTGGATTTCGGATGATCCAGACAGATTCAATCAAGAGCACGACAACAAACCCGTCAATCAAGCGACCAGGATTTTGTGTAAACATAGTTACCATTTACGAACAGGTCGCTGAAGATTTGACATGCATATAAATGAGGATTAACAAGATCCCAACGGCAAGACCGATTGTGAATAATATCCGTCTCAGACAACGCGTTCTTCTCGTACGTTGTAAATGGCACCTGTACGCCGTATGGCGAATCAAGGAATGACGGAATGGACGGAAAACGTGGAAGTTTCCCTTTAAACTCACCTCCGTCACTTTAATGTTGCTGACTCTACGTTTCATTTTTTTTTTTTTATCTATTTACGTTATGTTATTTATGCCGTCTAGTGGTCAAAGTAAGAGGGATCCAACTTCTTTTAGTCAGCGTATTCCATTACCCCTTCAACTCATTTTATTTAAAATCACTCTTGAATTTTTAAATATCGATTTTTCTTTTTTATAATTTGTAGTAGTCGCGTTGCCTAAATTTTTTTTTTTTTTTTTTTTAGAAAAATATCTTTCGATCATTATTTTTTCTTCTTTATACAAAAAAAAAAAAACTATTATGTTTTCTACAATTTTAACATTCAATACATCTAAACGTCACTTGATCACAATCGTATACAAAAATTATATAAATGTTTTTTTTTTTTCCGGCAAAGAAAGAACCATTTAAAATATATATTTTTATACATTATAAGAGTAAAAAAGCACACTTTTTATGTTTCGATGAAAACAAAAAAAGAGTTTTAGATATTAAATTGGATTATTTCCATCGCTTAGTGAACGTTATTCGAAGAGAGGAAAAAGGCGGGGGAAATATGGTTCCCTTTGTGGACAGGTGTTAGAGTCTTTTTTTTTTTTACTTATTTTTCGACAATATGGACCGTTGACAAAACTCGACGAACTGCGACGACACTGCTTCCATTTATATGTTTTATTCACATCGACCACTGATACGTTCAAGTATCATCGGCTGTTTTATAATATTTGTACATAAATTATACACGTACGTTTTGTTTTATATAATACGCGCACGAGGTCAATATTGGCGCGTTTAATTTTTGGTCATGACAAACGACGACTACGACGACACGTTTATTGAAATGCCGATGGCCGTGCCGTGTATATAACGCGCATTGTCCACCGCGGCGCGTTATTTTCTCTTATTGTCATCATTATTATTATTATTATTATTATTATTATTATTATTATTATTATTATTATTTTGTTATGAAAACGGAATATTCAATTTCTGCAAGAGACCGTTGTAAACATGCGTAATAATAACAACAACAACAACAATAATAATAATAATAATAATAATAATAATAATAATAATAATAATAATAATAATAGTAGTAGTAGTGGATAATAGTCGTTGAATTATTGACGCGTTTCGGTTAAAAAAAATCGATGTGTTCGGCGAAAAAAAATATACCGACCGGCGTATCCTTGAAAATACACGAGATATTATACGGTTTTTATCGTCTTTTATACACACGCGCACACGTATATATTGTTCGTTTCCTATAGAAATTACATTAATATAGGCGAAATGTCCGTAGAAAAAAAAAGCCGCCTATATATTCGTTCTGTGTCGCCAAGGAACGAGTATCGCCGATATATCGAATTACACGCGCAGTATTTTGTTTTCTTGTTTCAACTTCCCTTCTCTCGCATCCCAGTGACACGTAAAGCATTGGTTTATTTTCGAAAATTCGCGACGATATAATATATTATAATACGTTATTAAGATGTCTAAATGTAAAAAAAAAAAAATAAAATAAAATAAATAATACGAGTTACGCACGCTATATGATATACACAAACGAGCGTGTATTTCTACATAAAAAAAAAAAAAAAACGTACGTATACGACGTTCGGGTCGACTGCTGTTGTTGATCGATATATTATAATATCGCGACGGCGCTTTTGGAAAAATATGAAAAACACCTAACGGCATATAGCAGACAATATTAATAATTTAGACGTTATGACGGGGCATTTTTTAAAAATTTTCATTTTTCTTTTTTTTTACTCATAGGGAGGGGGATATTAATCGTTAAATAGTAGTACAAAGAACAAAATTTGTTTGTCGCGCGAAAATCTCGTGTTCTTTGTATAATTCGTATGATAAATACGTCGATATTATAAACAACAAAAAAATCCCAGAGAAATTCGCGATGTTTTATAAATGTCATCTAACAACACAACGCGTACATTAATTATTATAACACGCATTCGCGTGTGTCAATGACTCGAAAATATTTTTAATAGGTGTGTATGTGGAATAGTGTCGCATACGTAACCTTGGACATAATTTTATGGATCACACGTGTTTAAATGGCCCGCCGTTTCATATGGAAAACGTATAAACAGAAACGGACACGTCCTGTAAATAGTCGTAGGAACGAAAATCGAAGTGTTCTTCAACGGGAAGACGTTATTAAGAGAGATCGAGTTCGGTTAAATGTAATTTGTGCTAGTAAAATACGCGTGATCATCAAACGGACGAAAACCATTGATTCGTTTTTTTTCTTTATTATTTGTTTTTCTTATTCCGTTGAATCGGAAGAAAACCGTTCGATTGTGAAAACGATTTTTACCCGCCCGTTCCACCGTAGTATAGAGAAAATAACTTCTTTTCCTCTAATATCGATTTTAAGTTTCACGGGAAAATATACGGATTTATGGAAAATTAATAACAGTAATAATAATAATAAAGTCCCGTATATCGTACGGTATATACGATATATATATATATATGTCACCCGGCATGTGTTTTAAATATTGTGTTTTATATTATTAATATATTATATATATAAAAAAATAAAAACGCGTATTTATTATAACTATTGCGAGTCACCCTGTGTATATATATATTACTGCGCGAAATAAAATTGAAATATTTAAGCGAATTTCGATTTAATATTATTATAATTTTCTAAACGATAAAAAACGGAGAAACTTTTATTACTCCGGAAATACGAACATAGAATTTGTTGTAGGATACGTGTTAAAACATAATTTTTTTTTTTATTAATGTATTCTCCGGCATTCGATGTGATAGTAAAAACAGAAAGTGCGTACTCACTTTTGACGTTATAACGATCAAAAATTCGATTTTCATTTTTCTTTTGTCCCCTATAAACGCGATAACATCGGTAAAAATTATAATTTCTTTTTTAAATTTTTGCGAAGACAGAATTTATGTGAAATCGTCGCGAGTTGGAGAGAATAATAGCATAAAAATTGTGTCAAATATAATATAATAATAATTATAGTTGTAGTACAGCGGAACGGACGAGTGCGGTCTCGAACGACCGCTTAGGTTCCGTGTCAACTCGTACATGTATATTTTTTTTATTCATTTTAAAACAATTTACTGCGTTTTACGATTGAAGTATACCGGAACGATATGCGGTGGTGGGTCACATGTGTCCCACATGAATTACTACGGGGTTTGCGTAAAACACAAAATCGAAAAGTTGTTAATTTTTGATCATTATTTTTTTTCGTAAGAAATTTCGCATTTTCGAAAAATATAAGACATTTCGATGTAGTAATAATAATAATTCGAAAACTGTTTTTTTATTATTATTGAAAATCTCGACGAAAAAAAAACTGTCGTGAGCAGGTGTTATTTATTTTTTTTATTACTTCATAAGAAACAAGTCCGATCGCGCGTCGATTTCCTATTACACAGCTTCGGGGAAAAAAACACACACACAAGAGTGTATGCGTCGTTCCTCGACAAACTCCGCGTATTTGTTCGAAAAAAAAAATCGTAGATAATATACTACCGCAGATGGTATTTATACGCGTTCATCCGCGGCGATCAATTTCAATTTCTGGTTTTCGTCAAATTTTACAACATTAGATATTATACGTATCAGTATTTTTTTTATGTTTATATACATATACACTGTCTGCCGATATCGCGGCTGTTATTATTAGAGAAACGATACGTCGCAAACACCACGCGCGCACGCGTTTAAAACGCCGCGCTAACAGTGAAAAGTCACACACGGAAATAGCAAAATCATTTGTAAATTGACAATGTGTTATCAACGACGACGAGGGGGATTTATTATCGTTCGCGGAATGGAAAATATTCTGAAAAAATAAATAATTTCCTATTTTCACGCCCAAAAACAGATAGAATCCGGCGAAATCCCAAAACGTTTCGTCGATGATTTTCACATTAAGAACGGAGCAAAATTCGTATAGTGTTACCCACGAGGGACGACGAATAATAAATCCGTTGTGCATTAATTCATTTAATGAGAAAAGATAAATAAACATTGTCGGAATCTGTGGTGTGTTCGGTACATCAAAACGAGCGTTGATCGAATCGCTCGAGCGCGGAGAGACGCTATATTGATATATGGATTACGTTATTATTACACACATATTATACGGTTTACCGTTTTTTCTGAAATCCCTTGGAACTTCTTAAGAATGAATGAACGGGTGAAATAGTGTACAGAGATAATATCGTGTAAAAATCGACACTGTACTTCTTTCTCCACTCGACGATGCAAAACGATATTTTCATCGATTTTCCAACCGGAACAGCCGCGTCGCACCACGGCGTGTTTCGTTTTGAACAGCGCGTCAAGAAGAAGAAAAACAATGTCGTTGTTCAATAAGTAAAATATTTGTAACGTTATTACAACTATTATTTTTCCATTCATTCATTACTTGTTTTTTTTCCTCCTCATCCTTAGCAGTCCGCCGCCGCCGGCGGAATATAATATTCTATCGCGCGCGTTTTTAATCGTAAGAAGAAAAAAAAAAAAACGTTGTGCGTTAACGACGTATCTATATATATTTTCACATCGCGCATGCCATATTGTTACATCGATATTGTATAATTTTAATAACAAATTATTCATAACGAATGTACTCTTAAACGCTTACGATAAATATACATAATATATACGAGCATATTGAACGTATGTGTCGTTGTAGTTTTTTTTTTTTCTTTCCCCGAGTTCACTTACAAAGCGCGCGGTACACACACGCCACACACCTATTTTAAATAATATTATTTGTATGACCGCCGCGTCACCGCGTTAGTAAATTCACTAGGAGAATACATAGGAGGTACCTACGACGACGAAAAAAAAACATACTCGAACGTTATAAATATTTAAAATCGATTTTCAAATTCATTTCGGTCAAGTGTCGTCGTCCACACCGATTCCGCGGCGCACGTCATACGTATTGTGACCGAACTGACAACGCGCGATATTTAGAAGAATAAAAGTTTTTTCTTTTTCATATCGTCGCCCGTATTATTATTATTATTATTATTATTATTATTATTACGTTAATATCCAATGAGCGATGTCCGTTTGTTATTAATTTATTCAAATGTAATTCATTCGACTCCGCGCGGTTGACAGCGACGGGACGACGACGATAGGAGGCGCGCGCGCACGTTCGTCGTCGCGAGGGTCACGGGTTAGCCGTTACGAATTTTTTTCTTCTTCTTTTACGTTTATTTATTAAAAAAAAAAATTTTTTTTCGCCGTCCGTTGGTCACACGCATAGAGGCGGCGGTGTCACGGTCTATTTCTATTAGTTTTTATTTGTATCGTAGGCGAACGAGGAACGAATTATCGGTTGGAAAAAATAGAAAAAAAAGTACACCGATTAATATTATTATTATTATACACATACCCTGTATATATTTCACAACACTTTGCAAATCAAAAACAATAGTGTATTCACATAAAATACCACCGAAAATAGGGGGTGGGGAAAAAACGAAATAAATAAATATATATATATGTACCAAAACTAAATAACAGTGTGTGAGAGAGCTACTCTCTGTTTTATATATATATACACGTGTGATTCGAAAAACACCGAAAAATCTATATAATAATAATAATAATAATAATAATAATAATAATAATAATAATAATAATAATAGTAATAATAATAGAATTACATATATAAAACGGCGCAAAAACGGTATTAAACATAAAATATTATAATAATTAGGAGAGGCTATATGCTTTTGCGAGTTTCGTTTTATTACCCATTCCCCCATCACAAATAGTTACAAATTGCGTTAAATTACACACACACACACAAATATACACATAAAATATAGGTAACTTATCATATTTTGTGTAATATATATATATTAAACAATAATAATAATGTGTAAAATATATAAACTTAAAATAGATAATAATAATAATAATAATATATTATAATGAGTTGTGTTTCTTTTTCTGTATAAAATTCAAGTCCGTACCTACGTAAAATTATAAACAATACACGCTATTTATTATATTAAATACGATAAATATTATTTCATTTTGTATAGGCGGTTTTTTTTTTTTTTTTAAGCGATTTTTCAACAGACAAAAATTATTATTACAACGCGTATTAATTCGAATTCTTTTCCCCTCAGTTATATTATTTTGTACGTTTGAATTTAGAATTTTAACGATTTGAAACGCGTAAATTACCGGGTTGAAAACGCTCGCGATATTATTTACAATTCAGAAGAGGAAGAAAAAATTAACGAAACTGACACGCGGAATAATTTTGTATATTTATAAGAGTATACAGTCCGTACGGTATAATAAAAATGAAACGAAAATTTCCGTCTGTCCCTGGATAACGTTTAAAACGTCAGAATTACTTGTACAGCACATTATAAAAATGTTATGATAATATAATCCTATAAGAATTTTTTTTTTTTACACAAATTGCGTATTTTCTGAGATCTCGTCGAGTAATATTTAAAAGTGTTGATCAGTCTTAAAAAAAAAAAAAAACAATATAACCTGTTTTTTCTTCTTCAATACACTACAATTGATTTAGTTATTATTATTATTATTAATCGGTATTAATTCAAATTCTATAAACTAAGTAGGTACGTAACTTATTATAATATCATCGCAGTAATTGAGATAATTTTAGTTTGTTGTAAATTCAATTTTTTTTTTTTTTTTTTACAAACCATAATCATTTTTTTTTATAATCTAAGTGAATACAATAATAATAGTAGTAATAATAATAATATTTGGTCCATTAATATTTACATACGAGTTGTTTTGATACTAAATAATAATAATTATATACGTGTATAATATATTGTACGAAATAGAAAAAAAAATACAGCGGTAATTTTACCTATCTGTTTATAATATATAGAAAATATAGTATACGTAAAGAAAAGTACAAGGTGTTTTCTTGTTGATTACACACAATATAGAAAATATTTAATTATATAAATATACTTTTAAAAATGGACTAACATCGTGTAATATATTATAATATTTTCGAATTAATCGTTAAATTTTTATCACACGAGTGATAAATGAATGCGCACAGTGCATAATAATCAAAATTTTTGCTTATATATTATGAAAAAAAAAAAAAAAATTGATTTTTAACGTTACAATCGTCTGCTGTATAAAACTAAGCCAATCGTACATAAATATTTCTTCTTCATCTACGTATATACATATTATTATAAACGGGTTTGAAATTTTAAAGAACACAATCGATTGACATACATATGAATTCAAAAATCGGTCCATCCGGTGTATAATAGACAAATGCGTTTTGAAAAATATGTGAATTACTCGTATTTTATGATGGTGTATAACTCTCGCGCGCGCACGCGCGCGTAGTTTTAAAACCCTTATTTTATCCTTTCACTACTATATGAAATAAAAACAGTTTTTAAATGATAAACGAAAAAAAATGTACAGTTTAATTTTCAGAAAATCCGAAATAATAAAATATATTCTTCTATTATATATTATATGAATAATACCCACGGAAACGTTATATTAGAATATATGTTCAAAGATCACAATTACAATATTATTTAGAATATGAAAACATAATACACAATGCATATTATTATGTATTTATTTAAAGCTCGAGTTTGGTTATTTTATAATAAATATAACTATGTATTTTTTTTTTAATAATAATAATATTTATATAATTACGTTTAATCGAAAATATCTTTGGGATTTAGCTCTTCAAATCACAGCCAATTAGTGAAACTCTGTAGGGATTTCTTCTTTTTTTTTTTTTTTTTTTTTTTGGTTCTTTGCGTGTAAATGTTTTAAAAAAAAAATAATATTATATCTACGCAGTAAATCTAATGTATATTTCTACCAATCTTTATGCCGATAAATAAAAATAGTCTATCTTTTTATTATTATTATTATTATTATTATTATTGACTAGTAACACGAAATATAATTAGAAACTGAATAATATCGACGATTAAAATAAATACATAAAAGATGGCAATTACTGTTTAAGGACTATAGGACAAAAGAAAATCAACCACGGACGAAAAATAATCAAACTGTTGAAATCGTTGTTAATCGTCATTTTAAACCGCTAAAAAATGTAAATAATTAATTTCAATATATTTTCGAATAATTTTTTATTCTTCTAAAACCGTACAGGTACGTGTAATTTGTATTTAAAATAAAATAATATTAAACGTTTCGCTTGTGACTACGCGTAGAAACGGGGAAAAAAATTGTATGCGAGACAAAATCGAGGAGAATAAAAAAACGCGGATTATCCCATCGGAACGAATAAACTCGTCGAACAAGAGCAGCAAAAGCAAACAGACGGATAGATAAATAGACTTTTTTTTAAGCGATAACAAAATATAATTATATACACTGCACAGCAGCACACTTATTACGTAATTTTTTGATTATCGTCTGCGCGGTTTATCATATTATAAATTACAACAACAACAACAATAATAATAATAATAATAATAATAATAATAATAATAATAATAATAATAATAATAATAATAAAACATATTAAAATAAATGAATTAATTTTTATAGGATCATGTCGATGATAAACGCGAGAGAAACACACGTTAACGACGAAGTGTATATAATATTATATAGTAGTAATATAGGGTCAATAATCACATCGAATCGTCCCTGTCGCGTGGTGATTAAAATATACATTTTTTTTTTTATGATCTATACATAATTATAAAATAAATATATATATATATATATATATATATATTAGAGAACACGCGTTTCTTTTTTTTACATTTCAACGTTTTTTCGAATTAAAAATACGATATTATTAACACGAACACCAACGCGGTTATACAATAATCTTTGGTTTTCTTTTTAAATAGCTTTTTATAATATTATGATTATTTATCTATAAATTAACAACAACAACAAAAAAAAAAAAAATTAAAATTAAACGATTCCAAAAATAAAATAATAATAATATCAAACAACTACAACCTCGCAAAATATTATAACTATTTTAAAATAAAATCTTAAAAAATCAACAAAAAAATATTAAATAAATAATAACTACAAAATATAAGATGTGGTATGATCCACCTGTTTTGTCTAACGTTACTGCACAATGGTAGATATTATCGATAATAATAATAATAACAATAATAATAATAATAATAATAAATAAATAAATCATATCGAAAATAACAATCGTAAAATTATAAAATGCGAAAACACAACAATCGGTGGGAAAATCGTGATTAAAGATGATGGTTCGAGGTTGTAAATAATATTTTTCTCGTTATATATATATATATATATATATATGGTAACATGATACGTGTCTTGAATCCTTAGTAGTCCTGTTCGAAGGAAAACAAAAAAAAGGAAATGGAAAAATGAAAACTGCGATTTCTCTTTGTCTCTGATACACACACACACGCATATATATATATATATATATATGGATTTCCTGTAAATCAAAAAATAATTACAAACGTGAGTTATACGGCGCGCAAAACAGAAAAATACGTTTTTCTTTTTTAAGCGCACGACAATTATCTGCGCGTGGAATTTTTTTGTTTTTGTTTTTTTTTTGCAGAATAATCGATCACGCGTAATAAGAATTTACTTAAAAAACAGTGTCTCAGTGGCGCCAATTTAAAATAGTGCCGCCCAGTAACGCACCCAGGATTTTTTCAAGGGGGGGGGGGTCTAAAAAACTACATTATGAAAAACAAAACTTTTAATAGATAATAAAAATAGATTATATATTATAATAATATAATATAATCAATAAATTGTTAACACCTGGTGTTATCTATATCGTATGCGAAATTTTAACAGAAAAATATGAAAGTTGTATCAGAATTTGGATTTTCATCTATAAATGTAATACTATTGCACTAGTCAAGGGGGGGGGGAGGTCCGGACCCGGAGTCCATCCCCTTGGGTGCGCCACTGGTGCCGCCGTATTTTTAACCAGGCCAAATCGTATTTTCACGAGGACACGGGAATGATGACGATCTCGTGTTTTATGAATTTATAGTAGTAATAGCGCTCCACGGAAATAAACTCCTAAAATGCGATATTTTTCGTAAAATTTGTACGTTACTTAAATGTAAATTTGCATTCTACGCGTTTATCTGTACCGTACGGTAATGCGCGCGTATTATTAATTTTAATTTTAATAATAATAATAATAAAAGAGAGGTGTAGTCACGTCAAAGTCAATGATTTAAAAAAATATGGCCGCCAATACCATTTACGACATGAACCCACCAAACGGCGGTACCCTCCCCCTCCCATCTGCACAATGCTTAAAATCAGGGGCGTATTTAAATTTTTTTCGGGAGAAGGGGGGAACAGGCCGGAGTTTCGAGTTGAGTTATTTCTAAATTCCAATCCTTAAAATTAAGAAAAAACTACCCCGAATTCTCAACGTATCAAAAAAAAAAAAAAAAGAGAATTTAGTCCGTGTGCAAACGATAAAAGCGTTGTTGTGATAATATTTTTTATAACAAAAACATTACGTCTTACGGAAATTTCGGAGGAAACGACGGGAATGAATTGCCCCCACCCCCCCCCACGTCACCATAAATACGCCCCCGTATAAAATAAAAATAGAAAAAAAAATCATTATTACCCGGTGGTGGTGGTGGTGAAGCGTTTTTCACACGTACCGAACCCTCTTCGGGCCGTGCGTGTCCGCCGCGGCATTAGGAACGATGTGTTTCAGGTGTAGTGTCGTGATCCCGTCGGCCGCCATCGCGTCCAGTTTACGGTTTCTGACCAACCGGACCGTCAACCGCGGACAACCGTCTTCGTCCTCGCCGACGCCGCCGCCGCCGCCGCCGCCGCCGCCGCCGCCGCTCCTCACGTAACTCGTGTAATTGTTGTCCCGCCCGTTGCGCCGGATTACGATTTTCGGCAATTTCCGAATACGTTCCCCGTTACAAACGCCGCCGCCGGTGCTATTGCCACTCGCACTGCGACCAACGCTGTTGTTACCGCCTACGGTGTCGTGTTCGCCATCGTTTTTCGACGGACTCGCCGCGGCCCTCTGTAACACCAACCGCCTGACGCTCACTACCGACTTGCGGCGCGACGTCGTCATCGATTCGCAAGCCGCCGCCGCCGCCGCCGCCGCCACTCGCCATTCGCCCGGCGTCCGCGTCAGCCTGACTTCCACCTTGGCCGGGCCCAACTCGAGTTTCGTGTCCGTGCCCGCGGTCCCTCCGTTCCGATCGCCGTCGTCCCGGTGATTCAAATTGAATATCCTGCCCCAGGGCAACTGCACCTTGATCTTGAATTTCGTCGGCGCTCGGACGGCGGCCGATCCGTCGCAATCGCCGCCGTCCACGCGTGGTGGTCTTTCCGCCGTCGCGTTGCGCTGCTCGTCGCCCGCCGCCAACCACTGTTGTTGCAGCCGTCGCCGTCGCCGTCGCCGTTTTCTCCGTCTCGTCAAGTTCGTCGTCGTGCCACGTTTACGACGGCCCATCAACAAACGCGTGTTGAACTTGTCTCTGACGCGGCAGCACGCGCGCGCCGCCTTGGCCAGTCTCGATATCGTCTTGTGCAACACGTTCTGGTACTCGTTTTCCAACGACTTGTCCCAATACTCTTCCGCGCCGTCTCCGTGCTCCGGCGTTTCGCATTCCGAACCGAATCCGTCGAACGGCGGCGACGGCATCGGCGTGCGTTCGTCGCACTCGTTTTCCGCCACATCCGCCGCCGTCAGCGTTTCGTCGTCGTCGTCACGACGTCGTCGCCGTTCTTCTTCACGTTCGTCCGCGGAGAACGCAAGCTCTGTGTCGGCTACGCGCGTTTGTCCGCCGTCGAAACCAACGTTCTCTACGACCACTTCGTCCGAACGCGAAGAAACCGTTTCGAGTGCGGCTGCGTTCAATTCCTCCGGATCGTCCGACAACGGCGGCGACGATTGCTTTCTGTACGTTACGACGACAACACCCGTACTCGGCCACGGTCTATAGGTACCTAACCTATAGGAATTGTTTCGTTTCTTGAGAACGTTTCTCGCGATAAACTTTTCGCTTTTTGCCACGTTTTGTTTCTTGTACGGCGGCGCGACAACAGTGGACTGTTCGTCGAAAACGTTTCTCTTCGTCATACTGTTATTACGGCACTTCAATACGAATTTTACTCTCGGTAACGTCGCGTCGTCGGCAACGCGTTCGGCGGTGTTCTCGAAACGTCCGCCGTCATTCGTTTGGGAAACATCGTTTACCACGGATAACGTTAGACTTTCATTAGTCGTCGAACAATCGTCAACGGTTTCGTCGGAACGTTGTTGGCCCGCCGCCGATTCAACGCGATCCGTTGGTCCAGAACTAATCGCCGAGTTTTCAGTCTCGGAAATTCCGCTGAAACGTTCTTGACGCGTATGTTCAACGCGATTTAGTGAACCCGTCGATTCCTCGACTTCGAGAATATCATCTTCGAATTCTCGTTCGCGGGTAACTTCGACGTCATTTAACGAAGTCGGTCTTGTATTAATCGAATCTACAGCCTCCATCGTGTCTTTATCGTGTTCTCGATATGTCATACGTTCCTCATAATTTAACGGATTAAATTCAGGACCAGTTGAATCCTCAACTCCGGGAATACTTTTGGTGTCTTGGTGGCCTGTAAATTCAAAGTCATTTAATGCAGCACGCTGAGAATCAACTGAATCTTCAGATTTAATCGTGCCGTTATGATGTTCTCGATATGTAGGGGATTCGATGTGATTTAATGAACAAGTTGGACCTTTAACTTCGACCATATCGTTAGAATCTTGTCGGTCGATAAATTCATCGTCACTTAACGAACTAGATTCAGAATCAATCGAATCGTCAGCTTCGATCATGTCAAAATAACGTTCATGATGTGTAGGCTCAACATCGTTCATTGAATTACATTCGGAACTACTGGAATCGTCAACATCAACCACGGCTTTTAAATCCTTTTCGTCGGTAAATTCAACGTCATTTAATGAATTACGTTTAGTATCGATGGAATCATTAGCTTCATTCATATCATAATGTTCTTGATGTGTAGGTTCGCCTTCATCAAATGAATCACATTCGGAACTACTGGAATCGTCAACATCAACAACGGCTTTTAAATCTTTTTGGTCGGTAAATTCAACGTCATTTAATGAATTACGTTTAGTATCGATGGAATCATTAGCTTCATTCATATCATAATGTTCTTGATGTGTAGGTTCGCCTTCATCAAATGAATCACATTCGGAACTACTGGAATCGTCAACATCAACAACGGCTTTTAAATCTTTTTGGTCGGTAAATTCAACGTCATTTAATGAACTACGTTTACTATCGATGGAATCGTTAGCGTTATTCATATCATAATGTTCTTGATGTGTAGGTTCGCCTTCATCAAATGAATCACATTCGGAACTACTGGAATCGTCAACATCAACAACGGCTTTTAAATCTTTTTGGTCGGTAAATTCAACGTCATTTAATGAACTACGTTTACTATCGATGGAATCGTTAGCGTCATTCATATCATAATGTTCTTGATGTGTAGGTTCGCCTTCATCAAATGAATCACATTCGGAACTTCTGGAATCGTCAACATCAACAACGGCTTTTAAATCTTTTTGGTCGGTAAATTCAACGTCATTTAATGAACTACGTTTAGTATCGATGGAACCGTTAGCGTCATTCATATCATAATGTTCTTGATGTGTAAGTTCGCCTTCATCAAATGAATCACATTCGGAACTACTGGAATCGTCAACATCAACAACGGTTTTTAAATCTTTTTGGTCGGTAAATTCAACGTCATTTAATGAACTACGTTTACTATCGATGGAACCGTTAGCGTTATTCATATCATAATGTTCTTGATGTGTAGGTTCGCCTTCATCAAATGAATCACATTCAAAGCTACTGGAATCGTCAACATCAACAACGGTTTTTAAATCTTTTTGGTCGGTAAATTCAACGTCATTTAATGAACTACGCTTAGTATCGATAGAATCGTTAGCGTCATTTATATCAAAATGTTCTTGATGTATAGGTTCGTTTTCATCAAATGAATTACATTCGGAACTACTGGAATCGTCAACGTCAACAACGGGTTTTAAATCTTTTTGGTCGGTAAATTCAACGTCATTTAATAAACTACGTTTAGTATTGATGGAATCGTTAACCTCATTCATATCATTACAATGTTCTTGATATGTAGGCTCGACATCACTTAATGAATTACATTCAGTGTTAATCGAGTTATGAGTATCGATAATTTTATTCAAATGTTCTTGATGTGTAGGTTCGACGTGATTTAATGAACGAGTTGGACCTTCAATTTCAACGATATCTTCAGTATCTTGTTCGCGAGTAAATCCGACGTCGTTCACTGAATTACGTTCAATATTAATTAAATCCTTAACCTCATTCGTATCATTAAAACGTTCTTGATTTGTAGGTTCAACGCGATTTGGTGAATAAGTTGAATGTTTAACCTCAATGACAGTACTGATATCTTGTTGGCAAATAGATTCAACGTCGTCATTCAATGAACTAGGTTCAGAATTAATTGAATCTTCTTCGATTATTTCGTTAAAATGTTCTTGATGCGTAGAATCGACGTGATTTAGTGAACTACATCCAGAACTAGTTGTATCTTTTTGATCGGTAAATTCGACGTCATTCAATGAGGTGGTGATAAGTTCAGAATTAATTAAATCTTTCTCAATAATTCCGTCAAAATGTTCTTTTTGCGTAGAATTGACGTGATTTAGTGAACTAGTTAAATCTTCAACATCAACAATACGTTTGGAATTTTGTTGACGTGTAAATTTCGTATGTCGTAATGAACCAGACAAATCAGAACTAGACGAATCCTCAACTTCCGAAAATTCATTAAAATACTCTCGACGTGCAGATTCGAAGGGATCTGATGAACTAGAATCAGAACTAGATGAATCCGCAATGTCATTGGAGTTTTCTCGACGTGTACGTTCGACATTATTGAGTAAACAATGAAATCCGGTATTATAATTTTGCCTGAACTTTTCATCGGGAGGTTTATCTGTAGTTTTCAATTTGAATAAATCATATTCGATATTTTCATGCGTTTTATTCGCAGTGTCACCTTGAACTATGTCGATTGTTCTGTTACCTACAGTTTGCACATTGTTTTGATTTATTATCTCTATTTCGTTTTGTTTAAAGTACTCGGGTTTTTGTTCTTTAAACGTGACATTATTGTTTTCATACGTTGCGGTTTTCTTAGGAATATATAAATAGTTGTCATTCTTACTCGACGTGTGTTCAACCGATTTTTTTATGTTGTACTCATCCGATTCATTGTTTTTCGTTTCTTCTGACATCTGATTTTGTCGCGAAGTGATCGACATCAAACGGGAAGTCGAATTATTTACAAACTCTTGAAGTAAAATGACATTATTGGTTTCTTCGAACGATTCGCCAGGATCATCGCGACACTTTGCCCCTTTGCAATCTTTGTGTGAAATACTAGAGTTGTTCGTTTTTAAATTCAGATTTCCGACATTTTCAAAACTTTCAGAAACATTACATTTGTCGTCATTTTGGTCTTTAAAAAAATCCGAGTCTTTTTCAATGTTTAAAGTTTTTAAATTATCGAAGAAATTTTCAAAAATATTCTCAACTTCGACATTGATATTGGCGTTTGAAGTTTCGTCGTTACCGTTATTGAGATTGATTTCTTCGGCATGGTCATTCCGAGTATTAAAATTATTGTGACGCGTTTCTAGGTTAAACTTTACTCGTTCAGTGTTGGTAACATCGAAAATATCGTCGATTTTATTATTTTTATTTTCAGTTTCAATTATATTACTAAACCGCGTGTTACCATTACAATCAATGCCGGAGGAGGATTCCTGAATTTGAGATTCTTTATGAACAACGCTTAAAGCGCTAATGAAATTTGTTTCTTTTTGTATTTCGTTTTCTGTGCCGTTACGTTCATAACTGTATTCGATATTTTTCCTGTTTTTATTTGTACACGTTTCCACGGGACTAGTTGGTTTTTGGACGTTGGAACTATTAGAACACTCCATATCGAAATTTCGTATAATCCTCGTTTCGAAATCAAATTCGCGCATTTTTTCTAAATTCTGCGTTTCGTACAAATCACTATTGCTGTTTTCTACTTCGAAAATATTTCTATTATGAATACGGCGGCCAACAACATTTCCCGTATTTTCACAATGAAACGCCGATTCGTACGTAATTTTGACGTTCCGTAATTCGCGGTTTGCATTCGCGGTTTCGTTCGTGTTCTCCTGGCTCGTATTCGAATTGGTTTCAAAAATGTTACTCGTACCGTCAATGTTTTCAAAATCATCCGTTCCACTTGACCGTTTTTGCGCAACGTCAGACAAATCATGGACATCGATGGAACGATGATTATCCATCACTGTTTCTTTGGACTCTTCGATAATACGTCTCTTATTGTTTACAAACTCGAAATCACGGTAATCGAAACTACTATTTTTGTCTCTACTCGGCATTTCACTACTACTGATATCCGATGTATTATTATCGTCACGGCCCGAGTCAAAAGAACGTTTTATTAATTCGGTTTGATTCGTAAAATTCGTATTGTCCGCTTGTTCCGGGCCGTCTTGTTCGGCGACGTCGCGATTCGTATCGAGAACAGTGATATTGAAGTGCGCGTTTTTTTCACAATTCTCCGTATCGCAACGAACGTTTTTATTATTTCGCAGTTCAAACTCGTTTTCCACATCGCGACGATAATCGAAATTCGGGTTTTCGCCGCCGCCGTTTTGTTTTTGCAGTCCCGACGATACGACGCCTTTGTCTTTGTCCCCGTCGAAATAGTTTTTAATTAAATAACTCGACTGGAAATTACACTGGAAAGGCAGCGTCGCGTTATTATTGTCCGACGTCTGCAGCAGTGGCGTATTGCCGTTGGACGTAGTATTATTGCCGTCGGTCGAAACGCCGGCGGATGTATTTATGTCGTGTTCGCCGATTTTCTCTTTAATCGTTTCTTCCAGACATTTGTCCACGATGTCTTCGTGAAAAGATTTACTGGGGGGCTCCTCGTTATTGCAGTGCATGTCGAATCCAAACGACGTTTCGAACTCGTCCAAAGTGTCTCGATATTTTTGATCGTTCGTCTTCGCGTTGTTACCCAAACAACAATTCAGAAAATCGTTCGAGTTGATTTTCTCGTTCCCAATAATGACGTTCATTTTGTCCGCGATTAAATTACAACAGTCCGCATTCGCCGCCCGCGGCGGTAACTTTCCCCCGCCGTCCTTGTTGTCGCGGTGCTGCTGCTGGTGCTGGTGCTGGTGGTGGTGGTGGTGGTGGTGGTAATTCTCCGGCTGCACGTTTGGCTTCGGTATCGATGATGCACTGCGGTGGTTTTCAGGCGTACTCTTGAATTGCGTAATCTCTACGTCGCACTGGACGACCGCTGCGGACGAATCGTTTGAATTGCCTTTCAATACGAATTTCTCGGACCAAACGTCGAACTGCTGATGGTTCAACAGCTGCGCGTTATTATTGTATTTCGATTTCAGATCCGTCGCTCCGTTATTGAAAAGGCTCGTCGTCTGGTGGTTGCCACGTAATAAAATGTTATTATTATGTCCGGCGGTTTTGTCGTTGTCGTTTTCGGCGGCGGCGGCGGCGGCACACGGCGGCGGATGATTATTGTTCCCGCCGCCGTATTTCGATTTTTGTTTAATAACCGTGTATATCTGACTCGGGTCTCGTATTATGGGTTTGACGACATTGAGTTTAGGCGGAACCGGCATCGGCGCCAACGGTTCTTTTTCTTTGAAACTCGGCAATCCTACGATATCAGACTTGTTGTTATTGTTATGATTATCGTTTTTCACAACATTAATTGTCGTTTCGACGACTCCGGTAACCGATTTGGATTCGGCCAGGTGTTCGAAAATCGAACCGTCGGTCCGGTTCTCGTTATCGTTGGACGACAACTTGTTTTTGAATTGCATGTACTCGTGGTGTGACACGCCGCTGCCGTTGCCGCCGCCACCGCCGCCGCCGTCGTCGTCGTCGTCGTTGTTCATAACGACGGACAGTTCGAAACCGTCACTGAAATCGGGTATTCGATTGTTCAACGTGAAAACGTTTCGCGAGTGTGTGGACGATTGCGTACTATTTACTACGGGTTTCGAAAACGATATATCTTTTACGGCGAGCGGCGACGTTTCGTTTTTAGGTTTCGCGCCGTGGTCGTTACGACGATTCGCATTATTCGTTTCGTCTAACGAAACCATTTGATTCGGAAACAACGGACTGCAGTGAATTACGTTATTGTTGTTGTTGTTGTTGTTAGACGACGTATCGACGATTGTCTTTTTACCGGCGGAATGATTTTCGAAGGTGTCGATAAAATTCCATCCGTCAAAAAACGAATCGTGATGGTTGCTCATTTTACTGTTTACCGTCAAATCCATACACGGCACGACGTTATCTTTCCATTGGGTCGACACTATTTTCTCCGGGTTCATATTGTTGTTGTAATTATTACGATTCCTGTCGTACGGTATCGTACAAGAAGACGACGATTCCATGGCTATACCGGCAGCAGTGTTTTTCATAATTTTATCGAGATCGTTCGATATGTTCCAATTCATGTTTTCGAAATCCGGTTGCGTCGACACTTTATCGTGTTTGCTTTTATCACAACCACCGCCGATCCTCTGTATGACGCTCTCGTGAAATCCGTTGTACTCTTGCCTGTGCACGTGCGGCGATACTATGACCGGGAAATTTCTATTGCCCGGATCCATTTGTTGTATCGCGTGTTGCTGATGATGGTGTTGGTGGTGATGATGTTGGTGGCTATTCGAAACGCTCGAGTGGTAATTATTGTTTGCGTTCAACGATTTATTGCCGTACTGATCGTTGATAATGCCGCCGTCGCCGTCGGTCGGTTTAACGGATGCGTGGTGTTTTTCGAACGCGAACGGATTGCCTCTGGACTCGTCGGTAAGCGAAGAAAAGTCCAACGGTTTCATAATAACGCTATGATCGTACAATGACATGTTCAAATGTTGTTCTTGGCCGGAGGAACTCTGATCCAGATTCCACGGCGTTGCCGTTGTCGTAGCCGTCTCCTCGCCGATGTTCAAACACTTTTTCGTCATATTCTCGACGATACACGACGAGTTGACAATACCGTTGTTGGATTTCACGACGGTCGATGACTTTTGACTGTCGTTCGAGACGCGAGAATGAATCCTGCTGCTGGGTACGACGGAATCGTTATCGTAACCGGTTTTATCGATGGCGGCGGAAGGTTCGATGATACATTTGCCTCCCGTTGTATGATGTTGCAAACCGAACATCTGTTGATGACTCTGCAGTGCGGTATTATTATATTTCGACGGGTCTTTGACCGAATTGTCGACTGACCGAATGCTGTTCGTCTGAGTGATTTGTCCCGTATACGACGCCGTGCCGAAAGATACGCCTTCGTTCTCCTGCGATTTACTGAGGTTGAAAATTTTGTCGGCTAACCGTTCGATCAGATCCGTAGACGAAATGTCAGCGTTCTTTTTGCCGTACCAAGCGACCATTCCGTCGAAATTCACGCTGTAACTCTTTTCCGACTGGCCACTATTACTGCTCGTCTCCGACGAAGGTTTCTTCTCGCTGATGAACGGTTTAATAATACCCGTTTCCCGTTTCGTGTAGTCGAGTGGCTCGAAATTCGGTTTCGACAACAACGGTGTTGCTGTCGCGGGTTTCGTTTTATTGTGCAGCGCGGAATCGATATCGTTCGTTTCCGCGTTATTGACAATCATCGGGTTTTGATTTACTTTTAATACTTTTTCTAGGTGTTCGTAGGACACGGCGTTTAATTTCTCTTGGACCTTGGTCAACGCGTCTCCCTCCAGCGTCATACAATCGAGCACCACGATCGGTGGTGCCGCGGCGGTCTCCGGCGGTTTTTCACCGATTTCCTCTTCTCCTTCGTCCCACGTGGCCAGGAACTCCCTGACGTTTAAATTGCTTTTCGGCGAATTTCGCGACGCGATTTGATGGCATTTAATAAACGGTTCGGTGGGTCTTTGCACGTCCGCGTAAGTGTAAGGAGAAGGCAACACAGCGACCGATTGAGCGTTATTGTAGTAGTATTGTTGTAGTAGAGTCGTTGACGGCGAACTCTGATCGTTTTGTGACGAAATCATTGGCGACGGTAGTAACCTGGAGTCGTGTTCGCGTGACACGTATTCGGACGTACCGTTGTTGTTGTTCTTCAACTGACCGTGATGGTAAATGGGAGGAGATCGGTGATAATCGTGCACGTCCGCCGGAATGATCGACGGCGGAGTAACGTACGAATCGTACGGTCTGTGCGTAACGCCGGCGGGATTAGAATACGGGTGGTGGTTGTGGTGGTTGTTGTTGTTGTTGATACTCTGATGATAATTCGGGAACCGTTGATAGTTATTCTTGTCTCTGCCGAAGTCATGCGGCGACATCAGGCCGGAGTGCCGGCCGACGGCGGCCGCCGGTCGCAGTCTTTCGGCCGCCCCCCACGTCGGGTTGGCGACCGGCGGAATCCACAAGTTATTATTATTATTATTATTATTATTATTATGATTATTATTAACGGGAGGACAATAATTTGTGTTGTTCAAATACGATCCGCCGCTATACTTCTGTTGATAATAGTTTTGCGTGTCGTATTTAATTGGCGGCGGTATGGAATCGTTTGGAATGTACGGTAGGAACTGTTCGGCGGCCGCCGTGGCGACGGAGCACGCAGTCTTCAATGTCTTTTTCGTTTTGTTAGATCGATTCAATTGTTGGACCGCGGGTCGCACCGGGTTGTACTGCAGCGACGACGGTTGCGACGGAGAAGTTTTCGGAATGTTCTGCGACGACCTGAGCCGACAACACGGTTGCCGACAACATTGCGGCGGCGGCACGTTCTGCTGCTGCTGCTGCTGCTGCTGTCCATAAATGTTCGCCGGGGGTATATATTGATTAGCAGTCGGCGGCGGTGGCGGATGGTACGAAGTGGGAAAGTCGAGATTATAATATCTGGAATGAAAGCCGTACAAGTGTTCGAGTCGGGGATTTGAAGTCCACGGCGGGTACACCACCGGCGGCGCGGCGGGTTCCGTTGACATGAGCGAGGAGGAGTTTTGGTGAATCGGCGCGACGACATTGTGAGGCGGAACGTGGACGGATGGACAGTTCGGAGTTCCGTAATTGATCTGACCATCTCTCAAGCTGTTTAACATAACTCCTCCCTCCGACGATGATCTACACAAAAGCTGTTGGGGGAAAAAAATCGAAATAAAAATACCATTTCCGATGACACGAATTTTTTTATTGAAACACCGTGTAAATTATATATATACAGTGCGATCACGATTTAAGGTAACACTTAATATCTCAGGTGGATGACCTCGTATTTATATGGGGTTTTCGGGAGGTGATAGGGAGTACCTAAATACATATTTTCAGATAAATTTTTAACACTTTTGGTCTGCGTATGCGCAATACAACTTACATTTTTTTAAACGGTAACACTAATTTTTTCTACATATTCGGATAGATTATTATTTTTTAATCATTTTTTGTATAAAAAGTTTTTTTCTATTTATAAAACTGACCAAGTTAGAGTAAGTCAAAATTTCGATTTATGCACAATTCGTTTTTAATGAAATTTTCATTTATAACCACTGGAAATGCACTGGAAAAACCAGCGCTGGTCACTAGAATGAATAGGTACCTAGAGTATGTGATGATTTTTGTTCAGTAAACTGCTATAATAATAATACGATTACAATCTTAAGTTTAAACTATTTTTATAGTGGAATTTTGTTTTATTTTACAACAGCTCTAATAACGATAGATAAATCAGATAATGTAATTATTAAGGTACCAGCTAAATAGCTTAGTTTGATGAAAAATATTTTAAGACGACTGGAATCATGTTTAGAACATAATGGCGAAAACTTGAACAATTCATACGATACATTTATTTAATACGTTTTATTTTTTATTATAATATTAATATTACTATTATCATTATAACTATTTTGTTATACATTTAATTAATACAGTTGACGAAATATCATACACTAAAAATAATGTTTAATTATTTTACACCTATTTTATTATTTCCAGTGGTTACAAATGAAAATTTCATTAAAAACGAATTATGCATAAATCGGAATTTTGACTTACTCTAACTCGGTCAGTTTTATAAATGGAAAAAAACTTTTTATACAAAAAATGATTAAAAAATAATAATCTATCCGAATATGTAGAAAAAAATTAGTGTTACCGTTTAAAAAAATGTAAGTTGTATTGCGCATGCGCAGACCAAAAGTGTTAAAAATTTGAAATTTATCTGAAAACATGTATTTGGGTACTCCCTATCACCTCCCGAAAACCCCATTTAAATACGAGGTCGTCCACCTGAGATATTTAGTGTTACCTTAAATCGTGATCGCACTGTATATATATATTTTTTTTTTATAATGTTTTATATTTCGATGTATTGGCCGTTAAACGAGTAGGGGAAAAAAACGAATCCTTCGCGAAATGATTATTGCGCGATTCCGACCGTGTGCAGCTCGGAACACGGTAGAATAGTATATCGACGACGACCATATTGGATCGTCATCGCTATAACCATCTAACACACTGGTTCTTAACCGGTGGTCCATGGACCCCTTAGGGGTCCGTAGATGGTTACTCGGGGGTCCACGGAGTGGCTGTGAATTTTTAACCAAAATAACCCAAAATTAAATTTGTAGTATTATGATTTATCATTAAAAAATAATTAAAATTAAAATTTTATTTATTTATTTATATATATTTTTTTTTTTGGTGGGGTCCGTGATTATATTTTATACTTCAAAGGGATCCATGGACCAAAAAAGGTTAAGAACCTATGATCTAACATATATGGATGGTCAATACATCGGTGTATTCCACAATCGGATTACGTTTTATTCGTATACGTTATATATATAAATTATAATCTTATAATTTTTTTTTTTTAAAAAAAAATAAAAATATTTTCAACGGCCACTATTACGCGAGATGCATACGAAAACATATTTCCCTCCCTAACTCTCAACACTATATTATAACTTCACATTGTTTCAAAAACGATTTCTATCGTTATTTTACATTTTTATACGTATAACGTTAATATTATATTCCTATATATATAATATCGTAAGTTTTTGGCAATAAAAAAACACACACACACACACACGGGTCATTCGGACAAAAGTGTTTTCAATATAATATTATTATCTACGTTTCCGTTTCTATGGAACAATCGATAAACATAATAACATAACCCTATTCTCCCCGTGTATTAAACCCCCTTCAGACCGAAATGCGAGCGTATGAAATAATAATAATAAAACACACACACACACATATTTTTATTCAAATAAAATCGTCATTATATAATATTGTGTTGTTATTATATGAATAATAAATTCGTATACAACGCCGTTTTTTTTTTTATGTGTGTGTGTGTGTGTGTGTGAATCGAAACGACCTACTACTATATAGGAAATCATGAAATATAAAAATATTAAATTGATATACACAATCGAAAAACACTAGAAAATTTTATCGAATAAAAAACAGTTCGAGAAACAATCATTTTTATTACACGTTATGTTTTTGGGCTATAAATTACAACGAAAAAATTAATATGTTTTAACGCGTACAGAATCCGGATGTTGTTGTCGTTGTGACTCGTCTGTTCGAAGAGAAAAACTGTTCGATATTATCACCCGATTACAATAAAATAATCAATATAAATTATAATTTTGAACTGTCTACAATAATATTCTAACGGGTTAATCATTTTCGAACGATTTCAATAAACGTTTAACAAAAGATTAACGTCGATTTACGTATACGATACGCGTGTGCAGTAGATACAAGCGCGCATAAAATTTTGTACATTTTTTTTTCATCTGTTAAAAAACCCGATCATATACAGTTAAACAAATAATATAAATTTAAATGTTTACCGCCAACTGTGGCCTAATAATTGCGAGCGTGAATAAAATTTTAAAATTCAGATAGGTATAAAATATGTTATGCGCACAATAATAATAATAATAATAATAATAATAATTGACTACGACGTCTGACTAGTTTTTTTTTTTTCAGTTTAAATGTAATATGAAATTTTCAAAAAACGTTTACGTTGTTATATTATTACGTTTCGAACGATTTTCGCATTATATTTTTGACGGTAAAATACAACAAACAACACATTATACACCTAAATATGACTATCTAGTATTTAAATATACAAATATTGCTTTAAACAAAAAAAAAGTAGTAATAATAAAAACTATAAATTAATATAAAATAAATAAATAGTTTACATATATATGCATTATGCACATTAATTAGAAGGTCATGAGTATTCTATAAAAACACAAAAATATATAAAAAGTGTATTGAATTTGTTTATTTACTACTAAAAGTCATCGTCAAGTATGCTAATTGAAAATATTATTATATTTAAAAAAAAAACAAATGTATTTATTGCGTTACTGGAAATGTTTCATATTTTATTACTTTATAATATTCGTGTGAAATATTATAAAATATTAATTGTGATATTGCAAACAAAAATTATATAAAATGTTTACAAGTTTAAAATACGATAGTCGTGTTATCTGAAGAGCATGATGCGAATGGAATAAGTTACATTGATGAGACCTTGAAAAATCATAGTGAACGATAGTTCTTATCTTTCTTTTTTTTTTTTTTTTTTTTGAAATATTTTTATATTACTAATGTATTTTTATACATTAGTATAAAACATATAACTACGTTACTATAAGGTTTCGTTTTTTCGTCAAAAAAGAAAAAAATGAAATCGAACGGATTTAAAATTCTCAAAAATCACACATTCGTATTTTGTCTAATCATATATAACGAACGAATGAACTAATAATTTATGTGAATATAAGTAATCGTAAACGCGGAAAATCGAA
Organism: Chaetogeoica ovagalla; assembly: GCA_032441825.1. Lineage (NCBI taxonomy): Eukaryota > Metazoa > Arthropoda > Insecta > Hemiptera > Aphididae > Chaetogeoica > Chaetogeoica ovagalla. The sequence continues at coordinate 10,606,907 of CM063735.1, read as the reverse complement.
AAAATTATTTTTTCTTTTTAAATGGCTAAATCAGCTATAATCAAATAAATGTTTATGCATAAATACGAAGAGCTACCTAACCAGCTACGGTTTGAACATGTCAAGACACCGTCTCGGTGGAAAGTTTTAGGTGATGGATACTGACTAGGTGTAGTAATCGCATTGTTATAATGATGAAATATGGAAACATACGTCTTTCGCGAGTCTATAATCATCTATTAAAACTATTGCACCGGTGTGTAAATTGGTGAGTAAATTCGTGGACACACAAATCTTTAAACAGCATAATAGTTATAGAGAGAGAGAATCAACCACTTAAAAATGTATTTCAAAAAATGATTTTGAAAATTTAAAGTGGACTTTTTTTTTTACCCGATTCGGCCATCAGACTTTTACATTTTCCTAAATATCGCGTACGTATAATAATACCTGCGCAGTGCAGTAAATAAAGTACAAAAAAAAAAAAACAAAAAGAAACGCGTTCTTACTGAACTGGAAGTATTTCTTTTATTAGGTATTTTCAAATACCCAAGCGAACGTAAAATACCTTATAACTTTTCACTAGAGACATATCAGTGAAGGAAATTCGTCTAAAACGAATTTTATATACCAATACCAATGTTAAATATATTTAACTAAATATTCTATCGAAATATTGTTTTTGGGGGTAGGTTGCGGTATGTGTGGTAAATGTTTGGTTTTTGCTCCGACGAACTCAAATAAATCGAGCCGCTTCCGAGATTTACTGCACAGAAAAATTAACTTACATAATAACGTCAAGACGGTAATTTACATTGAAATTGATAACGTAATAACAAAGTAAAAAAAATACGATAATCTGATATAGTTATTGAACATTCCCTTTTTTTTTCTTTCGTTATAGAAATCTATGATTAAAAAAAAAAAAATCGTATATATGTAATTATTATTATGTAATAAAATACGTGATTGACGATTACGGTCTCGGAAAAAAAAAAAAGAAACCTATAACAATATTTTTGAACGTTTCCAGCTGCTGCTGCGTATATTAATTGTTGTTGTATCGGAAATCGATTACTAATCTACACAGTGAACATCAAATTTTAAAATATTTCCAAAGCACAAATAATAATAATAATAATAATACTTTCGTTGGAAATTATTGAGATTAAAAACCTCTTTTTCCACAATATACCACCGCGAATTATTTATTATATTATTACATTGTACTACTCGCGGCGCGCGTTGTGTCAACGTTAGTTGGCTTCGTCGCGTGTGCTATATAATATTGGAACAGGAAAAAAAAACACGATTGCTTTTACCAAAGAAAAAGTATTGATTTTTATTATTATTATTATTATTATTATTATTATTATTATTATTATTATTTAGAAGACGATGTACGTTTCTAATAGATATATAACACCTACGTTACATAATAGAACGCGTAATTGCGATTGAATTCAATTGGACACTTTTTCTTTTTTCAAAAACTACTTCGCGTCTCATTTGATTCGTGCAATATGACCTGTCGTCCGTCACATTATTATATTAGTGAGTACTTTTGCGTAGTATATACTTTAAAAATTTTATACGCCTATACACTTTTTATTACTAAAACCATAAAATAATAATAATAAAAATCGATCGCGTTTTTTTTTTTTTTTTTAGATTGCACGTAAAATGTTTATAATTTTACATTTTGTTTACGACGCGAAGGCTTAAGCGATGAAAGTTTTATTTTTAGTAATTTTTCGTTTAAAATTAATTTTCATACCGGTAATATTCCGGATAATATAACGACAATTTGAAATGCTCGTCCTTTTAGACTCTGAGCTATTCTTTTTTTTTTCTCGACTACAGAAAGAAGAATGCTCGGACACGATCTCGTCACGTTATACGTTCCTCCGGCAGCAAATCGTATTTATTATAATATTGCGTTACTTTTTTTTTGAAACGTTTTTCGATCTGCTCGGTGATTTCCCTATAGGTAGAGCAGCCCAAAAATTTGGAAGAAAAAACAAACAAAAAAAAACTATAAAAAAAACAATGTGTTAATAATAATAACAGCGAAAACGTGATTTTATCAAAATAAATTACTGTATAATAAAATATAATATCTTACACCGAAACTCTGCTGCTGACAAACGTTTTATTGAACTCAATGATATCGAATTCATATAAATAGTAATAACAAAACGTAATCTAATTATTACACATCCACAACGTCGTACGCGGCTCGTTACAGTTATTATTATTATTATTTAATTATCCAAAAAAAACGTATCGTTTATATTGATAGACGTACAAACAGCATATTAAACATTTCCGACGTGGTGTTCGAAACACTTTGTTCGGCATCATCGCAAAATTGCGGCGGTAAATAATATATACGATAATTAATTATTCGAAATCTGAACCGTAACGGATAAATTATCGAGTTCGATAAAATATTTAAATCCTAAAATAGAATAATACGTACATATTGCGATAAATGCTTAAATTAAAAAAAAAAAAAAAAAACATTAATTTCTTATTTTATATAATATTACATAACTATTTGTTCGCGTACCGGTGTATTACATAACACACACACACACACACACACTAATAGTTTCAACAAAACTTCAGTACACGCTTTTTTTACACGCTAATATGAATCTCCGTCGTCAAGTGTTTAATAATAATAATAATAATAAAAATTACGGTCATAATAAAATGAACGGCGATTTAGTAAAATATTAATATAAAGTATATCTCCTAAGTACCGATTTTGTATTATACTTAAAATTATCTAATAAGGTAGTGAAAAACATAAAACAGAAAATAAATAAAAAATAAAAATTATTAATTAATAATCATATATATATATATATATATATATATATATATATATATATTAAAATTATTTGTTGGTATTGTAGTTTTAATTTATAATTTCGTGTGTGATCGATCGTCATAAAATTATAAAAAATTTTATAAAACTTAAAAATTACATATAAATCATCCATTGTAGTTCAAGTATAGTAATTATTCATTTTTGATCGTCAAAAATTAGAGGATTGACGCATATTTTACATATATTTACTTGAACTTGAAATAAATGAAAAATCGAAATTATTTCAAAAACCACCATTCCCTAAGCGAAGTTCAGTAAAAAAAAAAAATTTTCGTCGTTTTTTTTTAAATTTCCAATCAATTTTTTTTCCTAATTATATATAAACAATGTATTCGATAACTTTTGGGATAAATCGAACTTAAAAAGTTAATTTAAAAAGATTATTTTGAATGAAACTGTTGCTTACGAATTTAAAATAATGATGATAATAATAATAATAATAATAAACAATGATTATTTAAATATTGATTGATTTACTGCTGATAGTACTATGTATTTCATTACACAGAAGTATTAAAAATAAAGCCATAAAAATCAATTTAAAAATGATAAAATTCAATTACGCAATTTAACGATCTATGACCAAATTTGAAATGTATATATTTTTTATTTACATTTATTATCTAATAAATTTTTATACATTACATTGTATTACACCGTAGTTCATCTACACGCCTACCTACAGGTATTACTATTTATTTCGAAGTGTAATTAAATAATTGTAAAAATTAATAATTTTTCATGCATTTTAACCCAACAAATAATTATTTTAATTAGTTTAAACGAAATATTAATAAACCCAATCAATTTTATTATTAACTCAAATAAATAAGTAAATAATAAATATTTATAAAAATTTAAATATTTATTTTATTTCAATTAGGTAAATTATTTATGATGCTTTTATAGCTATTTAATTCCTATACAGAATAATACACTTAAATATATATATATATATATATATATATATCAAATAAAATAATAAATAACAATTTAGGTAGGTACCTATAAAGATGATAACATGAAATTTGAACTTTTTAACAATAAAAATCACACATTTTATTCACAACACATGAAAAAATTAATATCTTTATAGTTCATATAGATAAAAAAAAATATCAAAAGTAATTTTTTTTTTCTATAACGATCAAACAGAACGATTACATAAAAAGATAATATGATAAAATACAATAAATAAATTATAGTTTAAATATAAATTATTGAAATGTTTAAAAAGTAATGAATTAAATCCGTATTTACACCTATACAGTAAAATCAAAATGTTCAAATTTTTAAAAAAATATTTTTATTTCATACGGATTTTAACTACATGGCACAAGTGAACAGACATTTATAACCGAAATTCAATAATTTAACAATATTATTTGTATGCGCAATGGATATTCTGATTGAAACTAAACAAACTGTCAAACTATTTTGATATCTAAAATACTTTGTTTGAAAAGTTAACGTTTTATTATATATGTTTTTTTCCAATTACTTCACATGTTTGTTTTTCAAATGTTAAAACGAACCATTTAAATAAGTGGAAAAGTGATAAATTAGACGAAAAATGTTTAGGCAACTAAAACATTTTATTACACCTATTTTCATCAAAAATAAAAATAGGTATCTTGAACATTTAATTTTTCTAAATAAATGTAAAAAAGAAGTCAATATCAAAGAGACTATTGCTACATCCGATGCCTGACAAAAAATTAACACTAGCCCGCTAAAATATAAAGCTGGAAACAGCACATTAAGTGAACTAATTATTGACTTACCTAGTCAATACGCGTTACCTTTATCTGTTTATAAGCGATACCTGTAGGTACCTAGCAAATTAAAAACGTAATTTGTCAGATTAGGAATCAATGTTTGGGAACGATAGAAAAACAAACAAATACAATATATTGCAGTACTATACAAGACTTACCCAATACATACAAAAATATTACTTGTTTGAGAAAATAAAATGTAAATTTTTTTTTCTTTTAACAACATAAAATCACAATTCTCCTCCTGCCTGCAGTGTATGCAAGAGTGATTTAACTCGATCGACGTGTACGGCGAAACGAATTCTCGTATGTATATTCGTTTTGGAATTATAACGCGAAAAATATCGTTCGACAGCAACGTGTTATAATATCGAAAATTATCCACAGTAATATCTACCGATGGTACGATCAATCGATAAGATTACGTAAGCAGTACGAAACGTGTAAATATTATATTAATGTAATTCGTGCAGGATCACACACACTGTAACGGAACGAACAGCAGACTGGTTTGAGGTATTACAAAAAAAAAAAAAAAAAAAAACCGGATACGTCCAAGCATAGGTCGACAGTATCTTATGCGAACGGCCGTCATCGAGGACCCTACGTAGTACCCAGTAGAAACGGACATATGGCAGTGATCGGCCGCCAACAGTGTTCTTGGCAGCGAGTGTAATGTGTGTGTGTGTGTGCTTGCTTACCTGTTAGCTGTTGTTTACGCGATCATTCCGACGACTGGCGACCGTGACGGGGACGTTGTATAAATACGTCCAAACCGGGGAGTCCGGAAAACGGCGATAGGATTTTGTTTTCTTATTTCTTTTTACTGTCGACTGCTGAGATGAGCCGATGGCGGATCGACACCGAGACGGTTGCCCGGCTGACTACACCATATTTTACACTTCGGTACGGTGAACGGGGAAAAGAATTCAAACGACGAGAAAAGAAAAAACCGTATTGAAAAAAAAAACCCCCCCCGCCGGGGTACGGTGAAACGCAACACGGACGAGGTACCACACACTACGTCGACGCGATATTATTTATTTTTATTATTATTATTATTTAATAATTGTATTATTTTTCACCGTTCCGTCGGAGGAGTACGTCACACGCACAACACTGAACACACACACACACACACGCACACTAGACTACGGGGGGACCCAAATGATAAGAAACGGTTGCGGTCGTGACGAGACGATGAGAAAAAAAAAAAAAAATTAAAAAATAAACAATAACAACACGGCGCACACGCACTGGCTGTCTGTCGCCCGCTCCCACCATTTATGTGTGGACGGACGGTCGTCGCGCCATCCATCGGACGAATCGCCGCGCCACCACTTTTCAACGCGGCGGCGTTTTCTTTCCATTTATTTTCCGCGTGGAATTCTGGTCGAAACGACGACGCGTTCGTTTTTTTTTTTTTTTTTTCGGCCCTTACGCGAAATATTCCCGTTTCATATAGCGAAACGATTAATATACACTATTTATCAGTAGTGTACAAGTAAGTAAAATACTCGACGCGGTATTCACGACGACGGCACATTGACTTTTTAAAACAATAAAACGGCGAATAAGTCCGCGTGTTATTTATTACATAATAATCCGGTCTAACGCGATTTTTTGCATAATTATGCGCTAAAACTGTTCAGTTTTCACGTTTTGTCAGCGCCGAAAAGTGACGAGCGCGCACAGATGCGTAAGGCGCGGTATTGTACCACCCCCCTGCGACGACAACTGTTCCCCCGTCGTTTTCAATTTTTCAATATCCGAATTATCGGCAAATTTTTTATTTCTACATTGGTTATTATGAGAAAGACACGCGAAGATGTTATGATATGCGACGAAACAACATAAGAGTTACCGAGACGTTTTTCAAAACACTTATGACGATACATTCGTTTTCAAAATGTCAACACGTGGCACTGAAGCGGCGGTATACCAGCTGTTGTCGGATATAATAATTCGCGTTTAAAAATAAAAAAAAAAAAAAAGGAAAATTCCGAATTGTTCTTATAACATTGAACAACACGTCGGTCGTATGTGAAAAGTCGCGTGCAATACAATATGATCGTCAACGTTTCCAAAGCCGAATGAGAGAGAGAGGATCAAAAGGTTTTTCAACGCCCCATATTACGCGAAGGTTCGCGCCGCGTGAAGAAAAACAGGCGGGAAAGAGAGTGCTGTGAATATTGTACGATGATCGGTGACAAAAATAAAAAATGATGTGCGTAAAAACGTTTTGTATTGAAAAATCATAAAGCGAAAGAACAATAACTGTATACATTGAGTTCAATGTTGGTGAGACGAAGACGTTGAGGCGATTTATCTTATTTTCATATACACATATAGATGTATCACTGCAGTATTGAATCCTCGCTCGAAGTGGTTGGAGGAGTCAAACATTTTTTTCCAACCGTCTTGAGGCGGCCGATGTCAGCTTCAAGCCGAAATTCTGATTTCTCACGCGTCTTGTTGTTATACAGTTGAAATTTCGATCAAAGTTTTCCAGTGTTTGTGAACTGCTACAACAGTGTTCGGTGGATGAATATTTCAGTTTTTATGCTTTTGTAAATAAGACGCAGAGCTCCAATACCAAAAAATAAAAATACGCTTACCGCCCCTTTACCGTCTAAAATAAGTTCACAGACTCTACAAACAAAAACGAATTTACCATCCCTCAACGTCTCCATCACCTCGTCGGTGGGCGATATCGGCTCCCCCTCGTTGATAATCACTGGTTTAGTATATATTCGCGGTCACGGTGTAGTTGTGTATAAACGAACACATGCGTCTTACCCTCTAACTAACCGACCGTCTGTTTTATCGATAAAAATGTTAACTCGTTTCCAACACACATTTATTTGGTGGGCCCGCACGAAATTTAGTTTATTCAATAAAAGAAAAAACAGTTTTCATTTTTTTTGTAAAAAATCTACTCTTAAACGCTGGGGGCGGGGGGAAATGATTTTTAAAATGTTTTACAACCACGCACATTAATATGCTGATGATAGACGTCGCGTTCGTTTTTAAACATAAAATATCGACATTTTTCTACATTTAGTCCGAAAATTATTCAGTGTTCAAAAGTTTATTAATTTTTGTAGGTATACACGCGTGATAAAATTTCGTAAACTATTCGATTAATATTTTTTGGAATTATGATAAAAACACGATATTTTATTTTCGACTTCAATCGTTTTGTGTAATTTTTCCAAGCATTTCGTACGAATAAATTTATACTCTCAGATCAAAAATGAAAATTGTATTAATTTACAAAACGCTGAAACGCATCAGAAACAACCGTTAACGTAATGTTTCGAAATATTATTTTAGAAATAAGGGTTTAGAGAAAATCGAATGTGTCGAACGAGCTTTTTATTTTCCAGTCATTTTTCCATGTGCCAAAGCTGCAAAATACACATAAAAACGTATTCCAAGAAACTGATTATGTAATTACGATTTTATCCATATATATATATATATTTTTTTTTTTTCTTTATTTTTTTTCGAAACAAAAACGATTGTCACGGCAACGGCCGTACAATGTACTCGCGCGGGCACGTTACAGGTCATTGGTATGGGGCATAACAAGTTTTTTCCTACAAAAATTATACCTCTAAACGGCTGACGTAGTTTGGCGGGCATTTCATTTGAAAAAAATTCTCGAATTCATTGAATTCTACATTTAAAATTGTTTTATTGTTTCACGAATAAAAACGTATACTTTGAAGGGGAAAAAATGGTAATTACCTACATTTTCTCGTAAAATTGTTGTTGAAATGGAATTATACTTAATGCTTGGACAGATGCAAAGCGGGATTTGTCTAAGACAAATTCCAGACTATTTGCACAACTGAAATAACTGCATTAAAACGGCCACACATTTTTCCCAGGCGTTTTGTTAATTTTTATGAAAAATCGATTGGGTTTGCAAAGGATAAAATCGATTCGCACCATCTCATCCATTGCGAAAATCTCATCATTGTTCTCGTTTCAACCACTTACTCGATTATTAATAGTTTTTAATATTTACATGTTATGCTCTCATTCGGTTTACACATTTCACTCAATTAGAAACCTTTGACATAGACTATAAACGGTATCATAATCATGGTTCGGTACTCATAGCTTTTACACATTCATATCGGACGCAATAAAACATAAAAACACGTTTCAGAGTGTATAACGAGTTCAAATATAAAATTTTATTTTCCATATTTTGGAGATTATGTTATGTTGGAGCATATTTTACTATTTTTTACACTTGTTTTCTATATTTTCAATGTTTTTTTTCATGAATATTGGTAAACAAATGTAGTTTTTTGATATAATAATCATATGTCGCGGTTTTTCAAAAATTCAAATAAATATCATCTTTCAAAAAAATTAATTATTATAATTTACAAATATTTTATGTATATGTATAGAGTTTATAAAAAATGTAATATATTTAATATTCATGGAAAAGGAAGTGTTGACTGATGTGGAATTTTATGGCTTCAGAATCCATATGACTGATGAGATAGTAATTAATTTAATTAATTATCACAATTAATACATTAATTTGTATCAGACTTGTAAGTCAAGGTACTTTAACCAATATGATCATCAACCTCACAGGGAAGACTGTATTGTAAAAAAGATACTTAATAATATTTTTATGAAAATAAATTTTTTTTACGTTTTTAAGAACATATATAATCGCATATTTTAATGTTTTATTTAGTACTATAAGTCTTGAATTCAAATTATAATATATTATAAATAAAAATGTAATTTATACTAACAGTCAATGTACTTCTGATTATTATGAATACAATAATTACGTATTTATTGATTTTTATTTATATACAAATATTTTCAATAATTATCCGTTGTAAAAATGACATGAGCCTAATGGCGTTCATTAATTAATCAGACGACTCAACATTGAATCTGTTACAATTATATTACTTAAATTTTGTTTACACTATCCGTCTAAAAATACAAATAATATTTTATTTCTGTACATCAGAACCAAACGAACGTAAGTCACATTACGCTAACTTTTCATAAGATCATAATAATTGAAAATTAGGAATGTGTTACTTACGGCACATCAGACTTACGCTCATTTAGCTTTAGTAAAATTGTAAAAGGAGAATTTTTAACGGACTTCCATCACTATATGGTTCGACGAAAACAGATTATACGTGTCAAAAATGTAATAATCTGAAGATCGTTACTTTTGGACTTACGTTCATCTGGTTCTGAGGTACAGATTTGAAAAACATGACATTTTCTTCTCTTGTAATCAATTTACTATAGAACAATAATTTTATAAATATAATGTACAAATCGGGGCTGTACAAAATATAAACTTAATTATTAACACAAGTATAATTTTTTTTATTTTTATATAATTTTTTTAACTGACATGTAATACTTTTAAATTTGTTTTACCAAAAAAACTTATAGTTATAGTAAAAACCTGATGCGAAATAATATTAAAAGAACCGAGCAATAATAATCAAAATAGAAAACTATTATAATAAGAACAACTGTAATTTTGAAAAAAAAAAAGTTATAATTACAAACGTTTATAAAATGCCAATCAACAGTACAAAATTATTTTTAATTTACTTAATCGTTAAATAATAATAATTATTATTTCAAAAATACAATTAATATAATCATATTAATCAAGGCCTTCTTTCTTCTCCCTTAGAGCTTCCTAAAACATACGAAAATAATATTGTTAGCCTTCATTGTCTATATAATTATTACATATAACACTATTTTCATCATATTATTTTTAAGACATTCTTATTGTCTAGGAATTTTATATTTGAAAACCATTGTATTTCTGTCTGTATACAAATAGTTTTAGATACACATTTTCTACGCATTAATTTAAATTCAACATAAATTAAAATTGTTTCTTATGGTAAATTAATCACATATATGTATTTTAAATCAAAATTATATAATTAAATGCATACAATTCATTGTCTTTCCTAATAAGACGTTCACAGATTTATAATGTCAAAAATTTATTTTTGTAATCCGTTCACTTATAAAGAAAATTTTTATTAAATAATTAATGAACAATCATTTTTTTTTTTTATAGATTATTGAATATATTAGCAAAAGCCCTTCCTTTTCAAAATTATCACACTACAAACACAAATATACAAAGCTGTCTTGATTGCTTATTGATATAAACAAAGACCCGAAAACTTTTTCCATACATTACGACCATCATAATTGGTTTATTTTCTTTATAGTTACTTTTATTATATAGACTTTATGTTTTAATAAAAAAAACATTACAATACCAGTGGTCTGCAGGTAAATGAAAAATTGTAGTTTATAACTATATAGTGAACGATTTTCACGCGCGATCCGAAAACACATTTAAAAGCACATTAACTCAAAAGTCATCTCGATACCTTGAAACGTTCTTCGAACAACGATAGTTCGGCCAAGAGATCAGTTATTGAATTGGTCAGGGCGTCTTGCGGGGTGTAATCGGACGTCGTTTGTATGCGCAATTCAAATTTGTGTTCCAGGGGATGCGGTTGTTTGTATCCAGCGAACAGTACGTTGGGATCTTTAAGCAGTTGGCTGAAACAGTAAAATAAATATACGAAACGACCGTTACTCATCTCGTGAATTACTCACTTCCTGATCATGTTTCCCAACGTATGATCTTCTTTGTTCACCGTGAATATCGCCGCATTGGTTACTTTCGTATCCACTTCTTTGACAATTCTAAAATTCAAAACGTTATTATTTCCTCGATCGATCGTACGTTACAATCAAACGAGCCGGATCACACTCACTTTTTTTCACCGTCGTACAACAAAAACGATTCGAACGTCGGCGGGGCATTCATTTCGACGACAAAATACCAGTTTACTGGTCTCGACGTTACAGAAAAAAATATATACCACAGAAACAAAAAAATAAAACGTTTACGGAATTACTTCTCGAGTTTTACACGACTTTGTCGAACGTTCCGTCGCTTTAGTGCCCGTTCACGATTTTATCAAACGCAAAGTTGTTGTTGTTGTTGTTATGATAATAGATATGATAAGGACTTTTGAATTTCCAACAATTGCATTGCGAAAAACGCCAGATGTGAAATTGCCAATAATATTCACAGTTAAATTTTGAGAAAAAAAACCTACGTCTGTGCTAGTAAAAGCCTCGACACGGCGAAGTGTAAAATACTTTAGAAAATAAAAATAAAACCTTCGCAGCAACCCATAATTTAACCGCAGAATAATTGGATTTAACGGAACTCCAAAGAGTATACATTTTTTTTTGCATTTTCCCGCGTATTCTAACGTTTGAATCCGACGACGGTGCGATCATCAACAATTAACAATTGGACTTTATACTAAGTTAAAAACAAAAGATAAATAAATACACCGAAGACAACGTTTAGAAAAAAAACTGATTTTTTTTCTCTCTTTCCGAGTTTTTCCAAAATTATAGTTTTATTTAACAAACGCATTTACGTTGAAAACAACAACGATGTCAGAATTTCTCATTTTTTTTTTCTCCAGTATAATAAACCAAAAATGATAATTTTTTAATTTCTTAAAATATGTATCGAATAAAATGTCTTCAATCGTCTCAATTCACATAATCAACGATATTACCTAATCGTTGGGAAACATCGCATGTAAAAGTAACAAAAGTTTTTTAATAAATAATACATGGGTTTCTATTAACCGTCCGAAAGGTAACAATTTTTGATATATTATATTTTCAAAAAAATAAATAAATATATAATAAAACAAAAGGAATCAGTTTTTTTTTTTTTTAGTTATAATTTTATAACCAGTATTGAATTTTTTATAGGAAAAAAGATAAAAATCAAGTTCAAACTCATAACTTTAAAAGTTGATTCTAGAGTCAAAAAACGAGTAAATAATAAAAATAAATCATGGGTTGGTGAATTCCTTTGTTTTATTAAATATAAAGATCAGTTACTTAGAGATTCATATGTATCAAATATACAATATGTATGATACACATTTTTCGAAAATAGTAAATTACTTTGAAAAAATGTAAACCGCATGCTTTCTTTATTGAAATATTAAAACAAAAAAATCATTTTTCTCCCAATATAAACCATAGCCTGTTAATTACATACTTCCAATAATAAATTAATAAAAATAACACGGTGACGTAAAGAAATTTGTGCAAAAAAATAATAATTAATAAATGAATTCAAAGAATAATTTCATAATAAATAATTATTTATTATAAGCCAATTAAAGTTACAATATACATATAATAATAATAAGAATAATTAAATTTTTATATATATCCATATAAATGCATATACATATATTGATAATGTTCATAGAGATTTATTATATAACTGCGAATAAAATAATTTTTACTATAAAACAAAAATGTTCAACTGTTAATAATATAACAAAATCTTTTTTATCCCCAAAAAAAAAAAAAAAAAAAAAAAAATAATAATAATACAAATACATTCCCATTGATAAGACCTTAATATAAACGCATATCAACTAAAGACAAAAATTACATACATTTCCTCTACCAGATTATTATTTTCTAATTTATTAATAATTGTCTAATAACATAATTTTTGGAATTCAAACCTCTTTATCTAGTAAAACAATTAAATTATTGTTTAATTAATGAAATTCACAAAAATATTGCGGGGGAAAAAATTGGAAACATTTTGCGGGGAAAAAAAAAATAATTTGGAAACATTTTATTTCAATATGTCTCTAATGTTCTATTATATATTTTTTTAAATTCAACACTAAATCCAATGTTAAACAGAGATCATATCTTATACAAATCTTTCACAAAATATCTTGGTTACAATTTTATAAATAAAAGAAAAATCTGGCACATTAGAAAACCATAGATTTGAGCGTTTTGTATACATATAAAATATAATATAATTCGCTCGCGAGAATTATAAGTAAATGCCATATATGAATCTTATCAAAATTTAATAATTTAAAATTAAAAAAAAAAAAAAAATGTACATAATAAACATGCTCGACTATACAAAATATTTTTTTCACCATATCAACTAAATAAGACTAGAATACAAAAAGGATAATGTAATTTAATATAAAAAAAGTCGAAATTAATAGATTGTGTGTTAATACAAAGATACGATTTAAAAAAAAAATATTTATATATAATAATATTTATAATTTTTTTCTATAAACACACATATAATGTACATTAAATCACCACTAAATAGAAATGTTAAGATGTGTGATAGTCAAAGGTATTTATTTTTCTTCTAGTTGCATAATTTTAATTACTATTATGATAAGGAACTCTATAGACTTGTATTATATACTTTGCAATATAAGAAATTTGTTATTTATACATAACTTGTTGTGAAAACAAATGTTTGGCACAATAACAAATTTTAAAATGTAAATGCTTTTGAATTAACTAAAAAAAAGCACTACATAATTGTTTTAAATAGATTATTATTGCACATTTAAATGAACTAATAAGTCATCGATACAGCATAAATCTATTACGATTAAAGAAATTAAAATATATACCTTTTGTTTTTTTAGTGGATAAAAATTTGATTACAAAAACTTATTTCAAAATTAAATATTATTTTTAAATCTCACTGTAGGCAATGGCAGTATATTTTGTTTATTTGTAGCTACACGACGGTTTGCAGTCTTCTGCTGTTATAGGATACTTTCTACCACTCCATGGCGGCGTCAATAAATTTGATGGAGTAACAGGACCTTTGACTCTTGATAACTGAATAAGTTCAAATCGGCTTTGTGCTAAATCCTAAGCATACAAATAAATTTGTTATCGGTATTTCGGTACAAAAGGGTAGATAACATTAATGAATAATGATCATTCAAATATAATACGGTCTACTTCTCAGACAGAATTACCTAATAAAAGACATTTATTACCTTTCCTATGTTTGAGCACAAAATAAAAATTAAACAAGAATAAGAAACATGTTGAAACAGAATGTGAGGGGGAAAAATAGTTTCAATGATACTCACGTATGTGTCCATACTGACTAAGTGTTGTTGTTTAGTGTGCGTACCGTCTACTTGTTCGGAATCATTTTCAAAATCAATTTCTTCATACTGATATTCTTCTAAAATTACACTCCAGTACACGGCCATCCATTCAACACAATTACACACATTCCCTTCAGATAAACCTGAATGAGAAAAAAATTGTTTTAGTACGAGATAAAAAAAAAAAAAACAATTTAGTGAATAATTAACTTACCGGAAATGGCTAAAGCAATTTTTTTATTTAAGACTATAGTCAGTGCTGATGCCGCCAATTCACTATATGAATATCGCAAGCTGTTTGAATCTAAACTGGCCAAGTCTAAAAGATGAGCTACTTGATTGAATAAATTTGGGGGAAACTGTGGAGTAATTAGACTGTCTTCAGACGTACTGTCCTCAACACAAATGAATTGTAACATCAATTCGACCCAATAATTTATAGAAATTGGTGTTAAACGGAAACGCAAATGCTAAAAATTGAAAAAAATTTTTTTATAATCATAACACAATACATCATTTATTTATTTAAACACCAATTACCAAAAGTAAGATTTTTTCCATGTCTAACAAATCAGAATCAGTGCATGCACCATCAGTAACATAGGCAAATTCACTGAGTTTCGGAGGATATATTTCTTCCATTTTAGCTGCCATAAATAGACAAGTAATTCCTATACACAAAAAAGAAGTTAACTCGGTTCTGTTTGGTTGAAGAGTTAACAGTAATTAAAAATTACCAATGAGTTGTAATTTTTGTTTTGGAATCGACTCACTATTTGACAAATACCGATCTAAGTAATCCATAGCTAAATAATACGTTTCTCTATGTAACTTGTACACAGATGACACCTAAAAATTACATATTTAATTATATAAGTGATTTTCAAGTGAAATACATAACGCGTGTATTCTAAAATTATACCTCAATTAACCAATCTAAAAGAATAGCTCTCATTCGAGGTGTTATATGTTCGTGATATTCTTGATAATCAGGATTTCTGTAAGTCAATGTTACAGAATCCCGTTTACAAATCATTTGCCAAAAAGCTGCACGTTTTCCCCACGGAATTTCTGGCAATGGACAAGGCCTGTTATTCAATTCAACAGGTTTTTGATTAATGACCATATCCCGATATCTAAAATAATGACATAAATAACAAAATTAATAAACTATTCGTTTATTACATGATTTAAGGGGAAAAGAGGGAGATTTACTCACTTGCTCCACGTAGCAACTACCTTACTATCAACGCTTTCTTGAATAGTTGAGTAGCGTGGAGTTGGCACATATACGGGTGGGTCATTTTCAATATTTTTCTTTGGTTCAGAACTATCAATGCAGTCTGGGCTCAGTTCACTGTCAGATAACAATGGGGCGGGTTCACTGACAGTAGGGCTACTGACATCCGACTCAGCCCTAAGGACACTAAAATTGTAGACACCAATTCTCTCATGAAAATATTAATTTTCATTACTTACCTATCGTCAGAATAAATTGAATGCGAGTCGGGCGACAGTACTCGCAATTCAGACAACGGCCGTCGTTCTGCACTACCATTATTACTGATGGTAAGTTGCTGGAAGGATTCACTGTTTTCCGAGTTGATTTGAAATGAATCGAAATCATTTCGTGCCTTGGAGTTCCTTTGCAAATTTGCAAAAAACTGATACTCAGAATCTTCTGAAGATGGCGACTGTGATGCGCTATGTAATTTGGATCTAGATAAAATATTTGGTAGTTCTGGACTATGGTCCAATTTCATTTTCTTGCCAGATACAGTGTCACTATATAAATAACCTTCAGAATTCTAAAAAATAAATAAATCATAACTCAATCATTCGAATTCCAAACAAATATGTAAACAATTTTATTAGTTGATTTATTATTTTTAATTTTTAAATTGCTCTTAGAAATGTATATAATAAGTTTTGTAAATACACTATCTATCCTAACAAGAATGCATTTAAATCAAATATTAATTAATAATAATAACCAATAGCACACACTAATACACAATTTTATATTGTTATATAATTGATTGGTATAAAAAAGAAATAATAATATGCTCACAGAATTGAGAGAGTATAAAATTATGTTATTATTGAGAGGAGATTGCCAAAAAGAAATCTAGTACGACATATTAAAAAAAAACCTGCTCACCATAATAAATTCGTAATATTTCTTACATCCTACAATTATTATTATGTAAGTACTTAAAATTATTTCGATTGTTAAAATAAATTTTCTTACATGTCTTTTCTTTTTAAAAACACCATCGTTGTTGGATGAATTAGCGTCATTCATTGTGATTGGCTAAAAATACAAATCTGAAAAATTATAAATATATATATATATTTTTTTTTTGTTTACATTAAAAAAGTACATTTATAAAGACATTTTTATATTAATGTTAATATTGTAGGGGATATAAATGGACAATAATTTTACTGTGATTCTATTAAATTTAAAATTATTATTCAATTATTATTGTTCGGTTATATATATTGACAACTATGAAGATAAAAAAAGCAGTCTTTTATAATAGTATACATTTATAAAGAGAGACATCTCTTTGATCCTAACATCAGTGTTAAAAATAAAGTCTGAAAAACATCAAAAGAAAAAAATTGTACGCTATTATGAATCACCACTGCTAGAATTATAAACAAGACGATATATTTTTGATCGCAAAAAAAAATGTTTCCATTAAGTAATTTCCATTCATACCGCATTATATAATGGTACATTAATATTTTTTTAATTTACTAAAGGTTGGCGAATTTGAAGAAAATTGTAATTTTTAATATAAGATTAGAAAACTTTCGAAAAACTAATGTCGATTAATAAAGTGGCGCATACTCCGAATTCTACCAATACAATGTTAGTACATTTTAATTAATAACGGTATAATTATATAAAATATATGGTATAACGATCTAATAAAATATCGAATAATATATATTATGTTAACACCGTTATTAGTCAGCAGCGATTTTATAACAGAAACTCTATTATATCATTTTACAGGTATTCGAATGATAATAACGCACAACACCCATTTTCCATACACTTATATATATATATATGAAACATTTTAAATGGGCCAATTGAGACTTAAAAAAAATAAATAATACAAGACCAGTGATAGCGTAATATTTTTTTAAAATTTCGTTTGTCGAAACGTACAGCGAGTCATACGCATTGCCATCATATATCTACGGACAGTCTTATTAACAAAGACTGACTGAAGGAAATAGTGCAAGAGCCGTGAAAACGTTATTGAATAAACCACAAGCGCGTACTTATTATTTATTTATTGAATTTTCGTCTCGTTTACAAACACATTTGTCGCACTGCTACTAAGGGGGAGTTGTTGTTGAATACATTTTTACACGAATTATTAAAGGATTTAATGCGCGTGAAATTCGAAAATATCTATTAATAATTGCATTTAAAATAACATTACGTGTATGTAAAAAAAAAAAAAAAAGAAAACAAATATCGCGTTTTTGGCGTATAAAAAGAATGAGAGAAATCGCAAGAATTTACCATAGACGCGCGCGGTGAAAAAAAGAAGAAAAAACCTGTAGAAAAAGTGGAAAACGAAAGAAAGGTGAGAGAAAAAGATGACGCGTGTCCGACAACGATATTGGGCGGGCTTTTTTTTTTTCTTTTTTGACCGCGGGAAACGAGCGCGCGCGTCCGCCGTAGTAAGTGTACGTGGAGGACGCGAGAAAACGGGCGCCAAAAGCGTTTTCCCTATTGTCCGCCACCGGTAAGCGCGCGCGCGCGCGCACTCTTCAACGCATTCCTACTGGGGGGCCCCTACGCGCGCAACGTACACACACACACGCGCGCGCGCGACAGAGGTCACTGAATTTTATATATTGTAAATCGCGGATTTTCAATAAAATTGTGGAAAAAAAGTTTTCTGGACGACGCGACGTTGGCGATTTAAACTCCTCCCCCTCCCCCCCCCCGTCTCGTCCCGTCCCGCAGTCTAAGCGCCGGGCGTAAAAAAAATTCGATTACGAATTAACGTGTAAAAAATTTTCCATCGGCTACGGCCCGAAGGAGAAAAACATCTCATTTAAAAAAAAAAAAACTTACAACGACGACGAAAAGTGTTTGTACTGTGGGGCGGCGGCGGCGCGTGTCGAGTGCGTAGAAAAACTCGCGGTTCGCACACACCGACGATTTTATTTAAAACGACGACGGCCGGTGGTGGTGGTGCGCAATGCAAGTGAAAACGGTGACGTACAGCGTTCCGTAGACTATTCGTGTGTGTTTGCGAAAAAAAAAAAAAAAACCGCACACAAACGAAGAAGACGCGGTTGTGTAGTTGAACGCGAGTGCACCGCGCGTACACCGTCCGACGAGTAAACAGCGGCTCGGCAAACGAACGACTGCGCCGGTAGGGTCGACGGCGAAGAGACAATGATCCCAATGGGGGCCGCCGCCGCCAGACGAAACCGGTTCCGCCGCCGCCGCCGCCGCCGCTTACGTACGACGATGACCGGAGCGGTACGACGCGGAATGTCGGCCGCCACATTTGCGCGCGCGACCGCTTTGTTGACAATACGGATCAGCTGATCGGACCGGCGGCAACAGCTGATCGGTCTGGCGCCGCCGCTGCCGTAGATCCCGCGTAAAAAAAAAAACAAACACGCACACAACGCTGCGGATTTGCCGCCAAAACAAAGTCCTCTCCTCCGCCCGTCCGCGGCCGACCGGAGACCGAACACACAGCCCCGATCAAATATTCTACACGACGCGCGATTTATTTGTTCTAGAATTTTTTTTTTTTTACGAATCTCAAATTACGCGTCCCTCGAGTTCTTAGCCAAGCACAGTCCCCTTATAAATATCCAGTGCGTTAATACGCGCGCGCCGCCGTCATTCATTTTTTTTTTTTTTTAAATCGTCCCTCGCGAATTTTTGAAAATATATTTCTTTTTATTCTATATAATTTGTAGTCGTTATGTCTCGCGTAATTTTTTCGAAAAACACTTTTGGGAATCGTTTAAATTTTCTCTATAAGAACTACTACTAACCACTAGGTTCTTTAAAATTTTAACATCCAACAGATGTAAACGCCACTTAATCACAAAAACTATAGTTCTCATTATCAAAGAATAAGGCCGGAGAGAGTCTTTAGTCAAAGATTATTTTTTTTTTTTTTTTTTGCATATTTTTCAACAATATAGACACAACCAAACCTGGATATCTCCGCTTTTAAAAGAGCGCTTGACGCCGCTCCCATCCTACCATTTGTTTTGATCCATTTTGACCATTTCTGGTTACACGAAAGTTTTAAGTCTCCCACTTCGTTTTACGGCTGTTCATTAACACGTAATTACAAAAAAAAATAATAATTATAATAATCTTTCGAAATCCCTTTTTCCGAACGGCGAGAAGTGTCTCGATTTGCTTCTGAAGCGATTGTGCAACAGTCCAGACGACTACACGTACGACTTTTCCAAAATATTTTCTATCCGGTAGACGATATTTCTATGCGGTCGTTTTTCATTTTTTTTCTTCTAAGCTATGTGTTTAGAAAACGAACGTTTAAGAGAGAGAAAAAAATAGGACGGAATTTTTCAAAATAAACCGATTTACGCCAAAAACAAAACAAATAATATAAACCACCGGCCAAACCATTATAACCTCGCATTTATTATTTGTTTTTTTTTTTTAATCGTCGGATTCGATAAAGTCCGCCGTGTACACACACACAGCAATTCCATCGCATCGAAATCCAAAATATCAATAACGATGACCGATGTCGCAAACAAAAATACAAAACACAGGTCGACCTACTTACAAATTACGCGTATTATTCGATTTCATCATCCATCGCTAAATAAATTAAACAAAATAATAATAATAATAATAACTATACGGGCGTTTAGCGCACAGAGATCCCAGCGAACGTTTCAAAAGAATTCAATTTTTTTTTTTTTGAAATTACACCGATCAAGTCACATTATTATGGTTGTAAACGGCATTAAAATGTTTAAATTTAAAAATTACAACGACGATATAATTCACGCCTACTCCATAATAATAAGAAATATATAAAA
Organism: Chaetogeoica ovagalla; assembly: GCA_032441825.1. NCBI lineage: Eukaryota > Metazoa > Arthropoda > Insecta > Hemiptera > Aphididae > Chaetogeoica > Chaetogeoica ovagalla. The sequence goes on along the minus strand of CM063735.1, from coordinate 10,586,103 downwards.
CATTCGCTATTCGTATATTTATTAATAGTATTTATAGTTTTGTATACCGTATTTCCCACATTTTGATATCCGTAGATTATCAAGATGGCGTCGTGGTCGATGATTTGTTAAAGAGTGGTAAAAATTATCATAAATATAGTGTCGAGCGTGTGAAAATTGCGGGAAAAAAAATATATAAATTTTAATTGAAAATATTACGACGTGAAATCTCGTTGATGGCGTGGTTTCCACGTATTAATAAATTTAATGCCGGCCCAGAGAGATAAATACGAATTAACCTACTAAATAACCGGAAAATAACACATATTCGCGCCTAATTGACATCGAGGAGTTACAATAACAGTAGTAACGAGGAAAATAAAAAGTTTTTGGTATTGAAACGATAATTACGTGTTTTTTTCTTCTAAAGAACAGACAAAAACCGTAATATACATTTAAAATAATATTTGTTCCCCGTTTTCGGTTTATAACACATTACAACATCTTACTAATATATTATATAAAGTGATGGAATTTGTCCGCGAAAATCTCAAAAACTACTTGACCGATTGATTGTTTTGAAGTCTTACACAAAGATTCTTTATTACACGCGGAATGTCATGTATAAATTACAATTTTTCTTTTTTAATGCGTTATTTGCGAAAACAAAACCATTTAAATTCTCTCACAAAATTGAAAAAAATTATTGGTTACGTGGCGACTGCTCTATCGGGACGAATTAAGAAAACCTGACCACCATCATACTGTATAACCCCGCCGTTATATCTGTTTATCTATTGCTTTATCCAGTCTTATCGCTCGTTCGTAAGTTCTATCGACTCGCCGATTCGATGAACGAGATTATTTCATTGCCAATACGCGTTTTTGCATCTGTATGCCATTGAGAGTGTAATATCAGCTTCGACAATTTGTTTCGTCGTACGTTTAAAGACAAAATATTATGTAGAAAAAATATTTCGTTTTTAAAATGCCCTAAGGCAATTTCGTTCGACAAAACGAGAGCTCTGAAGAACGCGAATCTCGGCTCTCGCAAGTCAGAACAAATATTGCAAATAGTCGAACAAACACACTTCAATTCGCCATTAAAGTTTTGTTCGCTATCAACAATAGGCCAAACATTTCAACGTGTTGGGGGTATGTCGATTGATTTGCGCCGTGACTGTGTTTAAGTGTGGGATTATCGAAAACAGATAAACCGAAAAATCAGTTTGTTCTATTACCAGATGGTTTGAAAACAAAAAAAAAAAAAAAATGTTATTTACTCTGAAATTCTTTAAACTGAATGTTTCAAAAAAGATCATAATATTACATACATACACGCTAATGACACACTCCGAGTTCTATTCAATTATAGGCGAGGCCGCGACGGGAAATACTTGTATATAATATATATATATAAATAAGAAACCATACGATTTTTCTGAAACGTTCACTTGCAACAATCGCGGAAATTATTGGTATTTATTTTTGTTCGTTCGCGTATTTGTCGGGATTATTTGTTCACAGTTCGGACGCGTATATATTATAACACTTTCGTATGGTAAATCGCATTATACAGACAAAATAACGTAGCACCGGATTGTAATAAATATAAAACATAACGTAACACGTGTATTTTCACATGATAAAATGGTTGTTATCAATGAGAACCGACCGGGGGAGGAAGGAAATATATTACATAATAATTATTATTTATAGTAACGAAAGGTTATCTTGTCGTCGTCGTCCTCCTCCTCTTGAATTCTCGACTAGTTCGTAATTCGTATTTCGGAGATACGCGTACTATTTTTTATAGGAGACACAATGTCATAAAATACATACGAAGTGTACTATTTTATTCGAAAAACACGTGTTATTGTAATTATTCGTATCAAAAAAAAAAAAATACAATTTTTTTACAGCGAACAATAGACAATCACTCACTAGGCGCGTTCATAATAAAATAAAAAATAATTTTTTTTAAAAGTAGTATTTTCGGACGAAAAATCAATCGCACACGTCATATCGAGAACGCTTTTTTTATATTGGAATTCGAATATTACAATGAAAAATGAACGACGGTGTGTGTTGAAATCGTGAAAACGATTCCCCTCCCTCATCTAATCAGACTCTTATGCACTGGCGGCAGCAAATCTGAAATTCATCCCATATAAAACTACACGAAATCAAACAAAGTGCGACGACGATGGAGAGGGCTTCATTGACACCGCCCTCCTCCTATACCAGTAGAGGACTTCGAAGAAAACTTGAAAGTCATTTTAATATAACCACTAGATTTTCACACAAAAATATTGAAATATACGCCAAAAATTAATCATCGGAATAGCTCTCAATACCAAAAACATACATTTTGTCGCTATGCTTTATATAGTAAACAAAAAATTGTTTTTTAACTGCCTGCACTGTCGTCCAGGCATTCTGAAAAAATAACGTTTAGTTTTCGCACGTTCTTTAAAAGAGATCGACGATACGGTGGTGTTATTCATAATATGTTATAAAAACGCATTTCTCTCTCCATAAAATATATACCCGACAAATTTCCATTCGATAAACACACACGTCGTTATTTCCTCTCCCACCGCACAACGAATATTTTTTTATTTAAAAAAAAAAAAAAAAACGCGTTGTACATTTATGTATATATATATATATATATATATATAACAACGTCGTATTACACGCGTATTATAAGAAAAAAAAAATCATCCGCACGAATTTGAAAAACGTTTTGAAAACGATTTTCACGGTACATAATACGAGGGGGGGGGACATTCATTCTTTTCCCTACTGGTGTCAAGAAGACGCTTTTCTTCGTGTGGATTTTTTTGTTGTCCGACGAATATTTCCTGCGGCACGAAACGCCCTCCTCCGGCGCGAGAAGAATTCGTCCGGCAAAACGTTCGGGTGAGTAGGTGGAACAGCAAAAAAAAAAAAGAATACACACACACACACATCGCGGACCACCGCCAACACAATGAGATACGAATTTTGTGGATACACCTGTTGTGGCGATGATTTTTTCCCTCTTCACGAGACGGGTAAAAGTGGGTTTCACGCACACACATACAGAGAAACCGCAACGTATTCGAAAAAATCTCCTCTCCGTATATATATATATACGGACATATTATATGTATGTATATACCCCGCTCGGATGAGGAGGAGAGGCTGCGCGGTGCAACGACATTCCATTTTAAAAACGCGTTTTCGGTTGGCGCCAATCGGTCTTTGTGCGTACAAAAGGGATTATTTACAAGGACGAAATCCGGGAACCAAACCGCTGCCGTGTCCCCCGAGACGACGACGAACGCGCGTCCCTTTTGTGCGCTGAGCGGTCTACTGCGCATAAGGAACGGGCGTTTCAAGTATTACAACATCGTACAAACGAGTATTAATAAAAAAAACATGTCGTCCGGGGCGAGCGTTGGTACGGCGATTAACATATTGGCGCGAACACGAGTATTATATTATATATACGCATATTATAATAGTATCCTTTGCTACTATTTATTATTATTATTATTATTATTATTCCGTAATCGTATCTAATAATTATCATATAATTATTATACGACGACGACGACAACGACGACGCGGCCGAAAAGGATGTCCGTTCAAAAATCACCGTACCGTGGCAAGCGCGCACATACGCATATTATTATTAATATATATATATATTATTATAATATACAGGGATAATAAATATCGCGGTTGAAGTTTCTCGAAAAGTCTCAGAGAATAAAATTGAAAAAAAAAATGAATGTTCCGCAGCAACAGTGGCGGCGGCGGCGGTAACAGGTGTCGTGAAATTAATCGTGAAACGAAATCGTAAATTATTATTTTTTTAATATTGAAGAAAAAAAAAACGATACACGAACAGGACCGACTAGATGATAGGAGGGAGTGTTTGTTGTCCAATGACACTACTTCGAGTTTATTGTTTTAATCATTATAAAAATAGGTCTCCGGGCCGTTTACACTTAAGCCGACGAATTGATTTACCCGCGCGGAGAAGAAAATGATGGATGAAATAATAGCGGGTTAGGATGATTATACGTGTTTTTATGAACTGTTTTTTTTTTTTTTTTTGTAACAGTAAGCGGCTAGTGCGGGGATTTAAAGAATTTTAAGGTCTGCGTGGTAAAGAGGGATTGCTAAGGAACATCGGTAATAATATAAGACGAAGGCACATCGATCGGAAGGAGAACTGAAGGGTATATTATATTGATATTACGGATATTTTGGTTGCACCTCATAATTGGATACCGCAGGCCATAATTTGCTTATATAGCGAAGGAATTTGATGTATCGAGAGGGATGAATTCGATTTGAAGAAATACGACTACGTTTAGGGATTTTTGTTTTTTGTTTTTATACGGTCCAGGTGGATATCACAGTTACAGGTATCCTTAACTATTTGTCGAGGAATGAAGTCATTGTTACGAAAAAGATTGAAGGGCACCAACCTAACCCAACCGGCTAACAGGGAAAACAATAATATACGTGCGCGTATTTGCTTTTTGTTCTACAGAAATTGAGCTTGCAGTCTTGTAGTTAAATGCTTGGTGAGAGCGCGGATTTTGACCTTTGGGAACTAACCTAACACGTGTCCGGAAAAAAGTTCAACACAAAAAAAAGACAAATGCGATACGTCGTATTTAACGATAAACACCGAAAACGAGAATATTCGTTTATACCGACACAATATGCGCGTATTCTCACGATAAACAAAAAAAAAAATTATATATTTATTATTCGTTTGCGTTATTATAAGCGTAGTAAAAACAACGTAAAATGTGTTTATTGTCACTGTCCAATGATCTCGCCCAGTATTCTCTCACGTGGTCTTCGGAGGTGAATACGATAGCACACATGTTACGTGGTACGCGCGTCCGAACAAAAAAAAAAAAAAAAAAGAAGAAGACAAAACGTCAAAGATTCGCGTGACTTAGCATCGTGGGAGATGGTCGGTACGCGGCGCGGCGGCGGCGGCGTTTTTATAATATTATATAATTTGAAATTATAATTCGACTTTTTTTTTCTACTTTATGATGATTATAAAACGAGACGCTACTGTACATTTATAATATAATATTTCTGTTAAATATTGTCAAATTAACAGATACCGAGAGAGAGAAAACCGACACGACGTCGCCGTACGCGGTGTCACTGTGGTAGGAATGCGAATATGCTAAATCGCCTACACCGCGCGATTCCTCGTACGATCTCGTATTACATCCTCTTTTTTCTTTTGCTGCCTAATAATTTCGTTTTTACAGTGTTTGGGGAGAGGAGAACCGAAAAAGAAAAAAAAAATTAGTGCGCGCAGTAAAAAGGAATATTACGACTGTGCAGGTTATACAATAACATACCGTAGTGTAATGACCAACACTGCGCAGTTTACATCGTAAATTATGTTTGCCAAAAAAAAAAAAAAATTATCCAAACGAACACGAGACGCGACGATAGCGGACAAAACGTTTTTTTATTTATTTTCTTTTTTGTGTGTTATAACTTAAAACCGCGAAAGGGAAAGGTCGGAAAATGAAGTCAAAACTCATAACCTAATAATATTATAAGCGAGTAATATTTATATTACAAGTTTCTCGCGAGTTTATGTGTTATGATTAGAGGTGAGAATGTAATTTTTGATAAAAATCTCCAAAAAAAAAAATACTTTTATACTTCAAAAACGTCGAAATGACGCGATGAAAATTTGTTTATTGTTTTAATCATTTTTTTTTGGTATGAATAATATGCATTTAAAAAAAAAAATTACAGACAATCACATCTCATCGATTTCTTTTAATCCGAAAAAAAAATGTATTACTACACCAATTGTCCGATAATATACAAATACCTACTTTATAATATTTTTTATATTTATATAATAACTATGTTGGTTTGTAAAAATCTTGAAAATAAAATTTCAATTTCTTATTTTGTATCCAAAAAAATTAATTTTCATATTCTTATTAAAAAGAGTACGTAAAACGAATTTGTGACAATAAAAACGCAATAAGCTTTGGAAAAACATGCGAAGTGTATCAAAATTCTTTATTAAATTAGTTTTCTTTTTATGTGATATGAAATTTTGTTCGCATTGAAAAATAAACTTATTTTATCGTACGATTATTAATCGCGCGTTTACGCGAAAAAATAACAATTAACAGCGTATAAATAAAGAAAAAAGAACGTTGTGAACACGACGCGTAGAAACGAATAATAAAATGTATAAAATATATTTAGTATACACTATATATTAATGTACGCATTATCGATTTGAGTAAAAATCCCGAAAAAAAAAAAATTATTATTACCGATGGATATTACACGAGGAAGATATTTGCGGTTTAATTATTATCGTTTCAGCATATTTAATCGCTACAGAACGTTGTTTCCTATTGCAGTTATATACGTTTACAATTCTTACGTAGATTAAATGCGGTATTCATATTTTTTTTAACAATAATATATCAATAAATTTCAATATATTATATAATGTAAGAATAACGATTTTGTATACGTTACGAGCGAGTGGAGTTATTTACACGGAATACTACGCATGAACGACGGGGCCTGATGACGGATAGTTTTTACACAACAACAATACAAAGGAATAACGAAAATATGTTACGATATTATTATTATTATGAACGCGCATTTATGCCGCCGAACAATATATTATAAATAATATTAATTTACCATTTAAATATATGTGTGTGTGTGTACATTCTATACGTGTGTCTGACACGAATACAAACGTCAAGAAACAAAAAAAAAAAAATGTTGAAAAATATTACAGAAATTTTATAAACGATTTTCAATAGCGTAAACAGGCGATTTAAACGATTTAAAAAAAAACCCCCCCGATGATTTTCGCTTCTTCAAAGATTAGAAAAAAATTAATACGTTTACAAATTTCCAACACACACACACACACAATAATATTATGGCAAAAACGTTTTTCAAAAGCCGTACACGGTACTGCAGCAATGCGATAATATTGAAAATAGTGTTTTACACCACGAATTTGCCATCGTCCGTCGAGAAGCAAGAAAACTTTTTCTTACGCGCTTTTGGGTATGGAATTACGATTTATTCAAATAAATCCGATAAACGATTTAAAAACGAGGAAAACTGCGTTTTTCGTATTATATTTCGTATTTCAAATGCACGCATTTTTTTTTTTTTTTATTATTATTATTAAAATACTTTCTCCTACAACAAATACGCGTGTAATTAAAATAATAATACGGTTGAAGATCATTTCAAAGCGTTGCGTAACGTCCGTCCCTGCAGGGTGTTGTTCAAATGCGTCGAGCCGGAAAACGTTGAAAAACTAAAATGTTTCTGTATCGAGAGGGGAAAATAAAACCACGCGAATGCCGCAAAACAGTCGTATTTAAAATTTTCACGCAAAATAAATTACGTCGATATTATCCGTACGGAGTTGTTATTTAATTCTTAAGTCGACGAGATTTTGAAAAAAAAAAAAAAATGGTAAAAATCGTAATATTTTTTTTTTGAAAAAAAAAAAAAACGCTTATAACTCTTTATGAATCAACGATATTTAAAAGAAACAAAACGGCTATTGCACACACTTTGTGCATTTCATTTCGTGTCTATAAAGTATTACTCGGTCAATCGGTCAGTTTCTAAACGCTGCGCTCCTTTTTTGACCGCCATCACCACCACTCTCTGTGTGTTAGAGCAGCTTCACATTCGAGTATTACTTTAGTATAGGAATATTTATTATCGCACCGTGAAATAAATTGCAGTTTTTAATGAAAATCGTAGAGATTAATAATAATGATAATAATAATGATAATAATAATAATAATAATAATAATAATAATAATAATAATAATAATAAATGCCTCACGCCCCCACTGTTTCGCCGTGAACCCGCGCAGATTATGTCGGCCGCCAGAAATTCGTCATTCGAACAACAACACGTAATAATATCACGTCTCGAATATTACGACCAGATGTCCCCCCCCTCACACACACACACACACAGGGGCGTATACAAGGGGGGGGGGCGGTGGGGCGATCGCCCCCCCTAGATACTTGTGTATGTACCTATATCTACTGACAACTAAAATTAATCGAACTAAAACTAAAATGTCATAAAACATTTTTTTATTTAAAACTTATTATTTTTATATACTTTTTCGATAATTCTAAGTTGGCAACAGATTCGACGGGCCTTTTTTTCTATTCGCCCCCCCCCCTAAGGGATGAAGTAAATACGCCCCTGCACACACACACACACACACACACACACCTCTGCGCGTTCGAAAACGCGCGCGTTTCCACTGCTCGTTTCCCGTACACAACGCTTTACAAGAAAAACTAACGCGAAACGAAGACGCGCCGAGTAGGGCTCCACTCCTCCCCGCCCGAAACGACACGTACCTTCTTTTCTACTACACGTACCAATGGTTATAGATATTATATAACCTCCTTGTAAAATTTAACGCACCCACCTACGTGACCCTCCTCCCGCGAATCCTGTCTGCACGGCCTAGATTTTTTTTTTTGCCTTATAACGACGACGCGTACAATAATAATAATAATAATAATAATATATTATTGGCGATTCAACCGCCGCCGCCATCACCTGCGGCGGCCGCGAGAGACGCGTTTTTGGCGGGCGCGCATTAAACGCGCGCGCCGACGACGACGCTGCGCGCACAACACGCGTATATCACATTATTATTGTATTGTTATTGTGCACATACGCGTTCGGTACTATTAATTGTCAGGGGTCGCGTGCCCCAAAAATAGTAATAATATTATAGACGCGCAGAAGTGTTTCCACCCACCCCCCCCCCGCCCTCACGGTCGCTTTCAGACAAGTCGCGCGCAGCAGCTGTCCCCTTCCCCGTCCGCCCTAGACCAGAGAGTATTATTATACGGTAGTACGCGTATAACCGGTGTACAACAAAACGGCACAAGTATAGTTATGACAGAGAGAGAGAAATACTTCAACCAAAACGATAAATAGGTGAACTTGGCGGCGGCGGCGGCGTATTGTGTCGAAGGGCTGCGCGCGTAACTGCGCAGCGGTACTGTGTATACACACACGCATAACAACTACGTGACGTTTTTCCCCCCCCCCCACTACGGCCGCCGAAACAGAAAGGGGTGTGGAGTTAAAGGTTTAAAAAAATGACGCTACGAAATATTCAAAAAGCCGTAACGAGGGCATTAAACTTATTCTCTGAAAAAATGTGTGCGCGTGTAGACCGGTTAGGTTGAATAAGGGCGCGCGCACACAGTACAGACGATGAGCACGTCGAATGCGTCGTATTCAAAAATACAAGTGTTAATGAGCGGGCAATAGTAGTAATAATAAAAACAAACGCTATTTTTTTTTTTTTAGATAATCAACGCGAAGAAATACGAATATTATAAAACATTTTCGTTTCGAGAGAAAAAAAAATAACAAATTATTGAATCCGAGTAATAATATATTGTCCTCCGGGGAGATTCTTGTATTTTAAGCTGCAAAAAAAAAAAAAAAAAATTAATAACGGTTCACCACAACGGCAAAAAAAGAAAACCCGTTCAGACCTATATAATAAAATCATATTATAATATTATTTCGGTGGGTATTTTTTCGTCTTTTTTTTAAACGGCCGGATTCAGAGGACTGGTCGAGAAAAAATCTCGGATGATTCATATACACATTACACATTTATCAGGGATGCTGAAATATGTTGTAAACCACCGGGTTTTCTAAGTCCGTTTTACGATATATTTATGTGTGTGTGTGTGTGTGTTTGGTGCTGAGTCGACTTTCCGAAATTATATTAGGCAATAATTGTAATTATTTTTTTTTTTTAAAAAAAAAACGCGTTTTTCTCGGTCGAAAACAAATCTCCGGAACCGTTTTAATCCCAGTGGAACACACGACGGGACACGATATTATAAAATATAACACAAGACGCGTTATTGCACAATATACGAAAAGAAAAACCCTATTGGAGCTTTATTAAAAAACCCGTGTGCAAATCGATCGTGCATTACACGTAAGCAGCCGTGCACAGTTATTTATACACGCAGCAGCACGTCGTTGTCGCGCAACACTACTGGTGGAAAGAAAAAAAAAGAAGAAAAATGAATACTCCAGGTGTAAAACACGAAGGAATAATACGGAAAATTAAAAAAAAAAATAATAATAATAATAATATTCTTTTAGAAAAGGGGTTGTACGCGGCAAAGAGCCGCCGACAGATGGGGGGACACACGCGCTTTCAATTCCGGTTCGACTTTTATCCGCCGGCGAAACTACGACGACGACGGCACAAAAGCCACCGCGCGGTGGTCTATTTATTATTATTATTATTATTATTATTATTATTATTATAATTTATAACACACTGGCCGCCACTGCCCCCACGTGGACGTGCTTAATATGCACGCGCAGTGTTAAATAGCCCGCACAGCTCATTTTTATTGTTTGGTTTTTTATTTTTGTACGACACCTATTCACGGTTCGCGAGTGTGTCTCCGATATACGCGCGATATAGTCGTTTGCATTTCTCGTTTTTTTTTTTTTTTTTTAAACAAAAGCTCAGCACAACAGCTGACACGCGGCGCGGGCACGTGCCGAAGAAACGCACTGGTTTCGAAACGCTACGGATTTTTCCATAACACGGAGTTCAATCGAACGCGTTACATTGCAAAATAACATCAGCCGGAAGAGAAAAATATTATTATTATTATTATTATTATTATTATTATTATTATTATTATTATTATTATTATTATTATTATTATTATTATTATTATTATTATTATTATTATTATTATTATTATTATTATTATTATTATTATAATTATTATTATTATTAATTTCGTTGAGCGACAACACAAAATGGAAGAAGAAAATACAAAAAAAAAAAACCCCCGCGAAAATAGCGTGGTGTTAATCATATCATGTCCGCACGCGACGAATGAATTATGAAAAATAACAAATTAATTACGTTATTGTACGCGAAAAATTGAATATAATAATAATAATAATAATAATAATAATAATGATGATATTCAATTATATTAAAAAGCCGTTTTCAAGTAATTTTTTCCCCGATAGTTTTTGACAAAAAAAAAAAAAAATCGAAAAATCGACCTCTCCTCTAAAGTACCTCTCTCTCTCTCTCTCTCCCCACAGTTAGATGCAATTTGCTATCGAAAAAACAAACTACGATTGTAAAGATCGGCTGAACACACACTCGTTTTCATCGAACTTTTGAGTACGTACATAAAAAACACGCACACACTTTTATATAAAACCTCGCTCCGCTCGGAATCCAAATGAAAAACGATCGTTTTTTCATTTTTAATAATAAAAATCATTAGAAATTATACCGCGATGCGACGTTAGGGCGAGAAAAACTGACGATCTCATCGTCATATTATTAGTATAATATTTATCCGCTGTGATTGCGCGCGTTTTATTATTAAATCGTCGATTTCACACGTTGTGCATTTAATTACGACACACCACCTAACCGCGCTCAACGGTTTGAGAACCGTTGGAAATCAAACACACAGGCGTTATATTATATCGACGAAACAACGGTTTGTTATCTACAGATGACTCGTGGTGATGGGCGCGCGCACACAAAACTCCACCACGGTACCGAAAAAATAAACACCAATAACGGAAATGTTAATTGGGTTCTTACTAAACACACAAAACCGGTTTTACTGTAAATTGGATATCATATGGATGCGCGCGGTAGTCTCATTGATATAAACAAGAGATATTTCAAAAAGAGAAGTACACACGCACATGTTGGCGGTCCCCGGCCAAGACGAGAGGAGAAAAAAGCGCGCGTAAGACCCGGGAAATACGTATTTAAACCGCCAACACTACGGAAAACCGTCGTAATAATTTACTGGATATTTAGTTAGGACGAAATTGTAAGCATTTTTTTTTCTCCTTCTTCTGTACAATACGTACGGCGGATTTTTAACTTTAAAGCATATTAACAAACACCACGACCGCGGGGACACCGGTTTAATGCGCGTTGCTAACAACGTTCACTTATTGTGTTATGGCGTATTTATATTACGCGTGAAAAGATTGTACGGCGTAGAGAGAGAGAGAGAGAGAAAAATAGTTAAAGGCACACGTGCGTTTTAGAGGGTTATGGTCAGCCGAACAGGGAGAGATGGTGCCCCCCCCCCCCATGGCACAACAGCAGCAGTCTCTGTGCACCTGGTGGTGGACACCACCGCGTAGAATAGTCAAACAATCGAAAGCGCGCAAACGCGTATTATATTGTTGTCACGGTTTTTCGTATTTGAATTATCGAGAGAACGTATAATATAGTAATTTTGTATAATATATTCGTAAAAGCAAAAAAAATAAATAAATAAATAAATCATTATCATCGTCGGATTAATTTCGTTTAGAAATCCATTTGGAATCGACTCAGAACCGGTAGCAACAAAGGGGTAGGGGTGGGGGCGAATGATGCCCGAATGCAAAATTTGAGAAATGAAAAAATTACTAATACAATAATAACGTTACATTAATTTACAAATTTTATGTCGTAAAAGTAATATTTCGGACAAAATAAGCCTTCACAGACGGTGTATTTCCCCCCCCCTGCGGTATACGAAATCGGTTTTATAACATTTCCTAACAGCGCGCGTTCTCTCGTTCGCCACCGTTAAGAGGGACACTTTTCTTAACACGTTGGATTTACTGTTTTTTTTTTTCAAGATACAAATATAACTTTGTGCGCGGCGCCCGCCGTTCCGTCACAACCGCGGTGGGTTTCATAATCTAAATCTCAGCGGGAAATTAATTTGCTCTCTCTCTCGGCTCATCATATTGGGTCATATACTCTACTTCCTTCCCATTCTTTTAAACCATAGGTTCTCAAACATATTTCATACACCGCCCACTTTGACAATCAAAATTTTTCTAGTGCCCCCCCCCCAAAATTTTTAAACTTACCAATTGTTGTTTATCTTTAAAAAGTTATTACAATTATTATATTTGAACATGTCATATTCTATTTTAGAGTTTAAACTTACATTTTAAAGGAACATTTATAATAAGAGCAATTAAAACGCATACTTAATCGAATTTCAATGTATTTTTATTAAAATTTAAACGAATCTTTGAATTTAAATTTATCGAGCTTACTTAATGTGATGGATGAACCTGATGTAGTTTAACCAGTTTTTTTTATATCAGGCTCGAATTTACTTAAATACAGTCGGTAAGTCGCCACGTTCGGTAACAAGCAGCGGATTTCTTTTTTTTAGTTATTAGTGTTGTTACAGCACTAAATCCACGTTCAAACAAATACCATGATGGAAACGCTATTAGATATCTTTGAACAATCGACCATAATCCAGGGTAAAGTTGCGGGATTACATCATTTTTCGCTTTTTTTAATCAGCTATTGCCCCCCCCCCAAACTTCTTTGGGCCTTTTACCGCCCCCCTGAAGGCCACTGACGCCCACAAGGGGGCGTTATCACCCACTTTGAGAAAGAATGTTTTAAACTTACTCTTAACCGGCTCTCCTTTCAGCACTCTCCATTTCTCTGGATCCATTTGCGACATCTCCCCGCATCCTATTCCAAATGCCCTTCCCCAAAGGCTCAACGCGAAAATCTGTCCGTGTTACTCGAAACACTTAAATAACGTCCCATTTAACGCTCAATCCATTCTTCCCCCCCCCACCACCACCACCACATCTACCCTCCTGTTATTCTTTTCGCCATTTCATTTTTCAAGCGGGCCGCCTCTCTCTGTAATTTAATACGCGTTATATAAAGTATCCGTATAAAAAGTAAAAATTGTTTTTTTTTTCACTATAATACGTATATATATATGTCTCTTAATTGTCGTGACTATATGTTTTTACAAAGTTTCAAAATGAAAAAAAAAACTTTTTGTAGACACGTATTTTCGTTTGTTGCAAATCTCGTTCGAAACAAATGTAGTAGAAAAAAATTATATATATACAGTCGACTCTCGATAATTCGAAGTTGACGGGACTGTTGAAAAACTTCGAATTACCGAGAGTTCGAATTGTTGAGTAGTTCGAAATAACGAGAGAGACCAAAAAAAAAAAAAAATTTTAATTACTGAGAGGAGCTTAAGAAAAAAATTTAAAATTAAAATTTGAAATTATGATTAGAGACGATTAAGAAATAAAACGATACGGTTTTTACGATAATAATTTTATAGTTATCGAAAATAATAAGCTAAATTTCGACACGATTGTATAGTAAATTATTAACAGAAAGATAAAATAAAAATACAGTTAAAATACATTTGGTGAATATACTTCGAATTGCTGAGAGTTGAACGGATGATTGTCACGTGTTAGTGGCCAGTTTTCTCAAAATTTAATTTCGAATTACCGAGTGTACTTAAACGCATTGTTTTCATTCGAATTACCACGTGATTTTCAAGGGACCGCGCATTTACTTCGAATGATCGAAGGTTTCGAATTATCGAGAGTCGACTGTATATATATATATAATAAACGTCTCGTTTTTTTTTTTTTTAGAAATAATAATGTATACGCGGAATATAATTATAAGAAAACGATCAAAAGAATAAAAAGAACTCCCCGCCGCAAATCGTTTCTGGCTTCTCGGGGGGGGTTTACAACGAATCGCTGAACGTACCGCCGAAGATTTACACGCGCGCGCGCACCATCACACTCGTCGTCGGGCGACCGTTATTTTTTCGAACGCGCGTTTTCTTTTGTGTGTTTAGGGGAACCGAAAACCATCGGGACTTGCTTGCTTGCTTTAACCCCGCGCGCGCGGTAACAAAAGGACGAGGAATAAGACGAACGCGTTTTCCTTCCCGTCTCGTTCTCGGGGGAGACCCTCGTGCGCGCGTCATCGTAAGACCCCGGTGTGTGCGTGCGCAACTATCACCACACACCCAAACACTATTTGCCCGCCAAAAATTTTCTCCGTTTTTCGTCCCGTTCAACGGGTGTTGTGCATACGACGGGTTGGGGGGGGGCGCGCGACACGAACTATTTTTTTTTTTTCCTTTTTCAAACGTCTCCGTTTGAAATTACCCCCGAGCAGCTGTGCCCGTGCATTCTTTAAAAGCGAAACAAACACAACGCATAACCGATATTTCTGTTTTATAGTACGCCTCCTATAGTCGAAGTGTGTATCCACGACCGAGACTATATATACACACACACGTGTTACACTGTATTCCGTTTAAACAATTCAAGTTTTTTACCTTTTTTTCTTTCTTTCTCGATTTCGATTTCTCGATTGCGCGCCGGCGCTCGCGTATATGTGATGTACGAAAAAATTACACCACACAGGCGCCCGACGAATAACGACGACGCACGACGCGTATTGCGATGTGTTTGAATCTATTTGTACGGTAAAACGAAAAAATAAAAAAATAAAAAAATAACACCGGCGTCTGTACAGAACAGACACTCTACGTACGACGTCAATGTATACCGACGACACAGAGACATTTTTATAAAACGTATATTCCATAAGCGCTTTACTCCGCCGATATCGTTTTAAAAGTTAGTACCGGCGTTTCTACAAAACCATATAAAGACTAATGAAAAAAAAAAAAAAAAAGTATATTTTTCGATTTACCGTTAACCGCGCAACACCGCGGTGTATAATATATCGCCGAGAATCGTTTTGTACTTAAAACGATCGCAGAGGACGTGGTGGCAGCGAAGATTAATTTCCACGTGTTTCATCGAACACGTTCAACCGAAGCTGCGCACAACAGCCAGTAGAGTACGATGAACACAACACGCGTTACGGGAATAGAACGACGAATTTGTTATAAAAACTAATAATCGCACTTAAAAATGGGAACAATTTTTCACTAGGCGAATCGGAAGAGAGAAAACTATAAAAGCCGAGTACGAAAAGAATTCGCGCATATAACAATATGTAATAAAGGCGAATGTATTGCACGATCGGCTTTTATACGAGTATATATATATATATATATACATATTATTTTTTTTTATTTTATTCTCGTGTGGACAACGAACCCAGAAAATATAATATACAAAAAGCGTCCCCGGACATTTATTCCATCCGAACAACAACATAATAATCGTATTTGTATTTGTATTATTATTATTATATAGCGAGTAACGGCGGGGCTGCGTGCGCCGGTGTATAAGAGGAATGTGTCCGTCGGGCGTATAAGAAAGAAAAAAAAAATATTACAAAATAACGACGATGACGACGAGCCGCCGCCCGGTAATATAAATTCGGTTCGGTGCGGTCGGTCTCATAACCGAACGAAACTGTAAAATACAACGCCCGGTATGATATATAATATATAACCCGAGGAACCCGCGCGATGGATTTTATTATATTGTTCGCTCGCCCACTCTTCACATTTATACTATTCCCTCTCTCTTTCTTTCATCGTTTTCTTCTTCTTCGAGACGAAATCTCACGCTCGCCGCCGTCGTTGTAATACCTGATTATTATTTTGTGTCCGTCGGACCTCGATCGTTTTCTCCGTACCGCACACACAAGGAGGTAATCTAAAATAACGCGCGCACACACACACACGTGTATAAATCGGAGAGCGGGACAGGAAGCTGTGCGTGGTGTGGACTGTACCGTGCGCGTTCGGGTCGGGGTATATATATATATATATATATATGTATAAATGGTCTCACACGAAGAAGAAGAAACGCACAGCTGTGCCCGTAACGTCAGCATCAGCAGCAACACAAGGTTAAGAAGAAGAGAAGCGTATAATAAAAATATTTTCCGCTCTTTTTTTCCCCCATTTTTCGTTGTGTGTTTGCGTGTCGCTGAAAACGCGCGCAAATCTACCGCCGGACGAAGGGTGTGTGTGTGTGTGTGACCACATACATTAACCGAAGCCCAAAAAATGTTTGCACGCAAACGTTTTCGTTATTCTTTACGCGTTTCTTTTTCTCTCTCTCTCTCTCTTATTTATAATAATAATATTATTATATAAATATTCAAACGAGACCGCGAGTGAGTGAAACGCCGCGCGACCTGTGGAATTCTATACGAGTTATATACCACCACCATCATCGTCATCATCATCATCAACGACGAAGTGGTATTATGATAATAACCGAACGCAGAAAATTAATTTGCGTAAAAAAAAAAATTTTTTTTTTTATATACGTTTATTAATAGCGTATCATAAAACTCGTATATTATTCGTTATTAAAAATAACGAAAAAAAAAAAAAAAAACAATAATAAAATTAATATGTGTATACACACACACACACACGTCATCACGAAATATACGAAACCGCGACGTTTTTATTGACCACCGCTCCGCCTGCCTCGTGTATGAGATTTAATAGAATGTAAAGACGAACAGGCGATATTTTTTTATTTTTTTTTACATATATCGACGTAGACGAATATTTCCGAAAAAAATTTTTTTTAAAACAAATATATATATATACATACGCGCGTAAACATCGCGTACAGAATCGTTTTATTTTTTAAAAAAATTTGTTCTTAAAAAAAATCTCGACGAATGAAATGACACCCTCTTGCAAAACCGCCTTCGGTCCGTATACCGAATAAATATTTTAATCGACGTAAAACTCAACGACGATTTATAAAAAAAAAAAAAAAAAAGCGTTACCACAATGATATTATATCGCCGCGAGACGTTCAAAACGAGTCGTCGTCGCACGTGTTTATATAATATTATATTTATTCTTTCGATTTTTATTACGCACTTGCGCGTTGGTAGTACAGTGAGCGCGTAAGAATTCAGAGGATAATCCTTAGATGAGATAAAAATGTATTCCGACGGGAATTGGAACACCGGCAATTTGTCGTCGATTTAATATAAATATTATTATTAGAACGCACAAACGACATTGTTCAATTGTTTTTTTTTTTTATCGAATATTATAATACTATAATATTATAATACATGTAAATATAAACGTATTATAATAATTATTATTGATAAATGGTTGTTTTTTTTTTATTATTATTATTTCCGAGAGAAAAATTTCGCGAACGAGTATACACGCAATATAATTATTTAAACTCGTTTCGCGTAATATATTTTAATATATATATTTACGCGTCATAATTAAAATATTTATAAGAAAATTAACGCCGCGTGCATGCGGCGAACGGGCCAAACGTATTATATAGAAAGAAAGAAAAAAATAATAATAATTTTATCTCCACGTTTTATATCCGAGTAGGTTTTTTTAAACAATATTACAGCGGTTTAAATAAATGTATTTACGAATGTTTTTTTTTCTTTTTTACAACCTCGAAAGATTTACACCAACGTATGAAATGAAGCCGTTCACCCCGGAAAAAAAAAACAACGAACACGAATTAAATATTTATAATAAATATTTGGTGGCTCTACACTCGGCGGGTCCCCCCTACTACTATATTTCCCTAACGCAACACGACCGATCGTATCTGAAACCGGGCGCGCGCACTTCTTCGGTACGTCCACACAAGAAAATAATAATAATAATAATGTTAATTTAAAAATGCCGCCAGTTTACGTGTCTTTTTTATTATTGCTGTCGTTTGTGTGTACCATGGTAGGACACCAAGGGAGACGAAGAAGAAACGTGGCCCCATCTTACACGCACAACGACGAACGGGCCCGAGACGGATCGCGTTTTATACGCAGAGAACGAAGGAAAATAATGAATACAAATAGTGTCCAGAGAAAACCGAACTCGCGCAGCATCCGTCGTCGTCGGATTTAATTGTTATCGTATACCGTCCGTTTTTTTATTGTCAGCTGATGATATACTACTACTACTACGTATAGTAGTAACACGGTCCAGCTATATTCGTACGTGACGTCATTATACAGCTGTGCGTTGATGGCAATGGTGAATAAGCAATAAAACTCAGATTAGCCGAGAATTTTAATTGATAATTTTCGAATAACGAGCACACAGCGGCGGCAACAGTGAAATATCATTCGATAGAACGCCGCGTGTAATGGTGCGTTGCATAAATAATAATAATAATAATAATTATTATTATTATTATTATCTATACAGGTACGAATTAATATTATATTAATAAATAATAATGTTGCGCGGTATCGAAGACAATAACGCGAGTTTAAATAAAACGTAATCGAAAAGAAAATTGATTTTTTTTTTTTTTTACATTCAATAAACACTTATCGCGCTAGAGAATTTTCGCGATAATCGAAATAAATTTATATTTAAAAATTATACGAGATGGAAAACAATAATATGATAAACATTATCATATTATACGCGTATAATATGTTTCCTCAAATTCCTCTAGAGAGAAAGAGAAAAAAATGATAATATTTTATTGATTTATGACGTGTCGTGTAGTACACACGCGAAATACATTCCCTCGATACGGATTATTATTACATATTATTCATTGAAACGCGCAGAACACTAATTTTTCTAATTCTTATACGTCATCGTCACCTGTAAGAGCAGCCGACTATTTCGGGATATTTAAAAGTACATCGTACGATGTTGTCAAAGAGCGCAGTTGTGGAAAAAAATACTCGGAAAATCGATTTTTTTTTTTTTTTTTTTTACAATAATTTCTTGGGCGATATTATTGCAACGCGAACAATCCGGGAACGCGTTTGCAGACGTAATTTCAAAACGTATTATATTATAGACGCGGCTGCGCATTAAATATTGTCGTCATACCCAGTTTTCGAGAATCGGACATTACATATTTCGTGTGATCAGCGATTAGATTGGAAATATTCCGATCGTTAAATTACGCGCGGACGTTAGAATTGCCGTTTATTGAAGAACAGGCGGCGAGAAATCGGGAAAACAGTCGCGAGTACTTCTCACCTTTGAGACGTAGCAGCAGCACACGGTCGACGAGTGAAAAAATCTCCTTCTAAAAAAAACTTTAACGTCAGAAAACCGTTACAATGCTTTATTAAATTGTTCTCGGCGTTGTGCAATACAATTGATCACTCTGTAATTATCTATCGTTTCTGTCACAGGAGGTACACGAGAGAACTCAAATTCTCCTCGGGCTTTACGCTTTCACGCGTCAAGTAATTGTTTTAAACGCTGCGATCGAACACGCTTTGGCCGCTTTGTCCTAAATTCTCCTCTAACCGTTGAACGCGCATTTCCAATCGCCGAATACGTCGTCAGATTCCGTCTCTCTCTCCTCTTTTTCTCACGTCGTCAGTATTTTATTCGAATCTCATTCTCATTCATCCGCACTTCCTTTTCGAATCGGAAGAAAATCCCGCCGTTCGTTTTACCGACAATTTTTATTTTTGACACGTGTAACTTTTACGAGTGCGGTGGTGGTGGTCGTTCGCGGAATTCAAACCACTCGTTAACCGTGGCGGGGGGGGGGGGAAATCGCCGCGATTACAGTCACACTCTTTCCTCGAAATCGGTTTTCTCACAATTGAATTTTATTAGATCTTAAAATAATCGTTTTTCTTCTTAAAACATCGTAAATTGCCACCACGGCACGTGTAAGATCTCTTCGCGCCACTATACACGCCGTCGCCGCCGCCGCCGCGCGATTTACGATAACGCGCGCTGCGCAACAAACAAACGGCCGTATAATAATAACAACGCAATCATCATTTCGAAAGCTTTGTCGGTAAAACGGACAAATTCATTATTATAAAACCGTTTGTAGAAAACGAGAAACGACGTCGTACGATGAAATAATAAAAAGCGAGAGCGGGGGCGCGATGGCGTCGCGTTCACGTTGAAAATTTATCATTATAAGTGTATTGTGTGTGCGTGTACGTGTATATTGTCGATCCAACCGTAATAATAATATTAATAATAAATCGTGTTTAAAACTATATGCGTTTATTGTTGTTTTTCAATTAATAATTTCCAATGCACATTCGTGTGGAAATATCCACTCGTTTGACAGAAACGTTGCGCGCGGACGACGCGAATGTATTTTACGAAATACGAAAAAAAAAAAAAAAAAAATTCCGCGTAAAACACGTCTGTGGACGATGAAGGGGGGAGGGAAAAGAAATTTAAATTTTATACGTAAAGCGAACCCGTTGTCGTCGTCGTTTTATTATTATTATTATTATTATTATAATAAACGTAGTAATAATCGTCGCTGCGCACTTTTTAGTGTGTTTATAATGTACACTGAAAATTTTACAAATTATATTAAATTTTTTTTTTTTTTTAACTATATTACGAGATTACGTAATATATAACCTACGGCGAGATTTTTTTTTTGTTATTTTTCCGAATGAAATTTAAAAAACACGTGTTTTATATTTTACACGTCTATCGAATATTATTGATATACGTTATCAATAATATCTTAACGTTAACAGTTTTATTGTGATCGTTTTTATATTACAAGAATCGAGAATTTGTATTTATCATTTAAATATAAAACAGTCGACGATAATTCTTTTACAAAAAAAAAAAAACCGTTTTAGTAGACTTCATTTTGGAAATCCAATATCTTTAGAATACGATCGCAGTATTTTACAATGTCCGTTTCCGGAACAATAATCGCAGTGAACTATAGACGCAGCACAACGCGGCCCGGGATTTATTAATATTGTGTATTTTTTTTTATAATTGTACGAATATTATTACATACCTACGTAAAACAATGGGTAACAGAAGTTTTTAAAAAAAAAAAAATGTATAAAAAAAACGCGTAGATACAGGTATGTATACACATACTGTTATCGTTTTCATTTATTCGTCGATATAACAATTCGTATAAATGCATATTAACGAAATCGTTAACAACTACTCTGTAACGGTACCGTTTCGTCAAAACGCTGTAGATACAATATATCGTTATCTCACAACTTCACGAATAAATAATATTTTAAAACGTAGGCGGTTTTTTTTTTTTTACGAAAAATGACTTCTACTCTGTGTAAATGAAAATTAATATTTACAAACAACACATTTTTATTATAATATGTGATTATTACACAATTAACTCAGAATTTTATGTAACAAAAATATATGAGTTTGGTTGTATTGAAAATTTGTTTGTTACCGGTTCGATGACGAAAAGTCATCAATGGATATTAAGCAAAAAGTAATAATCATACAATTAATATTTTATTAAATACTCTTTTACGTTAATATCTATGGATGATAATAATAAAGGAATTAACCTACATGATTTTAAGATTGTGGATTTTGTACAGAATACACCAATATTTTGTTTTAAATGTATCGTTATAAGTGTAAAAGCATAATAACTAAAATATAAACTGAAAATTTAAACCATTTCAAATGAGTATAATGTATATGTACTCATATATATATATATGAATTTCATTTAAATACCTAGCATATACTTATAGGAAGTGATGATGATGATGCTGCTGATAAATGGTATACCAAAGCACTTTTATTTCACATCATTAGCAAGAAATTAAAAAATGTATTGATTTTATTTTGAGAAAATACTATTTTGTGCTTGTAAGTAAGAAATCAAAAAACAGTTTAGTTGTTAATAGAAATTATATATTTTTATAAAACATATAAATATATTTTTGTTTTTAGGATATTTAAAAAAATCAATATTTATTGAGTAAGACAATAATTGTTTTAACTATTTCGGTGTTATTATTTTTTTCTACTCAAATAATTTTTAAACCATAATTAAGTAATTTTATTTATTTTCAAAGAAATTTTAGACTTTTTAAAGGCAATATTATGTGACTCAACACTGTCACATAGTGATCAATTTGTGCGTACATATATACCTGTAATTATTATTACATTAAAATCAACATTTGATTAGAAATATATTTGTTTATCACATGTCATGTTTATTTTTTATTTTGTGTAGGCTGCAACAATAATAATTGAAAAAAATTATGGAATGTCGAGTCTTATCCTTGACGACAGTATTGATTTGTAACAATGAAATTCTCAATCCATAGATAATCACTAGAATATTATTATCGATTACTTATATCATACAAGTCATACTTAGTATAAGATCTATGAATTGTTTTTTATATATATATATATATATATATATATATATATATATATATATATATAAATTCAGTCGCAATTGAAAAAAAGACAACAATTTGGTAATATTTAACATTAAATAAACGATAAATTGTCGAATTTGAAATGTATTTATCAAATTTAAATCACAATTATTCTCCTGATACGTATGAGTAAAATCAATGCATTAGATATTTCAAACGGATTTCATAAAAAAAAATTTGTATATCCACACAAGTAGGATGGCTCTGAAAGGATGTATAAAATAGATCTTACAGAATAGTTTCCAACCATATAATGTATTTTGTTTTTTTTTAACGTTGAAAAATGCATTTATACACTATGGAAGTATCTTAATATCCAATCACTGATAAATACAATAAAGAAACGCGCTCGAATACAAATAAACAAAAAATATTTACTTCCTATAAACTACAAACGTTACAAAAAATAAGTAATTAAATTCAAATTAAATTTTAATCGTTCTATTTTCAATTTTCTGTACATTAATATTACATCTCCGTAATATTAAAAACGTACGCTTTAAATATCTATCCTATTAATTCAAATCTATTTGATAGTAGTTTTGTTTTTCTTTCGTTTAAACAAATAGTCTTTAAAGTTTATTCAGTTAAAATGGCTATAAAAGACAATATCGACATTAATCATAATACACATAACAATTTTATACAAAAATTTGTATTGATATATATATATATATTCAATTATATAATTACGCTTATAAATTACCACAATTTCTTATTAAATGCTACTCGACGTTTGATTATTATTATTATTATTGATAGTGAATTATTGTGTCTGCTGGCCTCTAAGGACACAATACAAACTATGTATGCATGACACGAAACTGATTAAACGTATAAAATATATTAATTATTTATACGACCGGGTTCTATGACTGC
This sequence comes from Chaetogeoica ovagalla, assembly GCA_032441825.1. Lineage (NCBI taxonomy): Eukaryota > Metazoa > Arthropoda > Insecta > Hemiptera > Aphididae > Chaetogeoica > Chaetogeoica ovagalla. The sequence goes on along the minus strand of CM063735.1, from coordinate 10,562,158 downwards.
GTAAAAACACTGGTTAAGTGTTATTACTTTTGGTGCTCGTACAAAAAAAAAAAAAAATTACTCGATTATCATCACGCTGAAAACGTGTGGAGTAGCTATTCTGTGGAATTTCAAGAGAAAAAAAATTATTTATTTATTTTTTTTTTAACGCTTTTTCCTTGACACAAAATTCGACTTGATGTGTATTAAAAAAAAAATTCACATTTCTTTTCCATTCGGTAGAAAATCGTGGTTGGAACGCGATTATCACGTAGGTACTCTCGAGGACCAAACCAATCGTTCGTTCGCCGATTAAAAGACGGTGAACACGTTCGCGCGTAGTGTGTGGGGTAAAACGTTTTTCATGAGACAAAAAAAAAAATTAACCAAAATCCCTAGTAAACGGGCGTGGTGACGTCGCGTATTAATAATTAATAGAGTTAAATAAATGAAAAAATAATAGTAATAAAAATCGATTAATTATTTTTTTTTCTCACTTACCAACCACCAACAGAAACAGCCGAAACGATCGGGTAAAAAAAAAAAAAAAACGTCCGTTAGATGAATTCTCCGTCGCAGGAGTTCGTCGTTGGCCCCAAGTTCGGAATGTGAAAAGAAAGAGCCACGGCGGACAACACTGCCCTCGCTTCAGCCACGGCAGCACGGTAAATCGCGCGTTTTTCGCCGCCGCGTCGGTGTGTTCCCGCCACGACTGTCTCTGTCCGACCACACGGCGGCGATTTCTCTCTCTCTCTCACTCTCTGCGGGACGGCACCGCGATCAGCTGTTCGCCACATTTCACATTTCACGTTTCATTGTTGTTGTACACGGATACGCGCGCATCGTATTTTCCTTTAGAAAATTATTATCGTAAATTTTATTATTGAAAATGATGTCGTGTACTGTTGTTACACTCGGTTTCACCGCATTACTCAAAATTTACCGAAAAAATAAAAAATAAATTCTTTTCGATATTACGCGTAATATGGTTATCCCATTGAATGGGTTATTTTTCGATGTATCATCTGATCGATAACCGGAGCGAGGATTCAATGTCGGAATTTTTTTTTTTTTGTTCTTTTCCGAATTACCCATAAACGCAAACATCGAAAATTACGAATTCATCGCGATATTTCGAACTCTCTCTCTCTCTCTCTCTTATGATCATAGGCGCCCGCAGAAACATTTCTAGGGGGGGGGGCAATCGTTCAACATATAATATATATACATTGGTTAGGTATAATAAATTTCAATTTAAAATCGAAATATACTAATATTATTATATTATATAATACAATATTACCAAAATGCCAGGGGGGGGGCAAATGCCCCATCTTGCCCCCCCTCCTTGCGGGCGCCTATGCTTATGATATTAATTTAACACTCGACGCGTAGGCGCAATTTGAGGAGGTGCTTAGCACCCCCGAATTTTTAATTGCATCATCTAATTTTTATTTGTTTTAACTCATGATGTATTGTCATAGGCATTAGGATACGTAAATACGTTTATTTCTAAGACATTTCATTTTCATAATAATATGGATAATATGGTTCATATTATGAAGTTATTATGTATTAATAACACAAGAAGATTGTATAGAATATAAAAATTTGAATTTTGATACACCTACTCGGCGGAATAAAGAAAGTTGTGACTAAAGATGTTTTTCCAAACCCGTTTAAACTTATCATTCAAGTAGGATTAACTATAATAAGCTCAGCTACACGTGAAAGATCTTTTTCGTCTACGCGCCGTATAAGGAATTGGCTTAGGACAAGAAGCATGGCACAAGAAAAATTTACAGATTTCTCAGTTATTAACACTGAAAGGGATCTATAAGCACTAAAACTGATAAAGATAATATAATAAATAAGTTTGTTGTGTCTCAAAGACGCATATCTTTAATGCGATATTTAAATCAAAATAAAAAACGTATTTTATAGCTATATCATAAATTTGTGTTTTATTATACATTGTTAATAATATTATAGATTAATAATGTTAGTGTAGTGAAGGTTTATGAATGGCGATGTTGGTAAGGGGGGGTGGGGCAAAGGCCTCCCACGGGTCACATTGGTTGACACAAATCTAGCACTCCTATAAATTTAATAATCCAAAGGATTAAATTCATTCATAGGCGTCTTATGACTCGACGACAACGAAAAAATGTCGTAGAACACGATAAAGAAATTATTGTTATCTTGGCGTGGAAACACCGCCGTCGGCCACCCGGTGTTAGGTTACGAATTTCAATGAGAAATAAAATTCGACGACGTCACTGCTGGCACTGTTGCAGAGTGTCCGCCGGTGTAAATAATGCCAACGATCGCGCGGGGCCATGGTGGAGAAAAATACATTGCGCGGGAAATTACTCGTCGCGTCGCGTTACGCGGGAAAACGGTCTCGCCGCGACCGTATCGTACAAGCGCAATCGATTACGCTACAGTACGGTCATAACCTGTACGATGTGCACGAAAAATAGGGAATTTCAATTTGGGCGGGAAATTTCGTGTTTTTTTTTTCTTTCCTTTCGACCGAAAAATCATAAGTCCCCGGTGGTACACAACGCGTCATTTTTACAAACGTTAAATAATCATTAAATTATAATATTATAATCGCTGATGAACTGTACGCTAGTGAACGGTTTTGCGCGATAAAACCGTAAAGCGGCTCACCGAGTGCCCAAACAAAATATCCCGTTTTGGAGAGGACACGCGTTTCGCTCAAATGACAATATCATCGCGCTGTTCGATTTTAAATATTTTCCGTAAACGTCTACGGAACTGTTAATGTAACATGTTATTTTAGGAGGATAATAACCGTTTTTTTTCTCCCAAATATTGATTTCCACCGTATATTTTTACTAAATAGTTTTTTTTTACGACGTTTGGGAATTCGAACGTGTCGAGAAACGTCTCCTCTGTTATTATTATTATTATTATTATTCTCTAGAAGATATATCGGGGAATATTTTGAGGAATACAAACCGGACTAGCCAAAATATCACAATTTTGTCAGAGCTGACTCCCCCCTCCCTTTTTATGGTCAACAGTTAGTAGTGGATGTTCGTGTTTTAATTTTATTGACACGTGCATGTGCGACAACGAGCGTTTTTTACCGTGTAAGGCTTAATGAACCCAAGGTAACGCTCCTAAACGCAAATGTAATTTTCTTGGATTTCGTTAAAATAAGATACATTTTTTATTTATGATTCGTTAATTATGATAAATATATATTTATTTACGTTCGTCGAATTCACAAATTAGTTCACGTTCATTTTTTAATATTTTCATTTAAAAATTATTTTGTGTAAGAATTTTTTATTCTCAATTATATAATTAATAATTAATTTTCGCGATATATTATATTTTTGTTTTGTGTTGAATAATTTTTAACGACAACACAAATACGAACAGGTATATAAAATATCGGAATCTTATAAATAATTGGAATTTATTTAAAAATTAAAATATTTTATAAAAATCAGTCGCATCGCCAATTGTATCATTTCGTTATTCATATATGTTTTTTAGAATATTGAAATTAAACATTCAACGCAAGTGAACAGTTCAACGCACACGTATATTATATTTTGTATTATTTATTATATTTCACCATTTCTAATGAAAAAAATATGGTTCGTCGAAATATTCACGTACATTTTCTGAACCCAACCGGCTCATCAAACGCCTTTCTCGGCCACTGCATATCCGTATAGATTCAAACGGACAAGGGAGCACATCTTTAACCTCTCCATTCGTTAATAATATATATTTATCGAAAATTTCAGATTATATGACTTCTAATGTTTGTATTATTATTATTATTATTATTATTATTATTATTATTATTATTATTATTATTATTTAATTAATTATAACGACGTAGTACGAGTGTAAAATATGAATTAAATGGCCTGTCGGCTGGCATCACAACAGGGTGTTTTCTCTGTAATGTTAAATCTAAGTTTATTTCGTGGAAAACATTTGCTCTTCCCTGATAACGTATTATAATGTGAAAAAAAATACACATACGTATGTATTTAATACTCGTTACGATTTTATTATCTTCAACAGTATGTATCGTGTCCCTACAATTTATCAATTTCATATAAAAACGTCTAAACAACACCTATCTAATCGTGTTTAATGAAATAATATATTTAATTTATATTTTTCTATCGTTCAATGCAACGCATTAATCGTTTTCATCCACGCACTATTAATTATTATTATTATTATTATTATTATTATTATTATTATTATTATTATTATTATTATTATTATTATTATTATTATTATTAATTATTATTATTAATTATTGTGCGCCGTCTGGCCAGATCTCAGTCCCGTATACCTACATCGCGTTATCAAACTCGACGTGGTCGCGTCGTTCACGGAATTCCGCGTTCGTAGAATAATACTCAATAAAACGCGTACTTACATTTGCCGAATTTACCGGAATTTAACAACGTATTAACGATACGAGGACAACGAACGATTTAATATTATTATTAAATAACGAGAATATATTATGTAATTATTAATACGATTTATGATGATGGAGACTGATTGCGATATAAGAACTATAACCAGTGGTGTTCCCATAGGGTATACTCCATATACGCCGTATACTCTCATGATTTTTTTGAAAAATCATGGGTATACTGCGTATACTCTCATGATTTTCTGAAAAATCATGAGTATATTGTGTATATTTTCAAATCTCAAGTTATATGCAACGAAAAAAAAACATAATTACTGAAGAAAGGCCTCAAAAGTTTTAGTTTATTTTTTATTTTTTATGATTAATTTTATTATTGGAATTTATATTTATTAATTTTCCCACTGTATGCCTCTATACTGCCGGCACACACATCACAACTTATTACGCCTGTATAACATTGACGTTGATAGCCGAAATATTAGCCATTAGGTATAACGATAATAATAGTAGTCAGATAAAATCAGATATATTATCGTCATTAAAATGTTATCGGCGTCCGGCGACTAAAGTTCCCCTGTATACAATTGATAAATGATGAGTGTTTAATTTTAGTATACTCGTATGTTCCGCAAGTCACCGTACATAATCTATATATTTTTAATTTTTCATTTACATTTGGTCGCCATAATATTCGTAAATAATCCTGTTCTGATTTATCCACCCAAATTTGACGATACATTTTAGTTATATTTTCGGAAAACGTGTATTTATGAGTACGGAAGCGTGCGATAATTTGTATCAAATCTTGTAGCTCCGGACTTTTCATTAGAACGTCGTTTAATGACACACCCGTATCTGATTTGCTTGATGCGTCAAACACCACTCTCAGTTTAATAGTACGACTATTTTCGTTTAATACGTAGGAATGTGGCAAGTAGAAATAATGCGTATCATCTGTGAGATTGTCGTTTACTTCTTGCATATGTCCTAATTCCAAATAAACTTTCATAAAATCTCGATAACGATCATATAAGTCTGCATTCTGTGTTAAACGTTTTTCTAACAATAAAAACCGACGAAGTGCAATTTGATACGATTTACCTAATTCAGTTATATTATTTTTGAATGGTAACCGAACTATGAATTTTCCATTTACGTCTCGCTTAACAGTTTCTTCAAAAATTTTTAAGCACAACGTCTATCCAGCTGTCCAGTTTTTCTTTGTTGTGATTTCTTCTATTTTCCAAAACTTTTCTATTTTCTCCGTTAAATCCGTGTAATAATTATCGTTTATTGCTACCATACAGTTACTTATCGTATCCCTTTCGTTTTGACTAACACGACCCGCCGACACGATCCATCCCAACTTCGTTTTCTGTAAGAATGGACCAGATGGGTATAATTGAATGATATTGGCACGCATAATTTCCCAATATAAGTCAGCTCCAATTAACATATCTATTTTTCCACTTTGGAAAAATGTAGGATCTGCTAAAACTATTTTTTCTGACATCTTGGTTTTTAAAATACTACATGTGTTAATTGGTAAACAAGTTGTTATCTTCGGGAGTACTAAAAATGACCGCGTTGTTCGGAATGAATTTATACACGATTGAACCGATATATTTAATTTATACGTAACATTATGACTAACATTTGAGGGCGGGCTTAGTCCTCCTGGATGCAGAGTATACCCTTAACAAATTTGATGGGAACATCACTGACTATAACTACAGACTGTACACTGTACACTGTATTCAGAGAAGAGCTTACGGGCGTAGTTCTAACCAATATTCTGGTAGTTTTAATTACACGTTTTGCGCGGTATTTAAACATTTTAAATACAGAAATATAATATGTATTGATTAGGTATTTTTTTTCAGTTTTCTAGAATTGGTTTTTTTTTCTCCCAGAAACACTTTCGGCTGAATCGGTAAATAAGTACATATAATATTATGTAACAAAAAAAAAAAACTGTTCAATCCGTTCCAACGAAAACTTTCGATTAAGTAGGTGGTAGTTTTTTGTTTTATCGTCGTACAGCAACGGAGTTTGGAAAATGGAACAGTTTTAAAATCAACTTACACACGAACGTTCTTTTATAATTTATCAACGCTTATGAGAAAATCGTTGTCATTTGCTTTTCTTTTCTATAGAATTTAGTCGCGGTCTGATAAAGTTTCAATTGCTATAGAAAATTATTAATTATACAGCCGTGATCGCGACATTTCATCGTGTATTTTGTATAGCGAATTTCTGTACGCATAGTTTACTGTTTTATAATACTTGCAGTGTTATCAGTTTTTAACTCATACGCGCGCCTGCCTTAAGATGCCGCATGAATATTGACATTTTTGTTGTTGTTTTAAACGGAGTCTTGTCCGTTATTTGTATCTCACGCGTATTATTTTTTTTTTTTGACATTAGCCAGTCCGTAAAGAAATGTAAAATATATTTTATTTCGTTTTTACTTATATTATTATACGAGTAATATATCTACGGCGATTCATTTAAAGGGATTGAAGTAGGGCATTTTCTCTCTTCGTCTTACACGCACACACACACACACACACACGAAACATAGCAAAATAGACGTTTCCTACTTCCAACGCACCGATCGGTCTAGTGACTTTCCCGCTTTTTTTTCATTTATTTTTTTTATCTCGAAACCTTTAAATGTCGATTATTGACCAATTTTTTTTTTATTCTAAAATCGTATATTTAAGTCTTAAGGATTTATGTGAAAAAAAATTAAAAATTCGAGAAAGTCGATTCAGACTTCACGAGGAATTCAGATCTGTTTTAAAAATTTCTTATAGATCGATCGGTGCGCGTTGGAAGTGGCAAAAAAAAAAAAACGTCTATTCTGCTAAGTTTCGTGCGTGTAAAACGAAAAGAGAAAATATCCGCTTTCAATCCATTTAAATTCGAGAACAATTTGCATTTTGTGAAATTAATAAGTGGGATCCCCTTTGCATTGCCCTGGCTACAGGTTTCTGTACGTCGACAATATAGATACGAGCGCGGCGTAGTATTTCATATGTTATTTTATAATATCGTGTTTCGAAAACATTAATAATAATTTATTCCGAGTATATATTATAATATAATAACAATAATATGCTCACGTTATAAGTATAAGCAGTGTGTACACTTCGTGTTACATATATTTAATAATGCGCAATAAATCGATTACATTTGGATTGTAGATATATGCGTATAATATAGTGTACGTTATGTTTATAATTTTTGTCTCTTGAACACGTAATATAATAATATACATTTTACTACTCAAGGTTACGAACACGATACGTCTCGGAAATGTGTAAATTTCGTTGAAAAAAAGAAAACCGAATATTTCTTTTCCGCAGTATTGTGGATTTCGGATATATTATAAATACGTTTTAAATACAAGGCGGTGGTGGGCGGGCGAGAGACGAAAACGTTTGCCAAAACGAGAGAAAAGTTAATTTTACTAAAACGAACGCGTGCAATTATTAAACAATCGTGTAAAACATATATTTTTACGTATCTTTACGACTTCACTAGTTACTATTATACACCGGATTGATTATATTATAGTGTTTTGAGGGTATTCGTAAAAAAAAAATCTGTTTAGCAACGTTTTTCTCGTAGCTATTCCTTTTTTCTTTTTTCTTTGTGTAATATACGTGTACTCGTATTACACGGATATTTTCAAATTAAACGAGACGATTTTGGCAGTTATAATGTATATGATTTTTCATTTATCGTCCTTCGATTTCTTCGATTTTTTTTTTTTTTTTTTTTTGAGAATATTAAAACATTTATTATATAATATAAAATCGCGTTGTATTAATATATATATATTTATATTATTCATGATAAAATTCGTAGGTCCGTGCGTTCGTTTTATTTGTCTTATTATTTCGAATTGGCGTTTTAAAAATAAATGAGCACGAATACCATACTCGGCAGTCAGTCAGATGACACGCCGTTGGAATACGTTCGCAATATTATTGCGGTCGAATGATGAAACTCGAACAAATTTAAACGTATAATTGTAAATAAAATTGTATTAAATTGGTAAAACGAAGAGAACTTTTAAAACAATACATAAATAACACGTCTCTGGCATAAAATTAAAAAAAATTTATTATAGTGCTATTATACGCTTTATAATTACTCGGAAATGTTTTTCAAATATAAAACAAATACGAATTGAATTTCGAAATGATTATATAATATGAAATTAAACGTAAAAATATTTTAAACAAAATGAAAAAGTTTAAAAGAAAAATGTATATAATATTTTATCGAACAAAATATTAATAATATACGATAGGTTATCTCAAACAATTATTAATTCACTGTAACGTATACAATAATTTAATTTTTTTTCCCAACTCTATTAATTGTCTGCATATTCTATGTGTAATTCTCTTCGTTTGTATTTTTCCTTTTTCGCATGTTGATTCCGACGGTAATTCGTTTTGTCGAAACCGCGATAGCAGATATTGTATTACGTAAATTCAATACATTTCGTTGCTTTTTCATCATTAAACACTCTTTTCTTCTCTCGGTCTATATATTTTCCATACATATGAGTCATTTTTTTTTCTTATGCGTACGAATGTACACTAAAAATGTTTTTGACAATAAACGCCAAAAAAAAAAAAAAAAAAAAAAAATTTGTTTATGCGTAAATATATATAGAGGAAATTATGTTTCTCGTGAACGGTTTGGAAAAATTAAAGGATATAATATGTTATATAATAAGCGTATTGACATTGCCAGTATATAATATATGCGCTGCTGTATATATTATTATGTAATAGATGTGTTGTGTGTATGTTATAATATATGCTTATTTACTATTGTATTTACTTCGAAAAAACTCACTCACCCCTTTTTGTTATGTATATATATATATATATATGCATTTATTATAGGTCAGCAATATAATAAATGTTTAGTAAATATATATATTAATATACACACATACGTATTTAGTACAAATATTACGTCTCTTGTAATAACTACCGCATAGCGCAGACATTCATGTAATAATAATAATAATAATAATAATAATAATAATAATAATAATAATAATAATAATAATAATAATAATAATAATAATAATAACATATATTTACTATTTTTATATTATAATTATTATGGAAAACTCATAAACTATACACGGTAATTCAGTCTATGTAGTAATAATAATTGTATACCTATAACACGTAGTGTTCTTAAATAAGGTGTAATAACAATAAAAACAATAATTTTTTTACGAACGGTGTAACGATGAGAATATCCGTACTCATAACTGTATAATAACAACAGCCCATCACAATTTGTCTATTTTTTATACTTGTGTTTGCGTAATGAATTTTTATTATTATTATTATTTTTCCTTAACGAGCCTCTCGGTCATTGCGGGCTATTAAAAGAAAGAAAATAAAAAGAACGCGTTTATAAAAATTCATAAGACGTCAATTTCAATATCATAAAAGTTAAAAGCGCGCAATATGTTTTACGCGTGTTTTAATAATCGATTTGTTTGTTCGAGAGCACTCAGAATTTTAGCTCGGTTGAACGATGTTTCGTACGTTTTATTAATAATGTATACCACTGGAAAATCTTGACGGACAATTGATTCGCGTTTAAACGTCGTTCCATTGGCAATAATTTTTTTTACCCGTCCACGAATGCGGTAATTCGATTTAACGCGGATAATAATCAATAAACCGCAGGTGGGGTGTAAAGCGAAATATTCCAGTGTCGCAGGCTCTTTTTTCGTCATGTCCGCATCACTCGTCGGTTTACGAATTTACCACGAATTTCATTAAGTCTTTTCGTACCGAACGGTTCGTCGCGACTATTATACGCACACGTGTATAGTTATTCATTCATCGATCAAATATTATTTTATTAGATTTTTTTTTTTTTGATTCGGTACAAACTCTGTACTCCTGACGGCCGTTGTTAATCATTCCATAATAGCAATTAAAATATTAATTTCCTCTATCTCGTCCTGTAAATTAAACGACAACCGCTATTTAAATAATAGAATTATTATTAACGTTTGGGTTAATTTCACAGAAATTACCAACAATTCGTTAAAATTATTTGTTTCCTGAAAAATATCATTTTTTTGTTTCGTTTACACAATTTAAATATAATATGATTCGTATGTCTCCGGAGTACTATTTTGTTTTCAAATACAGTTTCACGAATAATATGAAACAATTAAGTGTCATCGATGCGAAATTTAGGAAAAACACATTTTATACCTAAAAATCCGTAAAATCGTAATAAATAATTTATAATATTCCAATAATAATAATTGAATACGACAATATTTTTTTAGGCTGCAACAGTCCAAAAATAAAAGTTAAAAGTATATTTTTTACCACCGGTTATACACGATCGCAGAGAGCATACCAGAAATGTATTATTGTTACGATTTCGACGAGCGTTTTGATTACGTTTACAACGTTCCAATGTCTGCTGTATACGCGTAGTTATGTGCCACAGGATTGGTAATAATTTGAAAATAAAAAATAATTTTAAGTTAATGTTGAAAAAGAAAATAAATACCCATATATAGGTAATATAATATATATTTTACAAATGGCTTTATGGCAAACAACACGAATTATGTTCAATATTTTCATAACAATCTAAATGGAATAAAGAGCGCTAATTTTAACAATAAAAACATAATAGCGATTAATATGTATAATATAATATATTTTTCTATGCACTGTTACTAATAATAATAATAATAATAATAATAATAATAATAATAACAATGTTAATTCAAAATATTTTATAAATAACGCTTATAAATACATTATTTGGATTAGCTAGAACCGTGGAATTTATCGGAAGACTTATGAAATATTTTCCGGACATTATTATTTATTATATTATATAAATATATTAGCTAATTAATTTCAATAACATTGGCTATACAATTTGCGCTTAAAAACAAGATAAATAACAATAATAATAATAATAATAATAATAATAAAAATAAAAATTCGTACACAAGTACATTATTTTTATATAATAAAATAATAATAATAATCTATTACATCGATGGTTGAGCAAATTTGTTTTTGTTTAACGGATTGAAAACAATGGGTTTGTACATTGAAGTTTTGTTCTTCATGAATGGTTGTAAAGAGTTTATACTGGTTATAGCATTAACCGGCGTCATTTCGTTGGTAACTTCGTTGAGTTTTTTCTATTAAACATTACGATGTTAATTAATATTATACGTAAATTTTTTTATGTAAGAACGATTTGCAAATGATATTTACCGTTTTGTTATTTTCTTTTTGCTGTAAGCTTTTTATGATGTTTATGTAACTTGCAAGGTTTACTCCGATGTCATTATTTTCCCGATCGGAAACCGGACTGGCCGACCTGCATAGAAAACGAAAAATCGACGTTATAAATATTATAAAACACTGGGTGCGGTCAAACAGCATTTTCTACCAACCTATTATTGGTGAAATGATGATACTTGAATATTGGTTGACTAGAATACACACTTAATTCCGAACTTCATACAGTTGTTAAAACCTGTGTTAGAATATTGTTAACCAAAGCATAAATATTGTAAGTTAGTACTGTAATGATTCCGTTAACTATTCCGTTTACGATGATTTTTATTTATTGTTAAGTTTGTTAATACGTATTGTAATAAAAACGGTTTACTGGTCTTTAATTCGTCAACAATTCAACATTGGAATTTATGGGGATATATAATTATTTAATTAGTTATAATTTTTGTGATTTTTTTTTTGAATTTATTAAGTACATTCAAAACTGTTATCGATTACATTATACCAATATTAACGTTCGATCTGTTTGAGTTTTTATTCGATTACATATTCAGGTAATTGTATATAAATGTATTATAGAATTTACAAATAAATGTTTTAGTTTTGTCTTAGAATTTGTAGTGTCCACCTTTCTAACGACTTAATGGTTATTTTTGTTAAGTAGTAGTCAAGTAAAACATTAGTCTGTTTGAATAGGTATTAATGCGTTTCAAATCCACTAAGTATGTATGATGTTAAGTTTAGTCAGCTAGTAGTTATTTTAGATAATAGTTGACGATAAATATACCTGCTTCTGTGCTTTATGCGTGACGTTGGTCGCGTATTCGGCACAGACACTTCGGAGTCTGAACTTGCTACAGAATGTGGAAGGACTCCTTGGGCGAAATCTCTTCTATAATTTCCAGACGTTGGCGTAGACGGCGAACCTTTATCAGTACCGTTGCACTGTTTACGTATAGTATTTGGTGTGACGTACACTGGAGTACTTTTAGGCATCTGGTACACAACCTTTGGATGAACGGTTGTTGATTTTTTAGACGGAGTTTCCGCACGATTACTGGGTTCGTGTTCAATTCTAAAACACGAGCTACATTGGTTACGTTTTAAAATGGCTTATTTTTTTTTATGCAACATTTACCGAGACGAATTAAAATCTTTATAGTCGCGTCTGGACTCGCGGAATTCCGAAAGAACTTGTGTACTGGATGGGAGAGGTTGTGCTGGTTCCCTGTCACCTTGTGTCAGTGTATAAAGTCTCAGCTGTTGTCGTATATCCGCCTTTTCCCTTTCTCGTTTTCGTTGAAACTCTTCTTCCACTCGACGCATAGCCTCCATTTCACTAAGTCTTTGGCGTTCTGCAATGTTAATTAAGAAACATTACAGTATAACCATTTTGAATTAACGATGTTAAAATTCCCCTTTACCTTTGTATTCTGCTTCTTTTGATAATTTTTCTGCTATTTTCTTCCTTTCGATTTGTCGCATGGTACTTTGAAACGCAAACTTTTTGCTTGTTAATTTCCTTTGTTTCGATTTTTCATTCATGACCGGTAACTTATTGTCTTCACGATTGTCTCTTGTGAGATCCTCACATGATTTTGACACGACAGCTTTGTTATCGGGTACGTTCATTATATCCCTACGAATTAAAATCAAACATTTAAAAATAATTCCAAACGTTTAACCATATTCAGACAATTAAATATACTTTTGATATAAAAAGTTCAATGATTTATATTCTGGCAAATACATAGCTCGTCTGCCTGCTGCTAAGTATGAAAATTTCGGTAGCGAAGACATGGCTAATTCTTCATCAACAGGTTCTTCGCTGTTTTCATCTTCTATCTGATCCCAATTTTGCAACGGAAAATTACCGACTAGACCAGACTGATGTAACGAATCCGGTACGCTTCTACTCAACACCCAGTTCTCATCCAACTGTGATTTTTTCTTGTCTGCTGACGTTTTCCCCCTGTTCAGCTTAGATTTGAAATAACTACTGGACTTGGGCGGGTTCATCGGTGAAAAATCTTCATTCTTTAAATGACAATACATTTTAACATATGTTCGAATAGTTTTATTCATTTAAAAAATATAAATACACTCACCAATTGTCCGTATCTTTTATCGAATTTTGTATTTTCCTCCCTCGGTAGGGATAGACAAAAACTCGGCCTAGCTACTGTATGGGTTCTAGAGAACTGTGTAGTATCCAAACTTTGAGGCGACACTGGCGCTGAATCCAATCCTCCGTCTGAACTTGTTTCTTCCAAGTCTTGCTGTGGAGTCCAAGCTACCTGTACGCGTTTTATTACGTTAATTTATATTCACAACAATTTATTATTATTATTATTATTATTATTATACTTGTGAATTATGAGCAGAATGTGGACTAGCATCTCCAGAAATACCACTGTCTCCAGATTTGTCGCCGGAATTGTGCGGTTGATCTATAATTGGTATCAAGTCTTCTTCTCCACCGCTACAATTCGGGCTTATTGGTGTTGGACTTTCTAAAGCAGTAAGTAGACGCCAAGCTGCTGTCGGACTAAATCTGGGAATATCAAACTGTTTTCTCGGTAACGTGGGTCTTAGCTGAAGAGATATGTCTCCACCACTCTATAAAAAAAAAAAAAAAAACAAAAAAAAATTAAATATTATCTACACACGTGAAAAGTAATTTAACATATTGATATAGTATAACATTTTTGCTCAAATTTACATTACGAAATTGCACTGTTTTGACGCTAGTAATAAATAAGCATAGGTTTAGTTTTCGATGTAAAAGAAATTAAGTATACTTCGTCTGTTGGATCACTGCTCGTAATGCTGTTCGAAGGAGACGCGTTCGTTTTATCAAAGGTTTCAGCAAATCGATTTACATCTTCAGATGTTCTACTGGCATTGATTGTATCATTCAGTTCGTTCATACCGAAATAAAATGTCTTCGGCTTGGTCTCAGGAGCACTGTACGACAAAAAATTAAAAAAAAAAAACAACTTACAGAAAATATGAACAAGCCAAGACGCGTTGTTACCTGATTTTCGGCTTGTCCCGTTTATTGTGGTTTTTATTTTCATCGTTGGATCCCGTTGCCGATGATCCTTCGCCCGTACAGCGAACATTGTCGTCTTCTTGTGCTCTTGCCGTAAGGTTCGGTATCGACCTGGACATGTGTTTCGCCCGGTCTGCCATCAATCGTTGTCTGTTCGAGTTTACCGGACTCTCTCGCCGTTTATTGCTATCGGTGGTCATCACTGCGCGTTCTTCGGATGCTGGACCAGACAAGCTTTCCGAAGCACGGCCAACTGGAGGATGACGGAATTCTTTTTCTCTCAATCGTTCCGTTACGCGTTTCAATTCAGCCTGAAAAAAACGCCATTATTACGTTTTACGAAATGCGAAAAGACCGCTGATACAATAACATTTAAAGTTTCCGTTGGATATTAAATATAAATACCGTGTGTCTGGATTACATTTGGGGGAAAAGCTTTTATTATTAATAATGCTGGGGTTCTCGACAATACGATCCTATAAGTAATGTGATTATTTTACTCACTTGAAATTGCGGGGAAGACATGCTTCGCTGTAGATTTCCCGGTTGCGGTTTGGCTCGAGGTTGCATTTCCGCGTGTTTCAATTCGTCTTTACTGAATTTACGTTTCGTCTCCGCTCTAGTTTTGAATAATCTCAGCCTTGGCATACCGTTGTTTTGACTAGACCTATTGGTGTCCCTGTGGTTCTCCCAGTGTTGGTACGAGTCCGGCGAAGAACTGTCCATCTAAAAAGAAAAAAAGACAAACGGATTTCATTAAAAAAATAGTAATTATAATCTATTGACGATAGCACTCACTCCGTGCGAGGGAGGAGGAGGTATTTGAGGCGCTCTGTATTTCTTTTTTGACCTGGACATTTTGCCCTTGACGGCTCCGTTGTTACCGTGATGATGATGACGTTGGTAGTCAATCTGTGACTGATGCCGGGAGTCTGTATACCGTAAGTCCGGTTCGCTGGTATACATGTTGTAACCCATACGTTGATCTCGTCTTCCGTCTTGCGACACGTGCCTTTGCATTTCGTATCCATGATGCTGGAGTTAAAACAATAACGTTATGTATGAATAATTAGAATTTCCAAGTAGGCGACTTAACGAACACTATAATATAAAAAGGCACGGATCATCCAAAAGGGATTATCGGTCAATTTTACAATATTTTGTAATGTACTGATTTATTTATATCACCAAAGGTATAAGCAACTTTTACTGAATAGTATCAATTTGGTAGAACATATTAATTTTTTTTTTTTTTTTTACAATACAGTAATAAATTTCGGATAAACACAAAATAAAATTATAGAATTATATATTATATGATAATTTTTCCTCGGCTGGTAAGCAAATATTCTGAACGAAATTAATTTATTTTTTTTAGTTATATAATTATTAAAAAATATTTATAGTAAAATAGTAGTAAAAAGAAATTTAAAAATGTGGAACTAAAAACAATCATAGAGGATATCATACTTTAGGAAAGGAATCTTATTTTATTACTTTTTTTTTTTGTAGCCGGGGGCAATTTTCCCTAGTGACCTTCCTTTGTTTTTGCAAGCAAACATTCGAAAAAATCATTCGTTAATTATTTAAACGTAGATTTTCGCGAAAAATGCATAAATGATAGATTATAAT
Source organism: Chaetogeoica ovagalla (assembly GCA_032441825.1). Taxonomy (NCBI): domain Eukaryota; kingdom Metazoa; phylum Arthropoda; class Insecta; order Hemiptera; family Aphididae; genus Chaetogeoica; species Chaetogeoica ovagalla. Next base: position 10,545,705 of record CM063735.1, on the reverse strand, counting down.
AAATCAAAATACGTTTATTTGTTTTTCCAATAAAAATTTATTATGTTTAAAAAAAGAAAACATAAATTGTCAAATGATAAAAAAAAAAGTCGTGAATTATGTTTTAGCTATTCGATACGTTACGATTATATTGAACAAGGAGTTTTAGATAGACAATCTTAGCACATGTGTGATTAAGTGTATTGCGAAAGGTATATAAGTTACTCGTATTTTCGTCGACTTCATATTATATTGTACTGTTATTTTATATCATTAAATTAAAAAAAAAAAAAATGTATAATTGCAAGGATTAACATTGCATGTTATACATTTTCAATAGGGATATTTTATTTTTTTCAAAATAACGGATTCATGGTCATATAATATTATTAGTATTTATGGAATTACTATGAATGAAGTGTTAATATGGATTTTTTTATATATGTGTGCGTCTATGAGGAAGCGTGGCATTAATTCAATTTTGCTTAACGCTTAGATCTTATCGAGTCTATTGCCATAGAAGTAATATAATTTTTAATTTTTCCAGTATTTAATACGGTTCGACACTGTTTACCGCGGACACACCGAAACCGAGCGATTTATTGTATACGAGATATTCACATAATAAAAACTCGGTCATTGCGATCGATTACCGAGAGATCATGCGAGATCGTATATACCTATTCAGTAATAATTAAATAGGTTTTAGTTATTGTTGTTATTATGTCTCGTGCAAGCAAAATGAACAGTATATGATTGTATTACGGCAAAATACGGGTCTTCTTAAAATATCGAATCTGTCAAAGTATCGTTTTACAGTCATTATTTTTATGAACAGTGATAATGCAAATCGTTATATTAGCCGAACGGTTCCGAAAATGATCGTATTTCGCAATTATATTATACAGCTGCTGGTGGTCTTACGGACATCTGGCGAACGCGCTGTTTTTTTAAATTTAATATTTGATTAACAATGGCGGCACGCGTTACAATTTCAGATTTTCCTTGTCTTTTTCTTTTTAACAACTGTAAAAATAATTTCCTTTTCTTGTAAAATCCAAAATAGTGATATTAAAAATTGCTGTGTTTGAGGAAGAGACGTCAAAAAAAAAATAGGAGATATAGGAGACGAGATCAGCGCTCGAAGGGAAAAAACCTAAAATGGAGCATAACCATAAAACAATTGGACCGACTTACAAGTCGACGCTGTTGAGTCAGAAATATACTAAGTTTAAAATTATCAAATCTTAAGCGCTAGGCGGTCCATCTATCGCTTGCTTATAATCGCCGCCGATATAAATATATATTGTTATTATTATTATTATTGAGTTATAAAGAACCGAGAGAGGAAATAATTGGAGTGCCGTGTTAACGGCTATAACTGTGTGCGGAGCCAAATAATCAAATGGTATAATGTTTGTCGTAATACGAAACGCGGGAGGAGGTGGGGGCGGAGAGGAAAGAAAGATTAAAAACGACGATTGACCGGCAAGCAAAATAATGCGTTAAGACACCGTTAAGAAGCGTTGAGAGGACAATGTAAACGGAGCGGTTTTGCGTGTAATTCGCTCCGTTCGGAAGAGCACGCCGCCGTGCTGCAAGAGAATCTCGTGGCGGGTTTTCGCGACGCAGAGGCCGCAGATGAAGTGGTCGTGAAGTACAATTGGAGGATAGCACTCACCTCTTCGCGGTGCGAGTACTCGTACGGCCGTTTGCCGTTAATGGTGCCGGCGTTGTGCAACATGGAACCGTTTTCGGTGGTCCTCAACCGTTGGCCCGGCGGCACGTGCGACGGTAACACTTTGGCGGAACCGGCGCCCGGCGGCCTGAAGTACTGCGACCGCGGGAACGAGTACGCCCACGAGTGCGGCGGGATCGGTTGCGCGTCGCCGCTGGTCGTGTACGACGAGCTGCCGTGACTGTTCGAATTGCCCATCGCCGCTGATGTTGTTTCGTCTACACGACGTGTCCGGCGCGCTGGCTCATTACGCGAGTGCAACAGCAGCAGCAACAGTCGTCGTCGAGTGCTTAACGCCGTGCCTGCAACGTGAGAACGCAACGATTATTATTGACGGATCGATTGGTACACGTGTGTTTTTCTTTTATTTGCCGACGACGCTCCTGTGTAGAGTACTTTATCGGTTCCTCCGGGGTTTACTATAAAATAGTATTCGCCGAACTCCTTCGTCCGTTATTCCCTTTTTCCCCGCGTCCGAACAAAAGCTCGTTTTTAAAAAACTGTGGCGGGGGTTTTTTTTTTACTCGTACTCGATTCATTTTTTTTACTTCGCCGCGTTATCCGATCAATATTGCCGTGTCGTCAATCCGAAAAACGAAACGTGCGGGAAAGTCGGGTTTTACACCTTCGAATTTTATTTAAAAAAAAAGAAAAGAAACCAAAGCCGGCGGCACCGATTTAATGCAGGGTGATGATCCCCGTGCGTCCCGTTTTTCCGAGTTGGTCCTGTAAGAATTTCATTTTTTGTTTTTGATCAAAAAAAAAACGATATAATAGGAAAAAATTTTTTTCTCATAGAAGAATCAAAATTTTTTTTCCGACGATAAATTTATAATCGAAACAATAGTACGATTTTCGTTCATCGCGATAACAAAGATTGTCCGGAAATCGGAACGATAACAATTATTATTGAATACGAATTTCATCGTATCGAGCGTAATAGGTAAAAGAAGACGACGATACCGGGCATAATCGACAAGTACTTTAGGTGCGAACTCCGGTGGATGCCAGGCGTTTTAGTCATTGATTTATATTTATATATATAAAAACATTATATTTTAGTATTGATATTTCCAGTTGGCACACCTATCGTTTCCAAGATTGGCCGAGACACGTATTACTTATGGGTATATAATACGCAGTGTATACGACAATACATTGAAGTGTTTGACGTCGCGTGTTTTCTAGTATACTTTTCGATTTTCTTCCATAAAAAAAAAATAAAAAAAAGTAAAACGTTAAAAGAATTACAATTTGTTTAGGTGTTTTTTTTTTTTTTTTTTTAGTTAATTTCGGCGCCTTAGTGGTTCACTAAAAATAATTTTATTTGACCGATTAAAAACCAAAAAAGAAGAAGAGGTAATTAAAAAACGTATAGACGAGCCGCTGTTACGCTGTTATGAATTCGAGGAATTGTTGGACGATTCGGAGACGTGTCCGAAGAGAGGTAAAATTGCGAGGAAAAAAAAAATCTCGCCGAAATAATAAATATCGTAATAGAAATCAACGGAATTTTTTAACGCACGCGCACGAAATCCAGTTTATTATTATCGTCGATGACTGCGCGACGTGTTTGAAAGTGTAGCGCGCGATTCGTACGTAATACACGAAAGCGGGGCCGCTTTTTTTAACGATCCACTAAAATTAAATAGTATTTTTTTTTTTTTTACGCAATTGAGTGCACATTATTAATATTATTGAATATTAACGGGCGCCTGGCCTCAGGAATAATAATAATTATTATTATACACATAACGCGTTTAAAAGAAATTTTTATTATTATTATTATTTGCTCTTGTACGTAATAATATTTTTGTTTTCGATCCGAGTTTCTTTTCGGTATTTTAATAACTGGCTTTTTTCAATTAAATATATAGGTGGTACTCATATGTCTATGCGAAAACGATTAACGGTGTGACTCTCTAGTTATATACAGTACTCTCTCTGCAGTATAATATGATTACTTAACGCGCATGTAAATATACTCGCGATGTCGCTCTGTCAATACAACACAATACGTAGAGTTAAAAAAAAAAAAAAAATTCGTTTTTAACGAACGGATTTAGTGTGTTAAACGAACGAATTAATATATCAGTAAAATATCAGTTGGTAATTGTATATCGTATATAATCTTTAAACCGAATAGAGTACATATTATATTATAGCTCTCAGTTGATGACAGTGGCGTATTTATGGGGGGGGGGGGGAATAGATCCGTCTTTGAGTTGTGGCGAGTGCCGAGAATATTCTAGAGCGATCGCGCCGCGCGGCAGGTAGCTATTGTCGCGTGTCGGGTGGAACGTTCTAGAATATTCGTACGCGCCGCCTGTCGCCGCCCCGAGAATATTCTACGGCCTATATAAAGCGCCACAATCGGACCGAGTCCAACAGTACCGAGTCTGTACCTTATCGCGTCGTCTTGAGTTTCATTTGTTACGTTTATTTATGTAATATAAATATACAGTTTAAATTGTATTAGTTTAGTGTACTCGTATTTTACTTTCCCTTTACACACTAACCACAGTGGTGACCTCGACAATGGAAAACACACTTCTTCAAGATGTTCCGCACATCTCTCGCGTCGGAATCAAAATTCCACCATTTTGGCCTGAAGATCCCGCGGTATGGTTTGCACAGCTCGAAGCTCAATTCGCTTTAGCTAACATTACTCAGGACTCCACCAAATATTATTACGCTATTTCACAACTCGACGGTCCTGTTATTAAAGAAGTTAAAGACATAGTTTCCAATCCGCCGGAAACCGGTAAGTTTGATAAACTGAAAACTGAATTAATCGAACGCTTAACTTCTTCACAAGAGCAACGTGTCCGCCAGCTTTTAACACACGAAGAAATCGGTGACAGGAAGCCATCCCAATTTTTGCGTCATCTCGCAAATCTTGGTGGTTCCTCAATTCCACAGGATTTCTTGCGTACCTTGTGGTCAAATCGTTTACCTCCCCATATTCAAGCTGTTATTGCTACCCAAAGAAACACTCCTCTTGATGACGTAGCAAAACTCGCCGATACGGTAAACGAGGTAACACCGCAAGCTCACGTGGCTCTTACTTCACCGTCTAATGAGGTGGCCAGTCTCACAGCTCGTATTGATAACCTCGCACAGCAGATAGCAGCCCTTACAGCAACTGGTCGTTCGTCTCTGAATATGAAGCGTTCCAACACGCGTACCCGTTCACCCAGTGCTCGTCGTCGAAATGCGTCCACCGAATCTGTTTGTTGGTATCACCGCCGATACAAGGAACATGCCAAAGATGCACATCCCCGTGCTCCTTTGTTTCGGAAAAACGCACAGGGCAGCGCCTAATGGCGGCTAGCGTCTGTCCGCAACTACCCAGCCGCCTCCAAGTCACCGATCGTAAAACTAAGCTTCAATATTTAATAGATACCGGTTCCGATTTATGTGTTGTCCCACGCACTTCTTTGCAAGGACCTCGACAACGCACTACTTATGAGCTATACGCTGCAAACGGATCTATTATTCCCACCTATGGTTGGACCCAGCTCCGTCTCGACCTAGGCCTCCGAAGAGATTTTTCATGGCGTTTTGTGGTTGCCGATGTTACACACCCAATTATCGGAGTAGACTTCTTGTCTTACTACAATCTCCTGGTTGACATTCGACACAAACGTCTCATCGACAACATCACGACACTGACTACTCGAGGTACCTTTGTCAATTCTTCCGTTCCTCATGTTAAGGTCATTTGTGGTAACTCACGATACCATGATGTCCTTACTAAATTCCCGGACATCATTCGTCCACCGGGAGTTATTCGAGATGTTCGCCATGCTACGCTGCATCATATCAGGACCACCCCTGGCCAACCAGTCCACTGCCGTGCTCGCCGACTCGCCCCAGATCGTCTAAAAATCGCCCGATCTGAGTTTGAGGCGATGGTTCGAGATGGTATTGCACGTCGGTCAGAGAGTTCCTGGGCATCTCCTCTCCATCTTGTGCCTAAAAAGGACAATGGTTGGCGCCCTTGTGGTGACTATAGAGCACTCAACGCGCGAACTATTCCTGACCGGTACCCAGTACGTCATCTTCTCGATTTTTCGTACGCTCTTTATGGTTGTACCATTTTCAGTGTCATTGACTGCGCAAAAGCGTTTACCCAGATTCCAATCGCTCCTGATGATATTCCAAAGACCGCTATCACAACCCCATTTGGTTTATTTGAGTTCAACTTCATGACTTTTGGCCTTCGAAACGCAGCCCAAACCTGGCAACGCTTTATTGACAATGTTCTACGCGATCTTCCATTTTGTTTCGGTTACTTAGATGACATCTTGGTGTTTTCTCGTAATGAAAACGACCACAAAGAACACCTGAGGACAGTTTTTCAGCGTTTCTCTGACTACGGAATTGTCATTAATCCGAACAAATGTGTGCTAGGTGTGTCCGAAGTCATTTTTCTCGGATACGTAGTCACTTCTTCTGGCTGTTGTCCTACTTCAGATAAAGTCAAAGCTATTCAGACCTTTCCTCAGCCTTCTACAGTCCGACAACTTCGTCAGTTTTTAGGAATGCTCAATTTCTACCGACGACACGTGCCACATGCCGCTGATATTCAATCACCGCTTAATGCCATCTTAGCAGGCCAAAAGGTGAAAGGCTCAACTCCTGTTCAGTGGACACCGCAATTAATATCAGCTTTCGACGATTGCAAGACAGCACTTTCCAATGCTACACTCTGACGCATCCAAATACTTCAGCATCCTTAGCACTTTTCGTCGATGCTAGCCAGTATGCAATTGGCGCGTCTCTCCAACAGCAATCTCAGCAATCTTGGGAGCCGTTAGCTTTCTTTTCGAAGAAGTTAAATCCTTCCCAACAGAAATGGAGTACTTATGACCGAGAACTTTATGCCATCTATGAAGCTATCAAGTATTTCCGACCCATGCTTGAAGCCCGCCATTTTACTATATTTACGGATCATAAGCCTCTTACGTTTGCTTTTGCTCAGAAAAATGACAAATGTTCACCGCGTCAATTTCGCCATTTAGATTTTATTTCCCAGTTTACAACGGACGTAAGGCACGTTTCTGGAAAGAACAACATAGTCGCTGACTCACTGTCACGCATTGAATCAGTTTCAACTCCAATTAACTTTTTAGCTCTGGCACGTAGTCAAGAAACTGACCCGGAACTCCGAAACCTTCTAGATCACGGTTCAGCTCTCCGCCTTGTTAAAATCCCTATCCCTGGATACGATGAATCTCTTTATTGTGATACAAGCAGTGATCATCCTCGCCCGTACTTGACGCCTAACTTCAGACGTCAAGTCTTTGATAATATTCACGGCCTCAGTCATCCTGGAGCAAATACTTCAAGACGATTAGTTTCCCAACGTTTTGTTTGGCCATTAATGAACAAAGACTGTCGGAATTGGTCTCGTTCCTGTCTTCAATGTCAGCGAAGCAAGGTCTCTAAACACATTTCTGCGCCACTTGGTAATTTTACTGTTCCACCAATCCGTTTCGCACATGTTCACATCGACTTAATCGGTCCTCTTCCCTACTCGAATGGATTCAGATACTGTTTAACCGCAATAGATCGGTACACCAGATGGCCGGAAGCTACACCTTTGCAAGACATAACTGCTGAAACTGTTGCTAAAGCACTCGTTTTCTCCTGGATTGCGCGCTTTGGCGTTCCATTTCAAATTACTACGGACAGAGGACGACAATTTGAATCTCAACTTTTCCAGTCACTAGCTAAACTATTCGGTATTTCCTTGTCTAGAACAACTAGTTATCACCCACAGTCAAACGGTCTTGTTGAACGCTGGCATCGCTCTCTTAAAGCTGCCATTATGTGCCATGAAGATTCTTCCTGGTCAAACGCTCTACCATTAGTGCTCCTTGGTCTACGCACTGCCTGGAAAGCTGATCTCAAATCATCAGTCGCAGAACTAGTGTACGGAGAGACATTGCGAGTCCCTAGTGAGTTTTTATCTCCACACCCAATCTCTCCTGAACCTTCAGACTTTGTGGTGAATCTCCGAACCGTCATTTCCAAACTTCGTCCCGTTCCAGCATCACGTCACTCAAAAAGTCGCATTTTTGTTCATCAAGATCTAGCAACATGCACTCATGTCATGCTACGCACCGATTTGGTTCGAATCTCTCTCCAACCACCTTACACTGGACCTCATCTTGTTCTTACTCGTAGTGACAAGACTTTTGATATTTTGGTTAAAGACAAGAAGACGACGGTGTCTATTGACCGCCTTAAACCGGCTTACTTCATCACAAACCCGTCCAATTCAACTCAACGTTTTTCAAAAATACCAGCCGAGGAAGAATTTTCCAACTCGTCCATTGATGATGCGACTTCCACGAACAGACCTACGGTAACAACTCGATCAGGACGTCGTGTCCGGTTTACCAATTTTTTTCAAGCATAGCAACACACTTCCCAGGGGGGTGATGTGGCGAGTGCCGAGAATATTCTAGAGCGATCGCGCCGCGCGGCAGGTAGCTATTGTCGCGTGTCGGGTGGAACGTTCTAGAATATTCGTACGCGCCGCCTGTCGCCGCCCCGAGAATATTCTACGGCCTATATAAAGCGCCACAATCGGACCGAGTCCAACAGTACCGAGTCTGTACCTTATCGCGTCGTCTTGAGTTTCATTTGTTACGTTTATTTATGTAATATAAATATACAGTTTAAATTGTATTAGTTTAGTGTACTCGTATTTTACTTTCCCTTTACACACTAACCACAGAGTTTTTTTCTTTTTTAGTTTTTTATATTTTTATTTACAATGGCCAATAAGTATGATTTTATCTCCGGATAATCCATGATAAGAGGAAATGCGTCAATAAGACGACGCTTTATTAGTCGTCGCTGTTATTCGTTTGGGAAAAATAACGAGTTTTATCAATTTGTATGTGTGTATGTAATAATAATAATAATAATCGCCATATTTTTAAGAAATGTGGTGATGGGAGAGAACGAAGGAGCAAAGCTCTCGTTCAGGTTAATACAATATTTTTCAACACATATCCTCTCCCACCCACTTGACAAAATCCTAAATACGCCACTGGTTGATGATGTATACGATATACGATCCGAATTGTGTGCTGTACGCACTAGAGTGTTTTCGTTATTATTATTATTATTATTATTATTGTTGTTGTTGTTATTGCGTAATAATTATAAATCGTATAGTCGTTACGGGGGGATTCGAATGAAATGGAAGCGAACAAGTATTTATTTATTTTACGAAGTAAATTTATCGCAATATACACACACACACACGCATAAGCCACAATCGAATTCAAAATGAATGTAAATTATATATTATATATATATATATAATAAGAGAGACAGAGAGAGAGTCCGTATAATAATTTGTCGTGGAGTGTATCCGATTGAAACATTGTGTTTGAAAGAAGATTAATATCGTATCATTATTATTACTGTTATTATTTCTTTTTATGCTGTTGAAATCGGTATATAGCTAAGCTATATTTTTAATGTAAAATAATGTCCGTGTTATATACGAAATATGATAAGTAAAAAAAAAAAAACCACGTCGATTGTATTTCTACGACGATAATAATTCGCGTTTATATTACACAGCGAACACAATAATATCGTCTTCTATGTACTTATTAAAAAAGAAAAAAAAACTATTTGGCGCCGTTAACCCGAAAAATTCGTTTTTATATTTAAAACGCATAATATTACATTATTATTGGATAAAGGAAAAAAAAAACGCGTCGGTTTATTACACGGCTATTAAAAACGTATTTATGCAAAACCGATGTTTGAACACAATTTTTAGACACTGTTTTTATGGTATTCGCGCAATGAAAAGCAAAAAAAAAAAAAAATTCCAGAAACTTATCGAGTAATCCAATCGTTAATGTCGTTTGTAGTAAATATTACAGCGATTAGTACGGGGAAAAAAAAAAGAATTTCTCCTCGACAAAACCATCGCGGTGGAAAAATATATAAACGTCCTGGTTTTACGTTATTATACAGGCGATCGAAAACTTAATTTCGATTATTTATAAACGTGTTTCCTCCTCCGACACGCGTATTATTATTATGAAATCAAAAAAAAACCATTTTTTCGACTAACCTCGTACATACGATTATCAACGATATGCGCCGCAACACATAGTCTCGTTGTACGACGTTGAAAACTATATTATATGTATTATTCGGAATGAATAAAAAATAACGTCGCAACTTCCAATGAAAATTATCGTATTATTATATCGATAGTAAAACGTGTACGACGCACTCGATACGTATAATTTCCGAGACGCAACAACGATGTGACACATATTATTTTTCGACACGCGCGTTGTCTTATCAATGTTTAACATCCGAAGAAACGAACGGCGTAGAAACGGCTACGGCCCGGAATAATAATAATAATAATAAAATATTGTATTTTTCGCTGGCCGGCCGGTCGGCTTTTACGGTAAAAACATTTATTTTTAAAATACCTCTCGTAAAATACAATCCGTCGTGGACGACGTGCTGTGCTGTTCGCCCGGCACCGTCATAGCCGTCATAGTTTTTACTCGTCGTCAACCGTCGTCGGGTTCGAGACGTTTTCGGCGGTACGACGACGCGACGAGACGTTTACGAGAAAACCACCGTAAACGGCCATTTTGCCAATATGTTAAATAAATAATGACGACCCGATAAGAGAACACCGCGGTGAAACTGGCATAAACGGTAACGAAAAAATCAAATGAAAAAAAAAAAATTGGGACGCGCTGCCGGAACGTTACACGTGACACAAGACCGACCGACCGACCGTGTGTGCGCGCGCGCGTTGTTATATTTGTTATTTCGGAAGAAAATGTGGTGTGGTAGTACTACCGAACGATGAGCGCGCGCGTGTTCCGTTACCGGGTCGGTTCCGGGGCCAGACACCGTTATGAGTGCGAGAGACGGCGGCGGCGGCGGTGCGTTCTTGCAATCCTACGCGGTGGCACCCGCGAACGTCCGCCTCACTCGCGTTACCGTCGGCCGCGGCGGCGGGAAACACTTCGTCGTCGTCGTCGCCGCGCGCGCGCGCGCGCAGTAAAATCACAACGTGTCCACGCGGCGGCGGCGTCCGATCGGTATTTATTTATTTATTTTTTTTCATTACATTTTCTCTTCTTCTTTTACTTTTCGGTTCGTCCGGAAAACTCACGCTGGGGTCCGGAGTGCCGTCGATTAGAATTTTTTTTCTTTTTGGATACGGAGAAAAATCAAGATAATATGTCTCATTATATTTCGGTAAAAATCAAATTGAACCCAATTTACATGGAACGATTGCATGGATATTTTACGTCTTTTCTGCAGTAAACAAAAATCGGCCTCATCCCCCGTTTCACATTTCTGAATCCTCGCCTGAATTCAACAAGTGCATATTATATTAATATATACGTATATAGAAAAAAAAATGTCTAGAATATTTCGATAAATGTTTAATAAAGTAGGTGACAACTAATTTCGACTGTATGAAGTCATCATAAGGTTACGATGATGAATAATAATAATAATGAAAGAGAAAACGAAAATAGTTATACGATTTGTATTGCACGTGCAATACATGTTTTATATGAAATATGTTTTTTTCTTCGGTCGGTATCGACGATTAGAGAATTTTTTTTTTCTTTACCAGTTTTACCCGCTTTTCTCGTATATGTTTTTTCGGGACCTGCGGTAAAAAGTACGAGGAAACCGGAGAATGGTGAGAAAAAATAACTCTTCCAGAAGAAACCCGACATATTGGATTGCAGTGATAACTGCAGGTGTCACGCTCGGTGAAATCAGAATTCACTTCTACGCACGCGGTATACCATATTGTAGTACTCAGTAGGAACGAAACCTCTGAGAACACTTCTTACATATATATATATATATATATACGTATATAAGGTGAGAAGACGTAGTGAAAAAAAAATTTCGAATTTTTATGGCTAGTGGAGGATCGAAACGGAGAGTATACGAGCAGTTGACTTCAGGGAACACAAGACGATTGTGTGTCCCATACGATGGTGGTCCTAGTGCAAGCAGCGATAACACCTTAAGAAGAAGAAAAAACAATGTTTTCGTATCGATTATATAACGTATGTCTTCGCGTCGTCGTCAAGACAAACATTATTACAGTCACGCATAATAATAATACAAATAATAATTATCGTGTACAAAACCACGGGCGATTGATAATAATAACAGACGTATATGAACTCGAGGACGAGAGTGTATTGAAAATTGTTTGTTCAGCGCGCTTATGCAGATATACTCGAATAGTAAACTATAACACGTACGCGGCGCAAATACGAGTGGATATATTAACACTAATGCTTCGTTTTGCTGATGATGTTGTAGGGTTTCACGACCTCGGAGAATGACTTACAAGCAACGCTAAATAAAATAAATACCGCCTGTACAGAATACGAACTGAGAATAAATGCAGCAAAGACGAAAAAATATTGTAGTGTGATACGAGAAAAACGTAGTACCGTCCGCGAATATAACGTTAGAAAATAAAGAAATCGTCCGAGTTAACGCGTTTTAAGTCCACTTATAAGCAGGACTATAACGCGGATTATGGAAAATCCGTAAAAGAAATCAGAAGCGGAATAAATAAAGCAAAAAAAAAGAAAAATGAAAATATATTATTAAAAAGAAGCTAATAAAAACGTATGTCAGGAATGTGGCATTCTACATGGGCGTTATGTGATGATGGATGGTAAATGGATGCAAAGAATCGAGTTGGACTGAAAATAAGAACAAAATATGAGGACAATAGAAGAAAAACGAACATTTAATAGATAATCTAAAGGAAAGGAAACGGTGACGGATTACGCAGTTGAATAACTGAAGAAATGAAACGCGAACAAGAGTAATTGGCCAAAAAATAACGAAGGATGCTGCAAGAGTCTTTTTTACAGGCGGAGCTCAAAGACGTGGAGAGTGCATCGTTGTAAATGAATTTGTTATAAAATCAATTTTTGGATTGAATAAAAATAAAAGGCAAATATTTTGACGATTCTCTCGTTGTTATTACATTATGTACGTGTCAGGTTATTCTCCTCGTAGAATAAGTCGGTCTATAATAATTACAGTCTAATCCAACTGCAGTATTGTTAGCGTGCGGCTGGTAGTGTTATCAAATAGCACAAGATCTTCCGTATGTAATCTTCGAGATCCGTGGATATATTCAGCATTCTGAGGCCGGTCTCGGCACCGCAGTGTATGTCCAACTATACACTCTACGACGATCGGTCGATTTTAAATACACGTCTCATATTGTAGCTAATGAAAAAAGTCATCGATTGTTACGCGTTAGGTTAGCGCTGTTCGTGTCGATAATTAAAATATCCTTCCGATTTGTTACGAATCTCGGGTAGATCACAGATTTTACCAATACGGTATACGATGTGTGGCGTCAAAATTAATTCGTCGTATAATGTTTTGCGGGTAAATTGTTAATAAGAAAAACGTGAAACGAACGAGGACGGAGAACTCGTAGACGTTTCCCCATTGAACTACGAGTAACACTTTCGAGTAAATCTTAAGGAACATGTATGTAATTTAGATACACACCAGGTGCTAAATCAATCACAAGCGTTTCTAAGCGGTGCCGAGACAGACCTAAAAATATCTTATTTTTTTTTCGCTATTCCGTAAGAGGAATATATTTATGTAACGAATTCGAACGAATAATTTGTACACGCGCTCGATTAAAAGCGTTTCGCGTGACTCTGTATTTATACACGCACTTTCTTGAATATTATTTTCAGGAAAATTACGTGACACGCGTCGTTATTATTGTCGGAATGCGAATTATTGTCATCTGCCGCAGTGCGCTGTTTCGTTGTTGCAGGGCACGCGCGGTGTACGAATGTATTATTAAACGTATGTTTTATGTGTTAATACAGTTAAACCAGATTTTTATCGTCTGCGTAATAAAAATAATTAGGAATGAAAAAATGGTCGCGTCGTCGGATTTGGCTTGCTTTATTAATTATGATACACACACATACGTGTAACAGCAGAAGAAACGCACCAAATTGGGAATCGTCGTCGGCCTATAGAAACGTTTCCTCGTCTGCAGATGTTCGCAGACGCGTTAAAACGTATTATTATTATTATTATTATTATTATTATTGTCATGTGCGCTCGTAATAATAAGTTCATTTACAAGCCGTGCAATCCGATGACCGAGCGGTATCAGTGCGATGTTATGAAAAAATGATTGCGAATAGCAAAAAAAAACAAAAAATCGTTTTTACAATTTACAATAAATAATTTATGCGCGGAAATATAGTCGGTTTTTTTTTATAGAAAAAACGCGTATAAAAGTTGTCCTTAAAAAAAAAAAAAAAAATGTAAATCATTAAATGATGTGGTTTTTTCTTCGATAAATCCTGTAATATAAAATAACGGTCAACCAATAGTCGTTTGAAATGTCGTTTAAGAGACAACTACAGCTATCTTAGCTTTCATAGGTTTTCGGGAGCTGAATTGTAAAAAAAAAAAAACCTCAGTTTTCTTGCCAATTCGACATAGTTCGTGTCGTGAAAAAATTCTCGAGACGAATGGTGTTATCATTTGTTTAGATATAATACAGACGCGGAAAAATAGATTAAATTAGAATACGGATAACGGGATAATATTTCTAAATATTGCAGTACAACCGTTTCATACGGTTCGAAAAGAACGTAACACAACGCCGGTACGTTAAAATAATTGTCGACTTATCGATTTTCGTTTTATTCGATTCGAAGGATGAACTGAAAATTAAACACGATCGAATCGGAAATTGTGTAAAAGCTTAAAGATAAATATCGAAGGTTGCCGAAACGTTTAAACGTTATCGTAGAAAACCTTTTTATGAAACTTTGCAACAGTAGTACACATTAATCACGTGTAGGTATTTTCACCTCAAGACATTTATACACGGGTATAACGTATATTTATCGTCGCGTCAGAAGAGTCGACGTTTGTGATATTAAATTTTTTATTTAAAAAAAAAGAAAACATTTGTCGATTATTATTATTATTATTATTATTATTATTATATACTTACGATAGTGTATGGTAGACTATGAGTCGTATGGAAGTTTTCGTTTTACGGGGAAGAGAATTTTTTTTTCCTATACAAATCCGACGGTAATTTCTCCTCGCACGGCGGTAGAACATTTGTTTTTTTTTTCCACGCGGTTTAAACAACGCGCTGTGTACTATTAAAATATAATATGACAGCAATATTTACTCTCGTGACACACACACACATATATGACCGACTTTTCGACTCGCATAATATTATACTGATTTATGGATGAGCTGCACAATACAAAAAAAAAAAAAAAAAAACTGGAATTTTTCTTATACAGTATAGTAATTTATTTATACGTATAGAGCAACACTAACCGCTGCCATTCATTTCACTCGCCGCGATTATTATTATTTTTTTTCTTTTATTTCCCATTTGTTAGACTGTGTATTTCGTAATATTCGTAATCGTATCGTTTTAATTGTGTGAACTTTATATAGAGTCAGTCCGGTGTGTATTATACGTTTCGCGCGCGACGAGAATTTTCGCAATGTTCGATATAATAACAAGGGCGTAGTAGTAGTAGTAGTAATTCGTCCATTCCAGTTTATACTTGATAATTGCGCGTATACGATTTAAAGTGAAATCACCTGTCGTACGGTTTTCGTTAACTTATTCGGAAAGTTAACGAGAGATATGAAATAATTGTAAAAGTCGATATGAATAAGTAGATTGAATTTACCGGAACGTTTTCCCCGTCCCTAAAACCGTCTTCTCTCCTTTTCTTCTTCAGAAATTGTAATAAACGCTTATTTTATAATTATTATAAATCACGTACGAGTAGTAATTGTGAAATCAGGACGAATCCTTCATGCGATATCTATCGTCAAAAAATGCCACTCATCGTCGTTGTGGCCACGAGAAATGTGTTCGACAATGTCGAATCGCGTACAAAAGTAAGTAACGTTATTCGGCTCGGAAATCATTAATAAACATTTTAAAACGATTTTGTCAATAACGGTTACGATGGCGATTTGTCCACGGGGTATTTTAACAGGAAAAATTCGAAACGCGTAGCACACTGTTTAGTTAGTTATAAATCGGTTTTTCGCTGTTTGGTTGAAAAATCCCTAGTGTAGTCCCTAACGAATCCGGCACGTACGGTAACCGTCCAAGTGAAAGGCGCCCATGACATTCTCATCAATCCGTTCTACCCTACAGGAGCTCGAGGTCGTCTTGCCCGAATCCACCGTTGTCATCTCGCCGCGGTCTTTCTCTGTCCGCTATTCGCATTGCGATCTCACGTGAAACATTCGCGCTAACCCCTCGATCCGCGTCTCCCGAAAACGATTTTGTCTCAGTTACGACTTGTCCTTTTGAGAGTTGTATACGTGACGACTCGTTGAACGTCGCGCACCATTCGTTCTTTTTCTCCTCCTCGTTCTTTCCGATTTTTTTTTTTGTTGTATTTTACGTACGATTTAAACGAGATATTCGACGAGTTTTAGAAAACGTATTTTGTAATATCGCCGCGTATTTATATGATTTCGATTATTAATTAATACGCGCGTGCGTATAAGGTTATAACACGAAAAGTTATTATTTTTTTTTTCTTCCATCTGCGAAACAGCAGCAGCAGCAGCAGCAGCAAGCAGCAAGCAGCAGCTGCCTATAAAACGTCGTACTGCCGCGTGTGTATCGAGAGAAAGTAAATGACAATAATAACGTTCACGCGGTTAATTATATTAATTTGATCGACGCGCGTCTATAATAATATATGTGTGCGCCATGCAGTGAAATTTGAAGGTCGATGGCCTATCCGCCAGGTTATGGTTTCGCATTACAATATTATATCGAAGAAACTGGTCGCGGTTATATATATAAAGAAAAAAAAATTGTGTTTTTATCGGCACGTCTTCGACCGCTGTGCGTGGTACAGGTCGCGCGCGAGAAGAGAGTGAAAGGGGTGTGCTGTTTGGGCGATATTTTAACGGTATATGATAAAATAATAATAATTTCACCGAAGGCGTGTCCCCTACGGGATAATAGTATATGAGCTTCGCGAGATGCGCGTATAATAACGCGTATGTGTAATGTAAAACGACGACGAAAGTCATAACAAATGGAAATCGAGATGGCCTCGAGGCTGTGTGTGTGTATACTCGTTTGTTACTTCACCCGATGACAACGGAGAGAAACCGTGAGGCCGTAACGAACTGTACGCGGTGGTATTCGCTACAGTCGCCTCGGGATCTATCTCATATATCTCATCATCTGTCCCTGCCGCAGGCCGAATTTGAAACAAAAGTGAAAACTCACCGGCAGCGCGACGTGCAATAAACAATATATATTTCTTCTTATATCCCTAACCCCTTTCTCCCCTGCGGAAGTTAGAACGCCGAGTCATAATTCCTGTGACTGTTATAATATTAAAGACGGGCATTTTTTTTTTCCATACACGCGCCTGAAAAACACGCACCGTCGAAAATTCTTAAACGCGAGAAATTATATTTGTCTGTTAAAACTATTCAATTAAATACACGAAGAGTTCTTCGTTTTTTTTTTTTGTTTTTCACTCTTAAATCCTCGACGAATTGCTTACAAAAATCGATAAAACAAAAAAAAATATTCAAAACCGTCGGTTTTGGAGCGGGAATCGATTATTGCGTTTTACCGAACACCCGGTTTTATACACTACTACTGTAGTGATAAAGACTAGTGGTGTGTCAATAACGGTTAGTCAATGAGATCGTTTATTATGACCGCAAAACAACTAATAATAATACTAAACGTGTATTATTATTATTACTACTATTACTACGAAAATCTGGTTTCGTTAAATCGTTGAACATTTCTTTTCATAGGAATTCACGAATTTTCAAGACCGTTCTGTAGACGAAATAATAATGGAGAACCGTCTTCCATGCTACAACGAAAATCCTTCATCCTCTTGATTGTGGAACACTCAATAATAATAATAAAAAAAAATTCTCGTGATCGCACGAGAATACGGTCTTTATATATATTAATTATTGCAATGAGATTGAATTCGAAATTGCGGACGAGATTACAAAAAAAAAAAAAAAGATATTCTCATTGGGGGACTGGTGGATGATCATCGCGCGCTTGTGTGCAAAAACATATTTTATGATTTTACGAGAGATACGTACCATGGACTGGATATACCGCAACATCAGACAGCTACAGATACGCAGATAGATTTTTTTTTTTTTTTTACAACAATTCAAAATTATAGTAGGCGTTTTTACTGCGACGTGTGTGTATATTTCATATAGTATTATATAGTCGGCGGAATATACGTGTGATATATAAATACAGTATATTATCGTGTAATAATGCATAATTCAAAAATTCTGTCGTAGAAAATATATCATAATATTATTATTTATATAAATATAATACGTATATATTTATGTCGAGCGCTCTCGGCTGAATGAAAATCGTGATAACCAGCGGTATAATAACATTGTCATGATATATACCTACTCGTGGAAACTCGATACGCTCGCAAATTCCTAATAAATATATTACGTTCTCGGGACAATCACGTTTCTTATTATTATTATTATTATTATTATTATTATTATTATTATTATTAAGGGAAAAAAGTTCGAAATAACGAAAAAAACAACAAATTACGTTTGAAGTTATGTCATGAAAAAGAAAGGGAATGTTATTGTTTGGGACACGACTGATATCTGCGTGCAGAGAGAGAGAAAGAGAGAAATATGTTTGGACGATTAATATATTATTATATATTAATAAGTACAGCTGGTATCCGTCGACAAAATATTCATACATGTATATAAATATGTACCGCGCAGTGTTGGGAGGACTTAAGAAAAGATTATAATTTATCTTATGATTCCGACATTTTCTCGGATACGTTTCGATACGTATATATTTTCCGTATAAAAATTTCACAATTAACTGACATAATATTTTTACATATTTCATTCATCTCTTTATCGTTTTAACATTATTCACGGACCCAACGGATGACCTATTATAGAATTAGTTGTAACAATATATATATATATATATATATATATATATACACACATAAGTTTCTAATTTTACTTTGTCGACACACACCTATATGCATTTACTTCACGGTATTTCGATTTTTTTTTATTTTACGTTTTCGTTATTTTTTTTCTCGATTTTTCTTCTTTTCGTTTTTTTTTTTTATACTATATTATCTATATTATTATATGTTGTATTATGCACAATGTCTAAACTTTTCTCTAGTAAAAAATACAAGATAATTTCCTGTTTATATATATATATATATATATATATATATATATAGAGAGAGAGAAATAATTCATTTAAAAATAATATGTACTTAAAAAAAATAAATATTTAAAACGTTTAAATTTATGTAAAGTCGGAAGTGTACACGTGCGCATTGTTCGCTCATTTTATTTGGTCAGATCGAAATAACGCGCAGAAAGTTATTTAATTATCGCGTAGTCTTAATTATTAAAATGTAAAAGCGTG
This sequence comes from Chaetogeoica ovagalla, assembly GCA_032441825.1. Lineage (NCBI taxonomy): Eukaryota > Metazoa > Arthropoda > Insecta > Hemiptera > Aphididae > Chaetogeoica > Chaetogeoica ovagalla. The sequence continues at coordinate 10,526,416 of CM063735.1, read as the reverse complement.
TTTTTTTTCCATATTTAATTTGAATTCTCACGTCTGGACAACAACAATAATGTGTGTAATAACCGTGTGTAATTGTTCAAATTATTACGCGACGTGTATTATTTACAAATATTTCCTATACGTCGTTTATCAAAAGCATTTTACTTTAATATAATTGTCATTAATTGTATATATTACTCGAATTAAATATATTATATAAATAGTCATTTTATAATGTTAATTCCGCACATTCCGAGCGTAATTTGATAAAAATACATACACACGAAGCGGAGCTGTCAAGGACGAATGTTGAGTTTTTTTCTTTTTTTTTACTGGCGTTTGGTCTTCACCTTTTACCCTGCGCAGACTCAATAATAATAATAATAATAATAATAGACAATTTGCCGATAGCCGCGATAGGTCATGATTGTCCGTGTGGATTGTAAATTATAAAAACCGAAAACAATTTATAAAAAATAGAGAAAATCGTGACCTATAACAGCACGGTATGTTACAATAATATTAATATATTATCACGCGCTATATAATAATATTTATATTATAATATGTTTTCACTTGAGCCCGGGGATCGTTGGATCGACAGTATACGTATAGAATATAATACGCTCTATTATATTTTATACGCGATAATTTAATTTTGTTTTCGATTTCGTCGATTTTCCAATCGGGATAATAATCGACGGTATAATATGAAATATAGTAAAATCAAATAAAAATTGTGTTTTTGAAATTATATAAATAATAAATTTTATATATATATTTTTTATAATATGTGAATGAACGCAACCGCGCCAAAGATTATTGTTATGAAAAATAAAAGTGAACCAGTGGGAGTCGTTATAAATTTTTGTTTTTATTTATACTACCGGTTTCGGCAATAAGTCATCATTAGGTACTATTAAATACACACACACACACTTATAATATAGAAAATTAAACATAATAAATTAAAAAAAAAATTGTTTAAACGTACAAAACGGGTTTCAAATAAATAATATATTTTATATACATAACGTACGCCGTAGTTGTTTTATTTTTAAACAATATTTAAATCAACGGTTACGCGATTTCTTCTCGCCATTTTTTCATTTCTTTTATTTTATTGTAATTTTCTCTATACATGGTTTTCTACATTTTTTTATTTGTATTTTTCTATTTCGTTTAATACGCCCGAAGACGATTTCGTCGATTTCAGTCGAAACCGGTATAGCGTAAATATAAACACATTACACAAATACACAACGGACTACTACATATTATAATATATTCCTTTATTTTTCATAACAATCCTCGGCTCGTGATTACATATATTTTTTTTATATACACGCACACACACAGACGAATTTAAAATTATTGTTTACGAGACAGTATTAATTTATTTATAGTTTTTGTATTTTTATTTTCACGTTTCTTTCACGCGCGTCTTTTTTATTATTCCGTTTTCGTTTTAATTTTTCTTACCATTTTTATTACGTATATAGAAAACGTTATCGGTGAACGGTATGTTAATGCCAATAACGAGATTTCGGTATAATTCTTTTAAATCGTTGCCGAAATAATCGGATAAAGTCAGCGCGGTAATAATAAAAAAAGAAAATTGTAAATTATACGCATATAGCGCCGTTATTTTTCATTTTTTTTTTCTCCAATTCAAACGGAAAAATTTCGCGATTTAACAACGATCGATTCTAATAGACCGCGTTTATTGTTCCGTAATACTATTTTGTTTTTTTCGAAAATAACCGATAAAAATTGTCTGTCAGATGTCGAAAACGAATCGAGAGTCGCGAATTAATTCGTGTTGTATAAATACACTAATGGGGATATGTTGTCTTTTCTCTTATTTTTCAGTTAATTCGAATACAAACGCGACGAAATGAGAATTAAAAACGCGCGTAAATAAAACGCCGTTCAAACCTGTTCTCCCTAGATTAATATATTATAAATAAACGTTTATCCGCAGTGAAATGAACATTGTAATATATCCTCCGGTGCACGCAGTACTACAAAAAAAAAAAAATAAAATAAAATATTTCGGCGTATAATTGGAAAATGTTTAGTTTTTTATATATATATATATATATCTATTCAAATCGTTTGTTGGCACATCGGAATTCGCTATGTGTGTATGTAATAATACACACGTTATCACGATAATATTATTCGACTATATGAAAGTAAAAACTGGGCGCTGATTTTTTTTTTTTTTTTTTTTTTACGTTATATTTTACTCGTATCGATTGTAATATTCTTATAGGCCGGTGTACAAATCGATTCTCGTGAAGCCCCGCGGTACAAAAAAGAAAAAATATATATATATATTAAAGCGGTGGCGGCTGTTCGCGTTAAAACGTGTTTTGAAAACAAAAAAAAAAACAAAAAGTTAAGAAATTAATTCCGATGTTAAATCGCCGTCAAAGAAGCAGTCAAATATCCGAAATTTCGTTTTCTATTTAATTTGTTTTTATTCTGAAATACGTACACGTGTTATGTATATATATATATATATAATTTAAACACACAAAAATTTCGTAGTCGATTTGCCGTTGGCGTATAATGAGTAAAAATTATTACACCGAATTTCCCGTATTATCGAAGTGTAAAAAAAAAAAAAATTAATGTGTTTAAAAACGTTACAATTTCAGTTTGTATTAATGAGAAATTTCGTAAAGCCACAATGATGTGGCTTTATTTATATATATATATTTTTTTTTGATGTAAAAATCGAAACAAAAATTATAAAATTAAAACTTAAAACGAGTTTATTTTTTCTTCATTATTATAGGCGAAAATATATGATAGATATATTATTTTTTTTTTTTGTCGAGCGCGAGCCAAACGATACTGTCTTGCACCCACCAAGTTTGTAGTCTAGTCAAATAGTTAACTCGAAAAAAGGTATTTTGTAGATATTTTCACGTCGTTTCTCCGCGCGTGTACAAAACACGAACACATCGAACGGTCAATATACCGTTTGGTCGTTGGTAAAACAATACGTACGCGTAATAATATATCGTGCGAGCAGTAAAATATCGCCGCACATTTACCACACGAGTATGGATTTTATCCATTTTCAGTCACTTACCTCGACTTTAAACGGTATCGAACGGATTCGCTTCTGTTCGTCGTCGTCGCTCGTTCGTCCTGTAAACGACAAAAAAAAAAAACACGTTATCGATTAGTCAATTTGTATTACAAACGTGTGCGCAGCCATACATCGCTCGTGCTCGCGCGAATTCATATTGTATTATTCCAATGTGTTGCGAAAAATCGTTTTCGACTTAAAATGACCATTTCGATATAGTGAAACAATCGCGCGTTTCCGTTAAATCAAAAAAAAAAAAACCACTTTCTCTCTTTATGCCTTATCGAACGACACGAGCTGCTGCTAATCTTGCAAAAAGCAAAAAAACGAAACCACACACATAAATATATACGCGGATGACATATATAGTTTATACAAGAAATTGTTGTCGTATACGGATATAAGTAAACGACCCCGCGTTCCAATCGATTAACCTACATAATATTAACTTAAAACGAAACTATCCAGCAGATGTGTGCAAAAACAAAAAACAAAAAAAGAAAAGAAAAGAAAATCCGATTTATAGTATAATATAAATCCGAAAATGTTCGGTATACCTCGCTTATTTGCAGATTACATTACGCGGTAATTGAAATATTCTTCTTCTCTCTCTTTCCCTCACAACACCACGAGAGAAAACATTATTGAATAAACCATTACAACGCGAAATCTCCGAGTAATCGCGCTCAGAAAACTTGAGTGTATTAATTAAAAAATAATAACGGATTTATTCGCTACGCGCGTCGGTTTTCCTTTTCGAAAACTGGTTTTGGCTTTTTAAAACAGTTTCCGTCAATATTATTGTGGTTTTTAATTTATTTTATTTAATTAATTAATTAATTTATTTATTTAAAATCGTTTAGAGATTAATCTACTATTTTCGTTACCTTTTTCTAAAAATCTCCGATCCCCAATATTATAATCGTTCACGATTTCGTCGTCTTTTAAACAGTATTTTCTTTATTCGTTAACGGATTATTATCAATATAAAGGAAAAAAATCAATTTCGACGTTATACAGCTAATAAGAGGGCTGGGACGCACGCGAAAACAGCCGCCGATCGTTTAAAAATACGACGTTACTGTTGAAATTCCTGTGATCCGCTTTGAAGATGGACGACTGGCGAGCGTAAACGATCGGATCCATAGTCGCCGATAGCGACTCTACCGTAGACAATATAAATAAATCATGTCTATACCAATGGGTAATGTGTATCCGAAGAGAACGCTAGACACCACTGTGGTTTTAAGTATATATGGTTACTCGGTATAACTGGGATAAATTGATTTTTTTTTCCTACTTTCTTAACAATAATAAACTGTATTCGAAAATAAATAAACTCATTTAGAGTATACCGTTACTTTTTTTTCTTAATGTTTAAAGAGAAGGAAAATCTATATCGTTTTAAAACGCATATTCGAATACAAGGTGATAATTCTGTACCTCAGAACCAGATGAACGTAAGTCCAAAAGTAACGATCTTCAGATTATTACATTTTTGACACGTATAATGTGTTTTCGTCGAACCATATAGTGATGGAAGTCCGTTAAAAATTCTCCTTTTACAATTTTACTAAAGCTAAATGAGCGTAAGTCTGACGTGGCGTAAGTAACACATTCCTAATTTTCAATTATTATGATCTTATGAAAAGTTAGCGTAACGTGACTTACGTTCGTTTGGTTCTGATGTACGGAATTGTTAACTGATAAGAATTGTGATTACCGATTACCGTAACCGCTGTTGTGTGAGTAACACTCGTGTTAGCCACACCCACCATATTCGGCCCGAACACGATTGATCTTATTTGGAATGCGGTATAGGTGCGCGAGTGTGTCAACGAATAATACAAATAACAATTAAAACGTATATTGAAAAATATCTATCCCGTATAAATAGAAACAATATAAACCAAATCTTTCTGTCCAATCGATATTATATTGTTCTTTTTTAAAACCCCCCCCCCCTTTTCATTCACATACACACTGTATAATATAAACGGACTGCGAGACTATATGCACGTAATTGTATACAGTCAGTATACCTATTTAATTAGTATCTATTTGTATATACGATCACAATAATTATCAGTATATTCAATCATCTCTATATACATAAATAAGTTTTTTTATTATTATTAATTAATATTCGACGACGAGACTATTTTTTATATATATATATATATATATATATATATACATTACGATTTCCATAGAGTATAAATTAATATCTGATTTCTACCATACGATTATTATTTACAGATAAGTATACGCGCGCATAAATAAGAAAGGAATTCATTTCTCTCTTGTCCCCCTCCTCACATTATATCATACCGCGTAGATCTCTTTCCTTCTCTCGCCGCTCGCTTCCTTTGCGACGCGTATCCGTGGAATTTGCTCGTGTATCGCGCACGAATTTAAAATTGTTGTTATTACACTGCGATCATACGTGTCCTTTAGACCGACGCAGTCGACCGATACCGTTATAGAGATGAGGTTTGTACGTGGTCCAGATGAATACGATCGTCGTGTATCGACGATACGAGAGATGATGATGATAAAAGTGAATTTTTCTCGCGATACGCCCAATAGTTTCGTTATACATTTCGATTGAAATACAATAATTATATTACAAAATATCGAATTTATTATTGGTTCGTATGTGTACGAATTGCGCACATTCGCTTTCACTGTCGAAATTCGAGTAAGAAAATTGAAAAAAAAAAAAAAAACGAATTACACACGCAACGAATACGCTGCGTGTACACCTACTTATATAACGATAGATTTCGTTATAAACACGTCATATGGTTTTTTTTTTTATTTCAAAAGAAATTTAAAAATTAACCACGCGAACATATTATTAAAAAAAAAAAAAAAAAAAAAACGTTTTAATTCAATCTAGTTTATGGGAATCCTGCAACGGGTTTCTAGTCGGTTTGTTTTTTTTTTTTTCATTTACGAATTTCTTCGCACAGTGTTTATCGTGTAAACTTTTGTTATACAATATACACAGTGTGTCCCAATTAGTTTTAAGACTGTGGCTCTAAAATCGGTACTGCTAATGCTATCTTCGTGAAATTTCGGAAAAAATAGTTATTACAACCTCCCTCTCGGCCCCACAAAAAATTTAAAGTCCATCAGATCACGTCATGTAGCTGCAGTTCAGTGTCAGTTCTTGTGGTAGTATCAATGTGGTCACGGTCATAATTGTACGATGAATGCAAATAACGAACAACGTATTGCGATTAAATTTCGCTTTAATGCCGGTAAAAATGCGACAGAAACGTTCGATATGTATGAATTGGCTTATAGTGAGAATCTGTTATGTCTCGTGCCAAAGTGCTGAGTAGTGGAGTGTCCGAAAATTCGCCGCGATAAAAACATATTGCGTTTTTCAAAAATCGAATATTGAGACAGTGTCGGTCATTTTTTTTTTTTTTTGACTCCAAAGATATCGTCCACAAAAAAAGGTGTTCCTCAATGTACTACTGTGCACGGTTTATTGTATCAACAAGTGTTGGATCGCCTTTGCAAACGAATTGCGCGTGTCAGACCCCGAGTTGTGTCCTCTTGCACGATAACGCAACAGCGCATACCGCGGCGATTAACGTTCGATTTTTGGCGAAAAAATGATTCCTGTGCTCGTCTGATTTCAGTCCCCCCGACTACTTGCTGTTCCCCAAATTAAGGATGGACGTGAAAGGAAATCAATTTGCGTCGATAGACGAGACAGACGACAACGAAGTCAAACAGTATTTCAAAATAGGAGCTTTCGAAAGGCATTTAAAGGCCGAGAGATCGTGCCGACGTGTGTGTATTAGTTCCAATAAAGGCTATTTCGAATAAAAAAAAACTCGTTAAAAATTTTTTCGTAATTTTTTTGCGTCTTTTACAGTCGTAAAACGTATGCGACGCACTGTGTGTGTACTTACAGTTGACTGATAAAACGAGAATGAAATAATAGGAAAATCGACACAGTTGTAAACACTTTTACGTTACTCGTCCGAGCTGTATCGTCGTCGTAGCCGATACGGATCGCCGGACGTGTTCGCACCGCGCATTGCAGTTCTCCGCCAGTCGACAGGAAGAAAAGAATCGACTCGTCGTCGCGATGATTATCGTTTTTCCATCGTTTTACGCGCCGGAAGAGTAAATTATAACAAGGTCAACGGTTCGAAGACACTAAAACGATTTTTTTTTTTTTTTTTTGAGGGGTTTTTTTTATGCGACTTCGGATGTAGTCATTATGAGCGTTTCGTTCGAATCGATGTGGTTTTTTTATTTTTTTTTTAAAAAAAAAAGAAAGAAAATCACCGCGCGCTAATAATGGTGTTGCGAGTAGACGAATTTAAAACGACGAAGATCGACCGAGAAAACGAGTGTTTTTATTAGACTCGCGAGAGGATTTTTTTGTGTTTTTTTTTTTATAAAATAAAGCAAAGACGCGAAATCGTTTGTTTCGTAATACGCGCGTTCAACACACGATATTTATAATAATAATAATAATAATAATTCTGTCTGTTAAAATGAAGAACGTAATATTTTTCTTTCGATTTGCCGGCGACACTGTTCTCGTTTTTTTCCTATACGGTAAAAAAAAAAAAATCATATGTATTCAAATTTCGTTCCGACACACCGCGCGTATATTAATAAACGTTTTAGTATGGGCGATCACGCGGCAACGCGGTTCGAAATATATTTAAAATGTAACGAACGGAGGAAAGATGAAAAAAAAAAATTACACAATTTGAGAACAACGTGAAATTTCAACGTTTTTTTTTTTTTTTTGTTCGCGTATTATACAAAATGTCCGGGGAGACGTGAACGAGAGAATATTTATTTTCATTACGAGAAGGTCGCGGTATTATTTGTACCGCGTACAATATGGTTTTTGTAAAATATGCACGCGATTATTTAAAATATTATTGCGCGCGCGCGTGTGTCGTTTGAGCTCGTGTTTCAGTGGCGATAGGTTCGGGAGGATTCTGCGAGTAAAAAACCTATCTTGTACAAATGAATTCTTTTTTGAGAACATTTTTTTCGCTCGTCGACTTTTTCACTGACGTGAGTCGTTTCGGTGACGGCGAAAAACGATGAAAATATTTATAAGAGAAATTAATCACACGACAAAATATCCGAAAAAAATAATAATTGCCATTCGTTTGATACGTCAGAGACGTCGATTTTCTCAACAGCGCTTTGAAATACATATGAAAGACTGTCGGAAAACGTAATGTGAAAATAGCGATTTCGTCCAAATCGATTATTATCGTTGTTTCAAAACCGTATGAAATATATGGTTGTATAGAAACATTGGGAAACATTCGTCAAACGCGTAATTTTATATATTCAGGGGGAAAAAAAACGTTTCTTTTGATTTCGGACCAATCGCGATAGGTTTTGAGGTATTTTAAATTCTTAAAAAAAAAAAAAATCCTGTTGTTTTTTATTTGGGTACACAAAAATATTACGCCGAAGCTCAGAATCGTTTTGGCCGGCCACTGTTCTTAATTTTGGCAACCGTAAATTTATAAAGCTGATTCGAGGCGAGCCGCACTTGTAAAACGATGTTTACAAAACGAAGGCACATTTTCCATTTTAAATCAAATTGCGTTTATTTTTCACGCCACACAAAACGTTAATAATTATCGACATTATTATTGTTGATGTTACTGTATTGTTTTACTTATGAGAAGTGCTTTTTCCGAGCGTTCAAGTTCGGTTCAAGAGCCTCGTTGCGGCCACCACTGGACATATACGTAAAATCGTCGTCCGAGTGATTCACTGCGCTAAAACGACGACAGTTGTCGACGATTTGACGCGACGGCGTTCTTCCGAACGCAATGGAACGCGCGCGCGTTACCCAGTGTACGCGACACTGTTTGTTGAGATTGCGAACTGGGGGGGGGGAGAAGACTAATGAAACTTTCGTTTCCGCGCTGTACCTAACGGCAAGACGACATTTACGCGGTACCTGACCGGCTTGGGCGGCGTACAAAAATATTTTATTCAGCCGTTTAGGTAAATTCTGCAAAGCGAACCGCATAACGTCGTAGAAATTTTCGTTTTCAACTAGAAAAAAATTGCGATTCGCGCGTTTTTCTTCCGTGTATCCGAACCGCGCGTAACGTATAAAACCATGTCTCGCCGCGCGTACCACGAACGGTTTGCGAGTCCGGGGCACTGGTTTTTTTTTTTTCCGCGCGCGTGTTCATACTGCCGTAAACGTTTTTCGCGTTTTCTTACACTCGCCCCCCCCCCCACCGGCCGAAGGGCAGCGAAACGACTGTCGCGGAAAACGTTGACGAAAAAACCGGCGAATTCGTTGCGAGCAGTCTGTTATTGCACAAATCCGTTTTGTTAATAATTAATAATTTTGTTTCGTAAATCGCGGGTGGTTTAAATATCAAAAAAAAAAAATTTAGGCCGAATAGCGTGTCGAAATAACCGACCGCGCGGACTCGTGTGGGCGGCGGCGGCGGCGGCGGCGGTATCGTCGTCGAGCAGCGGATTCGTCGCTGCGGGTGCTCGTTATAAACGAATCCGAGAGCGAGAAGAAAGAAAAAAACAAACAAACGGATTTTTCCGCGTACCTCCGCCACCCCGGCGGTCAAACGGTGTTTCGCAACGTCCGTCGTAACACGATGACGCGCGCGTCATTTAACTCGCGCCAAACACCGAAATGACCTACGGGAATCGCGCGGCCGGCCCCTATTGTTTTCCCGCTCTGGACCGCCGACGATCGGTCAACGGCGTTGAGAATTGGTTTTTTTTTTTTTCGTTTTTCCTCTCTACCGCGCGAATCTACCGCCGGGGCTGTCATTCTACGCGGGCTGCGGCGTGCAAACGGAGGGAATCGATCGTTTCAACGAATAATACGGGATTTGCGACGGGGTGGAAAAAAAAAGAATTAAATAACAACGAAAACTTTCCCGTATCGCATAACGACGAGAACGAGATGGTGTTAACACGTTGTACGAACGAGAAGAGGACGCGGTTTAATAAACGTTTGTAAATCGAAACGTTCGACGGACGCGAACGCCGTTTTTTTTCTCTCTTTTTTTTGTTTTAAAAAACGTTTCGGTTTTTTAGGTCCGATTGCGGTGACGGGACCAACGGTTATACGAAATAACGATATTCTTTTGTACGCGCGATTTTTTTATACGGCGAATATTTTTGCTTTTTCTTCTCCCGAAACTTTTGTAATAATTTTTTTTTGGTTTTCGACGACTCGCACTAATTATTATTGGTTATCGCGCGCAAATTTATTAAACGTCGTCCGAATATTCCGTTCGGAATCGTTTCCAACGAGAATCGTATTAAACGCACTACGGGTAACGCGCGTATTAAAATTTAAAACGTCGATTTTTTTTTTATTTCTTTACCTATGTATATTAACGTATTCTCGAAAACTGGGTTTTTTTTTCCTGCATTGAGAAAGTGAAATATTGACGGAAATATCGGCCCGCGTCATTTTTTTTTTTTTACACACGTTTGTTTAATGTTTTCAGCCGTATGGGTCTACTCTAATCGCATCAACGCAGTGTATTTAATGTATATAGAATAACCGTATACTCCGCAATAATGATTTCGTTTACCTATATTCACTTACTCGGTTCGCGCGTAAGAATCGTATAGAACATTCGAATTCACGGGAGTGCATTTACGTATGAAGTATTTTGGTTTAGAGAGATAAAACATTTCCAGACGTTCGTCAAAATAATTCGTAAGCGGTGAAAATCGCGTGGCGGTTGGTGTACAGGGCGAAAAAAAGAAAACCGCAGTTTTTACGTCCCAGCGAAATTTCGTATTATAAAATACCCGTTAACAAACGAACGAAAAATAGCCTTCGTATTAATAATAACAACAACAACAATGAAATATTAAAAATATATAATAAAATATCGCCGTTAAAAAAAAAAAAAAATTTCGTTTACGTCAGCTCAGTTATTGTGTTTTCTGTTTTTTTTCTCTTCTTCTTCTTCTTCTTTTGCGTCGGGTCAACGCGAATTTTAAAATTTCAATCCGTGTTTTTAGAGATTTGACGTGACCGCGATCCGTTTTACGATATCCGAAAAGTGTTTCTACCGATAAAACGACCGTCTGTTGTTGCATTTCTATCGGAGTACGACGACGGGATTGGACAATTTTCGCCAGGTTCGAAAACGAAAACATTATTTTCACCCCCGAATTTTCAGTACTATAAAATCGTATCGGCGGCAGCAGCAGCAGGCCGGCAAGATGGACACCACACCGCGTCACAAATACTCAATTGTCGTTCACTTATCGAACGCGTACGATATTATTATTTACTACTGCAGGCGGTGCGCAAAACACAACAAACTGTTCCCACGGTATAACTTGGCGGGTTTTGCAACTGCGCGTTAACCGTATAAAATCTCGCGGAACAAGGTTGTGCCCGCGTATGGCCGCGTTCGCCTCGTAATACATCCAATGCGAATCGCGTGTGCGGCGGCGGTGGCGGTTGTGGCGGTCATTAAGCGTTCCCGAGACGATTAATCATTCGACTCGAGGTCCACACGTCGTATAGAGAGATCTCTGAGGAGGAGGAGGAGGAGGAGGTATACCGGGGGAAAAAAAAAAAACGTATTAGGATCCAGAAACGGATTTCGAGACGGCAAAAATCGAATTTAGCGCTCGCGATCCGTCCCCGCGGGAGTGTGTAATACACGTCGTTATATAAGACGGATGCTGCGATGAACTCGGTTTATATATATATATATTTTTTTTTTTCCCCGACTATATGTAATTTACGGGCATAGGCCGAACGAGAACGCGACGGAATCGATCGATTTAGAAAAAAATTATAAATACGTGAACGAACGGAATCGATCCGAAAGGGTGTTATGCGAAAATCCGTCGTGCGGTAGACGAGTAGTACAACATTGAACGAAAATTACAATTACAAAAAATAAAAACCAACGAAATTATGAATATTACGATGAAAACGGCGTTTTAAACGATTTAATACGACAGCGAAGAAATCGCGTGTACGCGGAATCGTGTTAAAAAGCAAACGAAAACGGCATAAAGATCTGTTTTTTTTTTTTTTTACATTTATTTCGTTTAATTTCATTATATATACAGGCACGCGGGCGTAATTTTTCCAAAAACGGATTCATATTGTAAATTTCTGGGATAATTATCCGTATTAAAAGTAATTGTTAAGCGATCGATTTTTGATGTTTTTCGTAAAAAATTTTTTTATACGGATTAGATTTTTTTTTTTGGAATTTTATTTCAGAGATATTTCTATTCGTTTTATGTCGATGTAATACGCTCGTTGGATTTTTTTTCTTCTGTAAATTTCGGGATAATCGAATTTCGTTAAAAAAGTATTATTCCCTAATCGATTATTCTATTCGATTAATCTTTACGAACATTTATTTTTAGTTTTTTATTTCTATTCGTCGAACAGGTCCAACTGTTCTCTTTTCTTACTAATATTTTCGTAATAATAATAAAATGAAAAAAAAAATAAATATATATATAATAATTTAATCGGTTTTTATTTGCGACGATTGTTCTCGTCCAAAAGATATTCGGTCACGTCGCAGAAACATAAAATGTCGTAAGCTGATAATATTGTCGCGCGCGCGGTTATAGTTTATATTTTATCCGTATAGCTATATAACAAGCTGTGCGCAGTGTGTATATATACAAAAATCACGATATTCTAGTTCTCACGTATAGAAGGTTTTTTTTTATCTGGCCCATATTATTGTTTTTTATGAATACTGTTTTCAACGACTTTCACAATAAATGTTTACCGAGTAAAACGTGTAAGAAAAACGCGGTATATATCCGAAACGTTGTTTTTTTTTTTAAATGTGCGAGTAAAAACGTGTGATGCAAAAATACTTGTGTAATATAATTAGTAGTTTTTTTTTTTGAGGGAGGATAGAATCTTGATGTCTAAGAAAATTTAAATAAATACGAACGAGAGACGTGGGATAAAACTTAAAAAAAAAATATCGAATTGGCCGACGCGTAAATTTTCGATTAGGAAAAAATATTAAGCGAACCCGATGATCCCAGACGTCCCGATTTTGGTAGAAAAGCCCTTTATTTTTACTCTTTTTTTTTTTTCATCAATTCTGACTTTTGAACGTTTACACAGACGCCTGCAGTAGGCGATAGAATTCATTTTCGTAAATGAAATATTTTCGTAAATAAAACATCGTTTTATCTTGTATAACTTTTCAATAGTGCTTTTGACTTCATTGGCGTGACGGAGGAGTCGATTCGAGGTACGTTGTGGGTGGTTTTTACTCACGTATTGCGTCTGAAAAGTTTTTACTCGTTTACCGGGTCGATAGCGTTTGTGGGCGAGAGAGAGAGGGATGATTTAGAGACCTTATATTATTTAGAAATTCCTCGTTTTCATTGTCTTCGAAAATAGGATATTATATATATATATATATAGCCAATTAAATTATTTTTAGGTTAAACTTTAAAAAAAAATAAATAATAATAATAATAATAATAAAAATTTACGTTCTGCAGCAATGGATCGCGAGAACGTCTGGGAATCGTTCAATGGTTTTTTTTTTTTTAGTTGTAAAAATATGCGATTTCACGATATCGACGAGAGACTGATAAAATAAATAATTCGTATTACGTTACAATTGAAAAATCGAAAATCTTCCGTGAGAATCGTATTTAAAAAAATAATAATATATATATAAATTTTTAAACGTATTTTTTTTCTCCCCCGTTTGTCGTTTCGTACAATATAAAAAGCCTCGCGGTTCTTTTCGTTTTGCTTTCCATAAGTCCACCGCCTATAATACAAACTGTGCGCATATTATACTCGTGTATATGTGTACGTCATACACGAATATTTCTCCATTACACGGTATGCGCAGCAGTCCGTCCGTTGCGGCGTACCACTACGCGTGATCGTGTCGATGGCCGCGCAACAAAATAAGATAGAGAGAGAGAGAGAGAGAAAATGAAAAAACCGCAGTCGGCTCGACGATGACCCAAATGTGTGTGTGTGTGCACGAAATATTAAATAACACACCCGTGAAAACGACGACGTGTAGCTCGTGTTCGCTAAATACGCGTGTGTTATATCAGAGCGTATATTTTTTTAATAATAATAATAGCTAGTAAACTATATAAAAAATATAGGCGACACGAATGCTCGGTGCGAAAATGTTTTGACGATATACTTTTGAAACGCTCTCTATCGATATCGAATTGAACACGTCAGCGTTAATCAAAAGAAATATTGTTCGATTTTCTGTACGGAGCGAAGAATCTATTGGATTTGACAAAGGTGTGTGGTTTTTATTTTTTCATATCTGTAACCAACACTTCTGTCAGAAAGATTGCTCCGACGATCTCTACGTATGTTTCCGGGGTAGCGAATTGCGTCTAGTCCGCGGTACTTTGGTTCGATTTTCTCAACAACTTTTGTTGAGCGTCGGGAAAAAAACGAACGACCGAAAAACTTGTACAAAACGCGATTTCGTCAACATTTATTATTCAGTCAGTTCTTCGTAGTTTCGAAACTATTAATAATCGTAAAAACCTGAAATTCCCGTCGAATGCGTAACTTTGGACTGTATTGACGAGACGAATTTGTCAAAAAAAAAAAAAAAATTCCATTTTAATTTTCGGCTATTTATATTTAGCAATTGTAGGTTTCGAGGCGGTAATTTTCGGTTCTTCAACAAATTTAAAACAATATCAAAAACGTTTGTATTACTTTGACTACACATTCGAAAAATCTTAAAAATGACATTTTCCTTTTATTTGTATTACACCGACGGCGCTCAGCTCAGAATCGTTTTATCGAACGCAACGATAATGAGCTTTTAAACGTGTACAATGATGACGATACGCTGTAAAATCTTTATCCAAGTAATTATCACTCGAGCGGCATTCACACAACACCCGGTTGGGTCGCCAACTTTTTTTTTCTTCTTCTTAAATTACACGCGGAAAAAAATTAAACGCATAACGCGAACGAGTGGATAAATGGAACGATACGCACAAGACGCGCATAAGTAATAAAATATCATTTAAATACGAATGAATTAAAAAATTCGTTGTAATTTTTATACGGTTTAGGTCGTAAAGAGAAAAGGATTTCAATATTATAATATCATCACACACCGTCGGGTTCTCTTATTTGAAATTAGTTTTAAACGTACCGCGTGCAATTTTTTTGTTTTTAATACGAACGTTGTTTTATTATTTTATTTTTATAATAACGAGCGCGAAACACTCGTACAATGTCGCGGACTATTTATTTTGCGAAAACATTTTTTTTTTCCTCGCCCGGCGCGAGAAAACTTTAATAAATTAAAAAAATTGCTCTGTTAATTGTCGTATAATCTACATTTGCAGTTCGCAAAGCATAAAGTCCATAGCGTTTAACCGCGTTAACTCGTTTTTTTTTATATTTATATATATATATGTATATAAACCCAAAGCTCGTTACGTTTTCACAGATTCTTTTTGTTTTTCTGTGTAATTTTCGGCCGAAAAACGTCGTTTTCTCGTCATGCGTTCTACATAATATTATGTTCCGGTAGCAAATCCTGTAGCCGTTTTTATTCAAAACGTTTTCCCACCCCCCCCCCTTTGCTGTATACAAGTTTTCGCCAGTCAAAACTGCGCCGATCGTCTATTTCTGATCTCAAGAGAGCCACGGGACTTACAAACACCACGAAAAGTATCGGAACATATACGTGCGAATAAAATCAATTTTTAAATCCATCGAAAAAAATGAATTTATCTTATTGTATTACATCAGCTAATGCAAAATTACACGTATGATATTCAGACGACAAATGGCGTCAAAAAACCGGCGGTTTTTTCCAAAATTGTAGCGAACACATTTTTCTGGGGCGTGTTAATAAAAATGTTTATCCCCGGGGACACTATGATATCCTCCCGCGTCCGGCCACTGTTCGGTGACATGCGACGTGACAACACGCGCGTAATAATAATAAAAATAATAATATTATTATTGTTATTATTGTTATTGTTATTATTGTTATTATTATTATTGTTATTATTATTATTATTGTTATTATTATTATTATAAATGCGCTCTTCGCTCGTTGTTATCCCATGCGACGTGGCGCATGCGACCTTGAACGTAATACACACTTCAATGATGGGCCCCCCCCTACTACTCTACCGCCTACCGAAGACCGTATTATAACAAATGGGTTTACGGCAATAGTGCGGGACACTACTACTACTACTACTACTACTACTACTACTACTACTACTACTACTACTACTACCACCAATACTACTTCTACTACTAAGCCGAGGTGGTGGTGGTACGGCGCACGCGCAATCGTTTTTTTACCATCCGCGAAATGCTTCGGAATGCTTCTTCAAGGCGAACGGGTCCGGCGGAATCCTCGACGACGATGACTTGTGTTGTTCTGCCGCCGCCGTCGCTCCCGTGTTATTTTTTTTTTCTTTTCATTCCGCGACAATCACCTATTCACTCCCACCGGTACGCGCGATATCGTTTCATATTACTGTTTCGTGCGCGTTTTGTAAACACGAGAAAAATGTGTGTACGGTAAAAACGAAAATAATATTATAATAATAATTTGCGGAAAACGTTCGAATTTTGCAGGGATCGGACTGAGTGCAAACGCATCAGTGGCGTACGCAGGGGAGAAAGTGTCGGGGAGATGAGACATCCGCCATTAAATGGTTTAAAGTGTTAAATTTCGAATTATGGAACGACGACCAGAAAGAAAAAGAAACGAAAATTTTCCCGAATAAACCATTGTCGTTATCACTCTTTTATTTTATATAGTGATGGGAGAGGACTAGAGGCGATCAGGTTTTTTAGAATGATGACAGCCCTTTGAAAAAAATCCAGCGCACGTCAATCTTTAGCACACTGTGCTCCGATCGGTTCGGCAAATTGTCACTCGGTTCGTAAACTGATTACAAGGAAAATATTGTTTAAAGTAAAAGTAGTATTATGGTAAATCGAATGAAAATTATGTTTTTATTCGACGCCTAACCATCGTTTAAAATATAATCTTAAACGAAATTAATCTCATTGTTATACCGCAATTAGTCAATTTCTATACATTCGCATTGTATACTTTCCAGTACGGATATTTTAATCTAAAAAAATATTCTTTATATTCACAAGAATTAAGTCATTAAATATATATATATATATATATAAAGATTATTGGCGTTATTATTATAATATTTTTTGATAGGCTTGGTTTTTTTTTTACTGAAAGTCACTAAAAAAAAAAAAAATAAATTTGTGAGTCGTCGTAATAAAAAAAGAGTTTGTGAAAACACTGGTTTATCACCCGTGATATTTAAATAAATCAATTTTTACAAATTTTCCATCGCAGTGGTAACGAATCGCGTTTACTCTATATATATATACGTGTTCGAACGCTTTGTGACGTGTTTTCAGTTTTTAAACAATTTACTCGCACGCGCAATATATATTGAAATAAATAAAATGTTATAATATTAACATTTATATTCGCGTACATGCGTTGTTCGATTATTTTCTATGTGCAATCGTATTCGAGAAGTATTCTCGCACGATGATCAGTAAATATAATTATGTTTTCCAAGCTGCAATTCGACAAGTGTTGTGCTTACATCAATCGTGATTAATGAACAATTAATTATGCATATGTCGTTATAGTGTCGGGCCATTCCCCGAGTGTTCGAATAAAAATAGAAAAATAATATTCCACTACGACGACCTTATTATGACTTTTTGAAGGTTTTATTATTATTTTATCGTGATCACGATTTACGAGAAAACTTTATATATTATTATATATGACGAAGACGTTATACGACTTCTTTATCCGTTTATTAAACGTTAATAATGTTTATCCGTACACGAACGAGTGTGTCGCATCATCACATATTTCTGCGACGCTTCTATAGCCCATATGATGGATTGCACAGTTTAATTTTGTATTTTCTTTTGTCTACACGTCTATATGTGTCGCATGAATTTTCATAGCGTTGTGTTGATCGTTGGCCTGTTGACTGTACGTCGCGGAGTGTTTATAAATCGGTGAATGCGTTCTATTTTCAATGGAATTCTGCGAGCAAGGCCTAGGTATGAATGTGCGTGTGTCCTATTCTGGATCTATTTCTAATACTATTTGCACTGTACTGCTCGAATCGTCCATTTGTGTGAATTCGTACGAATTGATGTTGCCGGATAATCAGTTACAGTTATAAATATTTTTGTTATTATATTATCAAAACTTCGTTTATTACGACCGATTTTACTTTACTGTTTAACACTATAAACATATGGTAAAATAACGCGCGCTAAAATTCATTCACACTATTAATTATTATTATTATTATTATTATTTGAAATATACGTCTGGCTGCAGAGCGGCCATAATGCTCCGCGGTGTTGTACTACGTTGAATTATTGTATTGAAACGGATTCCACGAGCAAAATGTATACTCAAACAGTGTTTAAATATTTATTTATCTTTTTTTTTTTTAAAATTCAAACGACACGTCCATTTTGCAGTCAGTATATATATATACATATATGATTTTAAGTATTCCACAGGACAATTTCGATTGACGACGGAACTTCGCACGATTGGCAGATGTCGCACGTATACGCGTCAAATTCGCGTCACGAAAGTCATACGCGAACAGAATTTCGTATTGTTTTGTGTTGGGTGTTGAAAAAAAAATTAATTTTTTTTTTTTAGAGCACGTTTGTGTTTGTTTTCTTATAAATATGTAAATGAATTAAAAAAAAAACGACGACGACGACGACTTTTCGTGCAATGACGCGGATACAGTGGGCGTTCTTCAACTGGGCTGTATATATATATATATATATATAATATAATAAAATAAGACGAACGATTTACGAAATATCGTCATCGACTGTATTATTATATACACGCCATTGTGCGGAGTGTATACGCGAATAAATTTATTATTATTATTTTAATTTATTCGACGGTCGGTGTTTATAAAATAATATATTAAAAAAATAAATATATATTCTTCATCGCGCACTCAACGAAAATCGTGTTTTTATGGCGCACTACGTTACTATACACTTATATATTTACGGATTTCGTGTACAAAACGAATTGATTCGTAATCGAATTAAAAATACGCGTATTGTATTCGTTAATTTATTAAATAATATAACGATGAATATTAAAAACCACGAGTATTGTCATTTTTTCTGTTACACAATCCGGCGTGCGCGTATATAAAATAATACACTCGTTGATTTTTATTGTAAAAAAAAAAAAATCGTTTTTAAAAGTATTATCGGAATAAACATCAATTATATGGATGAGAAACCGTACAGTTATTACGTTGAATTTATCAGACTATAAAATCCGTAAAAAATAATTGTTGCGTTCCTATGAATAATGAGCGAGCTCTATAAAAACTTCACGAATTTATTACGCGGAATTTTTTTTTTTTTTTAATTTCATCGATATCTTTTCTTTTTTTCCCGACGTTCCGTCAATATATACATATGTTTCGAAAATACACTGCCGACAAAACTGCCGATTTAAACGAACGTTACAGCTGCTGCACGTATAACGTTTATATGAGCGTAGGTGCGTATTTTACGCGGTGTGCGATTTAAGCTCACAATCATACGATAAAAAAAAAAAAAAGTGAAAGTAATGAATGAAAAACACAGATCTTACATTCCTGTAACTCGGTAAGTATATATGTCTCTTTCCGAGTGTATACACACAATATGCCGTTGGAATAAAATTTCGAAATTTGATATATTATATACGTATAAAAGAGAAGAATCGTTTTGAAATTTCTACAAGTGGCCGCGGAAATCGAAAATACTCGGTCTAGTGAAATCTCGTTTAGATCGTCTTCAGATCCACAATCCCGTCGCTGTATACTTATATACTACGTACGCGATTGCACTCATACGATTTTCAATAATCGCTTCACGCGCGGAAAACAATTCTATACAATCACATTTTTTTTTTTTTTTGGACACCAAATAATTTACTTATAAACGATAACATAGCCATTTTTTTTTAATAATAATAATTGAGTCTTATAAAAAAAAATTATAAACGTTTTAAAAATTCGATTTTTACCATTTTTCCAATATCCATAGCTTTTTAAAAAGAAAACCAATTCCGTACGATATTTGGTGTCTTATTCGGACAGCAGTATTGTTTCAACCGTGCGTGAACGGTTTTACCGTAAACATTTCAATTTTAAAAACGCGTTTTCCGCGGTATTTTCGCCGTAACGAGTTCTCTCGGGCGTTTCACGGCTTCGTTTGCCTGTGCGCGTATCGTTCGTTCCCTTTAAACACGATTTGTTTTCACGTTGCAAATAGCGATCACGATGTGCGCGCACACAGAACACACGTCGTAATTAAAAAATTAAAAAATACGCCGAACCGAGTGTAGTTAACGAAAATTATTAAACACTCTTCATTTGGTGGATATATCGCTTCGCTCGTGCATATACGCGAGGGGCTTCATCGCACACATGTAGCGTTCGCACGCAGCTGCGTAGTGGAGAAATATTACAGAAATATTTTTCCGCCACGAAATATAATATAATATCGGCTCTTAAATTTATTCGACTCGATAAGAACGGTGAATATCGCGCTTTACGCGGTGAAATCTAACGAATTAATTACGAAAAGGACCGAGAGACGAAGAACGCATTTCAAAGCCGTAACAGGACGAGATGTGTTACGTTATGGAACGGTTATCGTTTAAGGAGACCCCCCTGGCCTGTGTGTTTCGGGCGAAAGACGCCGAAAACGGATCGTCACAAGGAGCGCGTGTATAGCGATAATCTTCGCCGGGCCCTGTAGACGACGGGGGCACTCGGATCCCCGTAAGAATTTTGAACGCGACGAACGTTTTTCCACGATACGAGATTTATTTATATTTCTAAACATCCAAGCGTAGAAAACAATACGGTAAATTTGTAAATAAATCGTAAATTCGCGTTACCGAACTGTTGAGCGCGTTTTCGTAGTAGTAGTAGTAGTAAATTTTATATTCGTCTCGCGGACGGGCCCAAGACGGCGCGCGGTTCGTTTGAGAGAAAAATCGAAGAAAAAAAAAGACGAATAAAATACTCCTGCGCGCGGTCGGCGATGGTTTTATAGCGACGGCAACCCTGTACAGTGTACGCGCAGGAACGGCGGCAGCGGCAACAGCAGGAGCAGGAGCAGTGCGTGCGTAGCGGGACGCGTCGTGGATCATTCCGCTCGAGTTGATCGGGGCGGCCGCGCGCCATAGTCGTCGTCATATTGTCACCCGGTGAACCTAAACGGCGAGCGAACGAGCAGGTGTCCACGAGGAATTTATTTCGGCGACGACGACGAAGCCGTTTTCGGTGTTCACGTTCTTCTTCTTTTTTTCTAATCGTTTCGTTTACACACACACACACATATTTGGGCGCGCAAGCGTAAATTCTTATGAGGGAGAAAAAAAAATACGGTTTATGTATTTTATTTTTTGTCTGTTCTTATGGGTGTACGAACGTTGGAAATGGAAAGAACAAAAAAAATATCCGATTTTCGATCAATAGAGTTTAGACAAAATATTATTACCGTTTTGACTCAATTTAAAAGTTATGAAAATATAACGACGATTTGTGTGTAATACGGCCTAAAAACATACGTAAATGCTTTTAAAAAGTGTTTTCTTTTTAACCACAAACTACGGCGTGTTTTATACCGAAAACTTTATAGATATTGTTTTAATATTGTGTGGAATAATTTAGAAAATAAATATTACTACGACCCGTTCGAGGGAAAAGGAAAAATATATTTTCCTCATATGAAAAAAAAAAAAGTCTAGTGTACAAAAGTAAAAAGTATCAACTCTTTTCGTTTATAAATCTCCAACGATAATTAATTTATATAATATATTCGATTTTTTTTTTTAGTTAAACGATTCCGCCCCCCCCCTCCGTTCGTTTAGAAAAGCCGCAATTATAGCGTATTCCATTTGATATAAATCGCAAACGTTCGAAATCTTAAAGTATGCGAAATACGCAATTTTATTTACAGACTACACAATATTAGGTCGCGAAACACATTTCGGTATAAACTGTTTTTCTGAACAATCGATAAAAATATTCCATTTTTTTTTTATTATACAATCGGATTTTGAAATAAATGCATTTATAACTCCAAAAATGTTATAAAAAAAAAAAATAATAATAAAACTAAATTGTCTTTTAATATTAAAATATTTCTATTATTTATTGACAATTGAGCATGGCCACGCGCACCGCGGAAACGTCATCGTATGCGATAAGAAAACAAATTGATGAAAAAAATGTCAATCGATCGAATCTACCGGTATACGACATTAGAGTGAAGTTTCCGAATCGTTAATTATTCAAAAACCAATAGCCAATACCTGCTGTTGTGTAGTACGTAATTACCATATGTGTTTATAATATATTTTCATTCCCGTATAAATTTTCATTTTTGTTCCGTAATATTTTAGTAGGAACGGAATTGAAAATGTCCGGAAATACGTTACAGAATTTCGTTGTTAGGATAATGTTTGTACATAAAACGCATTTGTGTCGCGGAAAATATCGTGTCGAGCATTTCGGAATGCGTCGAAAAAAAAATATAATAATAATCGAATGTATAGGAAATATTATTGAAATACACAAACAGAACACAGGAAACTACGCCGAAACGCAACATTGTTTTACATGTATATTATTTAAACGATTTATCGTGTGAAATTCTAATTGTTTTTTCTTTTTTTTTTTAATTTTGAATACCGCGTTGTTGGAACAACGCGAACGGATATTGAAACACTTCCGAGCTATTAAAATATAATTTTTATATTATTATTATTGTTATAGACGAGAGTGAAAGTATGTTTACAATTAATAATAATATGAATAACGCGCAGTAATAATAATAATATTATTATTATTATTATATCGTCGGCGTCGGCGCGGAGAGAATGTTCATTAAAAACGTTGATGAGCCCGGAAGAAGAAGAGCGCACGACAGCGACAACGTTACTCATCAGAAAAAAAAAACCAGAAACAATGATATACAAACAACACGTATGGTTAACTACATAATATGTACCTTAAAAGAATAATTATGTGTATAGGTATATTCGAATAAACGAAATAAGTTTTAAATTATGTAATCGTATAGAAAATATTACGATAAAAAACGGTTTTCCAACTGGATCCGTTTTGAGCGTTTTTGTGCGCGCCGGTATTGACTGGTCGCCGCCGATTTTATCGAAAAATTAATTATATATATATATATAAATACGAGTATAAACAGTTTCCAAAATTATTACAACGATTTTATTTATTTAGATTGTGTTATGCGAACCGTAAATTATAAACAAACGCTAACGGAATGTACACGATCATAATAACATAGCGTGTTACGTATGAAACGTGCTATTTTAATAATGTTGCGTTTTGACAAAGTTTACGGTTAACTACTATATGTTTTACAAGCCGCTCGCAAGTTTAAAGATGATCGGATGATAAACAATATACGTACGCTATAGCTGGTGTATCCGCACACACATATGTACATATGTAGGACAACGCTGCGGGCGTTCAACTCTCCGTCGTAACTAAAAAAAAAAAAAAAAAAAACACTACTACAAAGTGTCAACGTAATAACGACACGAGAACGGCGCGTTATACTAACAATAATAATAATAATAATAATTATTATTATTATTGTTTTAGTTTTTAAAAAATTAAAGTAATTATATTATACGTGCACGAATGTTTGTTTAGGAAAAAAATAATAATAAAGGAGACGTCGAAGGGGATACGTTGGAAGAAGAAGTACGAATGGAGGAAACAAGGAACCAAAAATCTGCTATAATAATTATTGTTAAAGGCACGAAAGAACAGAGCAACAGAAGCGAAAACTAACGAGACGAGAAAGACGTAACAAAATAGAATACATCGTAGTAGTAATATTGTCGGAATAAACGAATTTTTTTATTTTATAAAACTCTAATTAAACTACTGCGATCGCGCAGTCAATCGTGCATTCGAATCGTTTGTCGCGCTGCTGAGTGATAGGTGTACGCATTCCGGAAGACGCGTTCTTGTCGCAACGTTGTTTGAAAAAATGGGAAGAACATCGTTGAGCAGGAGAGTATACGTTTAAAAAAAATAAAATAATCTTTAAGCACGTTTTTAATAAAAAAAAAATTATAATAATAATTCGTGCGTAAACCGCGAAATAGTGTACGTAATTATATATTTTAATCGAGTACTTAAAGAGATTTTCTTCGTTTACACTAAATTCATCGTAAAATATCGCGCGCAACGCGTAGGAGGTGTGTATCGATTTCACATCGATTTACACAATTTTACGAGCGATTTACGAACGCTTCATAAAAAAAAAAAAAGGAAGAAAAATCGATTGTTTTTACACTGGCTAGTGGAGAGGAACTCCTCTCGCGTTTTCGCCACACCGTCTGCAAACATTAGCCGGTGGCGACGGATCGTCGAAAAACCTCAAAAAACCACGAGCGAACACATTCCAACACGCGTACAGCAGCGAGAGGAGGGCCTAATATATAATATTTTGATGACAAGCGTGAACACATTATAATAAAAATAATAACTGCGTTCGTTTCGATCGTATGACCCGATTATATTATAGTGTGTACAGGTGACGACGAAGGAGTCGCTATCACTGCGACGTTGACGGTGACCGTTCTATAAGCGCTTCTCGAGCGATTCTCGCCCCAATTGTGGTCGGCACCGGAGACAAATAAAATGTGTGTGCTCGCAGTATTTATCGCGTTTTTTTTTTTTTTTTTTTTTTAAAATAAATCATAAACGACGTAAAGTCGTATAAAAATCATACCGACGCGCGTGATGAATATACGCGAATCGCGAATTATCGCGACGATAGAAAGTATAATAAATAAATCGTGTGGTTGCAGTTTCGGTAACCGCGTTTGAAAAATGTAAAACACACGTCGTCTCGTCGTATAATAGTCGGGAGGAGTGTATATAGTAGTAGCGATTTTTTTTTCATTATTATTATTATTTCACGGGGAAATCATAATACTTCGATTCGGATGAGTAGTGCACGTATGTTCACGCGAAAACACTGACCTAGTAAGTCCAAGTACAATCTAAGACATATAAAAATTTTTCCTTTTTTTCACCTTACAGAATCGTAGAATTTCGATTATACGTTTTTTTTTTCGTTCTTAATTCGTAATACGGCGAGTGTTGTTGTAATTTGTCGAGTTTGATGTACGCGATTATTACAACATCAGATATATAAATTTTTATTCGCGGCGAATTTTTAATATGTAATATTATACGTATACGGCTGCGAACGCGGGCGTAAAATCAATAATTATCGTAACGCACAATAATATTTTATATATTGCGAGCAATAAACTATTCAACGCCGGAGCGTGTCAATCGTTTTTACATTTTAACCAAATGTGTTTAGTCCCCCAAACACATTTAAACACGTTTCTACAACGGTTGTTCACACACACACACGCGCGCGCGCGCATAAATTCGTAAAATATTTTCATGTAACGAAATTTACGAATATATAGGCGGTAGAGAAAACAAAACGATAATCGGACATTCTTTAACACGGACGCAACCTCATACTTGAGTCGAGTAATAACTTTCTGAAGACGACGATTAACACGCGTGGACCGACAAGATCAGCAGACAAACGAAAATGCGTAATCCACAATAGTTATGGAAAGACCCGCCGAAAGAAAGCTGAGAACCTTCTAGCACATCACGGTCGGATACGGAAGGCAGTGTACATATTGATTACGAACCGAATCACGAAGAGGACATCCGACGATTTGAACAAATCAGGAGAATAAACGAAAATGCGAATGTTGTAAGATAGGACTAGAAAAAAGGAAGACTTGATATTTTGACAAGTGATATCTCGGACCGATTCGTTGCAAAAAGCTGTGAAGACTGAGACGAAAAGAACGACGAATATACGTAGAAACACCGTGTGGCGACAGTGGAGTGACGTTAATCACTTTAACTTGCAATAACTGTTTGAAATTCAAAAATCTTTTCATTAAAGCCGTGTAGTTTACGCGCGTTAATCGTTCTATAAACGACAGTAATTACATTATTACAACGACGTTGTTCGTCCTCGAATTTTATTTCGTGTACTGTTGTTTGCACTTTAAACAACTTTTCCCTCGTATACTGTATATAGTCGAAAACCAATAACAATAATAACATTTAAATGATTTATTATGTATCGTTGTAAAATGAATGTTATTCAGGTGTTGGTCAGAAACCGATAAATGTTTTCTAATTTTTTTTTTTCTGTTATAAATAGATAATATGTATACATATATAGGTTATTAGGTGATAAAATGACTGACAATTTTCTTTATATTTATTTCGTAAACTATATTTTCTTTATGCATATCGCGCGCGCGAAATAACAATGTATAAAATTTCTTCTCCGATACTATATACGTGTACGTATAATGACAATAATAATAATAATAAAAAAATAATCGAAAGAAAATAATAATCGACACACGTTGGCCTTGTTTTTATGTATTTTAATATATTATAAAAGGAGGCAAGTAAGTCGCGTGTAAAAATCGATTTCCGCGGCTACGATGAATTCGCCTGGGTAAAATGCGTATTTCGAACCGATCTCGGGCCTGAATATATCGATTAGAAATCGTCGTTATTATAATTTAATTTTGCGTACTAATGAAAATTCGTTTTTAATTGCTATACGCGTTTGTATATGTACATAGGAAATTGATTTTTGTGTGTTCGGATAGAGTTTTTTTTTTCTTTGTAAATAATATATAAGAGGGGAAAATTCGAATGAAATCTCTGTAGGTTATCTCGAACACGCCATGTATACGTAAAATCCCCCACACATTGATTTTGGTCTTATACAAAATACACACACGAGACTGCGAGTTTTTTTCTATCTCAGATTCTTTACACGCCTCAGTGGCGTCGTTCACATAATGAAAAAAAAAATAAATATGTTTTTTTTCTCCTTTTAAACGCATTTGAAGTTCACTGACAATAAGGCGCGTCGGCTGTTTTTTAAGAGTGTCGCCATTTTTTTTTTCTTCAATTGGAAATTTTCTCTTCGTCGAGAAATTTTCACAAACGAAACGTACATATTAATAACGCGACCTATAAATATTATAATATGTATATATCGTATACGATGTCCATCGACATAAAAGCAGCGAGTATAATAATAATATTACCGACCTTATAACATTTACATTTTTTGTTATACCGATGATATTCTATTTTAAAATATAATAATGGAACTAGTTTAACGCGCGCACGTCGTCGTCTTCGTCGTACCGTGATGATGCACATTCTTGAACTTTTTTATAAGACGCGTTTCGATCAATATAACCGGCGCAGTGATATATCTGTCATTGGTCGTATGTTATTATTACAAAAAGGTTTTCGTAGATAATATTTTAACGACGACGAGTTCGCTTCGTCAGTCGGTATAATCGTTAAAATATTAAATAACTATTACAAATCGGCGGCTCTTCATGGCCAACGTTATAGTTATCGATTTTAGTATTGAATTTTTCTTTTTTTCGAAAGTCATATAGGCGTACATACATATTATAATATGCGCATTAAACGATTCACAGAACTCGAACAGAAATCTACGGCGATTGAAGATAACAAAAAAAATTATAAATAATACGATACGAATTATTTCGTAACTATAACTCTGTAGTATATATATATATATATATATATATCGAAAAAAAGCGCTTTGCACAAAATGCCTTCAGCTGAGACTATATTATATTCGCGTCATTTAATATACGAACAATAAATATATATATTTCAATAACCGTACGTTATTATTATTATTAATGTCGATTGCGATATTTTTATTCGTGTGCCGCACACTATATTGCGATGACTGATGTATGCGAATTAATTTTTTTTCTTTTTAGAATTTTTCGTTAATCGAAATAATAATAATGTTTAGAATATTCATTACTCGTTCCTGATCGACTGCAACGTGTGTGTGTGTGTATGGCGTTATTCGCCTCTTAAACGCTTATATATAAATCATTACAATAGGTATTTAATAAGAGATTTATAGATTACAAAATTCCGTTCGGTTTCCATTGACTAATAATAATAATAATAATAATAAATAGTATATAATATGCAAATATTGGCGATGTGTATCGGCGGCGGCAACGGCGTTTTCACTTTCTCGCAAACGAATTCCTCTCACTGCGAGCGTATGGTACAACCCTTGGGGGCGAATATCATATCTCCGTGCGCGTCGTCGAACTCAAATCACTTTCGCATTCGCTGTCCTCCGGTCTTCCTGAGTAATATTATCGTCATTATTATTCCGGTATTATCACGTTATAATAAATGTATGCGTGACGACGTGCGCGTATTACGTGCAACAAGGCGATAATTTACGCGTTTCAAACGAGTCGATTACCATATATTTTATTACTAATATCTGCGCTATATTATAAAATACTTGCTCGCGCCGAGATCGATGAACCGTAGTCGCTGCCGTAGAGTCGTTGTCTCGGACCCCCGTAACACTATATACGTGTATACACTACAGCTGTGCGGGTAATATCGCCGAAAAGTAACGGATCTCGATAAGGTGAATTCAAATAGCGATGACGGGAATTTATAACAGTATTCGGTAAACGCGATTCGAAATCATCGCACGCCGTTCGTCACTGTACAAATAGTAATGAGATTTTATGAAATAGCAAAAAGAAAATTAATTGTTTGCGCAAACTGTTTTGAGAAGCCGCACAGCGTCGGATACGGTCCTTCCACATTTCGTAGCAGCCTTTAGCTGGTCGGCTACGACCACTTCGAATCTTTTCCAACGTTCCAAAATTACTTTCCTCGAGGTGATTTTTTTTTTGTTGAATTTTTAAAGGAGTTTTCTTCGGAGAGCTTAAAGCGTGCCGCCATGCTCTGACGCTTGGTTTCACTCAAACACCCACGTCAAATCGTCACCGGTTTCAGACACGTTCCAGAAAACGAGCATCGATGGATTCCACACGTGATCGCGCCAATGGATCGACAACGTCGTTCCCTACATGACATTGTTGTGTTCGAGATCAAAGGCGATTTACGGCTATTTATTCAGATTATACCGTCTGTTGGTTTATTTACGAAATGTTCGAGCCAGAACACGCCGCGCTATAATCAATATCACTGTTCGAAACAAATGAAAAGTGAAGTAGTGTTACGACGACGGGGATAACCACAATTATTTGCCAACTGATAAGTTCAATGTGGAATACGTTACGCGCTTGTCCTATATTCAATTGGAGAACGACAAACATTACTCATCGCTCTACACTTTCGAGCGCTGTCACGAATTTTATCAGTTCCGTTACAACGGCGCATACGTTTCCAAAACGTAAAATAATTCGATCGCGTGTGAAAACCACACACTAAATTTATGTATGACACAGACGTTATCCTAATAAATTCGATAATGTGTTACGTGTACTCATGCCGTCGGAAACAGTGAAAGTCCGTTGCCGCAGGATCAAACCGATTGTTTCGTGTCTTCGACCGGTAATGAATTCGCCGTACACGCGTTTCGAATGCCCCTGTTTAGAACGGAAACGTCGAGAAAGCTGCGACGTTTCGGACGTCCCGTCGAAGAAAAAAAATGTAGAGAATTAAAAAAAAAAAAAGACGCCGAAATAAAGAAAAAAACGTTTTTTTTTTTTTTTTTTTTTTTTTTTTAAACTATCGATTCGAACAAATCGCGAAATTTGTGTTGTAGAAACCGCAATAAGAGTGGGGAAAAAAGAAACGAAAATATACTGACGGATAAGTGTTCTGCTTAAGGTTTTATTGCGGATGATTTCTATGATCTCGTATGTTTTTGCGCGTCTCCGACGAGAAATAGAATGAAAATGGTATACCGTTTATATAATACACGAAAAAGCGTTTCGGACAGATATAATAATAATTTATTATTATTATTTTACGATCAATATTCTCGCATCGTTTTTATCGGTACTCCGTAATGATGTAATAATGCAGATTTCTCGTATAGGAAAACGCGTTTTCTAAAAAAAAAAAAATTATAATTTAATATAATGAACGGTTGCGTTCATGATGATGGCGGCGATTTGCACCATATTATAATATACATTGGTGAGTACACCGCGAAAAACAGTATAATATATACATAACATAATAATACGGTATCGGACGCAAAAAGAATACAATCATGTGAACGCTTCTTATTGTACGCGGAGAAAATAATAATCAATTTGCTCGTCTCTGAACGCGTCGTGTTTTCTCCGTTTCCACATACTGCGCGATTCCGAAACATTGTTTTTTGAAATAGTCGCCAGGCTGACTTCGGGTGATTTTCGCTTTGTTCGTTTTGATTTCGAGTTTTGACTTTGAATAATCACGGCGAAAAATATCCGCAATATATTACTGCGGGATTCTCTGTATATTTTATAGGGGAAACGGGCGAACGGAACCTAACCGAGAGAGATGACGAGAACCGCGGTTTTCGCACCGGGGAAAAAAGAAAAATAACATGTTTGAAAACCAAAGAAAAAAATGTTTTATTCGTACATTCATAGTTTTAATATATACCCGTAATTTGTCTACCGTCTATGTATAAAGTATATGGTCTGTTCAGCGATTTCATTCTCGATCGTTTCGATGATAATCATCGTAGTGGTTACCTACAACTCTTAAAGAAATTGCGGGTTATGACGAAGAGAATTTTTTTTTTTATTTTATCACAAAATAGTGCGGATTCGAAAAGATTCACGCGAGGAATTCGCATACGTTAAGTTGTGTTTCGATATTTTACGCGTGTTATTCGTTGTTTTTTTTTTATTAAATGAAAGTCGGGCGGTTAATTCTTTTTAAACTGTAGGAAAAAGACTTTTAAGCGATTTAATGGCTACGCGTGTGCCGCTCGGGATCGCAGCCGGAGAGATTATGCGCATTGCGCACACGAACGAGTTCTTACTGGACTTTTCGATAGTTTATTATTTTGCGTGTGGGGCTATCGCGACACTTCTCGGCAACAGACCGTAAATAAAACGGGAAAATCATCGTCGTCGTGTATTGTAGCGAACGGTCCAGTACTCTTTAGCTCTATAAAATTATCCGATTATCTGATTAATAACCCACTCGTACATCGAATTCCCTAATAATTTCTAAACATTTACGAGACGTTTGTTGACATACGTGTAACGACGCAGCGAGGTGTAATTTACACCGTGCGAAAGTCCGCAAGCAAAGAGATTATATATATATATATTTATAGGTTACCGGATTGACCAGTATTTACCAGTGGTAATAACCGCGCCGCGCAATTTCTTGTAAAAAAAAAAACTAGAATCGCTTTCGACTATCCGGACAAAGCCGATTCGTTTTTGACGATCGAAACGCTTTTCCGCCGTTCGCGTACCAACGGTTTTTTTTCGGCGCAAAATTTTACAAATAATTCGATTAGTATTATATATGGAAATCGGAACACAAACATTTCTAAAGCCATCATTAATAATCTCCGCGCATAAAGCTCTCTTTGCTGTAGAACACGCGTAATCGAAACCGTAATTATATATTGGCGTACAGTACGCAAACGCGCTTTCGACGACATATTTTTATGTTATTGCGACGTTTGTTTTACTCATACGTATATAATTGACGACGATAACGTGCGTTCACAGCAGCAGCAACGAGCGCTGCTACATTTTTCGAATTTCCGAGTGACTTTCACGCGCGAGTCTTACAGACGACGACGACGCGCGATTGGAAATTCAGACGTGAAATGTAATGTGTCACGTATCAATCCTTTTTTTTTTTTTTTGTGTTTTGTTTTTGCTCTCCTTTACAAGAAAAAAAAAATTGGAAAATACGGAAAAAAAACTCGACGCTTATTGGATTGGATACAACCCCGAGGAGGGATGGGCATGTTATGACAGATTTGTACATACAGCCGTCATGATTCATATATTTATATATGTATATATTTTTTTGATTTTAAGCGAAACAAACGTGTAGAAAAAAATGTATTTTGCATACGTTCATATACGTATAAATATTTTTTTAATTTCCCAAGTGTTGTAATACCGTAATTAGTTGCGGTATAAACGAAAATGGTTCAAACCACGCTCGTGGCACGGAGAGAAATGCAATCACACGAAATGGGTGATGTCCTCGGACACGAGTCCCCCTCGCCATCGTTTCGTGTAGAAAAACTCGATGAGAGACTCGCACGTTGTTTATAACTGATGTCGTACGGAATCGTTACATAATACGCCACCGGGCAAGATCCCGAAAACGTTTGATCGCGTGTAAACAAGATTATTATTATTATTATTATACGATTCTCCGTTACAGTAATCGTACAGAAAACAAAACGATTGACTTGACAATACAACAACGCCGTTTTTTCGACAAATTTTGCGAAAACTCGTTGGAAATTCGTTTCAATGCAGAACGACATGATATATGTACAAACTAATAATAATAATATTAATTATTATTCGACGCAAAATCGGGCGTTACTTGTCTGCCGACAAACATCTAAATACATCGGCGTGCACGCTGATGATATGACATACGCGGGACAAATTACTTTTTAATTTATCCGTCGTCGCATGTTTTTCGACTGAGAAGAACACGTGTAACCCGTAGTACTATTCGTGAATTTCTTAAAACTCAATAAACGTTTCTGACGTTTCAATGACTTTAACGCGTACCGTTCATAAAGCGGATACATATATCAAAAAAAAAAAAAATACAAATCGATGAAAGATTTATCGTCATCATCGGCAAGTGTGATATAAAAAAAAAAAAAATAATAATAATAAAAATAAGTTTGTAAAACAGTCGTTTAAAAACCAACACGTACAACAAATACAACCGTTGCTGTTGTGTATTAAGTCATTTTAGTAACAAAATTACTTTTTTACCGAATGTGTTTTTATTTCGCAATATTACTAGAAATATCCGTTTGGAAAAAATGCCTTCGGAATTTATTTTTTTTTTTTTTATTCTCCGTTAGAATATAGTGCGTGGTACACTTAAAACGTATTAATAGTTGTGTTTCAAACGCGTCGTATCCCTTAAATATTACTACGGAAAACAGAGAATTCTTCTTTTTTTTTTTTTAATCCCATTTGTATCTTTTACTACGCCGTTCTCAGTGTTACTTGTATACACTATACACACACACACACACACACAATCGATGCGATAATTTACGAATACGCAAGTTATCAAACTGAAGAATTCCAATCGGTCACGGCCGCGTCCGAGAAAATATAATACGGCGCGAACCATTTAGAAAATGCGTTACGCGTCCGACACAAAAGATTTATACATATAACGTTATACACATATTATTATACACACACACACACACACATCGCATCGCATCGCGGTTTCCACACCAAACACAGACATTCTTTTACGGATTTCGACCCGAAAATAATAACATTTTCCTCAAATTCTTCGCAATATCAAAGCGCGTATTCAAACGTGTATTTCTATATACGGGTATATAAACGACGATTGCGCTTTAAACGTAAGTAAATTCTTATAAATTTCAAAACAACCCGTTACGAACGTGCGATGACGACGAGCAAATCGAAGCAATACGTTTATCTTCGAAGTACTTTTTCATAACTGTACACTATACGTATACGCGCATATCGATTGACGATTGTTAATCCAATAACGAAACGATAAACGTGCGAATATAATTTCGGATTTACGGACGATTCGTAAGTAAATAAATAAATAAAAAATTATTTTACGGATTTTTTTTTAAAAAAAATTTATTTTTCTCTATCGTTCCACGGATTATTATTATTTATCGAACTCACTTATACCAGATACACACGAGAGAGATTTCCCGTTTATTTTTTCGCATTCAACACTCCCGGACTGGCGCTAACCGCCAAATCCCGCGTGTGTGTTATACGTAGCTACGGGTTTTAGGTATTAACCAGTTAACGTAACCTTAACAACACTTTTCATCGCCGGAAAGCGAATTAACGAAACAGGGGAAAAAAAAAAGAATAGGTTCCCAGTGAAAGTCATCAGCTAAAATTATATATATAGAGTTGTACAGCAGATTTATTTTAAACATTCGAATTTTTCACATGTCAGTTCACACACACACACACATAATAATAACATAAAAGTTACATATTATAATATTTTGCGTTACGTAGTTTTCCGTGAACATTTTGTTTTATTTTTATTATTATTATAAGTTTAGTTAAATAATTTTTTTTCTTTTACTATATAAAACACGCGTAACAATTAAAAAACCAACGCGTGTTTTTTTATTATTATTTTTTTTTTGTAATTAATTTAAATTTAATGTAAATCACTGCACTTTCACCAGAAACGATCACGTAACGTCGCTCCGATTACGACGCGCGCCACCACAATCGCCCGGCCGCGTTTTGTCTCATCCCAATAATCTTTTTTTCTATACGTATTTTATCGTTTCCACTCGTATTATTTTTATTATTCGTTTTCATTACGATATACTTCGAAGAAACGCACGATCATCACAAACGTACGCACTAAAATACAGGAAGAAGAAAAAAACGATTTCCTTTAATTTTCTCTTTATCCCTTTGCCAAATTTTTTTTTTTTTTTTGTAACGATATATAAAGCGACGACGATCGTCTATACATAGAAAAGAAAAAAAGTAAAATAGAAATTTATTTACCGATCATACAACAAGTATATATTATAATACTCGAACGGCTTAAAAAGAAAAAAAATGAGAATTGTCCGTATGATAGAAAAACGTTTTTCCGACTGTTAGTCGACTTAGTTTTTTTTTTTTTTTACCGATTTTTATCGGTTTATTTGGAAAAAAAAAGATTTCTACTTGAAAAATTAAACAATCAAACAATTATTTGTATTCAATAACAATAATAGAGAAATTGTACATTCATCATGCGCGGTTTGCTTTAAGCGATAGCGTCAGAACTGATAATAGCACAACTGGTTGTATTCCTTTAGATTCGTTACTATAAATTAGTCTGATGTAAAAAAGAAAAAACGTTTTCAATATTTTTCCTCCAAATTTACTTCGACTTATTTAATTAAGTACTTATCATTTTCTTTTTCTCATTCCAAACACTGGTTTATAACAAATGTATTCAAAACAATGCCTTCTGCCGCATGTTTCTCTTCTCGTTTACCGTATCTTTGAGCTCTCTCTCTCTCTATATATATACGAGTATATATATATATATTGACTCCGGTACAACATCTTTTTCATTATTCGTCTGATTCTGGGTCTTTCTCTCCAACGTGTTCCTTATTCCATATCCAAATTCCTTTAGCTATTAAACCGTATAATACATCACCGCGTCTCGACGTGCGTGCCACGTCTTCTTCTTTACAGAATATCAGCTAATAATAAAATGTTCGTTTTTCTTCTATTTATTAAGACGTTCACACGTGTTTTTCTTTCAGTCCAACTCGATTCTTTTCGCGTCCATTTCTCCAATACCGCACGTCACTTTGTTTTTTATTATTATTATTGTCCGCCTTTATATCGCAACCATATATTACAACGCCACACTACGGGCACACGTTTTTTTCTTTGTGTTTTAATTACCTTCTTTTTATTTTTTAATATTTCTTACGTTATGACGCCACAATATACGGGTGTACGGATAATATCGAGTACATTATAGTGATTGTGAACAAAGCGGTGTACGAATATTGCAGAGCGCGGTGCGTACAATTCGCTATTTTTTTTTTCTTTATATAAAGTGTACGTTCGAAATAATAACGTGCATACGTAATAATAAACGAAACATAAGTATACGGCGCGATGAGCGTTTAAAAAAAAAAAAAAATTCGAAATCCGCGCGCGTTATAAATGTAAATTCCTCAAGGCCTCTAACGCGCGTATAATTGCGGATCCGTGAAATATCCGCACTTATCAATGAAATCGTCTGTTACATTCCCGTAATATATTTATGTACATACATTACTCTACACGCTCATTATTCACGATTATACACACACACACATAAAGTTAATTTGACCTTCTCGTTAAAAAAAAGAAAAGAATTTTTTTTTCCGTGTTTTGTATCCGCTCCGTATACGTTGCAAGTCGCAATACGATATAAATATTATAAAATCGTTATGGGCCGTACACAAATATTCGATATTATAATATCGTCACGATTTTCTAATGATTCCTCGCGTTTATATATATATAAAAAAAAAATATTAATAATATATATATATTGTATAAACCGCAGCGGAATTGCGTTAAAACGTTATCTCGTCATTGTACACAGTATTTTATATTTTGATGCCAAATTAACTAAACCTAACGTTTGCGCACAATATTCGCGCGCACATTTTACGAGTATTTTATTATCTTTCGCGAATATAAATAAAATCGTTTTTTTTTCCTTTCTTTTTATACACCGCTGAACGTATATATATATATATATACCGCAGCACGGCGAAACGGTTATCCGTGGACTTGAGATTTTTCCAGAATTATTCCTTTTCATATCACAACGTCGGATCGAACGTATTTGCGTTTATAATTGAGAGCGTACTTACATGGGATAACGATGTTATCGTTCGAACGTGTAACTTTTTTATAAGACGCTGCAGAGCTGCTGCAACGGTGAGACAAGAGATCTCGTCGTATATAATTGTATTTTATATACGTTTTTGTTCGCGACGGATTATTACTTGCTGGTACAATAATAATAATAATAATAATAATTATTCATAACGTATAGTATCACGTGTTGCGAAACGAAAGGCGAAAAAAAATATATTTCCACGCGCGTATCACTATCGCAGCTATGTAAAATGAAATTATTACGTGTATTATTAATAATCCCGCGAGTTGATCAAATACTAATTATGACACGCGAAATTTCTGTTCATATGTGTATGAAAATATAAAGCGCATAGTTTTTCTTTCTTTTTTCTCCTCGATAGGAGGAGAAGAAAATAAAAAAGGGGAAAAAAAAATTACCTACCGCTAAATCTAAAACCAAACCCCCGAGTATATTTATTTTTATTTCACCGAATTAGTGTCAGCTCTGTAAGTCGACCGGTTACACAAACTTATACGGCTCAAATCGGTTCACGAAAGTTGTTTAAACGCCGTTGAAATTAAAACCGTTCTTGTATGATTTTCTTTTTCGGCTAATTTCAGAAAGCAAGAAAAACCTATTTTACTTTTTCTTTTTATTATTGTTATTAACGCGCGAATCGAGACTTTTGCTCGACGGCTGCAATACACACGATAATGAATTGGCAAAACCTTACGGAAATATTATTTATTTTACGTGTTACAATTTTAATATCGCAATTCGATATAGCGATTATTTTTATTAATAGTTTTTTTTTTTTTTTTATACTTTCTACTTTGCGGCGACGATACTGACGCGAGAACTCACATCAAAAAAATGTTTTAACATTTAATTCAAACAACGTAAGAGGTATGTATATAAGATGTGATTTTGAAATTAATCAAAAAAAAAAAAAAAAATAGTACGAAATGAGTTAATTTTCCATTCGTATATATTGTATTCGCAGAAAACTCTTTAGGAGTTAAAAAAAAAAAAAACAGATTTTATTATAGTTTCGGTTTTTCGAATTTATCAAACTTTCACGTTTCAATTCGTTTACAATCGATGATAATAATTTATTATTATTATTATAAAAATAAAAGAAAACATCATTCCGCCGCGTTTTAGAAAAACGCGCTCAGCGCATGTAGGAAAAAAAAACACGGAAGTTTTTTTTAGAAGATACTCTTTACGGAATTAGAGGATGAGTGGCGATTATACCGTTTTCGAGATGGTCTTTTCACACGGGTTTTCTACGAATCGTGTAAAAAAATTGAAAATTGCGTTCGAAAAATGTGATGGTTCAGCACGCTCGCGGTGCACACCGTTTCCCCAAAACTCGTTTTTCGAGAGTTCGTTTTATAATGAAGTTTCTAAGATTGTCTCTTTGGATATAATGTGCTTTTCGATTCGTCAGAGTACGCGCAGTGTAATTGAATTCCCGACGTCGTACATTGTCGATTGGCGCGCGACAAACAGCAGAGAAAAACGTTTGTTGAAACGCGAAAAATTCTTTATTATAATTAATGGATTTTCTCGTGATCGATCGATGCGTGGTCGTTTTAACCCGGCGCGGAGTCTGTGTTGATCGACCACTAACCTTATACGGAGCGCGTATTAAATAATATTATAATAAGCGCGTCGGTTTCGGGCTCCGGACCGGGCCCCGTCGGTAAATCGAATCGCGCGAGAACGCGACACGGACGAGGTGCGGTCTACGTTGGCGAGCGGTTTTACAGGTGCGCGGCGCGACGACGGTAATAGCAATTATCGAATAAGTCGTTTAAATCGAAAAACAACGATTGGTTAATTATTATCGTACAACAATAATATAATTACCGAATTACATGTTTGTGACGGGTGCCGGTGACGAGGATTATTATTATTATTATTATTTCGAAATCGCCACCGTCGTCGGCCGAAGGTCGCAGGAATTGTGTACGTCTGTGCGATCTGTCGAAAGTGTCACGTCGATCTCGCGATTCTGGTCGCCGCGAGATAAAGATGGGGGGGAGGGGGAAGCGATAATCGTATTCTCTCGCGTTATAATACGGTCAAAAAAAAAAAAAAGACTACGACGAAGATTTTTTTTTTTTTTTTGTAATCGCGAAACCGAGGGAGCGAGCCGAATACGTGTACGGTGCGGATTTGCAGGAAAAACGAAAAGACTCGCGAAATTATTCTCCTCGTATATATATTATAATATAAACGTCAGTGCCGCAGGAACGTGTGCAAATTTTTGAATTTGCAATTTTTTTTGTAATCAATCTTTTTGGAGAAAAAGCGAGACACCAAAACGGGTTTTAAACAATCACGTTTTATTATTATTATTATTAAAACAAAAAAAAAATATTTGGTTTTCAAAATTGTCTCGCGTAACTCGTTAACGATTTTTAATAATTTGTGTGATACAAAATCGCAATAATCGGTATTGAATTGACGAACGTTAAGATTTTGCCCGTGGTGTCCCCTTTATATTATAAACTATACTACTGGCCAGTGGTGTTTTTTTTTAATATTGTATTTTGTTGGTACAAGAGACGCGTATTGGACAAATCGTTTTTTCGCCTTTTTTTTTTTTTTTTCATCTATTTTATACGGGGATTTTTTTCTATAACGTTATTTCGTTATATATATATATATAAGTGATGATAAAAAACGAACTTGAGATATTAGAGTGGAAGAAAAAAGCGAACGTGAAGACTGGAAGATAAAAAAAAAAAATCGTCGTTTCAAAGTCGCGGTTGTTTGTCGTAAAACTCGAATAAATAAGACCAAGGATAACAGGCTATACGCGCGTATTATATTAGTGAAGAGTGTGTGTGTGTGTGAGAGAGAGAGAGAAATAAACAATTAGCATTATTCAACCATACGACGAATAAATTATATCGAACAACCGCGTTGAAAAAAAAAAAAAAACCGCGCGATTGATAAATGAAAAGAAAAAACAATAATTCGTTCGGAATGCGAACGAGACCGAACATATTAACGCGGGGTCGCAGTAGATTTTATTTGAAAATCGTAGATTATTATTAAAATATTATTTTACATTGCGTTTGCGTAATGTATATTAATTGGAGTCTGCGGTATATATATATATGTAACTTCGGGCCTGTGAATGGATGAGATTTGAAGACGAAAAATAAACCACCACCGTTTCGTATGATAACGTCGACTTAAACAAAAAAATAATTCGTTTTTTTTTTTTTTTTTTTACCTTTATACACACGTCACGAGTTCTGTTCAAACTTTTTTTTTTCAAAACGTAAACGTTTGAAAATCGCTTTCAAAGCGTACCGCGATTTTTGTACGAGTAAAAAATTGTTTATTCTGATAATATAATTTTAGCGTTATTTGCGTTGTATAATAACAGCCCGGCCGCTAATATATACATATACATGCGGTGTTACAAACGCGTGTAGTTATTGTCAATATTATGTTTTTATTCTTTTCGTTTCGAAGAACCGTATGGAATACACAGAGAGTCACGGGATTATTATATAATATTATTGACAATATTCTGTCGAAACGTATAGTTTATGTCACGCGCGTGTTATTATCGCGAAACCGTTAAAGAAGCAAAAAAAAAAAAACCACCACCACCACCACAGCCTAAATCCTAGTTTTAACGCGTCTAAGCGACCACACAGATATTTGTTTTTCGAATTATATGATATTAATATGTGCGCGAACACGTACGGTTGTAAATTCGTTTATTACCGCGCGGTTTCGACCAGAAAGTCGCGGGGAGAAAAAAAAAATCTAATACGCACTACAGAGAGCAGAAAATCACGAATATAAATATGAGCAATATACAAAAAAAAAAAAAAAAAAGAGTAAAAAAAGTCTCGTACGTGGCGAATTGAATTTTTTCTTTTTTTTTTTTTTTTTGAACAACTTTACGTCGATATAAAATATTTTTTTTTTAGAATTTATCGCGTTTAATTTTTTTATACTAAAACCGAATTTTTTTTTATAAATATTTCGACGTTGTCGAAAATTTCTAAGCCATACGTTTATAGAGACGACGTCGTAATAATAATAATAATAATAATAATAATAAATAATTATTATCTAAATCGCGGGATCAGTTTTTTTTTACCTTAAAAATTTTTAATTCCCTCTTCTTGTTTTTGAACGCTGCTGTGTTCGTTTGACACGCGTCGTGTAAAGAAAAAAAAACTATACGTAATTTTATACGCGTTCGAGTTTTTAAATTCCGGAATAATTAAATTTATACATTGCGTTATTATATACAGGAGGATCGTGATGTTACGGTATAAATAATAAACACTCGTATACAGCTATTTTATATCCGTTATAATACGTTTTTTTTTTCTTTTTGCATACGTTCCTCCTCTCCCGCCGGCGCGGAGGATCAATAACGCCAACTATAACTATATAACTATAACATATATAACTAAATGTATATATATATATATATATATTATAGACGTGTGTTACAGTGTACACGGGCCAACTACTGTAAACAATGCATGTGGGTCGTTTTCAATCGGCTTCATTCGTGCGTTCAATAGTAGTAATAGTAGTGAATACGACGCGTCTTTGCGCTCGTTTAGAAAAAAAAATAAATACTTAAAAAACAAATTCCCGTCGAAAACCACAACTGACCCAGCACGCGCGCGAACGCGCTGATAAAATACACACACAAAAACAAAAAAACAAAAAATCCGTACGTTTTTAGAAGGCTCGTTTGTTTGTTTTTTTTTTTTTAATACTTCTCCCTAAATAATTACCGTAATACTCGAATATATTCTTATTTTTTATATATATATAAAAAGAATAAATCAACGTTTTTTCTTCTTCATAATATACGTGACCGGTGTCGGGGGGGAGGATTTTACACGGCGTCGCCGACAAGAATTACACGGCAATTCTTTTTTTTTTTCCGGAAAAAGTAAATTTTTCTAATATCGAAACGAAATTACAGGCGAGGCGCAGATTTTTTCTTCTTCTTTTAAAACCGAGAACTCAATACGGCGCGATGGGTGGTTTGGAGTGCACGCCACGCCGCGCGAACGATGGTAACCAAACGCGTGTCTCTCGGTCCAATGCAATGGGCGAGTCGAGTCACGCCGCGTAGTTGTCTCCCCAGACGCGTAATATTATTATTATTATTATTATATTTATAAGTGGTGTGTATCAGAAAATATGATGAGAGGAAAAATATCGTTATTATTATTATTTTTTTCTCGATAATTATATACGTTTGTCAAATAATAATCATAGTGATTCCGGGGATAAAAAAAAAGAAAAATAAAAACGCTAGGAATAACGCGCAACAATAATAAAGTCATGGAAATCTGTGGATGGCGCGTATACCTTATAGAAATCCTTTATTACACCACGGTATTACAACACACGTGTTATGATAGTTTACTACGTGTGTCTGTGTGTGTGTACACAGAATATTTTCCCACCGTCAAACGAACGAGTCGTATAAAACGATAATTCGAACGCGGGGGAAAAAAAAATTAATAAAACATTAAAACCGCCCGGTTAGGTCTCTACAGGCTCCAACCAAATACCTCCATTTAATAAGCTTTGGAATTCGCTGAAAAATCGGATTTGAAATATTTATATATACGAGTGTATAATATAGGAAAAACGCGTGTTTATAATATTGTTATGGAAAGAATATAGGAATAATTTATTGCAACGAATTAGAACAATGAAATAATAACGTTATATATATATATATATATGATAACGATAAATTATAAACACGCGTAATATATGTAATATAAGTATAGAATTATGAAATCGTATACGAAATTAATTGTTGCGTGCCACACCGCTGTATAAGACGGTATGCCTATTGTATTGACGAATAAGAGTTCATTTCATTTCATCGTATTGTAAAAGTAAAAAAGAAAAGAAAAGAAAATATATAAAGCTAGGAAAAAGAAGAAATTAACGAATGAAAATAAATATTTACAATTATATGTAGATACGACACCTATGTATAAGTGTTATAACAGTATAATTATATATATATATATGTAATATGTATATAAAAAATTATGTCTGTTACTGTCGTACAGTTCAAAAAGTCCAATGCTTGCTCTCTAATCGTTGTCAGATATAATAATATCACTGTAACAAAAGAAATGCCGTATTTCCGCCTAATGATATTGAACACAGATTTT
Source organism: Chaetogeoica ovagalla (assembly GCA_032441825.1). NCBI lineage: Eukaryota > Metazoa > Arthropoda > Insecta > Hemiptera > Aphididae > Chaetogeoica > Chaetogeoica ovagalla. The sequence continues at coordinate 10,483,468 of CM063735.1, read as the reverse complement.
ACATTTGAATATTTTCTACAAAAGTTTTGTTATTTTGTTTGAAAAATGTATTTCATTTAATCACTAAACATATGAAAAATAATTTATTTTCATTTAATTTCGATTAAATTATTGTTGACTTAAATGAACAGTTAATTCTTAAACGTATTTTGACTGTCGCTAATAAGGGGGGGAAAACTAGTAGTAACAATAATAATAATAATAATAATGATTTTGGAGAGAGCGCGTGAATAGACAAATGAATAAATATTATAAACTTATAATTAATTAATTTAATTACGTTAAATATCGCTTATATGGTTTCCATGTTTTAAAAGCGTATTTGAATACGAAAGACCGGAGTATTGAAGAAAAAAAGTTTTATACCGTAAAAAAAAAAAAAAAATTCAAAATTACATACGATTAATATAAATAAGCGCGAACGTTTTACGGGTGTGATTAAAATTTCACTTTCTGCCTGCCGTTTCTATTCTCTCTCTCTCTATTGTTTTTTTCGAATTCATTATATGTGTCGAACGTACTTACTACACGTTACTCTGTACGCACTCATCCGTTGAGTTCCCTTTGATGAATTAATATAGTACACGCATATTAATTACGATTTTCTATTCACAGTTTATTCATTTTTCATCGAACAAACGGATTAATAAAAATTATTTGAATATATATTCGTCCGCAATGTTTTACGGGACAATTTTCCGCTAGCCGCGACTTTACGTTATACGAAACACGAAAGGAAACACATTTTAAATTTAACAAAAAAAAATGTTTCAAAAACTATATAAAAAAAAAAAAAAAAAAAGGAAAAAGAAACCTCGAGCGAAAAATTAATAATTGTACGTATTCGTACAAGTGATATATATGCCGTAAACGCACGTCTCTTATGACATTCGTACGATAATGACTTTTCACAGAAAATTACAACCTATTCATTTACGCTTATATCGTAGTTATCGAGCTCATACATATATTTTTACTATTTTTAGCTTATACATTCATTTTTTAAATGAATTTTAAAACTTGTTTCTCGGTAAATCACAGATTTGAAATGTACGCGACAAAATTGGTATGGAGTAATGACGAGACTATAAATCCGCGCGTACTATATTATAAATTGTTTACATTACAATATTCAGCTCGTTGCATATATATAACACGCTGTTAGATTAATAAGAGGAACACGCCGGTAGTGAATTTGTATTCAAATATATATATAAATTAATTTAAATACTTTTTTTTTTTTCGGGAATACTTTACTCGCGCGTTAAGTCTGCAACCTTTGTCACGATAACTATACGTCGAGCTGCTGTCACGAACACGGCATACGCGTGTACGAGGATAACGCGATTTCGGATCCGTATCGATGAAAAATAAAACACATTTGTGAGTATAAAAAAACGTGATCGTCTTACGTGCTTTTTTTCTTTCCTCCAACACTCGATCTGCTGTAATGGTCGCCGATGCAGCGGAATACAGAATACGCGTTATATTCTCTCACTGAATATTCGATAATGCGAAGGAGAGAAGCCGAATTTATTATTGCGACGGGTATAAACGTGAAATCGTTTTTTCCTTTGCTTTGTAACTGCTGTTGATCGTGAAAATTATTCAGAACGCGCGCACGAGAGACGACACACACGCACACGACCGCGGGCGCGAACGTCTCGGAAAAGAGTGTGTGTGTGTACCGCTAACCGGTGCCGCGAAATGACTGACTGATACGACGACGACGTGCCCACGAGGTCTTCGCGGTGGCGGCGGCGTACGCGTAAACCGAAACGGTGTAAACGGGTATTGAACGCGTATTACGACGACGGGTGGTGGGAAATCGTCCGATTTCCGAGCGAATAATACAGATGTCTTCTCATAACCGTAAAAAAAAAGAAAAAAACAAACCATCTTTTTTTCGTCTGTCCTCCTCACTTCCCAAACGTAATCATCGTCGACTTGGCGTCGTTTCATCGTATATAAATGTATCGTCCGTTTATTGCCGCGACGGCAACGCGCACAAGCACTATCAAAGCAGAACGATGGTTAGAAAACGGAGAAAAAAAAAAACACATTCATCGATATTCTCCGTAGTCGTATAGCGGGAAGGGGGGGAGGGAGAGGATTAAAGACTATTATAAAATCTTTGCAAGAGTTTAAATCGTACGTGTCGATTCGGCGATTTCCCGTAATAATTCATTGGTAAAACGCGATAAAATACTTTTGAATAACGACGAATGTCAACCGATTACGTTCGCAATCGTGTTAGAATAATTAATAATGTTTCGCAATTATACCTGCAGACGAAGAAAAACAATATATATCTAAAAAAACGAGAAATCCGAATACAAGGAGACCATTACGTTGATCAAACTATATTATACGTGATATATCACTGCGCAAACACGCGCGCCTATATGGCCCATTGCACAATAAAATATTTATTATAAATGTGTGTTAATAATACGTTACGTATTATTTATGCGCTCGGTAATTTTAAAAATTCTCTAATGTGGCCCCCCAATAATATTATTTAAATCATATGTTTATACGTATAAAAAATAGTTTATACATATATATTTAATAATAAATAACGCGTTCACCGTCGCGCGATTTAATTCGATTATTATTATTATTATTATTATTATTATTATTATTGCTGTGCCCAACAAATCAGTTTCCCAGCAAATAATTTATTCGAAATTCCTCCGTTTGTCGCAGGTGCAAACACCGAATAATCCGCTCAAATACACACACACACACACACATAGTATTATTCATATTGTTGTTAACATTTTATTATGAGTTGTTTTTTTCACTATACGTTTTATTCCGGCGAATCGCGCTATTATATTCTTATAATCGTATAAATATTATAGAAACGATGTGATCTTTGTCGTCGAACAATTTTTTTTTTCTTCAAATGTTCCTCCGCGTTGTTGTCAGTTACGATTTGCCGAGGCGTTTTTTTCTTCTTCTTATGCGTGGCCGTATATTGCGCAGGTTTTACAACGACGCGTTTGTTTGGTTTTCCATTTCATTTATTCTTATTTACTTTTTTTTCGTCTGTGAACACTATTTCAAATATAACGTAAAAACGTTTAGATTTCTTTTTTTTATTGCCCCCTCTCCCTCGTAATTCCAGATATAATCGTGCAAAACACCCGGAGACATTTTTTTCTTCCGAATCGTATAAATTTCGTACTATTTAAACGTGTCGTTAATGTGACTCTTAAGGAGACAAAGAAAAAAATACGCGTATAATGACATTAATTTAGTAAATTAAGAAGAAGAGAAGAAACAAAAAAGGTTAAAATTAAGGAGCACCGTTTTATTTTTCTAATAAAATCTACGATTAACATTTTCAGACGTCGTAAGATTTCTCTTTAAATACTCTGGTCGACTGATCTGGGATTTGAAAAATTCTTCTTCGGCCGAGTATATAAAACGACAAATGGTAATGTAACGGATTATTTTATACGAACTGTATTGTGTTTTGGGTACGTAGAAAGAAAAAAAAACCGACCAGTCTAAACGCACGGTGTCGCAAAGCGAAAAAATAATTTTTAAAAATATTATTACTCATAAAAATGCAAAGTTAAAGGCGAAAAGAAATTAATTTTTTTCCCCCGTAATATACGAATGTACGTAGACTTCTCGAGTAGACGTTACCGATGAAGATTCGAGGGAAAATGTCGGAATTTTAACACAATTGTATTGTTTTATTATAATTTTTTTATCAAAACACCCATTGTATTATCGTTTTTCACTCGACGTCGCGTATTTTTGTATCAAAATCGTATTTACAGTAATTCGTTCGTTTGTTACCGTCACGCGTAATATTCACATAGCTTATTTGTGTTTATAAATCCTACAATTATTATTATTATTATTTTATTAATATGTTTAATAGTAAATAATTATAATGTAATAATATATAAAACGTGTTATTATACTATACACACACACGCGTAACCGCGTTTCGTATTCGAAAACCGCAGTTATAAAATCACAAAATTCCGATAAAGTCATACTTATATATATATATATATGTATATACTCAACTATTTGAATCGAATTGATTATATAATACAAAAAACAAATAATATATTATAGTTTTTCAGTAGGTATAAAAACACGTTTATTTTTCTATTTAAACGGCAGATTTGCCATCACGTAAACCCGTTGTACTATCGTATGGTTATAATACTTTTATACGTATGTACTTAGGTATAGTGATTAAACGGCTTCAACTATATATATATATATATACGCTTTACATTAGGTTTCATAATCGCGTAATAATAATATAAATTATGTATTTTACAATATTATATAATTGCGTAATACGTTTTATATATACTGTAAACTGTACGAGTACATATGAAAATCGTCGAGTGTTATAAATATTATACGAATTATTATACCAGCTAATGGATATTTCTTTAATCTTACATATAATTTGTATCGCATCGAATGGACCACAAATAGATCTTATTATTAACTACTTACAGACTGTGCCGTATGATACGGTGGCGAATGCGATACGGTGACGAGAGGCTGTCGGATTCTGATTTCCCACCGGGAAAAAAAAGATCATAAAAATTCAAACGCCTTCGCCGATAAAATATTAATTTTAATACTTTTTACATACTTGATCATTAATGTAATAAAATCGGCAAAAAAAAAAACACTTTTATATCATTATTAATATGTTTGATATTTGATTCGAATTACAAATTTCGAAGTCGAAATTTATAAAATAAATTAGTGATCTTTGAAATTTTTGTTTTTTGTTTTTAATTACGAATTATATTTTTTACAACCAAATGGTAATATTTTCAAGTAAATTTTAACGACTAAAAAAGTAAAAACCAATTCGGGAAAAAAATTCTATATTTTATAAAAGTATTTATTTCTCGCTATCACACATATTTATATATTTTATTCGGTTATTTGTAATTCAATTTGTATTATTATACGTATATAGAGGGAGGGGGGGGGAATATCAATATTAACACATTTTTGTACAAATACCATATTAAAACGAACGTATATGCGTTTTTTGAGTATTCCGTTTAAAAGTAAATAATGTTTTTTTTTTTAAACTTTTAATAATAAAACGTTATTGTTTCAATTGATAAATATTTATTTTTAATGTACACCGTATTATAATTATTTATATATATATATATATATAAACACACACGCGTTGTTCATAATTATATGAATACAATAATCAACAAATCGTATAGCTATTAAATGTACAACATAACGTCATAAGTGCTTTTTTAATAACACAAAGCTATATAATATGAGTAAAAAAAAAAAAACCACGTTTGAGTAAAACCGGTTACGAAATTCACAGTAGTTGTTTATCGTAAGGAATAATAGAAAAAAAGATATTTCGATTTTTATTTTCTATTCCGAACTGTTGTACGTATTACTTATTCACGATTTACAACAATAAAATACTTCTCGGTTTTCATTTTCTACAACATAAACAATTTTTTTATACTCGTTGAAAAACTGCACTACACACGCGCGAACAGATGTACTTATGTATTTTTAACGAATTAAAGAGAAAATTTAAATGACACGAATTCCCCTTATAGATATTTATAATAAATAAATAATAATTAATGTGTTTAACATTTTAATAAAATTATATATAAAATAATATATGTATATATTATTTATAGCCGGTTTCACCATCTAGAGTTAAAGTGTGAGTAACGGATAACTCGGAGTTAGCGAAAAAATTGCATTTTACGACCGGGAGTTAGGTGATAACTCCTAGTCAATGGAATTCTTGACTCCCGGATTTTAATTCCTGATATTTTTTTGTGATAACGAGCTAACTCTAGGTTATCTTTTTTTTTATCTTATTAATAATAATTATTATTATTTAGTAATATTTATTATTTATTTATAATTATTACTATAGTAATTATTGTTGTGAAATATGAATCACAAAATATTATTATTTGATCACGATGACGAGAACGAAATTGACGAAGCGGTTATTACAATGCAACGATGACCGCAAATTTTTTATGAGCCAGTGAAGTACTTGGAATTGTACGACAACTGTGATTTCATAAACAGGACTTCGCCTTTCGAAAGAAACGTTTTGCACCCTCTTGAGATTGATAGAAGCAGATATATCTCCGCCTTCTCAAAGGTGAGTGACCTTTAATTACAGTTAAATACAGTTTTTTTTCTTTTAAAAAACAATCATCCTCTTTGCTAAATTTTCTTTTCTTTCGCCAAAAATATTATTTTTATATATGTTATATTATTCGTATATGTGTATACGGTTGTGGTTGTGTTTTTTTTTTTTTTTTATTTCACACTTAAAAAGATTAAAAACATATTATAATTGAGAAACTCTGCGAAAGAGATATTATGTGTATATTATTGATCACTTTTTACTACTATTATGGAATATTTTATCGTGTTTAATAAGCTATTTAAATTTTAATCCTCAGAACAGATAGAACGAGGCGGCAATGCTACCCCCCCCCCTCATCCGTGTAATTATATCGGACGTTTAGGGAATAATCGACGAGAAAACTTATAGGAGACTATACAACACAGACTTATTGTTTTATAAATAATATATAAATTGAATGTATGAGAAATTAATGATTTGCGTACAGATGTGTGTGTATATAAAAATTGACAGTATCTATTACTTATGCATTTCGAGTGGACGGAGAAAACAATTTTTCCCCTCGAAGGAATTAACGCCACTGCAGGTGTCTATAAATAATTATTGTATACTTTATGAGAGATTAGATTAGGTTAATACGGACGGTGTTTATTATAGCGCTCAAGACAAGGTGATCAATACGCAGTTTTACGAAGAGAAAAAAGTCAATTCCAACGCGTCGTGCGATTACGAATTATTGCGTTCATATCTTGTACGCGCGCGTGTCCACTACGTCGTCGGTCTGTTTAAAATTGTCGTTTTTCGAGTGTAAATACATCTGAATATAACAATTTTAAACATTTGGGTAATATAAGTTTAAAGAAGAAAAATTTACGTTCAATAATAACGCCCGCGTTAACGAAAATAATTTTACATCGAAAAACCGTATGTTGCCTATACAAAACGCCGCCCCGTTTCGGTCGACGTACGACGTCGAATATTATTTTTACTTTTATAAAAAAAATTAATATATTTTTTTGCGATTTTACTCGTGGTAGGCGAATGCACGAGTGCGAGTAATATACGATATGTGATTAAAAAAAAAAAAAACCCCCGAGAATTTTCATATTTATAAAAAAGTATTTATTCGCGTCAATATATTATCCTATTCAAAGTACTCGGATATTATAATAATATATGACACACGTCAACGTTCTTTCCAACCGTTAAAACGCAATTCTTTTTGTATAGTAGTTTTTAGATACGGTTGACAATCGTTGTCTTTTCAAAGTCCTCTTCGTTTTTTTTTTTTTTTTGAGAACAAAACCTTACCGGGTAAATTTGGTTTTTATAACTAAAAATCCAACAACAGTTGTTTTAATTCGTAAATAATAATAATAATATTAACTCTGTAAAAATACTTATGTCAACGTCTTCTTCGAAACGTTTATACTACTCGCATAAACTATGTAATATAGGCACAGACATAAATATTTTTTTTTTTTTTTTAATATTTACGCTACTGCTTATTACAACTTATCACACTCGATTCCGAATTTTCAACACAAAAACATAAATTCATCGTTCTTTATCACGTCTTTTTGAAAACACAAAAATCGCCGAACAGTTGGTGGTCGATCAGTGACGACAGGTCGTCGACACGAACTATATGGGCGTATCCACGATTGAGCTCAATCATTATATTATTATGAATAATCCAATAAATTTATTAGGAGGAATTTAATTTTCGATAATTTCAAATAATTATTATTTCATTAGCTATACGAATGATCAGGACAACGTAGCAATTGCGCCTGTTCGGTTTCAACACCACCGGGACTAATGGAGTGTTAATTTTATATATATATATAACTATTTTTTTTTTTTAATTCGGATAAATTATCGTTGAAAAATAATCAAAAATATTTTATATTAATTATTTTATTTCTTAAATCTTGCAGGTATATTTCGCCCTCCTTCCTTCCATTACTACGACCTCTATGTATACCATAGGTTCTCAAACATATTTCATACACCGCCCACTTTGACAATCAAAATGTTTTTAGTGCCCCCCAAAATTTTTAAACTTACCAATTGTTTATTTTTAAACAGTTATTACAATTATTATATTTAAACATGCCATATTCTATTTTGGAGTTCAAACTTACATTTTAAAAGAGCAATTTTAATAAGAGCAATTGAAGCGCATACTTAATCGAATTTCAATGTATTTTTATTAAAATTTAAACAAATCTTTGAATTTAAATTTATCGAGCTTACTTAATGTGATAGATGAATCTGATGTAGTTTAACCAGTTTTTTTATATCAGGCCCGAATTCACTTAAATACAGTCGTAAGTCGCCACGTTCGGTAACAAGCAGCAGATTTATTTTTTTAGTTATTAGTGTTGTTACAGCACTAAAGTCACGTTCGGACAAAGACGATGATGGAAACGCTATTAGATATCTCTGAACAATCGAACATAATCCAGGGTAAAGTTGCGGGATTACATAATTTTTCGCTTTTTTTAATCAGCTATCGCCCCCCAGACCGCTTCAACGCCCCCAAACTTCTTTGGGCCTTTTACCGCCCCCTTAAAGGCCATTAACGCCCACAAGGGGGCGTTATTGCCCACTTTGAGAAGGAATGATGTATACGATTATATTATATAGAATAAGAAGAAAACAAATTACGATTAATCGTATATCATCGTTTCAAATACTTCGTTGGCGTTAAAAACGTCGTACTCGGATCGCTTTAAAAATTTATTTCGAAATCATGCAACATTATCATCAGTATTAATAAACGATCATTACATTTGTTTAGTCGCCTATAATAACATAAAAATCATACGCCTAATTACACACGTATTATGGCGTATTGTATACGCAGCCGTTTTTTATAAAAAAAAAAAAACCAACAAAAAAAAAACGACATTTTCGTATTACGGACGATTTTCGATGTTGCAGCCTTTCTGTTGTACCCATAAAATATTTCCACGTTATATAAAGTAAAATACCACCCGATCATGACGATTGGTATAAAATTTGTTTTCACGTGAAATCTCATCGCAGAAATTATAATAGTTATCCAAACATAAATCATATTTATTTATGGCGTTTTTAAATCAATTGAGCAACACAAGTGTTTTTATTATTATTATTAATTTAAGTACATTAAATTCTCTCCGCGATACAATGTGCAGAGTAGGAAGGAGCACTTTTAATATTTGCTCTACGTTTCAATTCAATATTTATTCAAATCGTATTGTGGAAATTATTATTATTTTTTTTAATTAGATTAAATTTCAACGAAAACGCACCTATAACGTAATTATTTTCAAAAAATGATATATTCATAAAAAAAAAACATCGGTTTAGAATTTTTTTTTTATGTATACTTACAAAAATATAAACAGACGAAGAAAATTAGTTACACGAATTATGAGTGATAATTGGTATTCAATTTTTCTTTTGCGCAAATAGGGTTTTTTAATAAAACTTGAGGGAGAAACTTTAACCCTATCATTGTTTTTTTTAACCAAAAGTTCTAAGTTTGAGATTTTCGTCTCCAAAAATAATTATTAAATAAATTATCGTTGTTAATTATGATCTACAAGCGATGATGTTGCAAGATAAAAGCTTAATAATAAATAAAAACAATTTTTCTTTACAAAAATTACATTAATACGATAATAAATGCGCGTCGATGTACACAACTATTGCCACAGCCGATAAAGTTTCTATGTAAAATATTTATTTTTTTTTATTACGTTCAACTGAAAATCGTTTTGAAATATATTATCGTACAGTAGAATAAATAATAATATTAGGTTGAAAAAAATTCAAATGGATTTTTGTTGTTGTTGTTGTTGTTTTACTCATCAAGGACGTGGCACGCGCAAGTAATATTACTCGACAACGGCTTTTGATTTCCTAGTAAAACATATTATTTGCAACATTTCTAGTCAAATAACTCGTCTATACGTTTGAGGAAACTATATAATATTTCATCATGTTATATCTTCTAACCGGCTAATGTGCCCGTTAAAAACATTAAAGAGGTTTATGATTCATTTTCTACATATATTTATTTAGCTGATACCATATAAATATAAGTACAATTTATAGTAATAGAATACAAATATATTATCGTTAAATTGTATTAATTGTAATATTATTGTTAAATTGTTTAATTGACAGTAATTACATTACTAAGAAATTATTCATAAGTAATAACATCGAATTTTGATAATCCAAAAAGTGTAAAAGAAAGGAAACAGTACATAATGAATACAGCACGTACCGCATTACTGTAATTAACGCTGCTAAAGTAGCGCTATACAGTTAATTGAATACGCGTATATAATTTGTTTACTCACACTATAATAAATACGTTTCATAATCTTTAACGATAATCCAAAATAAAGTGTTGTAATCATAATAAAAAAAAAAATTTATTTACCTATTACGCACATTATATACACAATGGCAACAATGATCGACAATATAAGTTTAGGTAAAACGGAGGAAGGACGAAAATATTAAATGGAATAAAAATAAAAATATTAATTATAATAAAAATGTTTTACGTTCAATCGTTAAAAACAATAATAAATAATACTTTACATGTTGAAAATGTTAAAGAAAACAAAATAATATATTTCAAGCTTTTTCTTTTTTTAAAAATATTTTCTTTTTCTTTACTTAAACAAAAGTTATTACAATATAAAATAAATAAACATAATAGTATACACAGAGTTTCATTGAGTGTTTTATTATACATTTTCTCATGTCTATAAGCAGTATGATGATCGAATATTTCACTAGTACAAATGACGTCTACGCTTTTTGTATAGTATTTAAATTTGGGCTCTTTTGTTCCCTAGTGTAACTGTACAAGAATATCGAACACATTACAAACATTGTGCCGACAACGAACTGAACGCTAATCATAAAGTCGAAGAAATACATTGAGAAAATGCACGCCAAGACGATTGCCAATGAGGTGGCGAATCCTTTTAATATGTTGTCGGCGTACTTGACGACCATTGCCACTGTGAGTCCTCCGGCCGCTTGTAACACTATCAAGTACACTATAAAAATATCGTAGCCGAAGAAGAATCCTTTGCTCGTGACTTCGTGCCAGTCCGAGGTAAAACATATGATGACGCCCAGCGGTACAGACACGACGCTCAACTGAATGTTTCGCATCCAAATGGATATTTCGGCTCCTTTCAGTATCTTCTCGAAATAAACCCCGGCGAATCCGGACAAGCAACACGCGATGAGGGCCGCGACCAGGCCGACAATCCGGTTTTGGTTGGGATACAGTTTTTGCGTTTTATCGATGGTATTGTTGAGCTGGACGAGAACGACGCCGAGGACCAACACGGCCAACGCTATCCACTGGTGTCTCAGGAGCTTGCGCTTCAATATCAGCACTGAAAAGACCGCCGTGGTGAATATCTTCAGCTGATAGGTGACTTGATACGTGGCCGCGTCCAAATTGGACGTGGACACGTACACCAAATTGTTTTGTATTAAATACACCAGGGACGGTATACAGACTTTCAGCGTGTCTATCGGCTGTTTCACAATTGTGTTGTTCAGTATGGACACGAAGTGTTTCCACGAAATGGATTCCGTAAGATAGACGAACACCAGGCAAACCAAGAGTTTGGTCACTTCGGTCATGACGACGGCGGTGGACGAGACGAACATGTCGCCGGGGCGGGTTCTCGCGTATCGCATGCTCAGCGCGACAATCGCGTTCTGCAAAGTTAACGTCACCAGCGTCACGAGTTTCACCGTAGAATTGCGATTACTTTTGGGATGCATCGTTCCCACTGCGTGCGAATCCAATTTTATTTCTTCTTCTTCTTCTTCTTTGATGTCGGTCATTCGAAACGCTCATCCGTCCAGTAACGTCAACAACGTAAAAACGTCATCGTCACTCGTCGAGCGCGAACATCGTTTGAACGGAACCGCGCGTTTCACAAAACCAAAGACGACCCGCGGCGGAAACTGTTCCCCGATAACGTCCACGGAGCGCGACGAGCCGCGGACAAACGTTTGTCACCGCCGGAACGCAGTGGAATTGTGTTTGTGCGTTGTCGACTGTGATAATCGTTATCGACGCAACGTGGACGGACGCATTGTAAAACAGCTGTTGGCCCCGCCGAACGGTTATTACGCAACTGTTTATCCGCTTATCCGACGACCCGAATACGCCGTCCGAAGGAAATGTCGCGCGTTGTTGGGACGACGAAATTCTCAATAGAATTCGACGACAATCCGAAAGTGACGGTTTTGTTTCGGCACTCAGTTGTTTTTCCGCGTATCCGGTTATATACCGTCACCGTTTTCGTGGACCGCGTTTACAGTGATTTCGAAAGTAATAACGACGCACCGTTATTAACCATGAACGCCAAGACGATCGTACGATTTTATCAGGTAAACCGATTTCAGCAGTACGCCGCCGCCTGCTATTGTTATACTCGTCGAACGCGCGTCGGCGGCAGCTGGTTCGGGTTCTCAGTACGCCGGACGATTGTATTGCCATTTTAATGTTTTGCCTTTTGTTTTTCAGACCGTAAAACCGCATCAGCCGTCCATCAAGTTTCGATACGGAGTGCCGCAAATCAGTACGTATAATAACGTTCTTGTAAAACAAAAAAAAAATTACCTACCGCGTCTCTCTGACGTTTTCTAGAATTGTGCTGTTTATTCGTAGGATTTACTCTGTCGACCGTTTTTCCGCTACGGACTTCTTGTAGTAATGTTCAAAAACGATACCGTTTTTCCGTTTCGCACGAAATCCAGTTTCGATATTTTTCAATGATTTCGTATCGAATGTATTTAGTGTTGAACTAAAATTGTATTATCTTTTTATTTATATCTATTGGTTTGCCACGCTTTGGCAACTTATCAACGCTCGTTGGCCTAAATAAAATAAAAATGCCGTTCGAATGACATTAACAACCAAGCGCGTATAAAATCTCATTTTTTTTTTTTTTTTCTCTCTGCTGTTGTATTGAACTGTAATTTAGGAATCTGAAAATACTTCGGTTAAAGTATAACGACTATTATACAGGGAGTTCATAGTATTTTATATACAAATAGATTTTAAGAAGAGGACAGTTGAAATTACTTATTTAGTTTTATTATGAGAAACGGCACAAATTGAGCGAATGCGTTAAAATGACTAGAAACTATACTAATAAGAAATAACTATTACATTTTTTGATACAGATAAATCAGATGCAATCCTATCGACTTCTGCGACCGGTACGGTACATACGCTAGAAGATTCTCAGCTTCCTATGAAATTTAAAAGAACACTGCTAGACGAATCTGAAATTAACGCTATTAACGTATGCGCATTTAATAAGAAATCGTTTTTAAAGCTGCAATTATACGAGTTTTTTTTTTTTTCAGAGCGGAGGTGCTGAATGAACAAAATTTTATGTGATATGTGATATAAAATATTTTAGTTTAAAAATAATATGAAATGTATTTACGCAGTATTGACATATACATCCTTACATGTTTAACGTAATATTTTTAATATATGTTGTTTAATTGAATGAAATTGTTATTTATGAGTATCGTAATAACGTTAGAATTGATGTCCTGTCATTTGTTTTCGATTTGACTGTAATTAAGCACATTTGTAAAAACACATTTAATCGCATTACCAGGGTTTAAATATATTGACATACTATTTTAATATTCTTAATAAAATGATATTTTATTTCGATTCAAATACATTTGTAAAAACCATTAATGTACTATTACAATAACATTTACTTTCTACAATTCACTAAATATAAATAATACGTGTTTTGAACTTTTTATTTTTATAAATGTACATAATTGTAATTCACATAAATACGCTTCAATGATAAGTGTACTTGACAATATTACTTTTGTTATTTTATGACGAAATATCGTAGTCACATTACAATTTAATTCGAAAGTAATAAATCGTGAAATGTGTACATTATCGTTTTGTATAGTTACATTTTCCAGATAAAAAAAATTCGAAATTTCAATCCGTTCCGAAACAATTTTTAATATACACAAACTATTGTAAATAATTAATTATAATTAGCGATTCGATATAAGTATAAATTTTGTTTTTGTTAGTCGTATGGTATAGAATTTTACACGTTTTGTCGCGTATCATCACAATTATGATTGGAATTAATGAAAACTAATGAATCAGAGTAGTTTGAGATTTCTACCGAGTTGATAAGTAGCGCTATCATAAAGTCTCCTATAGTAGTTTCTCAAAAATGTATGGTATTTAATCACATCTCCTGTGGCATCGTTTCTATTGACTTCTCGGCATATATTTCTCCTGTTTTTACCAAAAGTAACATTAATCTATGGGTGTAAGAAAATAAAACCAATAGCGTTTTTTTTTATAATAGTATTACACAGTTCAAACTATTAATAACGTTAAATAAATTCGTTTAATGGTAAACGATTTTCAATCAGGTACAATAATACATTAAAGCGAATTTCTTCACGAACAAAAACAATAAATAACATAAAAAAAAAAAAACAAAGCGAAATAAAATCGCAGATATTTATGAATTTACCAGCTCGGTCTTGACGCACAATCGGACATACCGCATTTGCAATAATATACGTCCAAATGTAAATTTATCTTTGGACTGATTTTTCTCGGTTCCTCTGCGCGGTGTTCAGTATTTTTAACATTTGTTTGGTCGCGCACAACACAATCTTCGTCACTACAGGACACATTTGCATTCAAAATATACTATAGCAATAAATACACACCATCCGTACACCCAATTACCTTGTTTTCATCGATTCGTTGGCACTGCTAACTTTTACACAAACAATTCGTTAAATAAAATAAAAAATTACAAACAAAACGTGTACGTACTATTATTTAACATTGATTTGTTACATTTGTGACAATGTCCTTCCACTTTAAACGTGGCTCTTACGCTTTTGTCGTCGTATTTGTTTGTCGTAATCGCGTTGTTCTCGTCTGCGGATTTGTTTTTCGGTTCTAACGGTGTCCCCATATAGTTTTGGCAACTAAACAAACAAAACTGGTTGAAAATCATTGCACTCCAGGGAAAAATCCCTTTAAAACGAACGTGCGTTAACTACCGCCCTACGAGACCTTTCATGAGATCTCATCGTATCGTTTTGTCCTACCGTCAAAGGTCTACTAAAAAAAAAAATTGCCCCATTTCTATTAAAATGACGTATATTCCTTTTTATTACTGTCTATCAATAAAAAGTTTTTTTTTCTATATAGTTTTAAGTTAATATAAACTTAATATCACACGCTGAAAAAGTATTCATTTAATAAGATTTTGAATTTAATCTCAAATTACTGTGTAGGCATAACAAATAAATCACAAACATTTATTAAATATATGTATGCAATTATATATTTTTTTTTTTACCTCGATTTATTCCCATATTCGGTTACGTTCAATCCGTTAACGTCTTCATCACCTTTCGTTATAATATTTTACAACGTTATTTCGTTTTGACGAGTATAGAAAAACAAAATTCTTTTTTTTTTTTTTTAAATATATCGTTTTAACTTACTGCAGTATTTACAAGTTTTGTTCGGATACCGTTCGCGGTCCACTGCAGTACAGTCGGCCTAATAAAACATTTCAATATTATAATATTTTCCGAACGGGCGGAATTAGTGGCGGTCATCAGATCAAGGTAATTTCAGTATGTTGATCAATTAATATGATCAATTTCAATATGTACTCGTGTACGTTATTCTGTTTTTTTTTCCAATACAGATCACGAATCGCAATCAATAGTATATAAATAGTACAATGATAGCAATTTAAAAACGAAAAAAAGAAATTTATTTACTTTACCTCTGTGAAAACCTATTAAGTAATACACGAAAGAACTTAAAAATGACAAATGCAGCAAAAACTTTCGAATCCCAAAGGGGACGATCCATCTCGTATTCCCTTATAATAACCGCCACTGCTCCCGTGGTGTCATAACGTGCAGGATTTCGATAATTCCACTCACCTTTGTCGTTCTTTGACTGCAGTACAGTGGTTGACCGTCGTGATGGTCGTCTACATTATCCGAATCTGCGGTATTCGAGCTGACGTCTTCGACCGGAGACAATGTCCTATATACGGACAGATTAGAAAAGTTAAAGCCTCCTCTCCCAATCGTAGACGTAACTAGGCAGCTTCATTTGGTAGCTGGAGGTGGTTATGAACCACAGCAATTTTTTCAATACAAATATGACGCCTCTCCCCCTCGTCACATCATTCGTAGTTATTAATAATTAATATGTTTATATATTACAGTTTCATTTAAAATAATTCTTAAACAGTTTCATTTAAAACAATTAACGGAAATAAAAATGTTTACGGCGATTTTTGTTTTGTTTTCGAATTTGTTTATTGTGATTTCATATTATTATAAAAATGACTTATTGTCGTGTGTAAGAAAAATTTGTAAGTTATCGCCCTCTCTCCTCAAAAACAAAAACAAAAAAAAAAATCTCGATTTCGCATAACATTACTTTGCACTCTTGTTGTATCGTATCGCGCAAAGATCCTCGTACGAATAGCGATGACAATAAAATAGAGAGAATAAAAATGACAAATATCGTATTATAACAGAGGGGGGAGGGGGGAAACGATTTTCGCTCATTTGGAAAATGTTATCATAAAAAAATAATTAAAAAAAAATTTTTTTTTTTTTTGAAAATAGAATTCGTCAAAGTGGAGTTTAAACGTTCGAAAGGAATCGTGGAGGTGGGGCTGTAGTAGAACTCGGCATTCCGCTTCTATGCTATCCTGAGTATTATTTATTTTCGTGTAGACGAATTCACAAACCCGTTCCCGTCGCGAGCGTTACGAGCGTTCGTGAATTTATTGTGATGAACTCGCTTCGTCTTCGCGGTGGTGGTGGTGGTGGTCGTCGTCGTGTACTTCGGCGGACATTGTGCTTTTTTCAACGAGTGCCGCCAGCACGGAACACGATGGCCGCCGCCGCCGTCGTTCGTTATTATTCGTTCGGTAACGCTGGTTTTGGTGATCAGAGTAATTTTCGGCGAAATAGTTCCCTGCGCATCATTTATCCGTCTCGTTATTATATATATATATAAATTTTCACAGACTATTATTATTATTATTATGTGTATACAATCGGGTCGATTGTATTACTGTAATTTGACTCGTTATTATATGTACACGTATTATACGCCTATATATTAGTAGTGTAAATAACAGTCGAGTAAACAATGGTTTTTCGCCTTCAATTGTTTGCCAATAATACACCTAATTGTTGTCAAAACGGTGTAGGTGGTAATTATATATGAAAATGTATAGAGAGGAAAAAAAAACACCGGATAACGCGAATTTATCATTTTGTTATAAAGACCGGGGATTTATAAATCCCCCCCCGTCGAAATCGCGTTAAAAAAAAAAAAAGAAAAACCGGAACGTTTGCGATGAAACCGTCTGTACGGGACCCCGGCTCCAACTAAGTACTCGCCTAGAGCGGCATTTTCCAAAAAAAAAAAAAAAATGTAATACTCGAATATTTATTTAAGATTTTTCTATCGACATATTAGCAAAAAAAAAAAAAATTTCTCTTTAATTCACCAGTTAAACCCGTCTGTACTCGTATGGGTGATAGTGGGTATCAATTATTCGAGAGAACGCACACGTTAATATCATCTCTGATTCAAGTATTTCGATACTATATAATTGAATTCCGTGAGAATCCGTCTAAATGGCCCAGTTCGTTTAATGACGAACATGAATTATAATAATACGAGTTGTACATATTATATGTGAGTCGTAATATGAAACATATTTATCATTGATGTGCAGCTACCTGTCGTAACTATACAACGATTATTTTACGTTTTGATATCCAGAGATGACAGTATGACGTTGCATGCGATCATAAATAATAATAATAAAAAAAAAATACATTGTGTTTTCAGACCATCAAAACGTTTCGTAAAATAAGATTAAATAAAACATAATATTATCAGTGTATCGGATAGTAATATAATTGTTAAACTTCGAAATGTTAGGTATATTTATTTAAGATCGTGTTTTCATGACTTACGATTATTGGACATTTGTACCTATTAATCTTTTTTCCTATTTAAAAGTATAATTTGTATTTTTTTTTTTTATGTTCAAGAATATAAAAGTAATTGTACCTAAAATAAAATATTTTTGATTTATTCTTACACTTGTTTCATATTAGATACCACTCCACTTTTTAAAACTCATATTACGCAGTGTGTTCTAAAATTATAATGTATCATGAAACAGTTCCATTTTTTCCTCCCCATAATTACATATTTGTTAATTGTACCGATGATTATAATATCGTTTACGATATTTTCTAATACTATCTACGATAAATTATAGCAGTTTTTAAAAAGGGACCGGTGAATATTTGTAATTTTTTTTTTTTTTTTGGTCACTATATAATATATACGTCTTCATAAAATCTATTTTCACATAACCTATATCAAATTTAACATTTTTTTTTTTTTTTGAAAGTTCATACGATAATCGAAAATTTGTTTTTACAAATGTATAAATTGTAATAATATACCGAATACGTAAAGGTATATATATACTGACTGGAAAAAACGGCTCGTTCTTCATGAACACGGAGATTTCTCCTTTTCTACTGAGCCGATTGCGTTCGGGATACAATACGTCGTCCACGTTATTTTTGTACGTGGCCAGAGTGATCCGTTTCTTTTCGTAGACTTGCACCAACGCGATACGGACGCATTTCTGTTCCAGAGATTTTTGAACGTCGCTCAGGTTTGTGATTTCTGTAAAATTCTATAAGACGTCCCACGGAACAAACGAGGAGAAAATAAAAGGGGAAAAAAAGAGGCCGAATCGATTTTAATAAATCGTATGTACGCGGCGGTATTCATTATGTATTATGAGCGTGTATTTACTTCGTGAAAACTAAACTTTTCGTCGAACGTTAACGGGAATCTGGGCTCCACGTACGACGTGTTACTATTACACCCGAACAGCCGTATGTCGAGATAGACCATTCCTTTTGGACATATGCACACGCCGGGACACGTGACCTGCAGGGATTGTAAAATATTATTTATTATTCGTTTTTGAAATCGACAACGATATATATAATCGCGCCACTCACGTCTAAAATATCCAATACCACGCAAATGTTGAACGATTTACTACAGCTGCTGCTGCTACTATTATTAAACGATGACATGATTGATAATAATAAGACGACGGTCTCCTATACACTACATAGCTATCGACCGCGGCGCGTGTTAGAGCTTTCGGCCGGTGTATCCAAGACGACGTGCTTTCTCGCTCGGCGCTCGTGTGTATATATATATATATACGGAATAAGATGGTTCAATAATGCGTTCGTCTTACGAATCGACTGGAAAAAACGGAGTAAAAAAAATAATAATAAAAATTCACGTAGTTGATACGCGATAATAGCTGTGTCTATCGAAACGTTCGAGAACTCCGTTGTTGCCGCAAATAGCATTTTTCTACTCTATACGCCGTTATGAACGCGAGTCAAAAATGAAATATATTTAATCCGACGTAAATACACGTAGGTAGACACGACACCGCGTGTATTTCGTATAATTATACTATGGAAACGTATAGCTGTTATAAAAAAAAAAAAAAATTCGAACGGTAAACGATACAAATTTTTATATTAATAAAAATAATAATAATAGTTTTACTGTGATCACAACTGTGGTGTGTGCAGTGTAACAAACGACTGAATACACACATTTCGATTAGCATAAACGGTGTTTCGATACTTTATAGAGTGATCGTTTTTTTTTCGATTTTTTTTTTCAAAAGTATTTTAATTGAAATTATCGAAAGACGCGATATTGTCAAAATCGATTGTGGATTTCTCCGGCTTTTCGAATATTGTCTTGAAATTTACCACGCACATTATTTAACTTTGCATTATGTACGTTTTCGAAAAGATGAAATAAATCAGTAGAATAAAGGTATTGATCGGTTAGTAAACGTCGTCTCGAATTCATCGCGGGGCTAACGGCTGACAATTATTATCGCCGGCACGTGACGATTCGTCTGATAATCTTTATCCAATCAGATCTAACTTCTTTTGATTCATCGGTGTCAGACTCTTGTCTCATTCTAGTCAGTGCCTGGCTGGCGTTTGACCGAGTGGAGTGGCCGACGCTTGACACTAGCGGCGAAGGACTTCTCTCCAGCACATGTCTCTTGGCACTTCACTGTCACTGAGCTGAATTCTGCTGTGTTCGAGTATTTTCCTGCGCCCTTTTCACTGGCGACGACTTCGATCTGCGCGAACGCGGCGTCCCAACCAACCATTTTACTTATTTTTTGTTCTCGAGCACCGTGATAAAGATAGGACATTTTGTATTCGTCCATTTATTATTGCTTATCTTCCTCGCTTTATTTTTTTTTCTATTTTATAAAAACGCATTCCTAACAGTTCTCGTACTCGCGACCCCGGAACACTACTTTCCGTCAACCGGAGTAAGGCAATAATCCGAATTCAAAGGGAATGGATTATCGAGTTCACCACTCCGCTCAGTACACGAGTGTCTTTGAAGGGGCCCACCGTCTTCCTCCTTTTTTCATTATTCTTTTAAAATTCGGATTATTACAACACTTTCGAAGTCTAGACAAAAAAAAACTAAATATTAGTCAATAGATTTATTAATTTTTTTTATACTATTAAAAACGCGATTCAAATTAAATTTAATATAAAGTATAAAATGTTATACTGTAACGAGCTTGATGTGCGAGAGAACCACTACGTTATTCGACGAGCCAGTGGTTTTTGTTTTAATTTGGTACTTTCGGAGATGACAACTGGTATAATGCGCCAGAGCGTTTTCAAGGCGAGCATCTCGGACGATATTGTATTGTATTCTTGAAAGAGATCATTTTATAAAACGAATACAGTTTCGCACATTATGCGTATGTAATGTGGAGCTAAATACGATAGCTAATTTTACGGCCATATAAAGTATACCGATAGCTACGGTGTAACATTTTGGGTACATAACAAGGACCTAATTCTTTTTACGAATTCAGAACCTATAATTGCTATAAATAGTTTAAAATTAAAGAGAAAATTTTTGTACGTTTCTTTTCACCCTAATGTAATATAAAGTCACATCATTTAATGAATATTTCAAGTTTCTATAACCATTTGTTTCGAAATAACGATAATCGATTTCGACGAAATCGCGTTTTTGTTTTTTAATGTAATTTCTCGATAATTTTTTAGTTATATTTTTCGGGGCTTTTGGGGGGGAAATCGAAAAACGACCACTGTAAAGTGTACCGACTAATGGATGCGATTTATTACCGAAAACAAACTGTGACTGCGGCACTCTTCCTGATAGAATTTTTGTGTGCGGACATAAAAAAAAATCACACACACACACATCATTATAAAACCAATACATTCCTCTCTCCGCTCTCGGAATCTGAAAACCTATAGAATGCGCGGTTATTTTTTTTAGCGCGCGCGACCTCGACGGAGACAACTCGCGTGCGTCCGAAACGGCCGTACACTGATGATCTGCGTGACAGGAAGCTGCGCGCAGAACGCCACTCGCGTTTATCGTTTTCATTGTTGGGCCAATAAAATAAAAAAAAAAAAATAAATAAATAATAATAAGGCGCTCGAGAGTGTATGCGTATACATAGGAAATTGTCGTCGGTCCCCCCCCCTCCTTCTCGATTATTATATTATAATAACACAAATTCTGCTTTACACGTATACACATGCGCGCGAGATATATATATATATGAAAAAAAAAATCTTATCATATGCGCGCGAAATTTTCGCCGATCGTCACCGCGACAAAAACGGGCAATGGTTTTTTTTTTTTTATTTTACACATGAACGCGTCGTTTAGCCGTTGTTTGGCCGCCTACCGAAAAAAAAACAAAACGAAAAATCAGTTGATAAATTGACAACAATATGACAACGGCGTTCGTGTTGTTCGCCGTCGTTCTCTGTTGGTATTGTACGCTGCACCTGGACGGTCGCGGTCGAACCGACGCCGCCGTCGCTGCTGATGCTGTACACGACTCGGACTCCGTGCAAAAGTCTTGGGTCGGCGGTTACGCGGTGTTCGAATGCCCCGTACCACACGACATCCGCGATCCTTTCGTCGCGCGATGGACCAAAGACGTGAGTTTCTCTACTACTATATGCGTCACTCAACGGGTTCGGGATTTATCCCGAATGGATCCGATAAATTTCTTCGGATTCCGAAAGATTTCTCCGCCAACACAACGCCACGCCGCGTCTATGTCTGTCTACTGTGGCTTTCCATTTTTCCTGCACGCCCGGGTTCCTTAATGGTCCTCGCGTCAACTACGTCGATTCGTCTTTTTCTTGGCCTGTGCCACGCGGATCCGTTTTCCCTGAACTCTTTATTCTAGCGATGATGTCAACATCGCATCGTCGTACGCTCCAGCCACCGGAGCCATTGTCCTTGAATGCGACCGGTTACCGGCGTCGCATCGACCGCGTGTCAAACGATCCCTTGTCGTATTTTCTTCGTCAACGATTTACCGTTCGTCACAGAGATTCTTCTCCATATCTTCTTCTGTTTTCGAAAGTCTCTTTTTTCCATTCAGGTGTTTCGCCGCGACGTTTAACCTGCGGGCAGCCACTGTCCGCAGCCATCCGTTCGCCGTTGTATGTTTCGCCAGCACTCGATTTCTACTCGCATCGTCACAACGGCCTTCTGCGCTCTCTGCTATTCATTTTGTAACTCTCCTGACTGTCTGTTCTCGTCCCCGTTATAATATGTCCTACTCAACCGATTCTCTGACTTTTTTGTCATTGGTCCTTCCACGTTCGCATCATCTATCGTCACAGCAATTAACCACTCGCTCGCTCGTTACCCCGCAGCGTATACGCACACAACATACACGTATCAGTCGCGTTTATACACCGGACCAGCTCCGGTTCAGCGTGTAACCGATATTTTCTTTGCTGTTCACAGGGACAGACGGTCTTCGCGTGTTCGGACGGTACGACGTTGACGGTCGTCGACGAGAGATACGACGGACGGACGAGCGTGGTGCGACGTTCGGAATTCGGCGTCGCCGTCAACGTTTCCAGTCTCCGCGAGTCGGACGCGGGCGTCTACGAGTGTCGAATCCGCGGTGGCGGCGATCCACTGCGGCCATCGTCTCCGTCGTCTACCGCACTTGCGAATCCGCAGACTTTTCCGCCGCAGCCGGTTAGCAGCACAGAAGCGGTTTCCGTCGTCGGCGGCAACGACGGCGTACGGTTTAGACTCGAAGTCAATGGTGATTTACTATACACGTTTTATATCAGTGGGCGTAATTAGGATTTCTTTGACGGTGGGTGAGGGGAGTTGAATAAAATAAAATTGTCGTCTTCCATCAATTCGAAACGCACATAAATCCGCATAAAATGTTTACAATAAATGCATATCGTTTACAAAACAAAACCATAATATCCTATAAGTTTTTTTTTGGTAATTTCGTCGATCATTTCCCCCGGTGTTTTGCCATTTGCAAGCTAGCTGATTCGGAAACCAATACACAATATTTAAAATCTAAATCCAATTAATCAATTATTATTAAATACAAAAAAAAAAAGTATTTCGTAATAATAGTAAATGTAGTAAATATACCTCCTTTATTCTATATAGTTTCATGAATACACTCGTATTTTTAATTTTTTTTTTAAACACGAAAACGTAATAATTCAGGAGTAGGAAATCTAAAAAAAACCGTCTTGGCCATTAATGTTTTTCAACTATTGTTTTATTACCTAGTGATAAAGAGATAAAAAACACAATCATACTGCAATATGTTTAAAAGAAAAAAACTTGAGGGAGGAAATATATCTTCCTAATTTCTTCCAGTAAATACGGCCACTGATTTTGTATCGTACCCACGCAACAAAAACACACTAATCGAATATTTAAAAAAAAGTAAATATTTATTTGCAAATAAATAAATTCATTCTCAAACACGTTTTAATTGGTTAAATATATGACACGTGTGGAAATTCGTCTTTTAATATAAAATTTCACATTTTATTGACCGCCGTACGAACGCTTTTAAAAACATCGACAAAAATATTATTTAAATAAATTAATAAATTTCGGACTGTAAAAGTCATTGTTACATTTATAAATTCCGTGTCTACGTATAGTTATCAATTGCAAGATATTTCAATGAGAATTGTGATTTTAAATGAGACATACAGATCATCATCATCATCATCATCAATCATTTCGGGTGGAAAAGTATTTTGTAGTATTTCAAGTATTCTTTTGACACATTTGTAGCGTTACGGTATTGACCTACTGATATACGTAATTGAACATTGGTGGAGACGACGAGGTCGTCCAGCTGATGAGTAAATATACTACTCCTGGGTCTTTTTTTACCGTCGACAGAATAATAAACTATATGTATAGATGAAGTAGGGCTAGGATATTAATCAAAATAATGTTCCAATGAACGAGTCGGTTGACAAAATACTTTTATTATTTCTTAAATTAATCCCTTCCCTTTCATTATATATATATATATACACTTGTACGAGTCCTGTGCAATTATTCTATAACCAGCTTATTTGTATAAAACAGCTTATTAACACAGTAAAATTGTCTAAGGTTTTATCGTTTGTGTACGATATGATTCAACAGAAATATTTATAATCGCAATAATAATAATAATAATAATAATAATAATGGTAACCTTTCCCACTATATATATATATATAAGATTAAATTAATACTTCCGTTATATTCAACTAAGCCGCATCTAATGCGGTAACAAAACATATTTAAAAATTCATTTATTTAAACACTATATACATACTTATTATTTTTAAGTAGGTTGATATTATTTATAAGTACGGTGTATTCGTTCAACGTCTATATAGTTACAATTATTCAGTCGAAACGCGTATTAAAACATAAATTATTTGTATATTTTCCGACATTATATTGTTATTAGAATATATTATAGTAAAAACAGTCCATAAGGCTCGATATCCCTCTAACTCAGTATCGAAGGGATCAGTAAAGACATCGAAAAAATAAAAATAATGTTCGTCACGTCGACATTTATTACATAGTGATCACTTTGACTACTTTATCGGAACTGATTTCATATTATCATGGGATTTCCTCCGTTCATCGGTTTGGCCATCGAAAATCGGGCCGTGTATTTTACTCGGATCGTTTAAATATCACCGCTACAGATTTACGAATAAAAATCAATAAACATATTTCGAATTCACCGTCCGCGCACCTATTACGTCCGTATCAACCGTGGACGGGGGATTTTTTTTGTTTTGTTTTCAATGCGAGTACACACAGGCGGAGACATACTGAGTATACCGCCGATCAACCAAACGCGGATGGAACACGAGTCGGTCCATTTCAGCTGCGTGAAAGAAGATTCCGATTCAGTGGTCCACTGGTACAAAGACGGCGTGCCGCTGGACGATTTGCCGTCGTTGAACGGTAGATTTCACATGACCGCGGAAGGTTCGTTGGACGTCTACGACGCGGCGTTGAACGACAACGGGTTCTATTCGTGTCGCATAGTCTCGGCAAAGGGTACGTTGTCCGCCGGCGCTTTTCTCAACGTTCAGTGTAAGCATGAATTGATATTGTCAGGCATTCCCCGCCTGTATATTACGCATACATGCTCAATCGAGCTGAAATATCGGAATTCCGAAATAAAAAAAACCGCACTGCGTTTATTAGACAGAGCGAAAGTCGTCTATTCGCCGGCCGAAGTATACTTCGCTTTCGGTAAACCCGGCACCCTGGACTGTCACTTTCAATCAAACCCGCCGCTGACGAAAATCCGTTGGGAAAAAGACGGGTTCTTGTTCGACACGTACAACGTGCCCGGTGTCTACCACAAGTTGAACGGATCCCTTTATTTCGATAAGGCGAGTAGTCCACGTTATTGTCGTTGTACAATTACAGCTCGGATTTCGATGCGGTTTTTTTTCCCGGGCATTTCTTTTCTTTTCTTTTTTTTTTTTAACTATTTCCAATAATTAATTACGAAACATAGAAAATATATATATTATAATATTTTTATCGCGATTAAGTGTCGTTATTATTAGATCTACTGAATGTCAACATTTTAGCAAACAAAACCGTTCGTATATAATAATAAAAAAAAATGATTCGACGACGTTTTTCTAAAAAAAAAAAAAAAAATTATTCGATATGACAACTACAAATTATATAAAAAAAAAAAACTTTTTAAAAAATCCAAAATGGACGAATAATTTTAAACAAAATTAACGGGACTATATTCTCACACACTTCGACCGACGATTACACGTATTAATAAAAAATAATTTCATAACATTTTGTCGAGACGTTTTTTTTTTTTTTTAATTTTTAAATCGTAAACGCGTTAATACATATATATATTTTTTTAAGGCGTTAAAATCCGAGCCTTATGTGCCGGCACAAACGTGCGATTTTAACACCGCACTCGTGCGCGCTTACATGAATGTAGGTGGGCAAAGAGCACGGCGGCAAATACGCGTGCACGCCGTTCAACGACTTGGGAACCGAAGGCCCGTCCACGCCGATGGACGTGATTGTCCAGCATCCACCGAAACTGATAATCGTGCCGAAAGTATTGTATTTCCGTAAGCCCGGCGAGAACATCACGATGCCGTGCGAAGCGGAGAATCCCGGCGACAGGGGTCCGGCAATTGTCTGGCAGAAAGTCAGTAATATTAAGGCCGCGTATAAAAACGATAATAATAATAATAATAATAATAATAATAATAATAATAATAATAATAAATTTATATTTCTGTGCGTGTGCACACAGGCGGACGGTAAGAGTTTATTCGATCGTCGGGTGACGGTGACCGGTGGCAACCTAACGTTGACCGGCGTGAGGAGCGAAGACAGAGGCGTGTACAGGTGCGTGGCGTCGAACACCGCGGCCACCATTTCGGTGGAAACCGAGTTGATCGTCGAGCAGAATTTGTTCGATCGGAAACATTTCGACTTGCACGTGAATTCAACCGACAGACACATAGTAGTGGCCTACTGGAAACGACCGTATCCGTTCTGCACCGTATGGTTAGTTTATTAAATTACTAAAATTAACAATATGATGTAAATAATAATTTTTTGTTTAAAAATTTTAAATATAGTTTTTTTAATCACTTATTTTGCAGTTGTTATGGTTTTTTTTTTTGTAAATGATCAGCCCCCCCCCATAAAAAATTCCTGGATACGCCACTGGTTTATTTATTTTCTGTTATATATATATACAGTGGCGTAGCCAGGATTTTCGTATGGAGGGTGCTAAGATCCCATATTGCCTATGTAGATAATAAAAAATGTATTTAAAAGCATCAAAGTGTAAATTTATATAATGTCATATATATTATACAGTATAAAATAATAACATATAATGAATATTAGGAATAAATTTAAAAACAAAAAAAATATATATAATATATAATATACATTAGAATTAAGTTTCCCAATCTACTAACTGCAGTCTTCTAGGACTATTTTGAGCAAACATTTGTATAACGTCTTCTTCTTTGACCTCTTCTTTTTTATTAATATTTGCCATGGCTAATCCATTTAGTCTATCTTGCGACATAGTAGACCGTAAGTAGGTTTTCAATTTCTTTAACGTCGAAAATGTTCGTTCTGGTGTAGCAGAAGTAACAGGTAATGTTGCGAACAATTGCAGTAATATTTTAATGTTGGGTATAAGGTTAGTACAATGAGAAAGTGTTTCTATTGCTGACTTGGGTTTTGAAATATTATTAGTTTTCCATTGTTGTATCCATAGAGATAACTCCGCTTCTAATATGGAATTCATATTGACCGATAGATCTTGACTATATATTTTTGCTGCTTTAAAAATTTCTTCATTGCTATATTGACCAAAATGTGATGGAATCAATCCTTCAAGGGGAATAATATTAGAAAGTCTATTATCAAAATATCTATCCATTGATTGAATAAGATAATCAAGGAATGGAATAAAAACTGAACGTTTAAAGTACATTTCAGGGTTATCTGAAATTATATTTTCTCTATTTTTTTGTACATTACAAATTCGAGGCAAACATATTTCAATATTAATTATTTTCCCTAATTCAATGATATTTTTAAAATGTTTACTGAATTGGTTATCTGCATCATCCCGAAGACTCTGTAATGCACTTTTTATTATCTTTACATCCGATAAAGCTTAGCAATAAGCAATAAGCATCCTACATAACTATCAATATATATATATAATTGAGATATAAACTTATACTTATATCATTTTTAATTTTATATATACCAATATAGTATTCTTAATAATAGTAATACTATATTAAATGCTAATCTATACTTTTTATATTGATAGTTTTGACATATTACATACCTCTTCTTTTTCACTTTCATCTTGTGTTATATTATTGCATGTATTTGATTCAATTTCAGCATTATTATCACTACCCTAGTTTAAATAAATATACCTAATTAATTAATACAGAAGACTATAATAAATTATGTGAACATTCATTATCTGTTTGGTTGAAGTTACTTTATATTAAAATTATAATACCTACTTTAAATCAAAATTAGTAGTACCTACTGTAGTAGATATTTATTATCTATTAATTTGGGTTTTATAAATTGTACTTACTAGATCATGTTTTATATCCAACACTATGTCATATTTTTTTTTTTTTATATTAAATATTGGAAATACATTTTTTCTTTTATCGTCCATTAATAATAATTTTATAAAAAATTATTAAAACGTAATAGGTATAAAATATTGAATAACACAGCTAAAATAAATATTACACAAAAACAAAAGTACGATGTACTATATAGTAAAATGGAAAACAATACCTATATAGTACATAAACATAACGTAATGGTAGAAATTAAAAGAGAAAAATGTTCTATGCGGATACTGATCATGATAACAAATTTTTCTTGGAGTTAAATAATAGATTTAAAGTTAGGAACGATAATATGTTATCAAAAAATGGTTATACATAATAAATAATCGTATTATATTTTACATTTTTATAACAATTAAAGAGTATAATAAAACTACCAAATTACCAGAACAAAGAATGCAATCAGTATGGCTAGAATAGCTAAAAAAAATTTTTTTAAAACACCGCCAATGGGGGGCGCTATAGCCCCCTTAGCGCCCCCCCTGGCTACGCCCTTGTATATATATATATAATATAATATAATATTATACGATATGAACAAATAGCGCCAGAAAAGAAATCAATCCCGGTATTGGATAACAAATAAAAATATTTTACAACACTAACACGGATGGTAGAACGTTAGATATGAACGTCTAAGGCGAGTCCACCAACCGTGTCTCTCCTCCCAGTGGCGGATTTGAGGTGAGAGGGCGATAGGGTTTTTTTCACATTTTTCACCTCGACGTGTCAATTCATTACGGAAATAATAGTTTTTAAGTTTTAATAATTATACAGATATTAGTAACAAATAGCTAATAAGGATCGACTCGTTTTCGAATATGAACAAATATTATAATGTAGGTTATGGGTGATATTAATGAAACCGACCAATGTTCTCCCATACGGTAATCCGTGCCGAGTACTGCGGGGGAGTGATGCTTATTTCATCATTTATATCGGTATTCATAACAGTAAATATGGAGTAAACACGCGCGTGTCGTTCATTTTCGTTGCGCTGTTGTTCGCAGGAGCAGAGACGCGAACGGTCTCGTGTCGTCGAGCTGGAACGCGACGGCCACGTCTACGGACGGAAAAGCGATCCTGTGGAATTTAAACGCCGGCCGAGAATACGAGATTATGGTGTCGTGCCGGGACGAGACGAGCGGCGAATCTTTGTTCAGTAGATCCATCCAAACGCGTCCGACGGGTACGCACACGTACACCTACCTATATTTGTATACACAACAACGCAATAAGTCGGTTTTACGACAAACACAAAAAGAGGAAATCAAATAATAATAATAATAATAATCGTAATTGGCAATTGAAATTGTATCGTTTTGTTTTTTTACTGCAGAATCCG
Source organism: Chaetogeoica ovagalla (assembly GCA_032441825.1). Taxonomy (NCBI): domain Eukaryota; kingdom Metazoa; phylum Arthropoda; class Insecta; order Hemiptera; family Aphididae; genus Chaetogeoica; species Chaetogeoica ovagalla. The sequence continues at coordinate 10,453,178 of CM063735.1, read as the reverse complement.
ACGGACGGTCGGCCCAAGATTCGCGCGTATCCGCGAATCCGTTCGACATCCGAGTGGAACGCACAGGCGGCAATAACACTAATAACTACAACGTGTCTTGGACGACGGCAGAAATCGCGGACGTGGACGCCACCACGTCCGACGACGAGCGCAACCGTCTCGTGAAGCGGCGGTACGTGGTGAAATGGTACGACGCGGTCGACGGCAAAGAACTCGGATCGACTTCTACCGCGGCCAACGAACGATACGTCGGTCAGTTACTATATACCTATATCGTATATTTCTAATATTTCTTACACCCCGGCCGACGAGTGTATTTTTAGTACGATTATAGAATTCGAAAAATTCCAATCGATTTATTCGACAATGCAATATATTCGATCGATCGATTATTCAAAAAAAAAAAACCACGTATATTCGATCGTCTCGTTTTTTCCCCCTGCGTTTACAACATAGAGAAACGTCTGTGTTTATATTACATACCATATATATACAAAAAAAAAAAAAAGTATAATCGGTACGAATAATTTTCATAACAACATTTCGTGTATTTATTAAAAAAATTTACAATTTTCAAAAATACCCCCCCCCCCAATCTAAAAGCTTTTTGCCGCGTACGTCCATGCGGCGTACACGAGTTTCGCTGGATCAGGAACACCAAAACAGACAACTGAAATCCCCCACGTACAAATATTCGTTATTACTTTGGAGTTTATTCGGACAAAATAACTGACATTTAACAAACGAATCGATGATTGCAAAAACGACACGAGTCACATTTTTTGTGAAATTTAGATATTAGCAAAAACACACGCTAGTCATCCGTTTTTATGTGTTGAGCGAAAAACTTTTATGTATAATCAGTGCATAATATATTTCTACAAGTCAAGTATTCATTTTTAAATAAGAATTTTTTTCAGAATTATTTAAATTATACACTTTTTATCAATTATCCAAAAGTTTTAAAAAATTGACTCATGTCGTTTCTGCAATCATCGATTCAATTAGTATTGCAGTACTGAAGTTTCTAAACTAAACAAAACTATTATTTATTACGAACGACGACCGTCAAACACATTATTTTTACTTATATTTAATTCAGAATTGCACATTTATCAACATTAAATTCATATTTGTAAATTTTATATTTTTATCTGTTGGTACGAACAACAACAACAATAAATTTCATGGTATCTCTCTTATTGAAAACGAGGAGAACTGACCCGAGCCCTCGCTTGACGAGTGGTCTGCAGAGTAAACGGTAACGCGGTAGTGTTTTAGAATGTAAACACGTAGTTATGACGCGAACCTATTTATGATCTACGAATCTTAACAGTGAACAGCGTAGCGTGCTCGGTGTATAACAATCGTCGCAAAAAGTGGGTACACGCTTAGTTGAGCGTATTTGGCGTGTTCTGTATAACGGCCGCTCTGGCACAAAAAAACACCTGGCGGTGGCGTATTACCAAATCGGCTAGAGCCCCAGCGCCGTACAAAAATACGATGTTGTCATTGGTCTATTTGAAAACCGCGCGAAAATATATTCCCACTCCGAGACAGAGCATCACACGCGTAGATACGGATGATAATAATAATAATATGATAGATGAGTATCACAATGGATAGGGGCAATGTGTATACAGAATGTATAGCGGGCAGCGTTCTTGAATAAAGGAGAGAGATAGGGGAATAGTAAAAAAAATCACATCTTCAATCCTGGTCAGCGAGAAGTTATTAAGGTATGGCGCACATGCAAGACCAAGACATGTGCGAGAGAGACAGACTTAGAAGAGGTTTTTTTCATGGATGAAAAACACAAAGTGATAATACAGAATATGTGACACTGATACCCACGCGATACGTATGCTCCCGATTACACAATAATTAAAATTGCCACATATGTTTTTTTTTTTTTAAACTCAATACGTAAAACTGATAATTATTTCGAGCTGGCTTTCCGTATTATACCTATTTCATAAAATTTCAACAATGTATAATGTGCACCAGGACGTCTGGGGAATCGCTACAATACATTGTGAAAAAGAAAATTGGTTTTCTGCACCGTAATAGTATTTAACGTAATAATATAACGACGGTTGATGAGTTATGTACATCGTAACACAATATTATACAATTGAACGGCAGAAAAGTAACACGAAAACATTAAAAACCACCTTTACACGTAATAAATTGTAAATATTTATATCGTGTTTATTATAACGCTTTGTCCTACGCGAAAAAATAAATATTACAATTTATTCATCCGTGAAAAAACCTCAAAAAACGGCTTTCTCTCTCGCACAGAACTCGGCTCCCCGTACATGTTTCTCTAATCGCGGTCTATATAATATTATATGTATTACGTCTATGCTATCCATTATGTGATATCTGTGATGACACTACTACTCGTTTTCTTAATTGGACAACCAACGCTTTCAATCGGTTCCCGAGATGGTAAATAATATTAAAATAGTATTGAATAATTGATTTTAAAATGGCGATCACTCGTAAAAACATTAAAGGAAACAAACAAAACAAAAAAGTTATCATTTTGCTCGATTACTGTAACAATTTGGTAATTGACATTCGTTTCGAACAACGATTATACTAATATATTAACTCAGGTGTGTAACGACTGTGGCGTCGGAATCACTTTAATCGTAAAGGCAAACATTAAAATAAACCATCTGACTCGTGTAAAAAAAAAATAACATATCTATATAAATATTGATTATTAGTTTTACAAACAGCCAAATTACTCTGTATAACCGGCTTGCGATTGTTTAAATGGAACAAAACGCGCACAATATAATAATTTAATTATCAATTTACGGATATTGTACAGCGATATTATATTGGTAATAGAAATGTAAAAAATACATATTTTATTCCTACGCATTATACTACGTAAATGAAATTTTATTTAAAATCCGTTCAAATTTACGGCGATTGCTGTCTACAGAATAGACTCGAGATGTCCAACCACAAGATTACAATCGTACTCGTATTGTAATTTTAACATACAAGTATTATAATCGGTTTCTACTTTATTCGCATAAAATTTTTACAAAAAAAAATTAATACATATGTACATAAAATTCAAATACCATTCGCTCATCGTTACTTTTCTACAAAACGTCATATGAACTTGAAATATAAAATAGTCGTCCCTCTAATGTTTTAAAGGATTTAAAAAAATATATTGTTTCAATGATGGAAGAATTGTTCAGAAAAGTTTATCGATAAAAATTATCTAACGTATATAAGTGTTCTCTACTCGATATTTAATGTCTTTCCTTCTTTTTCTAACTTTTTAACGATTTTTTTTTTTACATAGTTTTTCCAAATATTTCTCCTAGTGTCTCCACGTCGCCCATTTTTTCATTTTTTTTTGTCTGAGGAGAAAATGTTACAGTTTTACTATGAATATGCGAGTCATATTAACGGTAAATATATACGCAAGAAAGTGTTCTAAATTACTCCTACGAATTGGTAATGGAATTTTAAATGATATGGAAGGGTACTCATCACAATTGTAAAAAAAAAATCAGCAGTATCGACAAATTCATCCAAAATCATGCACAAGTTTTTCAAATATTAAAATAAAAATTCTTAGCTAGTATTAATATTTGTGTCATAATTATATCATAATGTGTGTACAGAATCGTTTTTTAATAATTATCATTTGAACAAAAATATCATTATTATATTTTTTGCGAAACCGGGTAATTCAGCTAATACTACATCTTTTAAATACAAAAAAGAAAAAAAACAATATTTTATTACTTAATAATGTAAATACAAAATTTTCAATCGAAATTTTTGTTAAACACATTTAAACGTTTTAATTTCTTCGGGTTTTTGTACCCAAGTTCCAAAATTGGATAGCTTAAACGCTAATTTTAATGCATTTTTGGCAGCTACATAGTCTTTATTGATGTTTTTCAATGAATCGTAAAATATTTCCGTTCGATTTTCAGGCAGGACAGACAGATTATTAGTTGCGCGACACAAATTAATATATTGAGAAGCCAATTCTCTCATGCAGATTCTTGACATTTTTTTATCAATTGTTTTCCCCCAGTTTCCTATGATAACTTCCGCTTCTTCATTCACAATCCAATTGACACAATGATTGGGTTGTGTACCATATCTACGAGGGAGTAGACTATAACCACGCAAACGAGGTTTATGTACCCTATAAATACACATAAAATAATAACAGATTTAAAATAAACGAGTCAAATACAACTCACTTATAGTTCTGCGGTAGTTTACAAATGATTTTTTCAACACGACCATAAACTGTTCTTTCCATATGGTTCATATTAAATACACTACCGATTGATACTGAATCCAAGTAAACAGGTTCTATGAAATTAGACAATAAATTGCCTTGAACTCCGAGAACATTCCAACGCGTAAGTTTGTCCGAACATGACATAGTAACAAGACGTTCACCCTGGGCAACGCCATCAAATGTTTGTTGTTCTCGACCAAACACTGACACGGAGCCTGCACCATTTTCGATTTTCGATCGAAGCAAACCACGGTTTAAACGATTGACATGATATTCTGAATCGGAAAAGCTAAATATCCTAGCTTCGCCACACGGAGCAGTGTTTATATACAAATGAAACGCAATACCGTCTAACAATTTAAACTTGTGTTTCTTCTTGTCAGCAATAAATATAGACGGTTTGCCTTCCACGGCTTCCATGAGTTGTTTATAAAAATATTTCACCAAACATCTCCGGCTTAGTATTTCTGCATGACAGTCGTGTAACGATTCACCACCAAGACTCAAATAATTACCCGACAAACATTTCGTACCAGTCGACAGGCAAACAACTTCTGCCGATTTCATATCATTATCAGTCACCTATGGATGAACAATAAGTGTTAGTTAACGTAAAAAAACAATTATTAACCAATATACTTAAATAATTTACTTTGATAATACTAGCGATGACAGTGTATTCTCTATAATTGATATTATTGAATTCTAACTTCTGATAAACGGCGTTTGTGATACAAGCAAAGTTATCAATAATTTTTGAATCTTCGTAACCGGTGCACAACATTTCTATTTGATCTTTAAATTTATCATTTACCGGATGCAAAGCTCTTAATGCATTACGACTCGCAATTTCTTTTGCTTCTTTTTTATTTGTTCCACAACCTATGTATTTGGTACCCAAAACGCTGACACTGATTGTTTCCAATACACCATTGGGCTGTTCATGTCGATAAATTAAATTTCGTGGATATAGTGCGTGTAAGATGGATACAGCTGATGTATGAGATGTCGGAACATGATTTATGTCCAACGCTTGTTTTTTTAACGGTGAGTCTTCTTTGAAGGAGTCTTCCCATTTTCTTTTATTATTTATCATTACGTTACCCACTACAGAATTGTTGTCTCGGACATTCCAGTTCAAAACATTCGAGTTCATAATTGCATTTATTTTAGCTCTTTTTTTCGTACTACCAATCCCTTCGTATCTAGCGTTGTTTAAGATCAAATAAATTTTAAACCTAGGAGAATGAGAGGGTCCTTCACACATATAGGGTGACCACAAATGTTCCATGTGCATTTCATTGAAATCTCTTAATACTCTCGAATTTTCAACATCAATTGAACAATTCATTTTTAATGTTAACAGAATATTTTTTTGACCAAATATCCAAAAATAATACCTATAAAAAGAAAAAAAAATAATAATGTTAGTTTCAATTTTCATATACGTCTTCTAATATTTCAAAGCGTTTCTGGACATTAATTAATATTTAATCATTTACAGGTCGACTGAGATATTTACTATTGAAATACAAACTCTTTTATCTTTAAAACGGTTCGTTTAGAATGACATTCAAGTACAAAACATTACAAGTTTTAATTTATTAAATTTGTTGGTGGTTGGTAAATTCTATTCATACTTTAGAGAAAAGCGAATCTCAGATGAATTGTTTAGAAGAATTTAGACTAACATGACATTTCTGTACCAATAAGTAACGCTATATTTTGTCATAAGTTTACTTGGAATTATACACAAGTACGTTTCTTATTCTCTTCCCATATACAAATACTTCATAACACCGATATTTTTTAACTTTACAATTTGCAAGGAATAGTGTTTATTTAAAATAAAAACTTAATATCATAAGAGTAAGTAACCCAGACAACCGTGTTGTTTATAAAAGGAGGTTACATTCCATAGGAATCCGTATCGATTAGACTAACAACAATACGTACTATTATCGATTACTAAATATATACATATTGTTAATTGTCGGTATTATTAGACGATTCACTTAAATGTAACACGATTGATCGTAAAGCTTCGTGTCTTCCGTATATGCGATTACACATGGGCGTAACGACTGGGGGATTCTGGTGTACAATCGTACGAAAACAAAAATTATCTACTCTTAAAAAAAAAAAAATTATTATTATTATTATTGTTATCGTTAAACAGAATACTCACAAACATTTTTTACAAACCGACGTCGCACTTTATACGGATTATCGGAAATATTTTACGCAGTCCTTTGGTTTGATCGGTGAAAACGGGCAGCAATTCTAGCCGATGCGACAAACACAGTGTCCCAAGGGTTTACGACGTTTGAGTTTTATGAATCAAGTCGGACTGAAAACGGACACGAAACGAAATCCAAATTCGGTCTGGTCAATTGTTTTTACGTAATAGTTAATAGTAGTTAGCAGTTTTCGTCGAGTAGTTAAAAAATAACAATTTTACAACACAGCGACCGGCGAATGGGTTTTATGAAAAACGATAATAAAACGCACGAAGAGTAGTGCACACACACAAAACGCGGAAGTTAATAAATGCGCATAACAACGGGACACATACACACATTTAACGATTTAATCTAATTTACAACGATAACTTAAAAATATTGTAACCGTTTCCCAAACACCATAGCCGCAACAGTACAAAAGAATTGGTGCTGAATTCAACACGAATGTCTTACGACAGCATCCCAAAATTGACACCGTGCGCGCGCATCTCATCTTGTTTAATATTTTAATCTGTTATCATCACAATAAATTATCAAATAATATGATTATGCGTGCGCGCGCGTGAATTTGAATTATTTGTTATTGTCACTCGTCATGACATATATTTTAAACTTACGTTGTATTATTATTATTATTATTATTATTGTTATTATTATTATTATTATTGTTATATTAATCTGCAACCGTAACACCGTGTTTATACTTTATTTTCATCGATAAACCAGTATTTTTCTTCTTTTTATTTTTAATATTTTACATAATCATAGCGTCAACAGCGGTCCGAAATTAAGTGTTCTAAATTTTTTAATACACAGTTTACATAAAAAAATAACATCCATCTCTTCTTTTTAAACCGGAAAAACCTACACAACGTTTCACGAGATTTCGACATTGACTGTATAATATACGTTACTAAACGACATAAAAATGATGCAATTGTCGTAATAAAGTAATGGGTTGAAGAGAAGAAAATTTTAGTAGCACAGTGTCCGGTTTTATATTATAAATATCAGTATGAGAATATGACTTAATCGGAGAGGATGGAATATTGAGGAGTAAGCGTGATTTCGCAATGAATTATTAATGACAAATCGTTATGATGATAACATATAGAACATAAACGTGACAATAGATCACGCGCACCGCGGGCTGAGTTCGCGTCCGGACCAAGAAACATTTGTCATCGACTTTGTCGCCTATTTCGGGTGACAAAATGTGTCTCGAAATGTCACCGACAAAATTTAAAGACATGTGCGCGTCCACACCAAAGCAACGCATTATTCGAGAAACATTTCAGTGTTGACAAGAATGTGGAACGAGAATGACGTTACGATTATTGGCCGCATCTGTTTGGGTAATTTTGAGTTAAGAAACGAGAAAGGCCTCCAAAAAAGAGGTATTGGGTTCGTCCTAGTCTTTTGGCAAAGCTGCAGAAACACAGTGGTAATGATCTAATGACTAATCTTAAACGTGATGACCCATCTGGAGCATTGAGGTGTGAGTGTACAAGATGTATGAATTAAAATAATAATAATTTATCAGTTAATTACGACGTGGCTAAAGTGAACGAATAACCAAATAAATAAAATATGACGTATTTATCGATAAAATTTGACCGGCTCGGACAAATTCGGACAGTGACTACTGCAGTGTTCTCATAGACTTTGTCGAATTTTCCCCGCGTCGGATGGAAAACAAAAATTTGTCGATAACAACGTCGCCGATACAATATTGTCGTTGGTGACGAATTTCAGGAACATTTCTGATTTTCGTTACCGACATTGTCGGCAACACTGCACGTTCGCCGTAAGTGTTTATTATTATTATTATTTTTTTTTTTTGGTCTGGCCGCGGTTTAAGAGTGTCAATACGATCTTAATCCGTGGTTATGGCGGATTCGCGACGCTGTCGTGCGAGACGCTCGTCAGATCAGATGACAATAACACTCAGATCTAATCTGCGGCCAGAGTATGGTGCGATAAGTCGTATCCGTTACGGCGGCAAATTTGAATTTCTATCTTCTAAAATGTTTGTGAAAAAAAGCAAAAAAAAAAATAATAATAATAATAACACACAAAACCGATACTATTTTTCCTACACAAAATATAGGTATTATCAGTGGCGGATTTAGCGTCAGGCAAAGTAGGCATTTGCCTAGGGCGGCAATTTTAGGCCAATATTTTATTGAGAATACTCTAGGTTTTTTAACCTAGTTTTAACTCTAGTTTATTAACATAACCGCCATTAATTATTGTTTAGTATCAGTCTTTATGATTTATTTTTTTAGTAGTTATGTTAAATAAGTATTTAAAAATATGTTTTCTCGTTGATAAGTTTAATGGGGCGGCCAAAAAAAAAAAAAAATTTGCCCAGAGGCGACAATTGTGTAAATCCGTCTCTGGGTGTTATATAAGAATATAATTTTAAATCGTATACGGTTTTCTCCGGAGGAAAAATACGGTAAATTCTACTTTGTGGTGCGTTAACGTTGTTTTTTTTCCAGTCGTCAGTCTGGCCGGTGGCAAGAGCTACGGGATACAAGTGTCGGCCATCACCACGGCGGACGGCCGACAATCGCCCGTCGGCGGCAGCCGTTCGTTTCAGACGCCGGCGAGTGCTGCTGCTGCTGCGGTGACGGCCGCTGCGTCTTCGTCGTCAACGACTTTCACGAAATATTACTACTTCGCGTTGTTCGTGTCACTCGTCGCGGGCTTCGTCAGGTTGTGCTGCAATAATTGTCGTAGCGCGGACAAGGGCAGGCGAATATAACATAGCGCGCATTCGTCAAATGCGGCATTCGGCGGTGGCCATTGGCAACGTGCTACGACGCCGAAACGCCCGCAAAACTGCGTGTTACTATATTATATTACAGTCATATCTAATATATAGTAATAATTTTCGTTTTAACCGAATAAAAACAATTCGTCGCACACATAATATAATAATGTTCGCATGTCGAAAATTTGTTCAAACGCGTTGTCGTTTACAGACGGCGGAGAAATCGCCGTTATTGTTACGTGGTATACACATTATGAAATTCGATTGAACGGGAATAAAATAAATAAATAAGTTATGGATACGTCCGTTGAATACAAAAACGTCGTTACGACGCAATTATATCATAGAGTAGTAAAAACGAAGTAACAAACAAATAAAAAGAAAATAATAAATAAAATAAAAATTATAAGTGAATACTCGTAATAATAAATAAATATATATTTAAATATACAAAAAAGCCAAGAGTATTAAATAAATAAATAATAATAATAATAAAAGGTTAATGTATAATTTATTTTATTATTACCGGTTTCGACAAAAAGTCGTCATCGGGTAATTTTAAAGAAAACACAACAACAGAAAAATAATATATATATATATAAAAAAAAAAATGAAATTACTTCGCAAAAATTACCTATAGAAATAAAATAGAGAATATAATGAACATTACAATAAAAAGACACGGAGTTATAAAAAATAATATAATAATAATAAAATATTAGTATATTGAACAGCAAAGAAATTATGTATATAATGAAAATATATACCTATATGGTATTAATATTTTCTAATATATTATTTTAAATAAAATGTTATTTTTATAATCTGTTTGTACATTGAAAATATTTTTAAATTTATTTTGTTTAATTTTTTTATAAATATATAATTCTTCCAAAACAGAATTGATATAAATATTATGTTGTACATTTAAAATTTCTATGTCATTATCTATATTAAAAGTAACAAAACGATTATTTTCTAATAGGTACGCGTTTTGAAAAATTTGAATTTGAATAAGGTTTTTTTTGAATAATTAAATATACATTTTAATATATATATATATGTATATTTTTTTTATTCGTAATTCTATCGTTTATATGTGAATTATTTCGATCAGACGAAAGAATATTCAAAAATTATATACACGTAATTAGGTATAGTATCACAACTTTTGATTTTATCATGCAGCAAAATATGTAGGAGAACAAATCGCTGATTTCCTCCTCTTACAGTACGTTTGTCCCGCACCGTCCTATTATACTGCTGTCTTATTTCTTAATTAAATTCGTAAATTGATGGCCTTTTTTTTCTCTATCAAACTCACTAAAATCGCAAGTCATCTTTCTTATATTAATTATTTGGCCTAAGTCAGTCTATAAATCTATAATACAATATATATATATACGTATATAATTTATAATATAAAAAATATATGCGAATGCTACTGTGAAACGAAAAAAAAAATAAAATAATACGCGTTTTCTAATATATGAAATATTACGTACATATGAGTCACGACTATATAAAATGATCAATATGATAGAAATGTTTTTGTCTTTGTGTTATGCAGTGAAATTTCCTACGCGTTCAACTCTTAGCGACACTGTGTCAAGCTGATTAACGCTGTTAAAACGCAATTTCGCTCTTTCGGTGTGCGTTTTGGCCTAGGCTGAAGACGCAATTCACAGACAAACGAAACGGCGCAACGTCCGAGAGAACGCGTAACGCTGTTAGGCGTAGGTACTCGAAAAGTGCTCTACTCGGTCTCGTGTAACTGGAAAAAAGTCCACCGCGCCACCACTGCACAGAATTGTGTAGCCACTGGCAACGCACCGCCGAATTACCGTCCTATACAAATTGTTGTGTATGTAACAATTATGTTCAATTTGCACAGAACATAATTCGATATTAGTATCGGAACGCGCATGTTTATTGCTAGACTCCTACTCCAGGTGGCTAATAGCTGCTCTGTCCATTGGCTGTCGGCAGCAGTCGACTAGTTTCCGCCAATCAGAATACCGATGGGACGTCGCACGCGCGAACACCAGCCAATTTTCGTCGACGGCCCGGTATACTGTTTTAAATCGCCGAATGGCCACACATTAGTGTAGTCGCTCGCCGTTGTAATTTTTTTGTGTTACAAAACAAACCAACAATCCGGGCTTTTTGTAAAATACATACGTACTTTTTATACGAGTAAGTATATATTATATTATTGTACCTAGTTGTGATGATAAAAAAAAAAAAAACAATTCTAATCTTTGGCATTTCAAACGAGCGGTTAAATCGCACTGAAAATAAATATATTAATTTATTTACGATATATACCCAGATAGATATTGGTATCTATATTTCTAAATACTTGGGCGATTGTATATACAGCGCGGGCCTAAAATCAAAATAACAATAATATTACGTGTTGATAATGAAATTCCGTAATACAACCGGGTCTGTATAATGTAACAGAAATAAAAATATTATGAAATGGATAAATTATGTCATATTTAATGCGCACAAATCGTTGTAATTTCTTGTGATTGGAAACGGGGACTAATATGTAATATTTATATAATAATATTATAGCTATTATGAGATGAATAATACCTATAATATGATGGCTGTATATACCTATATATATATATATAAACCGTTAATTTTATATGCGCGGAACTGCGAAGAATATTTTTTCTATATTAAAAATATATCACAAGTCTCAAAACTATACGTATACATACATGTCGTGTAATATGTGATTGTAATTTTCTAAAACTATTTATTATCCGGCATGTGAAAATAATTTCGTCAGTCATTCACAAAACATTAAACGCCAATAATAGAAGAAAAAATTGTTTTTTTTTTTTTTTATAAATAATATTAGAACGATTTACACGATTGATGTTTTTTTAGATTTTCGCAAAAATATATTATAATACTTGCGCATCTCGTCAATGACCATTGGATCATTTCGTACGACTGCAGCAGCAGTTGGATTTACCGAAGATAATATACATCTGTTTTTTGTGCGTACAAAAACACGCTACACCGCGAGTGATCATATAAATTGAACAACATTTTTTTAGAAAATGTCCGTATAATAATATTTGAAGAAGAAAAAAAAGCACTGGTTTTGAACAACACGGAGTTTTATTCGCAATAATTACATCGAATACCAAAAAAAAAAAAAAAAAAATCCGTTTTACAATATAATATAATAATATATAGTATAATGACCTATTTATTATTAAAGTTATTATGCGATACGTTTATAGGCAAACGCCGCCGAAAGTGTTATTTTTATAACTAATCTAAATAATATCATTAGTACGTATTGCTCTGTAGGTTTTGCTTTTAAATAGCTTAAACGCTTTATAATTAATAATAATAAAAACAATAATTCGTGAGTAAATTAAACGCTTATAATAATCCAAATAACGTTTATATAAATGTAGATATATAGTTTTCACGGAGAGAGAGAGAGAGAGAGATGATAATCTTCTTTTATTTTTCTTGCATGATCCGCGTGTGTAAATGATTTCGTTGGTGATGGGTAAAAATTTCGGTCGTTATTTATAATGATTTGAGAAATTATTTAGAATAAGTTGCTAGCCTAGAACAACAGAACGGAAATAATATTATTATAAACAGCAGTGGTGACCAACTACGACACGCGGGGCCAAATTATATTAATTGAAAGATATTAAATAAAAATTGTAAAAAAAAAATCAGTACGTTTATCTAAAAACGTAACGTATATTAATGAATATTTTTTTCTTTTTCTATTACTTATCGTTAAAAGAAATGCCATACTTTATATTTTATAATTATAAAAATATAATATTAAAATAATTACATTTTTAACTGTACATGTGTTATGATGTACAATGACAAATGTGATTTAGTAATATGTTTTATAGTATTAAACCAATTTAAATAATTTAAAACAAATTTATATTGGTTTTTTTTGGTGTAAAAATGATAAATTTCTGGGCCGTCAAGAAAAATGTTTTTTTTCCTTTTTACGGCTCTCGGTAAAATAAAAGTTGGTCACGTGCACTGTAATATCATTTTTTTTTTTATTATTCATTTCCTCACATTAAGTGTACAGACGCGCGAATACATTTCTAAAACGCTTATTACGCATATTTATTAATATATGTACGCGCGAAATGTTTTTTTTGGTAAAAAATGTTTTCCATAAATCGTATTCCGGCAAGAGGAATATAACTTATTACGTTTCTTCTTCTTGGCGTACCACAATATTGCTGCAATGTGTTTGTGTTAGTGTTTATTATATTGCCGTAGATTATTTTATTGTACCGCGGAACGATTAAACATTATTAAGAAAATATCTCCGGTTATATGTTCCCAATCCATAATTCGGATAAATAGTGACGTATTGGTAATCACCGTTCTGGAAAAAAAAAGACGGGCTTTGTGAATACCGCGGAATAATATAACAGAAGACAAAAAGAAAGTCATTGATTATTATTATTATTATTAGACAGAAAGTCATTTCTGTCGTATCCAGCGGTCGAGGAGAAGGGAAGACAAAATTATGAACGGTCCATATTGTAAAAAAAAAAAAAACGAAAAAAAAAGTATTTTTTTTAAACAAAAAGCTCTATTAAACTTGACGCTGAAATATATTTTTTATGATTGTGATTAAGTGACGTTTAGATCGACCGAATGTTAACATTTTAGAAAACGAAGTAATTGTTACAAACGAGACAAAAATACGATTCAAACTTCAAAGATATTTTTCTAAAAATCCCTCTCGCCACCCACTTTGACCACTGGACTCGTTTCCGAGATATTATAATAATAACTCACCTCGTCTGTATCGTTATTTTGCTTTTCATTCTTTTTTCCCGTAACTTTTTTTACATTCTTATCATTTTTCTTTGTCTTTTTTTTACTTCCATCGCGGTGTTCGTCACTGGACACTTTTTTACCGTAGTGGTTTTTACATTTATCGCACACGAATTCTTTCGATTCTTTCACATTCTCCTTCTCCGTGTTCCGTGTCTTTGGCAAACGTCGTCTCGTCCTGACGATCGTCTTCTTCCTTACCTTATCCTCCTTCGGAATTTCCTTTTTAATTTTTTTTACCCGTCTCACTCTCTTCCGACGGTTTTGTGTTTTCGACTCGTTTGGACCCTCGTAAATGTCATCGACGAGTTCGGCACTAGTGTTATCCGCCGACGGTCCGTCGCTGCCGTCGTCTTCTCCGCGCCCGTCCGACGTCGCGTCTTTTCGTTTTCTGTATTTCTTTTTTACCACCACGTCCACATCGCCAATCGATTCGCTTCCATTATTGTTTTTACCCTTCTTACCACGTACCGCGTTCGTCCGGCCGCCGTTGTTTCTCTTAACAGGTTTTCTACGTGCCGGCTTCGTGTTACGAGCAGGCGGTTTCGCGGTCCGCATTTCGTTTTCCTCGTCGCTAACAAATTCTTCGCTCGCACCGGCCTCGTACGACCGCACCGGTCGATCGGCGGCTGCGGCGACGCGGCGGCGACCTTTCTTCTTCGCCGCCGTCGCCACCGCCGCCGTTTCGTCGGCATCATCGGACGTCTCGCCGAGTCCCGAACGGAGTCTCTTCACCGCATTTTTCTCATTTTTCATCGATTCGCCGGCCGGACCGTTAGGATCGTTCGATCTCGTATCGGCCGCGGTCGTCGCCCCGTGTTCTTCAACGGTTTTCCGCTTCGGAACGCCGTCGTCGTCCGTACGTTTCAAATCGGTCAACACGCGCGCGCGCAATTCATCGGCCAAGAAGGCTCGCATCATTTCCATCCAATCGTTTCTCTCGGCGTTATTCTTATGATTATTATGATTATCATCAGCAGCTCCTGTTCCGTTACACGTATACGTTTTCAATTCGCCCAGCTTATTGTGCAGACTATCGATTTTGTCGGTCATTCTTTTCAAAATTTCGTCGTAATTCACGTCGTTTTTATTGGCTGAATTCTTACCGTCCGCAAAGTAATTGGCGTTGTGTACGCTTGCGTTGTTCGCGATTTTATCGTCGACGTGACGGCGGTAGCCGTCCGCAGCATTTGCGTTGTCTTCATTAACACCGTTTCTCGGTGATGGCGAAGGCGGCGGATTCGCGCCGTTAACGTTATAATCGTTGCCGTTGCCGAATGCTCCGTAATCGACTTTAGAAATATCGTTCCGTTTGGGCGGCGTCGATTCCCATAAATTCGAATCGTCGCACTTAACTTTGAATTTAGGCGTCATGTAACCGTAGGGATTGCCGTCTATCGTTGCGGCCATATCGGATTTCAACGACGGATCGACGTCGTAAGGAGAACCGATGTCAACGATGGGCGGTAGTGACGGTGGTGGTGACGATGGTGGTGGTGGTGGTGGTGGTGGTGGTGGTGGACTCAAGGGATTTCCGTTATTCTCGCCGTCTTCGTTTCCGTGCCGTTTATGTTTGCCGCCAGAGTTCTTAAGATAATCCGCGTTCGATACGCCGGGCGCGATGCCAGCAGCGTCGTTGATGGGATTATTAAAAACATTATGCACGACGATATTTCTAACCGGCCATTCGTCCGACGTAGGAAAAACGTCGTCAATCCCGGAATTATCGTGTACGTGTCGTTTCGGTTTTTTTCGTCTCCAATCGGCAGATTTCTTCCTCTTCAATCCATACTCGTGTCCACCGTCCGGTCTCTTACGGACACCATTCTTTTCGCGTTTACGCTTTGTCGGTACGAACGCTTCGGCACTCATCGGCGGTCCATCACCGTTCTCGAGTGAATGACCAAAGTTGTAACGGTTACGGTGGTCGTACCGTTCGTCGGACTCGCCATTGAACGGATTCGAATACGTAATATCGTCGGAGTCGGAATGGGCATTTTTGTTATTCGTGAATCGGGCCGTATCAGGGATCGGTCGGGAGGGAGACACTGTACTTTCTTTTCCCTTGGGGATTTTCTTTTTGGGTCTTATATCGTCACTCCAATCATAAGCGGATATAGAACCATTTTCCACGGTAGATATATCAGGGATGTCATTCTTACGACGCCCTGTCAAATCCATAGCATTTTTAGGCCTAATAAGTTTTGTATTTTTAAGTGGCCTCAAATCACCAGACAATTTTACAACGTTGTCCATTTCGTTATCCAGTCTCGGTAGTTTTTGTTTAGATTTCTTCATTGAATTTGTGGATTTTTTCCGATATCGTACGTTGCTTGGATATTCTTGGACCCCTTCCGTCAATTCTGGTTTGATCTTAATTGGTTCTGGTATTATACCTGACGTGGGAAATGCAGTAATGATATTTTCCTCTGGCTTATCTTCAGTGTATAACGGTTCTTCTGATTCACTGTACTCCTTTATGTTAGGGCTTATTACGTCATACAGATTTTCACGAATATTACCGCTTTCTAAGCTATCAGCTTTTGAATTTTGTTTTGCATTTACATCAAATTCCCCCTTCTTATTTGGTACTGCTGGTTTATTACTTGGCTCGTCTGTAAACTTTTGTGGGGCATCCACGTGTTTATAATCTATAGGATCATTCATTTTGGCTGTAAGTTGTGAAGTTGGCGTATGATCTGGTGAATTCGACGGCAAAAGTACCTTATTGATATCATCATTAGAAACGTCTTCTTGTGAATTATCACCAAAATGAGGGGTCGATAATTTTTTTCTATCGTCGATATGATCATCATTGATTTTCCCATCATTACTTAGTGTATTTGCTGTTGAAGGTTTTGAATGTATACTTGTGGTTGGTTTAATTAGAGTCGTTTGTGGTATTTCAACTGGCAAAAAAGGTGATGCACCGATAATATTTTCCTCTGGCTTGTTTTCAGTGTATACCGATTCATCGGATTTACGGTACTCTTTTGCGCTAGGGCTAGGTACGTCATACAGATTTTCACGAATTTTACCGCTTTCTAAGCTATCAGCTTTTGAATTTTGTTTTGCATTTACATCAAATTCCCCCTTCTTATTTGGTACTGCTGGTTTATTACTTGGTTCGTCTGTAAACTTTTGTGGGGCATCCACGTGTTTATGATCTATAGGATCATTCATTTTGGCTGTAAGTTGTGAAGTTGGCGTATGTTCTGGAGAATTCGACGGCAAAAGTACCTTATTGATATCATTAGAAACGTCTTCTTGTGAATTAACACCAAAATGAGAGGTCGATAATTTTTTTTTATCGTCGATATGATCATCATTGATTTTTCCATCATTATTTAGTATATTTGCGGTTGGAGGTTTTGAATGTATACTTGTGGTTGGTTTAATTAGATTCGTTTCTGGTATTTCAACTGGCGAAAAAGGTGATGCACCGATAATATTTTCCTCTGGCTTGTTTTCAGTGTATACCGGTTCATCGGATTCACGGTACTCTTTTGCGCTAGAGCTAGGTACGTCATTCATATTTTCACGAATTTTACCGCTTTTTAAGCTATCAGCTTTTGAATTTTGTTTTGCATTTACATTAAATTCCCTCTTCTTATTTGGTACTGCTGGTTTATTACTTGGTTCGTCTGTAAACTTTTGTGGGGCATCCACGTGCTTATTATCTATAGGATCATTCATTTTGGCTGTAAGTTGTGAAGTTGGCGTATGTTCTGGTGAATTCGACGGCAAAAGTACCTTATTGATATCATCATTAGAAACGTCTTCTTGTGAATTAACACCAAAATGAGAGGTCGACAATTTTTTTTTATCGTCGATATGATCATCGTTGATTTTTCCATCATTATTTAGTGTATTTGCGGTTGGAGGTTTTGAATGTATACTTGTGGTTGGTTTAATTTGATTCGTTTCTGGTATTTCAACTGGCGAAAAAGGTGATGCACCGATAATATTTTCATCTGGCTTGTTTTCAGTGTATACCGGTTCATCGGATTCACGGTACTCTTTTGCGCTAGGGCTAGGTACGTCATACAGATTTTCACGAATTTTACTGCTTTCTAAGCTATCAGCATTTGAATTTTGTTTGGCATTTATATTAAATTCCCCCTTCTTATTTGGTGCTGCTGGTTTATTACTTGGTTCGTCTGTAAACTTTTGTGGGTCATCCACGTGTTTATAATCTATAGGATCATTCATTTTGGCTGTAAGTTGTAAAGTTGGCGTATGTTCTGGTGAATTCGACGGCAAAAGTACCTTATTGATATCATCATTAGAAACGTATTCTTGTGAATTATCACTAAAATGAGGGGTCGATAATATTTTTTTATCGTCGATATGATCATCATTGATTTTCCCATCATTACTTAGTGTATTTGCTGTTGAAGGTTTTGAATGTATACTTGTGGTTGGTTTAATTAGAGTCGTTTGTGGTATTTCAACTGGCAAAAAAGGTGATGCACCGATAATATTTTCCTCTGGCTTGTTTTCAGTGTATACCGGTTCATCGGATTCACGGTACTCTTTTGCGCTAGAGCTAGGTACGTCATTCATATTTTCACGAATTTTACCGCTTTTTAAGCTATCAGCTTTTGAATTTTGTTTTGCATTTACATTAAATTCCCTCTTCTTATTTGGTACTGCTGGTTTATTACTTGGTTCGTCTGTAAACTTTTGTGGGGCATCCACGTGCTTATTATCTATAGGATCATTCATTTTGGCTGTAAGTTGTGAAGTTGGCGTATGTTCTGGTGAATTCGACGGCAAAAGTACCTTATTGATATCATCATTAGAAACGCCTTCTTGTGAATTATCACCAAAATGAGGGGTCGATAATTTTTTTTTATCGTCGATATGATCATCATTGATTTTTCCATCATTATTTAGTATATTTGCGGTTGGAGGTTTTGAATGTATACTTGTGGTTGGTTTAATTTGATTCGTTTCTGGTATTTCAACTGGCGAAAAAGGTGATGCACGGATAATATTTTCATCTGGCTTGTTTTCAGTGTATACCGGTTCATCGGATTCACGGTACTCTTTTGCGCTAGGGCTAGGTACGTCATACAGATTTTCACGAATTTTACTGCTTTCTAAGCTATCAGCATTTGAATTTTGTTTTGCATTTACATTAAATTCCCCCTTCTTATTTGGTACTGCTGGTTTATTACTTGGTTCGTCTGTAAACTTTTGTGGGTCATCCACGTGTTTATAATCTATAGGATCATTCATTTTGGCTGTAAATTGTAAAGTTGGCGTATGTTCTGGTGAATTCGACGGCAAAAGTACCTTATTGATATCATTAGAAACGTCTTCTTGTGAATTAACACCAAAATGAGAGGTCGATAATTTTTTTTTATCGTCGATATGATCATCATTGATTTTTCCATCATTATTTAGTATATTTGCGGTTGGAGGTTTTGAATGTATACTTGTGGTTGGTTTAATTAGATTCGTTTCTGGTATTTCAACTGGCGAAAAAGGTGATGCACCGATAATATTTTCCTCTGGCTTGTTTTCAGTGTATACTGGTTCATCGGATTCACGGTACTCTTTTGCGCTAGAGCTAGGTACGTCATTCATATTTTCATGAATTTTACCGCTTTTTAAGCTATCAGCTTTTGAATTTTGTTTTGCATTTACATTAAATTCCCTCTTCTTATTTGGTACTGCTGGTTTATTACTTGGTTCGTCTGTAAACTTTTGTGGGGCATCCACGTGCTTATTATCTATAGGATCATTCATTTTGGCTGTAAGTTGTGAAGTTGGCGTATGTTCTGGTGAATTCGACGGCAAAAGTACCTTATTGATATCATCATTAGAAACGTCTTCTTGTGAATTATCACTAAAATGAGGGGTCGATAATATTTTTTTATCGTCGATATGATCATCATTGATTTTCCCATCATTACTTAGTGTATTTGCTGTTGAAGGTTTTGAATGTATACTTGTGGTTGGTTTAATTAGAGTCGTTTGTGGTATTTCAACTTGGGAAAAAGGTGATGCACCGATAATATTTTCCTCTGGCTTGTTTTCAGTGTATACCGATTCATCGGATTTACGGTACTCTTTTGCGCTAGGGCTAGGTACGTCATACAGATTTTCACGAATTTTACCGCTTTGTAAGCTATCAGCTTCTGAATTTTGTTTTGCATTTACATCAAATTCCCCCTTCTTATTTGGTACTGCTGGATTATTACTTGGTTCGTCTGTAAACTTTTGTGGGGCATCCACGTGTTTATAATCTATAGGATCATTCATTTTGGCTGTAAGTTGTGAAGTTGGCGTATGTTCTGGTGAATTCGACGGCAAAAGTACCTTATTGATATCATCATTAGAAACGTCTTCTTGTGAATTAACACCAAAATGAGAGGTCGACAATTTTTTTTTATCGTCGATATGATCATCGTTGATTTTTCCATCATTATTTAGTATATTTGCGGTTGGAGGTTTTGAATGTATACTTGTGGTTGGTTTAATTAGATTCGTTTCTGGTATTTCAACTGGCGAAAAAGGTGATGCACCGATAATATTTTCCTCTGGCTTGTTTTCAGTGTATACCGGTTCATCGGATTCACGGTACTCTTTTGCGCTAGAGCTAGGTACGTCATTCATATTTTCACGAATTTTACCGCTTTTTAAGCTATCAGCTTTTGAATTTTGTTTTGCATTTACATTAAATTCCCTCTTCTTATTTGGTACTGCTGGTTTATTACTTGGTTCGTCTGTAAACTTTTGTGGGGCATCCACGTGCTTATTATCTATAGGATCATTCATTTTGGCTGTAAATTGTAAAGTTGGCGTATGTTCTGGTGAATTCGACGGCAAAAGTACCTTATTGATATCATTAGAAACGTCTTCTTGTGAATTAACACCAAAATGAGAGGTCGATAATTTTTTTTTATCGTCGATATGATCATCATTGATTTTTCCATCATTATTTAGTATATTTGCGGTTGGAGGTTTTGAATGTATACTTGTGGTTGGTTTAATTAGATTCGTTTCTGGTATTTCAACTGGCGAAAAAGGTGATGCACCGATAATATTTTCCTCTGGCTTGTTTTCAGTGTATACTGGTTCATCGGATTCACGGTACTCTTTTGCGCTAGAGCTAGGTACGTCATTCATATTTTCACGAATTTTACCGCTTTTTAAGCTATCAGCTTTTGAATTTTGTTTTGCATTTACATTAAATTCCCTCTTCTTATTTGGTACTGCTGGTTTATTACTTGGTTCGTCTGTAAACGTTTGTGGGGCATCCACGTGCTTATTATCTATAGGATCATTCATTTTGGCTGTAAGTTGTGAAGTTGGCGTATGTTCTGGTGAATTCGACGGCAAAAGTACCTTATTGATATCATCATTAGAAACGTCTTCTTGTGAATTATCACTAAAATGAGGGGTCGATAATATTTTTTTATCGTCGATATGATCATCATTGATTTTCCCATCATTACTTAGTGTATTTGCTGTTGAAGGTTTTGAATGTATACTTGTGGTTGGTTTAATTAGAGTCGTTTGTGGTATTTCAACTGGCAAAAAAGGTGATGCACCGATAATATTTTCCTCTGGCTTGTTTTCAGTGTATACCGATTCATCGGATTTACGGTACTCTTTTGCGCTAGGGCTAGGTACGTCATACAGATTTTCACGAATTTTACCGCTTTCTAAGCTATCAGCTTTTGAATTTTGTTTTGCATTTACATCAAATTCCCCCTTCTTATTTGGTACTGCTGGATTATTACTTGGTTCGTCTGTAAACTTTTGTGGGGCATCCACGTGTTTATAATCTATAGGATCATTCATTTTGGCTGTAAGTTGTGAAGTTGGCGTATGTTCTGGTGAATTCGACGGCAAAAGTACCTTATTGATATCATCATTAGAAACGTCTTCTTGTGAATTAACACCAAAATGAGAGGTCGACAATTTTTTTTTATCGTCGATATGATCATCGTTGATTTTTCCATCATTATTTAGTATATTTGCGGTTGGAGGTTTTGAATGTATACTTGTGGTTGGTTTAATTTGATTCGTTTCTGGTATTTCAACTGGCGAAAAAGGTGATGCACCGATAATATTTTCCTCTGGCTTGTTTTCAGTGTATACCGGTTCATCGGATTCACGGTACTCTTTTGCGCTAGGGCTAGGTACGTCATACAGATTTTCACGAATTTTACTGCTTTCTAAGCTATCAGCATTTGAATTTTGTTTTGCATTTACATTAAATTCCCCCTTCTTATTTGGTACTGCTGGTTTATTACTTGGTTCGTCTGTAAACTTTTGTGGGGCATCCACGTGTTTATAATCTATAGGATCATTCATTTTGGGCGAATGTTGTAAAGTTGGCATATGTTCTGGTGAATTCGACGGCAAAAGTACCTTATTGATATCATCATTAGAAACGTCTTCTTGTGAATTAACACCAAAATGAGAGGTCGACAATTTTTTTTTATCGTCGATATGATCATCGTTGATTTTTCCATCATTATTTAGTGTATTTGCGGTTGGAGGTTTTGAATGTATACTTGTGGTTGGTTTAATTTGATTCGTTTCTGGTATTTCAACTGGCGAAAAAGGTGATGCACCGATAATATTTTCATCTGGCTTGTCATCAGTGTATACCGGTTCATTTGACTCACTTAATTCACTCAAGTTATTCATTTTCTCGCGATGCATATTGTCTCGTCCGCCATCTAATTCGAAATTGTCAGGTTCTACCTTTTGATACTTATTCACTCTATATTCCAACATTTTATTTGGAAATGCTTCTTGAGAAAATGGTGTCTTAGTATTTTCATGATATTCAGACGTGAATCCACTATCTGTAAATCCATTGATTTTAGATATCTCCTTTGAAGTTGTATTAGGTTCTTTTGATTCCTCCGACGACCATAACAAATCAGAAAAGTCAATTTCATATATTTCTTGTGAATTTTCATTAAAACCAGAGGTCTGAATATTTTCTTTAACATCGATGTGATCATCATTGTGGTTTTTGTTATTATTTTTTGGATATGGAATTGGATGTCTTGAATGTTTCCTTATGACTGGTTTATTCACAGTTGTTTTTGGTATTTTATCTGGCGAAGAATGTGATGCACGGATAATATTTCCCTCTGGCTTTTCATCAGTGTCTACCGGTTCCTTTGACTCACTTAATTCACTCAAGTCATACATTTTCTCGCGATGCATATTGTCTCGTCCGCCATCTAATTCGACATTTTCAGGTTCTACTTTTTGATTTTTATTCACTCTATATTCCAACATTTTATTTGGGAGTGCTTCTTGAGAAAATAGTGTGTTGATATTTTCATGAGATCTAGCTGTGCTTCCACTATCCTTAAATCCTTTTATTTTAGATATATCCTTTGAAGTTGGCTTACGTTCTTTTGATTCCTTCTTCGACTGTATCAATTTAGGAAGACTTATATCATATATTTCTTGTGAATTATCGCTGATATCAGAGATAGACCAATATTTTTTATCATCAAAATGATCATCATTGATTTTTCCATCATTACTTAGTGTATTGGCTGTTGAAGGTTTTGAATGTATACTTGTGGTTGGTTTAATTAGAGTCGTTTGTGGTATTTCAACTGGCAAAAAAGGTGATGCACCGATAATATTTTCCTCTGGCTTGTTTTCAGTGTATACCGGTTCATCGGATTCACGGTACTCTTTTGCGCTAGGGCTAGGTACGTCATACAGATTTTCACGAATTTTACCGCTTTCTAAGCTATCAGCTTTTGAATTTTGTTTTGCATTTACATTAAATTCCCCCTTCTTATTTGGTACTGCTGGTTTATTACTTGGTTCGTCTGTAAACTTTTGTGGGGCATCCACGTGTTTATAATCTATAGGATCATTCATTTTGGCTGTAAGTTGTAAAGTTGGCGTATGTTCTGGTGAATTCGACGGCAAAAGTACTTTATTGATATCATCATTAGAAACGTCTTCTTGTGAATTATCACTGATATCAGAGATCGACCAATTTTTTTTATCATCGATATGATCATCATTGTTTTTTCCATCATTACTTAGTGTATTTGTTGTTGGAGGTATTGAATTTATTCTTGTGGTTGGTTTGATTAGAGTCGTTTCTGGTATTTCAACTGGCGAAAAAGGTGATGCACGGATAATATTTCCCTCTGGCTTATCATCAGTGTCTACCGGTTCCTTTGACTTACTTAATTCACTCAAGTCATACATTTTCTCGCGATGCATATTGTCTCGTCCGCCATCTAATTCGACATTTTCAGGTTCTACTTTTTGATTTTTATTCACTCTATATTCCAACATATTATTTGGGAATGCTTCTTGAGAAAGTAGTGTGTTGATATTTTCATGAGATCTAGCTGTGCTTCCACTATCCTTAAATCCTTTTATTTTAGATATATCCTTTGAAGTTGGCTTATGTTCTTTTGATTCCTTCTTCGACTGTATCAATTTAGGAAGGCTTATATCATATATTTCTGGTGAGGTATCACTGATATCTGAGATCGACCAATTTATTTTATCATCAAAATGATCATCATTGATTTTTCCATCATTACTTAGTTTATTTGCTGTTGAAGGTTTTGAATGTATACTTGTGGTTGGTTTAATTAGAGTCGTTTGTGGTATTTCAACTGGCAAAAAAGGTGATGCACCGATAATATTTTCCTC
Organism: Chaetogeoica ovagalla; assembly: GCA_032441825.1. Lineage (NCBI taxonomy): Eukaryota > Metazoa > Arthropoda > Insecta > Hemiptera > Aphididae > Chaetogeoica > Chaetogeoica ovagalla. Next base: position 10,428,310 of record CM063735.1, on the reverse strand, counting down.
TGGCTTGTTTTCAGTGTATACCGGTTCATCGGATTCACGGTACTCTTTTGCGCTAGGGCTAGGTACGTCATACAGATTTTCACGAATTTTACCGCTTTCTAAGCTATCAGCTTTTGAATTTTGTTTTGCATTTACATTAAATTCCCCCTTCTTATTTGGTACTGCTGGTTTATTACTTGGTTCGTCTGTAAACTTTTGTGGGTCATCCACGTGTTTATAATCTATAGGATCATTCATTTTGGCTGTAAGTTGTAAAGTTGGCGTATGTTCTGGTGAATTCGACGGCAAAAGTACCTTATTGATATCATCATTAGAAACGCCTTCTTGTGAATTATCACCAAAATGAGAGGTCGATAATTTTTTTTTATCGTCGATATGATTATCATTGATTTTTCCATCATTATTTAGTATATTTGCGGTTGGAGGTTTTGAATGTATACTTGTGGTTGGTTTAATTAGATTCGTTTCTGGTATTTCAACTGGCGAAAAAGGTGATGCACGGATAATATTTCCCTCTGGCTTATCATCAGTGTCTACCGGTTCCTTTGACTTACTTAATTCATTCAAGTCATACATTTTCTCGCGATGCATATTGTCTCGTCCGCCATCTAATTCGACATTTTCAGGTTCTACTTTTTGATTTTTATTCACTCTATATTCCAACATATTATTTGGGAATGCTTCTTGAGAAAATAGTGTGTTTGTATTTTCATGAGATCTAGCTGTGCTTCCACTATCCTTAAATCCTTTTATTTTAGATATGTCACTTGAAGTTGGCTTACGTTCTTTTGATTCCTCCTTCAACTGTATTAATTTAGGAGGATTTATATCATATATTTCTGGTGAGGTATCACTGATATCTGAGATCGACCAATTTTTTTTATCATCGATATGATCATCATTGTTTTTTCCATCATTACTTAGTGTATATGCTGTTGGAGGTTTTGAATGTATACTTGTGGTTGGTTTAATTTGAGTCGTTTCTGGTATTTTAATTGGCGAAGAAGGTGTTGCACCGATAAAATTTTCCTCTGGCTTGTCTTCAGTGTATGCTGGTTGCTCTGACTCAATAAATTCATTCGAGTTAGGCGATTTCTCTTGATACATATTTTTTTGTCCGCCATCTAATTCGAAATTTTCATGTTTTAGTTTTTGATTTTTATTCACTCCATATTCTGCCATTTTATTTGGGAATTCTATTTGAGTAAATTGTTCGTTTGTTTTTTCATGAGATCTAGCTGTGCTTTCACTATCTTTAGATCCTTTCATTTTAGGAATCTGTATGGAAGTTTGCTCACGTTCTTCCGATTCGTTGAATGCGTGTAGCGAATTATTAATATTTTTAAAATATTTTTCGTTTGATATGTCGAATGGACTAATGTATGAACTACTTCCGTAAGTGAAATCACCATGTTTATTTTTTCTTATGTTATTTAGTAGATTTTTATCTTCGGGTTGGGTATTTTTGCTCATGATTGGTCGGGTTTTAATGGGTTCTAGTGTTCTGGTTCTGGTAGTGTTTTCTATATAATCTCTTTTTCGTCTTATTTGATCATGATCACCTAACTGAAACATATTTTGAATAATTTGGATTGTTTCACTTTAAATTATTACTTTATTATATTAGAAAACAATTGTGTCAAATATTCGGAACTATTTAAGTGTTTTTTATAAATACTTGTATTTACTTTTGGTTTTCCCTTAACTTTCTACTGGCTATATACATTAGTTTCTTTATAATCATCGTTATAATTTTATAAATTAATCATCGATTCCAATAGAATATTATTGTTTTATTGATTAATTTATTTTCGCAATATTTTTCTATTGTTTTTTCAGTGTTTTATTTAATATTAAGTGCACACACCAATGGTTGATAAATGATAATGAACCAATATATACTCAACCTACGTATTTAATGTTCGTTAATACCAATATAAATTGCTTTATATCGGACTCTGTTACCTTGCCTCTATTTTTATTAAAATATTGCCGTTTCATAAAATAGTAATGATTTTTTTTTTTTACTTACTGTAACATAATTCAATGGAACGATTTTATATCCTGAGTTGTTTTTTGCCTAAATTATGAATTAAACATATCACAAATAAATACGTTACAAAGTTACAATTTTTTTTATGTTAATATAGTATCATAAACCATGTTGTAGAAGAACTCGTGTATGTTTCTCCATTCGAATTCTGTTCTCTTGCCTCTATTTTTATTAAAATATTGCCGTTTCATAAAATAGTAATGATTTTTTTTTTTTTTACTTACTGTAACATATTTCAATGGAACCATTTTATATCCTGAGTTGTTTTTTCCCTAAATTATCAATTAAACATATAACGAATAAATACGTTACAAAGTTACAATTTTTTTATGTTAATATAGTATCATAAGGCAAGTTGTAGAAGAACTCATGTAAGTATCTTCATTAGATCTGTTCTCTTGCCCCTGTTTTCATTAAAATATTGGCCTTTTTCATCAAATAATGACACTTTTTTTTGTTTTTTACTTACTATTACAGAAGCCAATGGAACCGATTTCAAAGTCTTCGAGTGACTTTTTCCACGCGTTCCTGTTTTGTTTGGTTTAATTTTTTGAGTTTTCTTATTCTGAATTACCAATTAAACATATAACACAAATAAATACGTTATAAGATAACAATTTTTTTTTTAGTTATAAAATATAACAAAGCAAGTTGTTATAGAATACATGCGTCATACTGGTGTATTATAACGAAAACAACAAAATTAAATAAATAAAAGATATGTGAATGGAATTGAGTTAAAAAATAAAAACTATAAACTTATACTCATAAATAATAAACGTATTGTCATATTATGATTAGTTGTAATTGATAACTATATAGTGAAGGTCGATTATTGTAATAAGAAGTAATAATAATAATCTATTCGCGATGGTACCTGATTGTTGTTATTTATTTGAAAATAATTATTTTATTAAATTATGAAACGTAATTTTTATTTTTATATTATAAATATAATTATATAATTTTAATTTAAACGAGTATAACGTATATATTTAAAATAACCGTACACAAATCAGTCTGTGAATACTGTAAACAGATTTTCGTAATCGTTCTAGATACTTTTTTTTTAAAAATTATTTTATGCTGATATTTTAATAAGCATTATGTAGCATCTATACTTAATACGAATAATTATCTTAAATTTTTTTCATTTTGTTATCTTACCTGGATTTTTTTTCCATGATTTGCATCCTGTATTACATATTTTAAAACATAAATTACTATGAAAAATAACACACTAAAGTCTAAAATATATAATAGAATATTATAACGATTATACTTTACATCTATCCATTCATCTTCGATTAATGTGTCCATAATTTCAGCAAGTATCTGAAAAAACAATATATATATATATGTTTTTATTGAAATTTATTTTAGATATTCTTAGCGAAGCGGGAAAGCTGTATCGGATTTCCAATGACGTTAATTTTTTCCGTGTACAATTTGTCGATCGGAACGCATTAAGTATTTATATGAAATTGTATCGTTTTAGTGTCGGAAGGGCCGTAGCGAGCATGGGGCAGGCGGGGCGGTGCCCCGGGGCCCCCGACGAGAAGGGGCCCCTTCTCGTCGACCACTTTTTTGGTCCTGAAAGAAACAGGGCCCCAAATTTACTTGTTGCCCCAGGGCCCCCAAGTCTCTAGCTACGGCCCTGAGTGTCGGTATACTTCGTTTGAAACGAACTTTTTCGATGTTCTCAATAGTTTTTAAGTGCGACACAAACGAAAAAAATTAATTACCATAACAATATCAATCGTAGAGTGTTGAAATTTACACCGAATATGTGCGTGAAAAAATTTTCAAAAAATATGCATTCGAATTGTTGGACAATTTAAATCACATAAAAATGGTGATTTAAATTTATGGTTTAAAGGATTGAAAATTTTATACAATCATACGTTATACTTCAACGCTATGTAAGAAAAAAAAAAGAAAATTCCTTCTCGAATCTCAATTGTTTTTTTATTTTTTTTTTTATTTCCAGTTTTTCGACAATGTGCGTAGTAACAATAATAACACGTGTCGCTCTGCAGAACGCGGTTTTATCGTCCAAACCTGCATTATCCAGTTTTCTTTTTTTAAATTTATTTTCAAAATATTATAGGCACGCCTGTCGCATCATTCCCTGTTTTTAAATAGCGTTTCGTTTGTTTTTTTCTTTCTTCTTTCTTCGTCTCGTAAACGTATTTTATTAATTTGTATACTCGGTTGGCCTTTACTATCTTTATTGAAAGTTTTAAAAAGACTCGACGACGGTCGCGTAAAAAAAAGAAAAACAAAACAAGAAAGAAAATTTTTAAATATACACCATTTAGGCGTATATAGAATACTCACCACGTCCTTGTTGCCAGGAGCGTTATCGTCTCCATTTGCCAACGGAGCCGCGAACGATACCTGTGATAAATGCAACACACATCACACACGAGAAGTTCTCGAATAATATAATAAATTCATAATTCGTATGAAAAACGTGCGGTTTTTTTTAATGTATATATTATACGTATTTAAATAACTAATAGGCCCGGATTTACGACGAACATTGGCGCGATTTTTCTCTTTTTCATTATTTTCGAAAAAAGAGCAACGCCAGATATTAAAACTACAAGTTATAATTACGATTACAGTAAAAAATAGACGTAAAATTCACTGTGCGTTTTATTTTTTCATTGCTCGCACGCCTTGTTATACGTATATTATGTATAAATGGCTTTTAAATCCATATTATTATACAATAATATTTCGGTTAAATATTGATTTTTCTAAAAAATACAATGCGCATTTTATCATTATACAAAGATATTGTTTGTATTCATTATATCCATATAGAGTGCACCTCATATACTCACAAGTCGCGTAATTGAAAAAAAAAAAATATATATATATATTGTTGGGAAATATTTTATTGGAACGTATATATATATATAATATACTCTCGGAATATATTTTCGTGGACCCACATTTATTTGGAAACCCATATGTCATCGGCGCAACTTGTGTTAATGAAATTATTATTCTGTTAGAAAAAAAAATTTGGAAAATAAAATTTCGGAATACATTTTTTCCGAAATCGTATTGTGTCGTATTAATACGAAAAAACACATTGTCGGTAAAACGGCGACAAATTTTCGTGAACTGTATCCGTCGAAAACTTATAATAAATATATATTATATCCTAGTAACACGGTGTTCCAATCGTCAATAGGGCGGGAGTGGGAGTTATAGCGAAAGCAAAAAAAAAATACCGAAATGTGCGTTACACATTTTGATGATGGTACCTTTATTCTTGCGACAAAAATATACGTTATCGACAAAACACACGTATAATATTTTCAAAATATCGCAGGAAACGGGGGAAAAGCAATTCGAGAAGAAGAAAAAACTTTCAAACCGTTATGTGAAGAAAATGTAAAGGCTGCGAAACCGGGGAAGGAGAAGGTTAATTTTCTCCTTGTATCGGACGGAGGAACAAAATTTCATTCCCAGCATGCGACACGTCTGTTTTTATAATGTTAATATACGCTTCCACGTCGTCTATAGTCCGCTGTGTCCTAGTCTCTAAATTGAACTTCCTATACTAGTTGGATACCGCCGGATTTTTTCGGTGATTACTACGCATGCGCTATTACAAATACGAGATAGGATAATCACTTTTTTTGTGTTGGTAAAAATTTATATACGACATTGAATTTTTACAAATTCGAATGGTTTCTGCGGTTTTTTTTCTGGACTAACATACTCGTCAAAAATATAATCCGTATATGTTCGCACCTTGAAAAAAATCGAAAAGAAAATATTTTTTTGGTGCAAAGTTGTACCGCCTGCCGTGTATACAAATGAATAGACAAATGATTATAAAAACATCGATAAAAACCTATATAAAAAACACAATGTTATAATACACGATCGCAATATGTGGCTGGTGTTCACACGGTGGCGTATAGCTACTGCATATTGTTATAATGCGTATATTATGTATATCTATTTGTAAATTTACCCGCCATATATTATTAAAGTATATAATATATACCCGCCATACACATATTAAAGTATACCCCACACGCTGTAGCGGTAGCGATTACCGTGTCGGGGGAACCGTAACGATAATTGTCTGCACACACTGCAGCTGGACGTGAATGGGAAATAATACGTTTAGAACGTATACAAAATACGTAAAATACCATCATTTACACAAACATACATTTATAATTAATATACTATTTTGTAATCGTGTGTTTATACGTTATGACGTATGCCTTTAAAATTACAAATTTTACATTATTTAATTATGTATAATTACCTAAAAGCAGCATTTAAGTAGACAGCACTAATATGCTATTAATTTATTAGTATTCCAATCACTAAGTTATTGTCATTGGGTTTTGTAAATAAAATTAAATTACCATTTTTTCTTCATCCATTTCTTGACTTACGACGTTGTCCCCCCAAACATATTCCTTTTGCTTTATATTTTTATAGTCTGGCGAAGTCACATCATCGTACAAAACAGGATGGTTCTGCACAATCAATATTAATTTTTCTATTTCTCTTTTCGAAAGACACATGAGTACACACTAGAGTGGCCAGATTATGAATATAAAAATACGGGACAAATATACAAAGGGTGAAATTCTTTTATCGTAAATAAAATCGGAACAGTTCGCTTGTCGGATGTCGGTAGGGGTGGAAACACTTTGCTTATTGGAAAGGATACTCTTGGTCAGTGGTGTAGATATAGCTGAAGGGTTTAAGGGATTTTCGAGAAACTTCAAGAAACTACTGGGAAAATGTAAAAATTATCTTTCTAAAGTACTTACCAGATACAATTTGTTACCGGAAACCGAGTATGACTGTAAAGATCGGAGAACTCTTTTTGGTAGCAAATTTGTCAACAGAGAAGAACAAAATTGTTTCAACATAATAAGGAAAAGGGACGTATTACTGAAATACGGGGCAATTTAGCGTCCCTAGAGCATTTATCGGGACAACGGGACAGACTTTTGAAATGCGGTACGTTCCCGTATAATACGGGACGTCTGGCCACGCACGGTAAATAAATTTTAACAATTGAACACAATCGCTAAATGCACACAACTGAAGTTTATAATAACATGAATCATTAGTGTTTGATAATAATTTCGATTGAAATTATCATATTTTAGAAATACAGATTACATTTTGTTCGATAATGTATAAAATCTGTAAAAGAAATTGTAGCGAATATTATGTATAGCGCAACAGTGATTACCGTCGGCGGTAGCGGGAAAAATAGGGTGCGCGACGGTTTTTGGAAGAAAAAAGCCCACCAGTTGCAGTGTGTGGACTTTAGGCGATGTTACGTTACAAGTAACAATGACCGAGTTCACCGCTCCCGCTTCATTTCCCGTCCCGCGACAGTGTGTCCTTTAATGTTATTAACTATGTCGCCGAACATTAGGGATGGATTTTCAACTCAGTGACACGAATCAGTTCACTTAAATGAGTTGACTCACTGAGTCATCTCATTGAGTCAACCGCAACTCCCAATTCATCAAAATTAAACGAATCTTTTTTGATAACGCGTAATGAAGGCGCGTTTAGACAGTGCGAGTCAGACTCGCAGAGACGGTTGTCGAAAGAAAATCACGCTCGCGACGAACCGTCGATGTCAACGCGTGCGTCTGAAAGGAATTCGCGTCGTCTAAACGTCATTAACGTGTTATGGACGTATGGGCTCTCACAATGAATCAATTTCATGGGACTTCCTCATGAGAATATTGCGCGAATCGGACTCGCGCCGTCTAAATTTGATATTCATAACAACGAATTTATACACAAAAAACGTAATCAAATTCACGTAACACTTATCGGTATTTCACTGAATCGTCATGAGTTGTGATGAACAATTGATAAAATAATTAAATGGCATAAGAAACGAACAAATAATAAACCTCGGTTTAGAGTCATTATTTAATAAAGAATCATATAATTCAACAATTGTTCAACTCATTCAGTACACCTAAAAGAGTCAACTCACTCACTCACTAGCCATCCCTACTGAACATTCTTAGACTGAATAAAGTATAGTCCAGTTGAAAATGAACTCTGTAGGCATCTCAAATTCGAACATTTTACACAGGGATCTTATGTAGGAATGCTAAAATTTTTAACTGAAGATTACTACTAATGATTATCAAAATTTTGTACACTGATTACCACCAGTGGCGGATTTAACACCCAGGCAATCTAGATATGTCTGACCGGGCCCCGGCTCCTATGTGAGGCCCCCTGAGCGAAAATCCTAGGGTTGACACTAGATTTAATAAATAAATAAGTATAAAAATAGTTGTGCTACAACACCCTATATTATTATTATAAGTTATTATATAATACAGAAAATCACAGAAAATCACAAAGCAGTGAGCTAAGAATACCAAAACTGGTAATTCTCATCGCCATCACGACTATCGACCCATGTAGATTTTATTATATCTTTACATAAAGCTTAATAGCTGCCATTTATATTTTTTCATCGAGCGATTACCGATCATTATAGGAGTCTGGAGAACACGGCTTATTGAAAACTATAACACGTATATATTATTAATTAAATTAGTACTTATTATAATAATAATTATTATATTATTTATATTAGTTGTATAAATATAATGTATACCATATTAATTACGTACTAATAGAAATTATCATATTATTATATATTATATAATATTATGAAACTTTAACCATAGACAGAGAAACATGTGGCGGCGCCGTCAATTAGTGCGATTAAAATTTTTACCGGGTTAACAATTGAAAATTTAATAAGGGTTTTAAATGACAGCTAATACGTTGTATTACGTGAAAACAATTATTTTTGTTAAAATTCAGACTTTTAAGGTGTATGAAAAGAAATCCTGACTTACGATTTTTGAAATTCGTTTAAAATTTTCAAGTCTTGATATCCAAAAATAAAAATTGTATTAGATAAAAACTCCCGAAAAATTACAATACTTTCAAAATTCTACACTTAGCCCATAAATGGTTAAAAATTTGTTGAAATTTTTGTCAAGTCTGTATGAGAGAGAGAGATTCATATAATTTTATTTAGAATTGAATTCGATTAAAATTTGTATTTATAATTTGAACGCGTACCTCCTAATTGTATTTTATTTATTCGTACTCGATATTTATGTTGTTTTTAAGCAATTTTTGTTATAGATTAGAGTTGGAAGTATTGTGCCGACAATTTATTTTGAGGAAGAAGGGCCCCCCCCCCCCGTAAAATACTCCTCTCGCCCAACCACCTGTTTAACATTTCAAATAAGACATTATAATTAAGTGGGGCCGCGGGCCCTAATTTCAAATGCCCGACCAGGCAGATTTTTTTGTAGACCCGCCACTGAATTCATCATAGCGGTTTGCCCTTATAAAAAATTCGGGATCCGACTAGTATACATAGGCACAACATAATTACCTCCTACGGTGTCCGGGAATCGACTAGGATGCATTGCTGTTGTCCGACACGGCAAAAAGAATATATAACAGATATATTGTATATATAAGCGATCGGTTGGTTGGCTGATATGAAGTTTGACGTTTGAAATGTTGAAAGAAAAAAAAAGAAGCCGTCCGCGGTACTCCAATGCTTTCGGTATATTTGTGGTTTTCGTTTAACCGCTTATTAAACACAATGTATGTACTTATTCGATATATCACGTATAGGTGCACGTGAAAACGTGTCAAAAAAAATACCGTATCGGATAATTTTTAAATAAAAGTCGTTGTTATTTTTACTTCTCGTTTTAATAGCGGCATGGATTTCTATCGAAAACGCATATATTTATTTTATACTTCACGATTTTTTTTTTTTTTTTTGTCAGACGTAAATCCGGGCCAATAATAATATAATGCAATACGCTCGTATGTGTTGTAAATACGTACGACGCGAATCAGACACATTGCGGCGAACACAAATACCGCGAACGTCGGCCATATTCGCATTTTTTGTTTTTCTTTTCGACTTTTTTCTACGGTTTTATCGCGCGCGGACGTTATTCTAAACTGACGTTTTCGCGCGATATCGAACACCGCCGCCGCCGTCGACTTGTGATGACGAGACGGTGTCGTGGTGACGAGTTTGTTAGATGTCGCCCGTTGTGTTTGTACAAATGCTTTGTCGCGGTTTTTAGAAAAACAAAAAAAAAAACCGTTGTCATTCGCGTTACGTGTTTCGTAGCTGATGTCATCCGCCGTCGTTCAAATATTTGTTCGAAATATTTTTTATTTGATTTCCTCCACACCCCCCCCCCCAAACCAATGAATCGGATTTCGGGTATTTTTTTTTTTTAATGAAGGATTATTAAATTTATGATTATTATATTGAATTTAAGGATTATTAATACGTATAATGAAAGGAAGTGCGGAAGGGAAATATCACAGGAGAAGGCGCGACAGTCAATAATAGAGACCACCTGCAAGGATGTGTGATTCGCGTGTGTGCAAAAGAAAAAAAAGAAGGAAAGGTGCAGATATTATAAAGTGGAAATTAGCACAAACGTCACACCAGCCCCCCCACGTTTTAAACTTTAAATTTCGACATTTTTTTTATACCAAAATTTAGCACGCCATTAGCATGAATTGGCAAGCCTATTTCCAAAATTTGCACGATACTAGTTTTAGTGTAATATCATATAAACTGTGGGGGGGGGCTGGCGTGACGTCACACCAGCCCCCCCCCACGTTTTAAACTTTAAATTTCGACATTTTTTTTATACCAAAATTTAGCACGCCATTAGCATGAATTTGCACGACTGTCGCCGAAATATGCACGTCATTATTTACCTCGCGAAACAAATTTTCCTGTTTTACCCGTGGCGCGGAATCGTTTAAAATCGCTTACATTGTTCTACAATGTTTCTCGACAAATATGAAAAAATTAAAAGTTTTCAGCCCTAATTATAACTGTATGTAACGCACATGTAAACCAACAATATATTATACCTAATATCTATTGGCTATTACCTATATAATATATTATGAAATATATATTATAACATAGGTATTATGTTTATTGATTAGTATTTATATTGATTATTGAATTATAAAAATATTAGATAAAAATAAAAATATTGAAATACTTATTTTTACTTACTTTTTTCTCCGTCCTCGTTAGTAATTACTACTCTATTTTTGAACAAAAGTATAGCTTCAGTAATTACCGATGGTGCTAAAACACTTTTGCGTCCAACCATTTTAAAATATTAAAAACAATGACAATAATACAAATTTGTATAAAATGTAGACAGCAAAGCAATCATATCAGGCTCAAAACGATGAATGAAATACAATATTGATTAATGGTACCCCCAAGTAGGATAAATATAACGTCAAAATAATCTAAATTTAAAATAATCTTAAAATCACTATCTACACCAATTTCAGTAGGTAGCGGGTTGACATATCTGGAAGCGGGTACTATTTTCCCAATGAATTGATATTTAATTTTATGATGTCTATTACAAATTGTTAATAGACAATAGTATACAAGTACTTATATTAATCACATATTTGAATAATAATATAGTCCATATTTATAAATATAATATTAATACAATATAATATATCTGACAATACGGGAACTGCCAACCAACTATAATTTTACAGCAAACAACTTTAATATAAAAATGTTTTTACAAAGAAATAATGACAGATGATCAATTGTTTTTACGTACCTATATTTAAATAGTTTGTTTTTAATATAATCAATATACAAATACTACATAGTTTAACGTGGAAAATAATACGTTATGCCACAATGTGGAAATGATGTTTAAAAAAAAAAACAAATTGTGTAAAAAGTACGTTTTGTTTTATTTTATTGGCAAATTACCTTAAACAACATAAGCGATAGTAGGTACGTTATAAAGTATTTTTGTAAATAGTACATTTAAAAAAGTTGTAATCAATAGAAAAATAGTACGTGTTACGTATTTATTTGCAGACATTATCCCGTTTATCTTATATTTCACGATTTTAAACGATTCCGCGCCACGGGTAAAACAGGAAAATTTGTTTCGCGAGGTAAATAATGACGTGCATATTTCGGCGACAGTCGTGCAAATTCATGCTAATGGCGTGCTAAATTTTGGTATAAAAAAAATGTCGAAATTTAAAGTTTAAAACGTGGGGGGGGCTGGTGTGACGTCACGCCAGCCCCCCACAGTTTATATGATATTACACTAAAACTAGTATCGTGCAAATTTTGGAAATAAGCTTGCCAATTCATGCTAATTCCGTGCTAATTATAGGCATAAAAAAAATGTATGATTTCGACATGGGGGGGGGGGGCTGGCGTGACGTTCGTGAAATTAGCTGCAAATCAATCTTCGGATTGAAACCATCAAAGAGTGAGAGGGAGCCGGAGATAAAAAGGAGTAAAAAAAAAAAAGCAATGACGTAGTGGAAAGTAAGCGTGGGCATTTCTACTTGCCGAAATTCTAAAAAATAAAGTGCGTATAACCAAAGAAAAAGACTTCAGACCGCAGCACGGGTGTATGCCGCGGTTGAAAATGTGCGCGTCGAAAAATTAAAAAGACATTTAATTAATAACACGTCGATGAGAAAAATTGATGATATATCGATTTATATAATAATAATAATAATAATATTACGCACTTATTGGTGACCATTTTGTAATTTCTATTTATCGGAATCGCGAGGAAACAACAAACCGCATATATCGACAGTTTTTCCTCCGAACGCGTGAATAAGATTTTAAACAACCATACGGCTTTCAATTAAAATTGTAATTTGTTTAAAAATTCCCGTTAATATTTTTTTATATTAGTATCCGAGTACTGCACACGCGAATTACGTTTAAGATATTAGAGGAGGGCGAAAGCATTATGATGATGTATACGTAATTTTCAGGATTTCACACATACCCCGTATAGTTCAATATTACATGCATCACTGGTATTACAATAAACATTTTACACAATAATATTACGATCTATTTGTGAATATAATGGTCTCCCATGTTGGAAAAGTTTCGGCGTACAAATAACTATACTAACCATTCGAATAACACCCCCCTTGGAATAGAATGATAGATGAATACCGTAAACGATTATTATTATTGATCCGTTCATTTCACCAATATTCTACTCGTGTGAATAGCTTGTTTCAAAAAAAAAAAATTATTATTTTTTATATATATATACTATCATTGTCATCAGAAATGTATTATTTATCTGTAAAGATTGTTAGCATTAAACAAATATTCGTATAATTGAGCCAAAGCACACTATTTGTGTAAATACTCTCCGTCCGCTTTGGAAACCAGAAACCTATCAATCATTGGTAAACGTTCAGATGGTCAGAAATGCCGTCAAAAGTGTAAATATATTTTTGACGTCAACCAATAGTCAGTGTAATAATACAAAAAATATACGTACATATTGCACATGATAAACACAAGTGCTGCACACATAACGGACAATGAGTAAACAACATTGATTTTTTGTAATATTATTAGTAAATATTTTATAAAATCAACGGCAAGCATCAATATAGTAGACAGTTGATGTTACGTAACGAATGTAATAGTATGTATCTACCTACGATAAATATATTATCAGCAGTAAAATACAGTGACTTAAAATGTTATTTTTGTTGTTGTTGTACCGGCAAACAACAAAATTTAATTATGGCGCAAGAGGGAAACTTACCGCTTTTATAATCGTGCAGCGTGGTGAAAACTAATTGCAACATTGAAGCAAAAAACATTTTCTTTTTGTCCTTGTACTGCAGTTAACTCCGTTTTTTTTTTTGGAGATTTTTGTTGTTTCTTTTTATTGTGTATACATACTACACAACTCGAAAATTATTTGTTCCAAAAAAAAAAAAATGTAGGAATTTGATAGTATATTATATTGACATCAAAAAATTAATAAGATTTAAAATTGATTGAAAAGATACATACAAATTAATTAAGTATACATTTTTTTTTAAATCTTAAAATAATTATCTATGTCAAATTACTGATTTTTCATGCGATATAAAAAAATGTAAAGTACAGCGGATCGTCAGTGCATATCTAATTGGAAGAAAAATAATAATAAAATAAAATAACTGCATACAATATTTTTATATTTTAAAACTTACTATTATATAATTTCAACTACAATTTTTTTTTTTTTTTTAAACAGTAAATTTGTAAAATATAATATTTTGTAAGATTATTAAATCCTAATAAAACGAGGTTATTATAGTAGATAGGTCTTAGTTAAGTCGTCTATAGATTTGATCCATGTGTGAACATATATATATAGTTTAAAGTTCATAATGGTGGCTTAAGATGAAGGTTTGATACAATATTACTGACTGTAAACAAAAAAAAAAAACAATTTTAATAAAGACCATATTATTGTATAAAAATATTTTACGTACATACACTTTGCTTATCGACTGCGAGATCTTGATTTGGAGATGGAACGGCCAGACACAGCAGATCTTGAACGGGAACGTGAAAGTGATCTAGAATCTGAACGAGACCGGCGACTGCGACTGTACGAACGTGAACGAGACCGAGAAGGAGTGTATGACCTTTTCATACAATACAAAGTTATTAGCTTATATCACGTTATGATACGTGTAAAACCATCTTAATCCTCTAAATTAATATTAATTTACTTCTTAAATGTATTATTGATAAAGTACAAAAAGAAAAAAAATTAATAAGCTTCTTAAAAGTTTATAAAAATTTAGAACAATTTTAAAGGATAAAATTTTGGTTTGTTTACTTATGATAAACAATTCCGTTTACTATTCAATTATTAATAAGTAAAATAAATAATAATGTATACGTTATAAAACAGCAAGTAGACACCATATAAAAATAACAAATGCCTCCCAGACGTGTGCACTGTATGTAGTAATCAATGAATAAATTAACTTTTGTATTTTCAAAACAGTGGAAATTGCATAAATATCACTGAAATTAATGATCAGTGATCACCTGTATTAAAATAAAATGCTCATTAATATATTTGAGTAGCGTAAAAACAATATTGTTTATCAGATACATTTAAAACAACGCACTGCTGTGTGTTCAAAGTATGAAAAGCATATTGAATTTTGGTATGATGCCACTTGTAATGATCATTGATTAAAGACAATGTATAATAGCAATGTTGGTTACTTCTCAACAAATTAATAATACAATTTTTAAAATAACTTATAAAAAACATAATATTTAGACACGAAAGTATTAAATCACCTCTTATCGTAACAACAAATCATTGTTTTATATGACCTTCTCTAATATTAAAGAATTATATTACACAAAATTATCAATTAGGTGTGTACTTTTTTTACTTTACCAAATAAAAAATTGGACAGTAATAATTTTTATGTATTATGTTGTATCAGTACGGTATTAATATTTTTGAAAACAGCCACGTATTGTATAAATATTAGTGATGCGTAATGATAATTTTTTTTTAATATCGATATTATTTCATATACATTGATTGTGTACCATAATGTCGAATAACAAATACTAATGGTATATTGAAAAAATTCTGTTACAAAATTATGATCATTATGGGAAGGGAGGACTTATCTGTCAAAGCAATGTGTTATTTGGTAATATCTAATTTATTTACCTTCAAAAGATAAACGAGTAGAAAATATAAATTAAAAATATTGATATCAATAACTATGTATTTTCTTTGAGTAGGTTCGAGGTTCAGTCACTTCGGTTGTGCATCACTAATAAATATATAAATACACATTTCGAGAAAGATTAAATACGAATGAACGCTTTATAGTTTACATTTTTAAACGTTTAGTTATTAAATATTTTATTATAAAACAAAATAAATTTACTATAAATGTATTGTCAATATTATTAAAAAAATAATACATTTTCACTACTATCAAATATAAAGTTCATATTCTAAACCTGTAATGGCAATAATTTTTTTTTTAAAGATTTTATAACACATTTACATAAATGTTGTAATTAATTAATATTGAAAATAGTGTTTATTTATTAAAAATATTGTAACATAATATTAATTATTATTTATTAAATATTATTCATTGTTATAAATATCATTTTATTATTGATTTAAGGAAATTAAAGAGGGGTATTAAGTACTTAGTTAAATAAAAGAAATATACAATTTATTTCCATTGATCAATATAATCCAACCTGCTCTTGTGATTTAATTGACTCACATAAAAAAACGAAGTTCAACACTCCTAAAATGACACTGTCGTAATGCTACGTAGACAGCCTGTGGTGTTATGTAGATATTATTTATAACTTTCTGTCTCGTGAAAGTCTGTATACGTTCACCGATAGCGCTAATTAGAGCATCAGAAAAAATCATTGGGTCGATTGGGCTCGATGGGGTTCTAGTGTAGCTCAGTACATCGATAAACGCAGACAGACAGATAGTTGCGCCGTAGTCCGACGACTAACACACATTGCTCGTAGTAGTAGATCAATATATTTTATTTTGGTTGAGAGCTCTACGACGATCAACACTACGAGACGAGACGCTCTCAGCCGAACATCCTACAAAAATGGCCAATTATAGTCATTTTTTACATTTCCATTATTTAAATGGTTGTGACAATGAGCTACATGACATAATTATATAGTCTTAATATGTACAAACAACAGGAAGACTTCACCATACAAAAAAAAAAAAAAAAATAAACAGGTGAAGTCGAAAATAATAAAAATAAATTCATTTACCTTCGCCTTCCTCCTTTAAAACGTCGACAATCACGAGCATAATGCCCACGATCACCACACTCGTAACACTTATCTTCTGGATGAAACGGACGTCCACGTCGAGGCGGGCCTCCACGATAAGTGCCTTTACGTGACCCAGCATTAGATAATTCGACTCTGACACGTCTGCCACAAATACTCCTAAGATAGTGAATAAAAACGAAAATGTGAATCGCGTTAAGATATTATTTGCAGTTACAATTGTAACAAAGACGGATTTGTTCGTTACCTGCCATCTAAACCTCTAACTGCGTCTTCGGCATCTCTGGGATCTTCAAATTCAACAAACGCAAAACCGGGGGGGTTACGAGCTACCCAGACATTACGGATTGAACCGTAGTATGAAAAAGCGTCTTCTAAATCTTGTTTGGACGCAGACGATCCTAAATCACCAACGTATATTTTGCAATCCGGATTGCCGGAATCCCTATATCTCGACGACGACATGTTGAACAAAAACTCTAAAATCAAAAGTTAGTACACACGTATTAATTTCTATACAGTTATACAACAATTTTTATGAATAAGTTTTCGTTTTGAAATAGGAATTACCACGAAACACCACCTACGTGAACAGTTTGAATAATTAAAAGACACAAACGGCGCCATTATAGAATTATTGTTATAATCGCATGTAAATCACTTGTTATTGCCGTTGCTGTTTGTCATACAAAATTAACAGTGTAATTGTCTAACAGCAGTGGTGTCGTCATGCCAATTTAGATTACAAGAAAACCGTCGCACTTCAAACGAATAAGAACCCATCGAAACACGGCGCTCGTACAAATGTACATCGATTTAGATTTATCTCGAGGTTTTTTTTTATTGTTAATTCGAGTACTATTAATTGGTGCGGACTACGCGCGTCGTTGTTTACTAAACGTCAACGGGCGGAATAAAATTACGGCCGAAAAACCGTTGTCGGCGACTGAACACTCGCTTTGACGGACGATAGGTACGGTGGACGATAAACGATAGACAATAAGTAAAAATTACTTTTTCGTTGGCCGACAATACGCGGGAAAAAAAACTTCGGCTGTTCGGGAAAGGAGGGGAAAAAAACGGCGATTACACCACCGTCATAAATGGAGACGAACCAGACGTCGTTCGACCATCGCCACCACAACCAACCCCAACGAAACACGGGGGGGCGGGAGGGCGCGTCCGTCCGGGGATTACTCGGACGCGTCAAAATGAAAAAAAAAAAACTCGTCTGACGCAAACTCACCGAAGCTTTTCCACCGGACTCGTTTTGACGACGTCGAATGCCGGGTACGGACTACAGCACGGGGGGGGCGAGTGCAAAACGAACGGAAAGAACAAACGGCGAAAATACTCGACGGCAAAATGCGTGTGACGACGGATGATACGACGGGCGCTATCGAGTCGACCGATCTGACGTAACCGGCCGTTCCTCCTCCCCACCCCACACGTCCGTGCGTCCGTCGAGTGGAGCGTCATATCCCGGACCGGGCCAGTGTTGACTGGTTTCGGCGGTTACGTACCGCGAGAGAAACGGACGGAATGTTGGCGACGCCTGCGGTCCGGCCGTCCATCGAACGTTATCGACGCCGATGAGAATTGATAAGGCGTAAACTGTTAAACCTCGGCCGTTCCCACAAAAATAATATTTACGAATGAGAAACCACCGGCGGAAGCCTTCGAGGGCCGAAAAATCGAAATACACCACTACTTAACGCGTTGACCGCGGCTTTGCGTTGAACCGAGTGAACCCCCCCCCGCCCTATCTGATTTACGCAAAATATTCGTTTGTCTTATTCGACGCGGGGGACACGTGATTATTATTATTATTTTTTTTTTTCTCGCGTAAAAATACAATTGAAAACACCATCGCGATATTACTTTCAATATATATATATATAACACCAAGTCGATAGAATAAACAGTGATTTCTAAACACGTCCGAGGAAATCAATTAAACAAATTATCGTTCAATGTGAGGAACGCTGCGCATTCGACGTGCGGTTGGCGTCACGTGAAGCCCGGTTTAATAATAACAAATAATATTATTGACGACGATTAATCGTCGTTACTATTGCTGTTGCGAGGCGGATTCACACGCGTCAGTAAAAACGTACGTTTACGGACCGATATTCATCAATATTCAACGAGTCATGAACGTGCGAGAACGCACTTGTTTCAAATCGTGAGAATTGATCTCCAGTCGAGTAGAAACGGTTTCTTTTCGAGTAGTTTTTAGACAAATTTACGACGCGAATAGCACGAGAAGAAAATGCGATTAAAAATATATACATTTATGTACGAAGAAAAAAATGCGAATAAAGGAAATTAACAAAAAAACATATTGCCAATGTTCAACAACGTACGTTTATAAAAACAATATTTTTCCCGCGTTATTACTTTAAGCTCTCTTTTTTTTTTTTTTATTTTGTTTCCGCACCTCGGCGTACACTCGTTTTAAACGCGATGTCCAACCAATCCCGTTCGACCGAATTATCCCCGGGGCCGCTTTTCGATCGACCCGATGAGCCGAGCGATTCATCGGATTCGGCCTCCGTCATTAAAACCGCGTTCATAAGTGATTTCATAAATGAAACCGTGTAACAGCGCACTCGATGGTTGACGAAAAGAAATCGTCTCGAAGTAATGTTACCGCATGTTTTCTATTGGTCTTAATTTGCCGATGTTAGTATAGTATAGTACTATAATATATTTGATACTCCCCCCACACAATTTAAAAAGCTACAAGAAATGGTGGTTTTTTTTTTTTTTGAATAAGTCATAAGGTCCCCGCGCGATAGTCTCGTCGTTTTCAATCTGTGATAAAACGTTATCAAAACTCTACGGCACGTAACGTGGGTTTATGGACGAACGCGGGCTCTGATAGGTGGGTGGTACACGTGGGTAACGACGTCGGCCGATGTGCCGGGAGAGTAATAAGACGATTATGATATTTTTTTTTGAGTGGTTGTAAAATTTGAAACGTTATCCGAGTGTTTTTCCACAAAATATTATTTCGACGTCAACCGCCGAGACCGGTCGTGTCCGTCCGTGCGTACGTTTGGATTTTTTTTGTTTTTTTTGTCGAATTCGCTAGTTTTTCAAAGACGAGAGCGGCGGGAGGGACAAAAAAAAAGTTTTTACCATTCGCAATTCATATTATATCGGAGTGGGTGTGATTCGTCGGTGGCATATTGTTTTCGTTGTGTGTGCCTTGGAAAAAAAAGAAATAATAACCTTTGATCGCCCGCGTGTCGTTGTCGAACACGAGGAATTGTTATTCATAATCATTGCGCTGAATTGCGTAATGTTTTTTTTGTTGTTTGTTTGTCCACGGTCGATAAACTCCGCAGCGAGCTATTTGTTTATCCGACTGTACGTGTTCGTAAACGGATAGAAACCTCGCAAACGATGTATGGCCGATTTTCGTTTTTAATTTACTCATCTGTTTTCAGACAATAAATACAGTGGAAATCGGTGTTCGCTATTGCGGCAACGACGCTGACGCTTATCTAACGCGCCGCACAAAGTCAATAGCGGAATTATAAAAAAAATTTATCCCGGCCTCTTAGTCTTTCGGAATTCTCGTCCACGTTCGTACGTCACTCTTTTGCCGTGCGCTCGAATTCGTTTTTTATTTTTATAAGTAAAATACGCATATATATATACATACCGAACTCTTAAAGAATACTTTTGTTCTCCTAATAAACGGTTACAAGAAAGAAAAAAAACATCCGCAACGAGTATTTCAAAAGTACGTATTTCGTTCACTTCTCGAATACTGATCCAATTTGTTGTCGATTGCACGCTACGATTATTGTGCGGTAAGAGAATTCTGGGAAGTGCTACGGTCCTTAAGAGTATATTTTTCGTTGGCCTCGACAATTATTATTTTTGTAAAAACTTAAAACTTATTATTTCTTTTCCCCACAAATCGATAGTTTTTTTTTTTTTTTTAATTTTTGGCCAATACAAATGGACCAGTAAATGTATTCAGAATACTTGTAGAAGTCTTTTATATACACCAATTGTTTTGTCACATTGTACGTCAAAAGGAAGCGGACTTTAGTTTTTCCACACGAATTATAACTACCGCGTTATCCGTAAATGGTGTACAATTGTCTGTTTGACCGCAGTTTCTTATTCTAAATCGGAAATGTATAGGTCGTTTACCTAATTCGAATTTTTTCTTTTTTCCGATATACAGAGATTTGGTCGAAGGACATCGAATTATCTGCATGTGAATTTTCATGTGTATTCGATTGTTAGCGTATTGTACATATTATGATATATGGATGATCGGTGAATGGTGTTTGTTAATTGTTTATTATCTTACGATATTTTAAACACTAATCATTAAATTGATTTATATAGATACATTTCAATTTTTTTTTTTTATAGGTACAACACATTTTTGATTGAAATGGCAAAAAAAAAACATACAAGGTAAACCATCTTATTTCGTATTTTATACCTGCTCTATTTATATTATTTTTGTTGCAAAAAAAAATTTTTTTTTTTCTAAAGTATGTTGATGACAGAGTTATATTTATGGAAATTATAAGATATTTTTTAATAATTTTAATTGAATATATTTTTTTTTTCAGAAAATTTAAGCCTTTTGAATACGAGAATGAATCACATAGCAAAAAGTAAATATAAATTTTATATTGTTTTTTGCATTTTTACTTGTTTTGTTTTTTAATCGGCATTTAGTTGCTTTAAATTTATTCAGTATATATGCACTGCTTAAAATGGCTTTTTCTAGTAATATTGCTATTTTAATGATTAATTTTAATGTTCATTTATTTTTAGAATATTATAAGATATTGAATATTGATTCATTGTTTACAATTTACATTTTTTTTTTTTAAATAAAAACTTTATAAAACAAATAAATCATTGATTGTAATATTTTATTTTAAAGGAAAACATCTAGCGCTAAAACAATATTTACAAAGTATATAGTTCTGAATTTATATGCTTTATTTTGAAGTTAAAATGTTAAAACTTTTCTATTCTTGTCTAAAATAACTAATCTAATGTAGATCTAGATTTTTTTTTATTTTAATCTGATTTTAGTCCAAAGTCACAGTGATAATAATATTTAGTCGGCGATCGGATTATTTTTTCTGGAGAATAATTTAGTAAACATTTGGAACAAATAAAAAAAAATTAATTTTTTTTTTTTGTAAACCTTTGCAAATCAGTTATTAAGTATTGCTTAGGACTGTATTATTTTTAAATAATAGTTGTATTACATTTTAAATTTAAAATTATTTTGCAAAATGTATGTAGGAATGAATTAAAAACTACAAATTATGAAAATGATAAAACAGATATGAAAATTTTTCAACCTGAGCATAAATTTAAATGCAAAAAACCTTTAAGATATGGGTGAAGATATGTTTTGAATAACAAAAGGACCAATAAATAATTATAATCCAAAAATATATTACATTTCTTATTATTACTATTTATTTATGTGTAATGAATCTATTAATCGGATTATTAATTATTTTATTCATATTTTTGGTACTGTCAAATGTCTTTAAACAATTACTATATCTAATTGCTTTTTTCAAAAATATGCGATTCATTGCTTTTATAATTTTCTTGAATTAATAAATGTTAAAAACTAAATATATATTATGTATGTATATTTATTATTTAGAAATAGATCAGAAGGCGTTTATAGTGAAACAGATAAGAATAAGTTTTATTCCAATGAAACAATACCAACTAAAAAAAGGAGTTCATTAGATAGACTAAGTAAAGACGGTTTGGAAAAGTCACAAAATATGCAAAAAAACCTTGACAAATCTATGTAAGCAATTTGAAAATAACATAATATATTGAGATTATATTATTACTGTGATAATTAATTATAATTTATTGATTAGAAGTAGTGAAGTTCATGAAAGAAATGATGAAACTTCCAATCCAAATGAGAAAAAACTGTGTAAAAATGTACCAAGTAAAAATAAACAATTTAAACAAAATAATCAAGAAGATAAAACTGAAGTGAAAGTATTAGTGACAGAAGGGTATGATTTAATAATAAATAAATTGATAATTTGAATTTAAAAAAACGTATTTCACTCATTTTATTTATTTAATGGATATGTTAAGCAAATAGTCTTATTAATATTTTTCATAAATACATATAAGTGAATTCATTGATTTTATTAAATTAATGAAATCTAAATGTATACATATCAATTTCTTCATTATTATGTAGAAATAGCAGTAATAAAATTGATCAAGGAATGAGTAAACTGAATTCAACTGAAAATCAACAAAGTGAAGATACTGACATAAAACTAAGAAATAAACAGAAGTATGATATATGATTCATTTTATTGATATTGATAGTAATTTATTACTGTAATTAAACCATTTTTTAGTGATAAAAAAAGCAAAAACTCAAAAATACAAAAATGCAATTATGAGATCGAAGAAAACCAATCTATTGACGACAAGTATTGAAATTTTTTTTTCTTATATTAATATAAGGGTTTTTTACAATTTGTATTCATTTTTGTGGTGACTTGAACCATGTTTTATAATAATAAGTACATTGTACTCTTAATAATTTTTTAAGTTCAGCTGGGATATTGAAAATTAAAGTTATACAAGAAGGTCTATACAAAATGTATTTATCTTCGGTGTAAAAATTCTTTTAGTTTAAACTCGCCTAATTCAATGCATAATATTGATTAAATTTCTTTCTAAGGAATAAAAATAAAAAAATAAAAGTAAAAATGCTACACCAAATGTAATTGTGGCAGTGTTTTCTGAAAAAAAAAATATATATATGTAAAATAATTTGTATCATTACTGTATACAATATTTTATTAGTTTTGTTAAGAAAATTGCAATATATTATTTAGACGGTTAGAAACTGCGAAGACTCAATCTACTAATCGAAGGACACGCATGGTACACAACTGTGCTAACTATGACCAAAATCGTTTACAAAGCAAAAATCAGGATAAAACGTATAAAAACAATAGACAAAATAATGATATGGCTATTGGTGATGGTCAATCATCAACCATCAATGATGACGAAAGGTATGTTATTATTTATTAGTATATTTTTTAAAATGTAAAATCAGATTGATTGCTTTAAATAATTTAATATTTAAAAAAAATAATGATGATACTCGCCACCAATGCACATGTAAATATTATACAATTATGAATTTAATTTTAAAAGTAATAGTACTTTTATTAAAAATATTTCATGTTCTATTGTTTGAGAAATAATTTTTTATTTAGTATTAAAATTAAAAAAAAATTTATTTAGTGTTTTAGAGGAAATTGATCAAGACCTTTTCAAATTGCCTAATGAATATGCTCTTGCACATTGTGTTGCTGAAGATTTAAAAATGGGAGCAGGGATTGCTGTTGAATTCAAGTGAGAATATCTTATGCTTAGTATTACTATTATAATTGATTAATTAATTTATATGTATGTTTCACTTTCTAGGAATAGATTTGGTAGTGTTGGTAAACTTATTGATCAGAATTTAAAAGTAGGTGGTGTTGGTATAGTTCGTCGTCATGAGTATAATGTGTTTTACTTGATAACTAAAAGAAATAGTAATGGTAAACCAACAATGATTACACTGAAAAAAGCACTTTGTTCACTTCGTGATAAAATGAAAGAAATGAATTTAACTAAATTGGGAATACCAGCAATTGGTTGTGGATTGGATGGGCTCGATTGGAACGAAGTGAAATATTGTATTAATCAGATATTTGCGGGTTGTGGTATACAAATATCCGTATGTATACCTTCAAAAGTAAGTATTTGATATTATCAAATGTTTTTGTACGTTTATTATTATGAGTTGTTTGTCAGTTATTAGATCACAAAGCGCCGTATCAAATAAGTGTAAGTATTTCGCAAATAAATTTGTGGGAAATGGAAACTCAAACCGATATTATTATATTTATTGACTTAACACAAGTACAAAACAAAACATTGACAGATGATGTAGTGGACAAAGTGAATGTTAGATACCCATTTAAAAAAAAGTAATTATATTTTTATATTTGATTGATATTTTTATTTTCTTAATATGTCCGTATTAGAAATTAATGATAATTTGGATAAATATATTGTTTTATTCTTTTACATGTGTCAGTTATTTGAATTGATTTTGTTATTTATAGTTTATTGAAAGACGTCATGAATAAGAAATTAGAACCGGGTGATATAAGAAAATACATTGTAAATAATGAAATTATTATCTGTGTGTTTTACTATCCACGTGCGAACTACAGTTGTATAGAAGATGCATTTTTAAAAATACGCCGTTTAAATAAATCATACAGATATTTAGCTATACAAAGTGGCTCGATTGAAGATGACGACAATTTTAAACATATAGCAAAGATTGTATTGATAATACGTTCAGTTATGAAGCCATGTGAATTATGGTTATGTGGAGGTGATACCAAAATGTTTTACGATCAATACTGTAAGAATAAACGCTACTCGTTAGATTATTCTTCTAAATACAACTTGTCAAAAAATTATGATGAAAGTCATAGTAGTTATTCAAAAGAAAGAAATCAAATATCACAGTCATCATCATCATGGAAAAGTGCGAATCGCAAAGAAAAATAAAATTATATTGCGGTATCCAAATAATAGATGAAATCGTACTAATCTTCTAGTACAACTGTTACTAGGAAAGTATAATCTGTTGTTAATAACATTTTAATATTTAAAGTACATTGTTGTTTGGTTTCAAAGTATAACAAATTTACCTGTTACTCTGCTATAGAAAAAAAAAATCAATATTTACTTAAAATAACCCAATAGATATTTGTTCTAATTCCCCCCCCCCCAAAGTTCTTAATATTTTCTTATGTACTAAGCAAATCAAATGATGATACGTCATCAGTATTATTACCACATGTGGTGCTACTGCATTAAATTTGTTCACATTTTTTTTTTTTTTTTTTATAATCTATTTGATTTATTTAATAATATATGTATATATATAAAATTTCAATAATAAAAAATATGTGCCAATGTATGTTAATAGCTAAGGTATTTATTTATGAAAGGTAATATTTCAAGGTGTATGAAATTTGACAAATATTAACGTTTTTAGTTTCATGTTCTATTTATTTTAAAGTCGTAAATATGTTATTTGTTTAATTTACAATATTCAATTTCATATAGTTTATTATAAGAACAAACATTGGTTATGTATTGTAAATATATATTTATTGAAAAAATTATATTAAAACTATTTAATGTTACTATAACAGTCAAATTAGTTTGTTATTTGTCGTATCATTTTTTCTTCTTTACTCTCAATAGTTTTAATAAGAAATGATTAGTAGTTTATTTCGACTATTTTATAAATAAAGAAACCTATATAATAAAGAAATATATCTTGCATAAGTGATTTTTTTTTTGCTTTTCGCGCACATTATAAGTATTTTTACAAAGAAATGCCTTTTGCCAGTAAAAACAAATTTAAACTTTTAATAATTTCTCTTACTACTTGTGTTATGCATTGCAATTTATTAGAAAATCCTTTTTTTTAGTTAAGGAAATTGTGGAAACAATATTATTATAATTAACTGTTAAAACACAAAAAACTTACCATTTTGTCGTTCACTACACGGGCTTCTTTTCTCTGCTATGTACCGCGAGTGTAGTGTTGATGAAAAATGTTTTCAATTTCTTATTATAACATTTTTAATTTTTGGTAGATTTACTAAATAAATGCTATATTAATCATCAATATATTTTTTAAATTTATCTCCACATTTTTCACCTCATTTATATTAACGTAAAAATTAATTTTCAGAAAAATAAATATTTATTTATAAATTTCCAGAAAATAAAAACATTAACTGATGTGCGGTTATTGTTTTAAATAAATTGGTTTAAAAAGAAACCGTTATTTCTGTTCATATTGTCATATTACTACCGATTTTGCTTTATTCATTTATACACAAGAATTTCATAGTTTGTCAGTCAAACAACCACCACTCTCAAAACGTATTATTTCATGGTACATCGACAATAGTCCGCTATTGCAAACAACTTTGTTCTAACTCACATAAACATTAAAATATGTGTCATTTGAAATATATTATTAATAACTGAGAATAATATACTCATACAGATGGTACAATGATGATTTTGTTTTTACCGGAAAAAAATTTGTTACAATGTACACTGGTTACTTGTTGATAAATTTACAATAAAAGAAAAATTTGCACTATTCATTTAATACCTAATTAATATTCGATACGAATATCGATAAAAGATGGGTTGAAAGTATTTGCCAAAAAAAAAAAAAAAAATAATAATAAGAAAGAAATTCACACACTAAAATTGGTGGGGAAACAAATTTGAAGCGAAAATAAAACACTGTACCTTACACAATATACTTGGGGTTCAATGCTACCGAGGTATCGAAACCTAAGTATTTCCATTGACTAGATGACTTATTAATATTACGTTTTGTGATAAGACTACATATTCATTAATCTTTTAAATATGGGTTGCCCACGTTCAACATTTTGTCCCTGAGAACTTGATGATCCAACTTCTGGTTGCCGAACATGTGCTGCACGTTTTGCTCTTTAAAGTTGTGGAACTGCTGCTGGTTAGGTTGCACGTAGTTCACGTCTTGGGGCATTTGTGCGTAGAACAAGTTGGCTGGGAACAACGGAGGGGTTGGGTCCATGTTGAAATTGTACGAGTTTGGCAGTGTGTTGGGCATGAACACGTTGGGCTGCACTGGTTTGGACTGTTTCATTGGTTCTCGGACGGTACTGAACGACGATGACGAGTCGTTTAGTCGTGTTTGTTTGTCCTGCACCAAATTGTACATGGGGAAATTCATCTTGTCCTGACCTAGAGACAGGTTAGCTAGCCTCTCAATATTAGTCTGGTGCTGATAGGGGTATAGACCATTAGGCGGTGGCACTAATGGGTTTGGATAGATGAGATTATTGAATTGAGGATTGAGGTCTAAATTTAACGCTGGGAAGGCACTGTTGCCAGTTAAATTGAAATTGTTTGAATTGGCTGGCATAAATGATGTTTGCTGCTGCTGTTGTTGCTGCTGCTGCTGATGCTGTTGTTGTTGCTGCTGCTGTTGTGATTGCAGTAATTGGTTAGGCAACATAAAGTCAGATTGCTGTTGCTGCAGCACCGGCTGGAACGGCTGATAGACCTTTTGGTTAGTCTTTTGGTGCCAGTTCAGATTTTGTTGTATCTGATTTAATGTAGGCGGTTGTTGAAGTAAATCAGGTTCAACGCTGTTGCTAGTTGCGCCGACTGGCAAGTCCGAAAGCAATTGCTTATTGTTAAGACCCAACCTATCACATATTTGGGTGACATTGGCCAAAAAGTGTAAGTTGGAAAGGAACTCTGGCGAGTTGTTCGTTTCTAACACCGAACTGGAGGTTTTTGGAAGGACAGATTCCAAGTTTGAATACAAACTGTCTGTGTTGTTCTGAGGTATTTGAGGCTCCGTATGTGGGGGCACGGTGTACGGTGAGCTTTGACTGAGAGCTTCCAACAAATACTTGTTGAAGTCGGGGGCTGGCAGTGGTTTTTTCTCGACAAACTTGGGACTTTCAATAGGTTTGGGAGGTTCTTTAATTTGGTTAGTCATTGCTCCCCAAGAATCGGCAGTAAAGCCATACACGTTTGGCTTGATGTCTGCCCGTTCAGACTGAATGAATTTTTCGTCGATGCCGTCATCTTTAGTTTCGACTGTGTCATTCCAAACAACCGAATTACTTTTAGGGCGATCGCTGCTCCAAATATCTACAGATTCGGTTTTGACTGGTTCTGATGACCAATTGGAAGATTCCCATTTGTTTTTGGTCATATTGACACCCACATCGCCGTTCCACATGTTGGACGGCTTTTTATCGTCCTTCTTTTGTTCCTCTGGTTTGTTCCAACCAGACGTGAGAACGCTCCAATCGTGAGCCTGAGGCTGAGGTCTTTGATCATCAACGTCATTTGACCTCACATTTCTCTCTGGTTGGTAGTTGTCTTTGATGAACGTCTCCTTCCAGTCTCCTCTTTGCCTAAGTTTTTTCTCTGGCTTAAGAGGACTGTCGGTCGGTGACAGTTTGTTCTCCTTAGGTTTGTCTTTTTGGATGTGTTTTGTCTTACTCTTTAGGTCTTTTCGCTCTTTGGATCTATTATTTTTAGAATCATCTTCCCACAGTATCGCTACTTTAGGACCCTTATTAGTCTTATTGTGATCGGCCACAAAACCATAGTCGTCTGATTCTTTAGCAAACGAACTGTTATTCCAACAATTCACCGATCTGGACTCCTTAGATCCTCTGGAGTTCTTTTTGTTTTGGGAATTGTGTTTTTTCTGGAACATCAAATCATCTGTACCAACAGCATTTTCTTGATCATTTTTCCTAAAACAATAGTTTAATATACATTTTCAGTACAAACATATTATTTCTTTAATTTCATTTATAACACTGTTCAATTTACCAGACAGAATCTTTGGTTCGTGAATGTTCTTCGGCACTTTTAATACTTTCTGCAATTGCCATTTTTAACATTTTTTCTTCTTCGTTATCATCCTTGGCCTTGGTAAACAATTCTGATCCTTTTTTCCGTGCCCAAGCATTGGTTGTAACAGCTATAAAATGTTATACACATATATACTTCGAACATATGATTTTCAATTTAATATATTATACACGAGTACTCACGGAATGTTGCAGCAGCTTTAATTGGCTCCGAATTGACAGCATTATTACCAGCACCATAAGTGCATACAAACTCCTCAATATTGATCATTTTCCCCTCCTTTTTAGGTTTACGTTTAGATTTAGGTTTCTGTGTAGCACTAAAAACAAAAAAAAAATGTTTTTTTACTTTTTATTAACAGTGTTTATTTTTTAGTGTTTTATTAACACATTTAACCTTTGATGTAATATTTATTTATAATTGTAAACAATAACTTTAGCCATGTTAAAAATAAAAGTAAAAATATTTTTGGAAAATGTAAGATTTTCTGAAATACAGATGTTTGTAATTTGAATGTAGCACTTAAAAAATAACAATAACACCATTAAAAATAAAATCATTTAATGTTAATATTATTAAAAAACCGTAATCTTGTTTTTCATACTTTTCATAGTATATAAAAATATTTGTTTGTCTTCAAAATTCATTCATTTTCGACATTCAACCTTGAAAACTTATAATATAAATTATTGTGAATTGTCATACAGCCAAAAAGAATTATACATTTTTCTGTCATTTTACCAACTTAAAAATATATTGTTTGTATATTATAACAAATACATTTATTATTTAAAAATGGAGTTTGTGCTGAAAGATTACAAATATCGAATTTGATATAAGAAAATTATTAAAAAAAAAAATCAAATTCTAATTTGGAAACGGGCAGTTTTCCGAGACACAATAAGTACCTAGAAAATATTTTTGGAAATATACGCTCAGGTTCTTCATAAAAACAAGAAAGTATGATTGCATTATGTCACAAACTTTTGTTATTAGAAAGGTCGGTGATATATAGAATATTAGAAAATTTGAATACCAAAAACAGTTTTTATTTGTCTTAGTGTCTAAGGTTAGGTGTCTAAGTGGGATATGACACACACACATTTACAACAAAACTAGAAATACAATTTTATTTCTGTTTAGATCGAAATAAATTTACCTAGTATAATTATTATTTCCATCCCATTTAATATTAACAAATTATAAAACTATATTTATTTTTATGCTATGGTAATATATTCTCTTAACAGATACATGGGCGGTATAGATACTTACCCAAAGTACTCAACAGTATCATTTGCTTTCTTGTTACTGCTGCCGGAAGGTCTTCTATTTTGAGAATTCGAATTCTTATTATTTTTCCTATAGCATGAAAAAAAGAAAAAGAAATTATAAAAATTCATATATTTAAAAAAATAAATATTTCATAAATAGTTTTACCCTTCCGGAACATTGTTCTTCCATTCCATCATGGAAGAATTTTGAAGTCTGAAGACTTCACACTGGTTTATAGAAACAGTTATGATTCAAAAATTAGCTCGTTTAATGACTAACTGCAAAAAAAATAAATAAATAAATAAAATATAAATATATATATTATAAAAGTCAGTAAGTAGGTAATTTCATAAGGAATTAAAAATTTTAATTCATATATTTATTGCAACGTAGATTAATCAGTCGGTATATGAGCGCAACAAAAACGTTTTTGCGATTTTTCAAAGTTATGGTAATATAGGTAATTAAACAGTGCTTATTAAAACAAGCATTAATAAAATTCATGTATTGTAAATTTTTTTTTTAAAAATAAAATAAATATCAAAGACGACAATGTATTTAAATTTTTTTTTTCTTAGTACAGCACATTTGTTATTTCTCACAGTAAGTATCTCTACGTAGTAAATATGAGGGTTCAACAAATAATTTTTTAAGGTATCTAATATTAATATTATGTAACTACATTTAAATGTTTTCATTAATCATTGTTCATTATTATTAAGTATTAACTTTGCAACATATTGTTATTGCTCAAAACGATATTACGATGATA
This sequence comes from Chaetogeoica ovagalla, assembly GCA_032441825.1. Taxonomy (NCBI): domain Eukaryota; kingdom Metazoa; phylum Arthropoda; class Insecta; order Hemiptera; family Aphididae; genus Chaetogeoica; species Chaetogeoica ovagalla. Next base: position 10,396,879 of record CM063735.1, on the reverse strand, counting down.
AATAACATGTATCATACGTTGGAGTAGTATGATAGATTGGAGAAGTTACATTGGAGTGAATACTAGTATATTAAGGGTATATGAAATGCAAATATTTGAAAAAACAAAATAAAACTGAAGTAAAATTAAAGAGATGTCTGGGTGACAACGACATTAAATCTTACCGAATAATTTAGAATAAAATTATAAATTTAAAATATTTTATAAAATAATTAAAAAAATAGGAAAAAAAAATCAATAGCGTTACAAGGACATTAGTAATATATAGCAACCTGGGGTAATATTGGACCATGTAACATTGATTATATTGAACTACGTTTCAGAAAAAAAACGTATTTAAACAAGTCAAATTAAAAAGGTAAAACAAACTAAAAATTATATTTCTTAAAAAAAAAAAAAAATACATATTATACTTTTACACCCAGGTGTATTATGACATAAGTATTGAAAATGAATTGTACATATATTCAAAATGAACAAATATTAAATATTGGTTTAATAAATACACGGATATTGTGTATGAAAATGATTTATTTTTAAGTGATTAATTGCGCCAATTAAATAATAACTATTTATATATATATATGTACCAGTTGATAATAGGATGCTGTTAGCTGTAATCAACAGTCGTATTAAATTTTACCTACATAATTCCAATCGAATTAAATAAATAACTTAAATGGTGCGTATGTAGTACATTCTTTGTTATTTAAAGAAAAAAATAAAAATAAAATAATAACATTAATTCTTGTGCGTAAGGTTTTTGCAAAACAAATATTTTCTTTGCTTAAATCATTCGTTTCAGATACGAACGAAAATAAAATAAAAACCCAACATTTATATATCGAATGCATAACATACCTATGAAAAATATACATTTATTTAATAAATAGGTACCAGAGTTAAAATAAAAAAAATAGATGGTTATCGGCAATGATATCAAAAAAACAGGGGATTATTAGTAAGTTGAAACGTTGTAAATTATTACAAATCTAATAACAAGAAAATTGATTTTTTTTTTGTTTAAAAAAAATATACAAATATTGAAGGATAAAAAAAAAAGTACTACATTGTAGCGATTGTTCAAATGTGTTTTGCGTACGTTATTTAGGCACTGACCGTCGTCGGTCGTGTATCGGATTATCCGCACGATATCAGTTTCGTCGAACCAGAGCAGATTCGACGATGGACACCTGCCGGGGCACGCGACTCCGTGACACCGGTGAGGGGGGGGTGCAAGGGCGTCTTAAGGGCGGGGAGGGGGGCTGGGGAGGTGTCGTATAAGAATTAATTTCCGTTATACAATTTATAAAGTAGCAATTTGTGCACGGCAAGTGCGCACAACAACGGAGTACTCACTCGGAGGGTCGTTTCGGCGAGGTGCGAGCGGTGGTGGCAGTCAAGCGTTCTCGTTGGTACGCGAGCGGCAGGCGGTAAAAGTCGCGGTGGTGTTCACTGGAACGAATGACGACGCGACACGGGTATGTCGCGTGTCGGCGAACGAACGACGACGACGGCGGCGGCGGTGTCGGTGTCGGTGTCGATGTCGGCGGAGACGACGGCAGGTGTGCGTGAAAACCACTCGGGACGACAAATAAAGGAAACAAAAGCGGCGGACGGAGTGCGCGAGACGAATCGTCGTCCGAAGACGGTGGTAACAAACGTTTGATAATAAAATACTATTATCGTTGTTTATTTATTTTTTTTTTTCGCCCTCTCACCCGCTCTCTCGGTTATTTCCCTAAGAAAAAAAAAAAACCCCGAATCATTATATTATCCCTGTCGCGAACAAATAATAATAATAATAATAATATAATTTGTTTCGTTTTATATAATTTACGTACGTATTAAATATATGTTATTAATTTTTATTATTAATATACCAGTAGAGCAATCGGTGCGATGCGATTCCCTCCGTCACTCCGTCCCCGCGTAGTAGTAGTACTAGTGACCACGGGGTCTCGGGGAGGAATTCATTACAAAACGGCCGACAGTGCTGCCAACACAACACCGTCGGCAGTGCGCCAACGGTAAAATCCGCCCACCGCCCGTCGACGGACAAAAAAAAAAAACCGACCGACCGACGATCGCCCGGCACGGCGACCTAATCCCCCCCGCATCCGCCACCGTGTGACGTACGGCGAGTGATAAAAGAGAAAATAACGTCTCTTTCGTTTTTTCGCGCCACTCACTTTCCACCCGTTTTCCCCAAACGATTTTGAGTTCAGTTGATATTACCTGTCGGATTCGTCGCCACTCGTACGCACCCACTATTGCGTTATACTGTAATGGTGTAAAACCGTTTTTCGACGCGTTTAAAATTAAACCATACCGAGCGGTTTTTTTTTGTTTTTCAAATGAACAATTTAACCCGCACGAAAACTATCGCGACTGAATCCCCACTCGACACTGTGTTGTGTCGGTTTCGCACGTGCCTCGATGCAGTTTCAAACGAGAATTATTTATGAAAACCAAAAAAAACTCGTGAAATTATTGCTTTGTCGTAACATTGTGAATAAAACACGTCCCTCTTCTTCAGACGACAAAAAAAAAAGAGACGTTGCGACGGTCGTAAACGTATTCGAGTCGTTTGTACTCTTGTCAAAGAAATAAAAAAAAATCGTAAAACCGTTCGATAGTTTCGCAAGAAACTTGACAAAAAAAATAAATAAGTAATAAGGACTATACACTTTTTAACACGAAACACTCACTTTTCCATTTCTTCGAAATATTCCGTCGTGATTCAACGAGACGAACAGAAACTGTTTTGAACCAATCCGAAAATAAATTACCGTTATTCTTCGGTGCTATAATTAAATAATATACACTTTACGTTTTCACAAATTATATAATATTACTAATGAATAGTGTGTAATTTTCCGAACGGTCGTGGTCTTGGAAGATATACAGCTGGTGTTGTGTATACAACGAATACGGCAATCGAAACGTTGTCCCGGTGCCATTTATCAGTAGAAAAAAAAATCCAGAACACTAGTTTCAAATTTGTGTGCCCGTCGCATAATAAACGATGATAATATCGTATTATATAATATTATGATACATAAAAATCTTATTGATTCATTGCAGGCAGAGAGTATTATTTTTACCAAATTGTATAAGGCGTATTACGGAAAAAAAAAAGTCGCTACATTTTTGAAGAAAAAATAATGATAACTCGCATGTAATTGCGTACGCTTTATAAAAACCCGTCTGACGTTTAAAACGACGAAAACATTGATGACGACAATTTTTCTCATCCGTTAAACATTTCGATTGCGAGACAATTTTGACCGACAATAATAATTTAAAACTGTGAAGGGCGGGGGGGGGTTGTTAAAAATTAAGCAGATCTTCGATCGTTTCTCCCCAAAACCAGAGGAAAGTTTATAAATACACTTTTATAATAATTCGTCGTAAAACAGTCGTCGTATATCAATGTTTACTTTAGATGTACGCTGCTGTTGGATTAATTTATAATATTTATTATACGTATCTTCAATACGTCAAAAGTTCTAATACACACGTCAGTCAGTCGTATGTACGTTTCGCGATCTCGCGTCGTTCGAAGAATACTTTAAAGGTATCGAGAATTCCTGATTATTATCTGTCGAGTAATAAAACAAAACGAATAACGACACAAACAAAAAAAATAAAAATAATATCTATTACTAGAGAAAAAATAAGTAAATACTAAAAAATTGCTGCAAAATATCGTAAAACGCATCGTTTACTTGACCATCACCATCGAGCGACGGACGCCGACGGCAAAAAAACAAGCACCCGTCATCCGCGTCAATTGGTGATGGCGGCATCAACGCTAATAATTATGAGTTAATACATAAGACATTATTCGTAAACGTTATTTTTATCGTGTGGAGGATCCGTTCATTCAAAACGTACTTAAAAGTCCTTTCGCTTTGCTTTCGACCTTAACACACACACACACACTCTCTCTCTCTCTATCCTAAAAACCTATTGCCGTCTTTACTAATCTGAATTTAATGTATTATACAGGTAATCTGTAACAATTAGCATTATTAATGCAATGTATTAATAATCGTCGTGGTCGTATTAAAACGTAATTTGTCCCGATTCGTTGCGCACCGCATTCCCATATGTTTCGTTCCAGTTTAAACGAAAATATATGCTTTCGAAATCTACTACTGGCTCAAGTCTAAAATATATATTATTTATTATTATTATTATTATTAAAAAAAAAAACCCCCGTCTACGGTAACAACATTTTCGAATATGATAACGTCGATAAATTCGACTATTTGTTAATTACCCTATTTACATTTATCGACAGTATTAGTTTTTTTTTTAATTCAATATACTATTGACAATATTACTGCAGATATGCGTAAGAATTAAAAGAAAAAACACTTTTCTAAAATTTTATATTTGTTTATACTCGACATTTCAATTGTATTTACCATATTATAAATAGCGATTAGGTACTCTTAATGATAGTGATTTTATAATTTTCAATTTGAGTTTTGGTCTACTTACTGGATCAGCCTACCTCCGGATTTTGTCTCCAGTTTCAAAAATGTTGTTCCCAGAGTCCTTAATAAAACTTAGTTCAACAACTTAAATTTATCTAGATCTATTGTAGTTCAATTTAATCGTTTGCGTATTGGACATTCATTACTATCCGCTCATGCATACAAATTTAATCTAAACGACTCTCAATTCTGTACTTTGTACCAAAACGAAAGCATCTGTGGTCTATCTCATATTTTATTTGATTGTCCTTTCCTGGGTCTCCCAACGCTTTTCTTTATTTAATACTTTAAATTCACTCAACATTTCTACCGATCTCCCCTCTATTTTAATGTTAAACCTGAACACACAATTAATAGTAATTCCTTTCTTTTATTTTGGAAGGTTATTTTTTATTCTGGCTTAATTATATAATATTGTTTTGAATGCTTGTTTTAATTGTTATTATTGTTGTTTTTGTTACTTTATTTAATTACTTATTATCTATTTAGTTTTGTATTTTACATAGCATATATAGACTTATAAGTGTTGTAATAGTTTTTACTAGAAGCTAATTAATAATAATAATAATAATAATAAAATAATTTTCAATTATAAAATTCGAAATAAATGCACAACGTAATCAACCGTTTATTTTAATGTATACAATTTTATTTTTATAAATAAATTAGTGTTATACATACATTTTTAAGTAGGTAATGATAACATTTTGGAAAAAAACACTTAGTAATTATTATTATTAATTTTTTTTTTATAAGTTATATATCAGAATCAAAAACATAAGTTTTATTCTTAACTTTACACAAAAATAATATAAATTATATTAGTATATTTTCTAAATGCTTAAAATAAATAATATAATATACCTACCTATATAATAATAATAATAATAATATCTTATTGGATATAATTTATATAATAGAGTAATGACAAAAAAAAAAAAAATTATAATTAGAACATGAAAAAAAATCTTAATTGTTCTAATAGGTATAGTGTCTTTTTAACAATTAAAAAAAAATGAATCTTAATTAATAATGTGAAATTAAAATGAAAAACTAACTAAAATAATTGTAATTTAATAACAAGCGAGACGACCACAATAATAATAATAATAAAAAAAAAATAATATTGTTGAGAATAAAGAAACCATTAAATTTTGTTCTTTTTACTGTGATTTTTTTATTATTATTTGTGTACTATCATGTGTCATCTATTGTTGTTTTATTGTCATTGTTACAATAAATGTTGTTAAAAAATAAAATAAAATAATATAGTAATAATAATAATAATCATAATAATATATAATATAATATAATAATAAAATAAGTACTTTTAAGAAAACAAAAACGTGTATACTATTTATCTAAATGTTAATATTTTTATTTTTTTTCCCAATTACTGTATTGTATCATAATAAATATTATAATTCAAATATCTAAATATATAAATACGTCTAACTTAATAATGCTGGTGGTACTATAGTTTTTTTTTAAAAAAAAGAAAAAAAGCGCTAGACAAAGGTCAAAAGATAATAATTATTATTATAATAATGTACACGTTTTTGGGTATTAATTGTATTTGTTTGTAAAATATTGTGTAAATATGAATGTCCAACACGACTAATGATGAAAAATAAGCTGCACGTTTTGACTAGAACGACGGTATAGAGTATGATTTCGTTTAAACATTTTCGTAGATTTATAGATGTAAATGGATATGTTTATTTATTTTATTATTTTTTATTTTTTTAACGGAAAGAAAATGAAATGGCATTTTTCTCTAGAAATATATTACGGTTTTTACTACGTCTACGCATAATTATACAATGTTAACTTTGCAATTAATCAGATCTATATATATATATATATATATATTTATAGGTATATATATGTGTATGTGTATATATATATATATATATATGTACCTATATTTATATCATGCACATTCATATTCTTTATGTAAATATTTATGTATATAGATAAATGGTTAAAACGCTGCTGGGTGGTTAGACTCGTCTCTTTAAGTATATACGTATCTCGCTATGTGTGTGTGTGTGTGTGTGTGTGTGTATGTGGGCTATGGTTTCCTAAAAAATAAAAAAAAAAAAATAGCGATTATTCTTTTAGTATAGACATAAAATAATAATAATAATTATATGTTAAATACTACTCACTTATTGATCCTTGACTTCGAAGTATTTGTAAGTGGGATTCTCGTATCCGTTTATCTGCATGTTGGCTACATGACGTTCCTCTTGGGATATCCCTTGGTCGACTTCAATGAATCCCTACAAACGAACAAAAAAAAAAAAAAAACCAGACGCCCGGTGAAAATAAACAATAAATCACACGAATCGAACGTAAACGTTACCTGGTTTTGCGGCAATCTAGCGTTTCTTCTGCGGATCACGGCTACTCCGACGCAAATGGCGGCCATCAAAGACAGTCCTGCAAACGCCAATGTCAGGTGGACGTTCCTGGAATCTCGGTGGAAGTTCTTGCGGGTGAAGAATGTCTATGGGGGAAGGAGGGATTGAATTAAACTCTTTCGTTTGAACGTTTTACTATAATATATACTCCTATATAGGAGTATTGATTATCAAGTATTATACGAGTCGAGTCTGTTGCACAACAAAACGAAAACTCGTCCGACAAGAAAATACTTACCGGTTCTCCGTGACTTATATCGTGTACTTGGGCGTGTGAGATTTTCGGTTCGGAATCATGATCGTGGTGTTGTACGGCGGCGGCAGGGGCGGCGGCGTTTTGGTCCGGTTTGGTCGCTGTTGGTGGCTGTTGTTGTTGTTGTTGTTGGATTTGTTGGGCCGAGCGTTGTTGTTGTTGTTGTTGGGAGGATTCGGCGTTCTCGTTCGCGTCGAATTCCGCGGTAGTTTCCACCTGTAGTTTGGCCTCCTTGGATTCGATCATTTCGCGCGGTTGTTTGCGTTTCATCTCAATCGGATATCTCGCGCGAGATTTGTCTGCACGTCGAAAATAAATAAATTAAAAAAAAAAAAAAAAATTCGTTTTTTTTTCAAATAAATATACGTCGTGTTATGTATAAGACCAGTGCGGGATATCGTTAGTTTCGTTTTATCGATTACGATTGTATATTATCCGAGTTCGCGCGTATAAAAATCGTTCCATCCCACACGTTTCTCACCTTCTTGCGGTGTCGAAATTTCGTCCTTGTATTTGTCCAGTATGCTGGCTTCGGCGTCTCTGGTCATGGCCAAAAGCGATCCCGGAGTATCGTCTTTGCTCCGGAGCGCTTGGATGTAGTCGGACATGAGCTGAGAAATCTTGCGCGACAACGTTGGGTACCTATGTACAAACGTAGAGAAAAATTCGTTTTGGAATAACGCAACAATACTGAATTCCGGGGGGGGAGTGTGTGGGGCGGGGGGTGTACGAATGGTTTATTGAAATACGCGCAGTAGACTTACCTGTAAAGCATTTGCAGCGACTGGTTGACCATGTGATCGATATCCACCAAATGTTCCAAAGTGACCGACTTCTCGCGCTCCGCCAGTTCGATGCTAGACGCAAGCAAGTGCCGGTAATGCGCTATTGTGTGATGACGGTCCTTGTGCAACGATCTGAGAAGTTTCTGAAGACACTTCTGTACTTTGTGCGTCTGGAAAAGTAAAACGGGAAAAACGATGTAAACATCACGATGAGAGATAACGTTTTCTTTGAATACGTCACGTCTTATAAACGCGCATGCGGGTAAGTAGGCCGTACTCACGTTCGGAGGGTTTTCGTTCAGGGCGAATACGTAGCAGTTCATTGCTTCCTTCTTCCGGTGGTTGATGTGCGCGTTCACTCTCTGCTGGTGCATGGCGAACAACTGATGTTTTTCCGCCGAGCCTTCTTCTTCCAGGGACTGTACTGTCTGTTGGAACCGGAGCGTCATCCGTTGTTTGAACTCTTCGGCCATGTGCGGGTTCTTGGAACGCATCTCTTGGTACCGTTCCTCCAAATCGGACCAGTCCTTCATCACCTTGGTCACTTTCTCGCGGTGCAATTCCTCCAACCGATTCAGGGCTTCTTTGTACAGTTTGTGCTCGTCCCTGGGATCGAAATGCGTGAAGTACGTGTCCGGGGTCGGCAAATTCCTGACGGGACCACCGGACGGCGTGGTGTGAGCAGGGTTCCCGACTGTCGTGGTCGTGGTCGTCGTCGTCGTCGTCGACGGCGGCGGCGGCGGCGCGGTAGTCGTTGTGGTGGTGGTGGTGGTGGTGGTAGTCGCTTTCTTCGTGGTTGTCGCCATTGTCGTGGTGGTCGTCGACGAAGTCGGTGTCGACAACGTGCGAGACGGCGGAACGTCGTCGTAGTTGTCGTAATCGTCGTCGTCGTCGTCTTCCTCGTCGTTTACGTCGTCGTCCTCGTCCTCGTCATCGTCGTCATCGTCGATGTCTTCTTCCACGTCGAACTGATCCGACGACAGCAGACTGTCCGTGGCTACCGGCGACGTTTTCTTCAATTGGATTTTATCTACGGGAGAGGAGAAAAGAACAAAAACCGGAACACGTACGATCAGATTATCGAGAGAACTCGTTTCAACCTACCACCTACCACCCGTCACATTTATATAGATTTTATAAAAATTCGTATGGATATTACGAATGAAATCGTTCGATTTTATGTTTACAAAATCGATCGATTCGTGAATTTTTTTTTATGCCCGCGCGTTCAAGAACGGTTAAAAAAAACGGTTAAATATATATACGGAACGAATTAAAATGTACTCTTTGTATGACGACGAAAACGTTTAAGAAATGAACTTATAGATTGTCTTACGGATACATGCGCGCAATAACGAAAAATAAAATTATTAACATGTTTCGCGATTATTTTTTGTTGAACTTATATTTAGGTGTATTTTAACTTCTAAACGATTCTTTTTTTTTTTTTTTTTAATTACGATTGCTATGGGTATGTAGTTTACTGTAGTAAATTGTCTAAATAGAACAAGTTAATTTTTCACGAATCATTTGAAGTACCAATTTTCGTCGATAAAATAATATTTGTTTAGTATGCGTTGTTTACGTTGTCCTTTTTGAATTAGAAGAAAATAACGACGCACACATACACTTAAAAAAAAAAAAAAAAATACATGACATTTTCAGAATTGATACAAAACGTTTTACAACGAAAAAGATATTTCAAACATTGATAAACAAAAGCCAAAACCAGAAGACAAAAAAAAAATTAACAACGTTTCGCATCTCTTGGGGTTTATTTTTATGCGTCAGTCGTTAGTGAATCCTTTTAAACAAATGTTAGTTTTATATGAGTTCGTAAAATATTCATTATTAATTGAAAAATCGTCGCAGATAATAGCGTTTCCGTGGATAAAAAGCTTTTTGCTTTCTATAGAATCGAAGCGAATAAATGTTTAATGAACTCGTACCTGAGAGGGATGGTTCCGAGGATATATGGGGCGTGTGACATCCTCCGTGGTCCAACGGACCCCCCTCCTTTTGCCGTTAAATTTATTAATTAACAGCGAAACGTTAAAAGTGAATTTCCTACATTTAAATTGAAATATTTGAAAAAAAAAACAAACGCGTTATATCGTCTAAAATTGAAATTTAATATTAATCTTATGACATGTTATTCGATTATATTAAAAAAATATCGAACAAACGCTCGCGCTACATAATATTATATTCGTAACCAATTGATTAACTAAAAAATATAAAAATTATTCGTAATTATTTAATGACAACTTATTATTATCGTTCGTGCAAGTCGCGTGAATAATTAATAAGAAAAATTCAACTTATTAATCGACGAGACTGTTCGTTTTGTAATTACAATAAAACAATACGCACATATAAAAATGTACACACGCGTAATTGGAAGACATCGATTGTGTTTTCTGTATTTATTTATAAATAAAAAAAAAAAAAAACGCGCAGAACTATTTCTGTTCTATAATATCGCGCGTGGATGAAATTCACGACTATAGGACGATTGGATTCTGTCGGATTCCGGCAGGTATTATTTTTATTTGTTGTTACATCGTTACCAACGAATTTGATCATTCGATTTCGTTATAGTATTTGAAATTTATGTTTTCGCCGCCAACGTTTTCAACGGAAAACGTATTTTTCATCAGCGATCTCGTCCAGATACATTATCGGATTACCCGTGGCCAGTTTAAAGGATAACAACGTTTATATTTTCGGTTCGCGTTTATATCCTCGCGGGTTGGAAGACCTCAAAAAAGAAGACTTCACGAGTCACTTTTTTTTTAAAAAAATAACGCGCAGCATTTGGACACTTTTATTTGTCGTATTTGTATTAAAGTGTAAAAAAAAAAAAAAAAAAAAAACAAGCGACTGAACCCGAGTTCGAGATGTTAATATCGGGTCGAACGGATCTTCCTTACCTTTGTACGGACAGCAGACGAACTCGACGCCGGAGAACAGTGATATGCCGCACGGCAACAGCATGGCGAAACTCCTGAGGTTGTGGTCGCGGTCTTGGCAAGCCTGCGCTGCGGTCTGGTTCCAGCGGTCGAACGGCCAGCACTTGCTCTGGTTGTGCACGTGATCGAATATACAGTTTTCGGGCACCAAGAGAGCGTCGCTTTGGAATTGTCCTTCTACATCACAGACGCGAAACGAATTACAACACGTTTGACTCACAACGACAACGGGAGAATAAAAACGAGCGCGCGCGCGAACGACGAACGATACGAAATACAATTTAAATGAAACGTAATTATTATTATGGAAATAAAATCGGTGCCGAATTCGTCGGATCGTGAGAAAAAAAAGGAAATGCGTTAATAATGTTATTTGTGTTATTCGCTCTCGGTTCACCGTTAGGTTCAGCCGTTTTCGGGGAAAAAATAACGTTTGAAAACTCAATGGCGCGACGTTATAACAATAATAATAACAATAATATTAATAATAATAATAATAATAATAATAATAACAATAATAATAATAATAATAATAATAATAATAATAATAATAATAATAATAATAATAATAATAATAATATGGGATTAAACGCATCTGAGTACGATATTGATTATAAATGATAATATACGGTGGTGTCAGAAGTAAAACGAAGAGAGGAAAAACATAAAAAACAAAAAAAAAAAATATACCGTGTATTTCGGAAAGAATATTATTGTTGTTGAAAAATATCTAAAACTAGTCTTTATTAGCGGACAATCGTATGGGGAGAAAAACATTTTTTTTTATCGGTATTTCAACGGTATAGTATTATATATACAGTGTTTATCGAGAAAACGAAAACGATTATTATTAAATGATTCTATTAGAGAGAGAGAGAGAGAGAGAGAAAACATTGTAATCGAGTGTAGTGTAATTATTTTCGGAATGCACACTGAAAGAGAGACGTTTCGTTTTCGTCAGTAAAAAAAAAAAAAAACGATATGTTACGATTCTTCGAGTATATATCGTCCGTGTTTTAAACGTTTTTAGATTTTCAACGATATTTTCCAAGTTTTGTTTATTTTCTTTCTTTATTTTTTATACGAAAAACACGTCACTATTTTTTTCATCCCATTCCCTTAGGTTATTTTTTCTCAATTAATATAATATATACACACACACACACAGACGCGCATAATATATTTCGGCACGTCGACGGCGCGTTCGATTAAAATACGCTGCAATTTTCGAATGTCTCAGATAAAAGAAGAGCGAAAAAAAAATTTATATATATATATTGTTATTTGGCAATCCGTCGGGCGAACCCGAGCCAAGTACGCTCACGGATCGATCGACCGTATTACGCGGGGTCTTCTATTTCGCGTATTAAATTTCGTTTTCAGCGACGAGAGGCGAGGGGACGACGACAATCGGAACAGAAATAAATCCGATTCGCCAATGTATTGGCCGACGGACAATGAAATACATTTTAATAATAATAATATTAATAATAATAATAATAATAATAATAATAATAATAATAATAATAATAATAATAATAATAATAATAATAATAATAATAATAATAATAATAATAATAATAATCGAACGCGTCGCGTGGCTGGCTCTCCCGTCGTAAATCACGCGCGGCGTAGTGTGCTGTAGCGGTAACGACCGGAACGGTCGTCTGCGGTTGCGGAGAGCCCTCGGACTTTTTCAATGACGCAGAAGTACTTAAAGTTTTCTGCGCGTCCAAAACGGGAAAGGGAGTGGAATGAGGGAGTCGTGCCATCCCCTGACGCGGGTCGTGGAATTTTTTTTTTTTATAATTATCGTATATCATGTTTAACAACTGTAATATTATGCGAATGTTTCAACGGACATCGGATATAATAAAAAATCAGCACGAGGAAAAAGAGCTTTTCAATGTAAAAGTCGCTATTGTGTCGACAACGATTGGGCGGGATAAATGTTAAGAAAACCTCGTTGGAACATAACCCCGTAACGTTGTGAAAGGGATGCGCGGCGGTTACCGTATTATTGTTGGAGAAGGATCAACGGAAAACAGACGGTTTTGGGAAATTATATATAAAAAAAAAAAAAAAAAATTTTGAAGGGATATATCGAATACTTCGCCACGACGTAGTCATGGTGTGCTAGCGCAGAAGGCGGCACACATAGAACGGAATGCGTATACCGCGGATTTTTAAGGACACGGGGGAATGGAAATAGCCGTGGAGAGTTAAAAAAAAAGAAAAGAAAGAGTCGAGTATTAACGGAGAAGCGTGCGGAGAGATTGAAAACCAAGAGAACACGTTGTTCTACATGGTATTTCTAATACGTGACGACGTAAAACGTTCGACGGACGGTCACGGCGCGGCGATCGACGATCTCGAAAAACACCGAATTCGAATTCGTTAGCGAGCGAGTGTCGAAGAGAATATTTTTAATACGAGGTAAAGAATTACACTGTGCGTGGAAAGCTATTATTTATAAACAGCAGCGAGAGTCGTCGCAGTAGTCCGTTAGAATTTAATGGTCGCGAAACGGTCCTCCTGCACAGCTGCCACGTCTCTCAGGATCGACGCGACGATTGTCTTCGGCCTCGAACGGCCTGGCACGTGTGTTTCGAGTCTTATTGTGTACAACAACGTATTCACAAAGTGATAGAACAATCCGTCTCGGGATTTTCGATTCTCGAAACGGACGGCGTGCGCGCGTGTGAAATAAGTTTGAGAGAACGCGTGCGAATAAAACGATATTCGTCGACGGTTTGCGAAAATATATAATATTATATACTAGGCTCTCGGTCCGGTGTGTATTACGACAACACTCATCTGGACCCGTACACGTGTGTAAACATCGAATTTTGTTGTGCGCGTTCTACACAATCCCGATGGGTGGGAGACGAGGAGGACGAGGAGCTATACGATGTTGGCGGCGGAAAGCTGCGGCGGCGCCCCGGCAGAGAACTATGTAATCAATCACGCGCGCGAGAATAAGAAACGCGCGAAAACGATAAAACGACGTCGGAAACGGGGGTCCGGCGCGTGTTATCGAGGACAGTGATTTACAGCGCAGACGAGAGAAACGACGGCCGAACAACGGCGCATACACACAAACAAACAAACAAACAAACAAAAAAGTACGGTACCCGCGCAAGCGGTTTAATCTCGGCGGCCGTTTCTCCTCGGCGGCCGTCCATCGGGTTCGCGATAAACCTTACACGCGCACCACTTACCCAGACATCTGTACGGTTTCACCCAGTCCGTGTGCTTGCATTTGTTGTAGCCCATTTTGCACCAGTTACCGATTTTCACGTAATGGCTGCTCTCCACTATGTTGGTAATGTCGTTCTTCGGGTACACCTGCGAGAAAACGAATAATAATAATAATAAAAAATCTCATCGTACACGCCAAACGATAATGTCTCTTATTATTGTAAAACGCTTCGTTTATTATTATTATTATTATTAAATCCGTCAATAACGTTCAGATGATGGTATTTTTTCTTCTCGTTCACGAGTACAATTTTTTTTTTTTTTTTACGAACACGACAATTAGAAAAAATAAACACGCGTATTGCACACTCACTTTTTTACAATAGTCCAAAATGTCCACTTTCTCCTTTAAGCAGCCCACTTTGCGTTTCGTGTCGGACGTCCACCGACCGTTTTCCGACATGTACTGGCTGTAGTACGGGGTGTCTGATTTCGCGTCACACAGCACAGCGACTTGAGGCTCGAAGTGTACCGGTGCCGGGCCATCGGCGCCTACGCCCTGAAACGAGACGAGGCGAAATCGATTGAAAACCATCGATTTCAGTGTTCATACGCGAAATCGTCAAAAAAAAAAAAACGTTTTACACGAGACGTTTTGCCGTCATTCCATAGAGTTTATCATTTATGTCGCATTGCGAATATCCGTTTTGGGACGGACAAAAACCCGCGGCGTTCCGTCCGAGCACCGCGAAAAAGCACGATCCATTCTTGTGCGCGAGATTCGAGTATTTCTCGTTTTGAATTTCTATTCGTTTTACCCCGATACGATAACGTGATTGATTTTTTAAACTCCGGGAAAAACGAATAATAATAATAACAGTATTATTATTTTAATAGAATACATTAAACGTCGAGTTATTCGTCTCGTTTCGGTTTCGTTATTGAATCCCTGTCCGGTCTGTACAAGAATCTGATATTTCATACACGCACGCGTTGATATGATATTGTAAAAAAAAAAAAAAAAACGACGTTTATAAGATAAATCGCGTAATTTATTCATATTTCATCACATCCATCCCGATTGTCTGTCGTCGAACGCGCGAACAGAAATGTATGTAAAAAAAAAAAAAAATCTCCCTCTGGGAACCGATCGACGTTTTAATGGCATTTATCGATACGGCATACCTACCGCGAATGAGATCGAGTGCTCGAGAAACCTCGGGGGAGAGGAATATCGTTTTGCAGCATCCCTATTTTGGTTTCGACGATATCCGTTACGCGTTGAAACAACGCTCGATTTCTATAATATTTCACGATTAATTCGTATTTTAGATTATATCAACCGTTGTGCGTGTATTCCGTTTAAAATTATCGCGTTGGAAATGAAATATTTTTCGAAAAAAAAAAAGTCGTATTTCATATTAATGTTTTTATGTTTTTTGTACGATTCTAAAAATTATTCGATAAATTATACGATTATTTTTGTAGACAGGTACGCGTTATGTAATAATGTATACGAGTATATATCTACGCTCACGATTATCTGTTTTTTTTTTTTATTTTCTGGACACAATGAGCATAATAATTTTAATTTATACAGTCTCTTATACTTTGTTTGGTAAAATATTCGTTTTATTTTTTTTTCTCCGCTCACGGCTTATTATTATTTTGTTGTTGTTATATTTTATAGGTATTTTTAAACAATCGGATTTCGTATAATAACCACAAATGACGCTTAAAGTTACGTACGTGATCGATATACTCAACGACACGTTTCGTGTGTGAGTTCGTATACATAATATATTATAATAATAAACGTTTATAATATATTTTAGTTAAACCGCAGCTCAGGGTTCTTTTTTCTTTCTTCTTTTAGTTGTGTATAAATACGACACGCTCGTTTAGAATATTTTTCATAATATGATTATGAGTGTGTTAAAAAAAAAAAAAAATACATATATTTACCTTCGGGGACACGGATCATGGATATCGACAAAAAGAAACGACGGCATATATATATATATATACGGTTAAAAAAATAAAAAATACAACTAAAATTAACCGTCATGTAATTTGGCGGGGAACAAAATAAAAAATAATATTTAATTTATTTGAAAACCGCGCGTGGATGTGTATAGTTTGTGTTATCCTACGCGAACACATTGTTTCCTCCGTCTAAATCTTTATTAAAAATAAATAAATGTTTAGAAAAAAAAAATGTTTTTAGTTATTAAGTTCAGTACGTTCTGATTTTGAAACGATACATAATCTAATTTATGTACATACACAGTCACTACTCGTATTACGTCTATTATTTTTCCCACATATTACTCCGAAATTCTGTAAATTAAAAACGAATTTATATCGTGAAATTAAAAAAAAAAAACTGCGTTTGCTCTTTTAAAAAAAAAGTAAAAAAACATTTTACGCACATATCGGGGCATAGTGTTTAAATTCAAGTAAAATTTAATGCGGTTTGAAAAAAAAAATTGTTTTCGTCCGAATAATCCAATACAGCGCATATTTATTTCGCGTATTGTATATTTAAAAAATAATTAATATATATATAACGCGTGTATAACGCTGTAGACGAAATTTAAATGGTTGACAGTCGAGAGGAATTTTTTTCCGCTCGCATTTTACGTTTATTTATATTTTAAATAAAATATTAATGCAAACGTTTTTTTTTCTCATTTATCGTTTCGAGCGTTTGAGCAAGTTTTTTTCCCAGTGCTTTGAAATTAAAATAATTTCTACACACTTATAAATACGAATATGTATATGGACTATTATTATATTCATAACTGCTGAAATATACGGGCGCAGTGGGCCAATTGGCCCCTTCCCATCAAGGATAATATTCACGGGGAACGGAATAAACGGACATGTACACTGCAAGTAATGAAAATTACTTACGGTTTTTAATTGTACGAGAAAACGGAATATATTTTCATATATTGTCAGATAATAAGACGATCGTGGAAATCAATATAAAATAATTGTTTTTCATATAAGTACGAAACGTTCTACGACGCGGTGTTCTATATAATACATTTTACACAACACACACACACACAAAGTGTGATTTATTAAGTTATTTATCTAAATATATATATATACAGTTATAAATTATTCGTTTGAGTTACTTAGAAATTAGTCTATGACTCGGAGAGGGGAGAATTTCCATTTGTGCAACTCTCCCAGGTTAACTTCTAAATACGCTAAATTCATTCCCCCTCCTCCTACGCGATATTTTCATAACTCGGCGACGCTTTATTTTATCCATTAGCGTAAACAGACATTTTTAGACGTTTCAACCTACTAACTGGTGGCTACTCCTACACAATGATCGTGTATAATATTTTGTCCGATTTCACCAAATCAAGGTATGCGAAAAATAAAAAATAAAAATGGTTTGATAAGAACTGTCGAAAGACATTAATTTCACTGCGATACACACGTACGCGCATAGTGACACGTAATATTCGTTATCTCGAAAATTCGTTTGCAGCACAACAACTTATATGGTTACGATACGATCTTTTCGATATACATTTCTCGGAAGTAAACTGTCTGTACTTGGTACTAAATAGTGGAGATATACACGAGGTATTTATCAAACGTATACGAACGATAACAATACAAATTATTCCGTTGTCGAACATTTACACCAGTGTTTTTGAACGGTGGGGTTGAGAGTACGTGTTTTATTTTTGAAAATAATCACCCATCCAGCAGAGAAGTTTTAGATTCAGGTCGAATTGATCGAAATTTCAATTTATTAATAATTAATGAGACGTTCAAAGGACGGATTCAATTCAATCGGCTCGCAGAATTTTGATTTCAAGCTAACATCAGTCGCCTCTACCCCTGTCGTCAACAGATTTTTTAATCGACTGCTCTTACCATACCGATTGAGGATTCAGTACTGGGTCCAGTTGGAATCAAAACACAAGCGAATCGTCTCGACAGCGTGCAAAGAGAGCACTTCGTTTTACTAAAATAGAACGTAACGTCAAAAACCTGTATGAAGCACAAACACATATCACTGACATGTCCTACTTCTTTCGTTTACGATTAAGTTCTTTTTTTTTGTTCTTTTAATTTATAATTTTTTTTTAATACAAAACATTTTACAAACCAATTTTAAAAAACCACCGGTGTATATAGACGTAGTGTAGGGGGGGGAGGATAACGACTCTCGAATATCACGGCAGTTAGGATACGCTGCAGTGAAACGGTATAGTAATCGTAAGTAAACGCGTTCTAAATGGCCTTTTGCTACCGTATCTGCGAAAGGAATTAACGATTACCGGGAGAGGAATAATGACGACGACGATGACGACGAAGAAGATGAAGTAACCGGGGAGAGGAAATGAACTAGGTTAGATTATATAGCCGTGTGTTTCCGTGTCGTTAAAAAGACGGCAAGCCTTTTAGTCGACTGCAGAAGCCCCGCCGAATGATTGTGCCTGCAAATAACGATCGACGGTCACGCGATGCTATAAATTGCTCCGTACAACAAGACGGAGTAATAACAATTTCTCTTGTAACGTAAGTTTTGTTGCAATGCGATCGCCCATGTACAGGTTCCGTGGCGAAAGGGGAAACGTTTCTAAATCGATTTTCGGAATACAAAGAGTCCCCGTTGTCGGTTGCCTAGTCTCGTGTGATATATCGTCTTTCCCGCGCGTGCGAATCGGCAGGAAAAAGCGAAAAATTCTACGAAAATTAACGTTGTGCGCGCAACTAAATCGCAATAAAATTCAGTAATATGGTGTATATATATATATATATATATATATATATACGGGAAACGAAATAAACGAATACGTGTGCGTGTGCGCGGAAAATTTTACCAGTTTTACTATTATTATTTTTTTAACTCGAATACGTCTCCAAATTAAGAAGAAGAAACGTATTCGCGATTCAGTGTTTTTTTTGTTTTACGCGCGAAAAAAGAATAAACTACACAGCTGTTGAGAAAATCGAAAACCGCGACTACGATTTAAAATCGTGTGACTCCTATAATAAATACATACACGGGAAAATGGAAAAAGTGTTCACGGAAAGGTAGCGAGCCGCGTTAGCGCTGCAGTGGACGATATCGGCTCAAGTGTTCGTTTAACTATTTAGAGATTTTTGAGTCGTATTTTGAATTTGAACGTGCGCAGTGGGATAAATCGTTGAAAAAACGATTCTGGAAATGCGTCTAAATAACGTGTTGACGATCTTACCGCCGAGTTTTTCGCAATTTTTTACCGGCTTTTAGTTTTGAGGAAACTGTTGGGAAAATCAGAAGACGTGTCGTCGGAGTATCGGAAATCAGACACAATTCGCACTGGCGCAATCAGACATTCGAACGAGAAGCGGCGCTTATGCTTCCAAGTTCTTGTGTTGCACGCTATCAATATTCGCGAGAGCTTCCATACTATTAAGTAATAAAAATGTATATAATTTCCATCGATGTTAGAAAAAAATAATCAGAAACGAAATAGTTCTTTGTCAACGAATACTGCGTTGTTTAAAGAGTCTTTAAAATTCTTACAAAATAAATACAAATAATTTATAATTTTCAACTCAAATTTTGATATAATTTTTTTTTGTGCATTCCCAAAACAATTTAGGAACGCTAATGGTTCGAGGCCAAAAACATTATTTTTTTTTTTTAAACAATATAAACGTCTTTGTTTCGTTTAGAATCCAAAAATCTCCCACGGCGGCGGCGGGACGGTGGGCATTATAAAACGCGAAAGCTCCTCGAGGATCGTCCGAGAGTGTTTCCGGATTTATTTTGGCCGGGTCAACACTATAACGACAACAATACCAGCAGCAGCAGCAGCAGCCGAGAAGGGATAGTAGAGGGACGCCGTGCAGGATATACGGAAAGGACCGATGGCACTGCATATTTCGCTGGATGTGTACCCAGGTTTTCGTTTGGTGTATACGACCCTAATATAACCAGAGAACGCTATTAAAACGAGTACGACGACGACGACGACGTTATACCGAGTTTATATAAATAAATATACAGAGTGTGCCAAAGAGATCTCATAAAATGCTATACGCATTTCGATCTATTCGATATTTGAAAACAAAAAAAAAAAAAAACTATAAATAATTTCATCGTTATACAATAATTAACGTATTTCATTTCTATAAACGATTTAGAATTTACGATTTTATCTTATTCTTAAAGAAAATAACAATCAAGACCGATATTTGTACGCGTGATTTTTTTTTTAAACGATTTTCAGGGTTTGTCAAATTTTAAATATTTTTTTGCAATGTCACGCAATGATAGATCAACGAACGATCATTGAGCAGCAATAATAATTACAAAAAAAAAAAATAAAAAAATATCGAACAGTATTAGGTTGCGTTTTTCTCCGCGAGACACTCTGTACAACACACACAGACTTACGGTCACGTACGTGCGTACTACACAATCGGTTCGGTGTCGTCAAGAGGAATTCGATTTCGGGTGTTAATCTTAAAGCAAAATTAGCTCGCGTATATTCGACGAAGCACACGCTTTTACTCCCGTCCATACATTTTGCAGTCTATACGCCCCCGGCATACTCTCGGCAACGAAACGACGTCTGTCGTTCAATCGCCAAATCGTATCGGCCATCAAATAGCCGAGAGATAACGAGTTTTCGGGCTAATATTTTCCGGAATATCGTAATGAGCGCGAGAGACGACCGGAATAATCGCCGTATAATTTATATAGGAAAAAAAAAATTTGAAAACATTTATAGCGAGTACGGAAAATTCGTTTCAAGACACTGGTCCACGTTTAACCGGTTTCGAATTTTCTGATTCCCATTAAACCGAGAATACGCACAATCGCAGTGTCCGTTGGGCGAATCACGTCGGAGTGATGATAAAAACACGATTTCTTAACTCGTCGAGGTCTATGAAAAAAAAAAAAAATAATAATAATAAGTCGTTTCTCTTCTCCTCGTCGTCAATGCCCGGTTACGTTCCGATTTGCCGATCGATTTTAATAATGACGAATGTTGTAACACGTGCGGCAGCAAATTATAATAAAACGATTCCGTTAAATTTTCCTATAAATAATTTATCAGTGTCGTAATAGTTTGACGTTTAGTTGTGAGCGCGTATTGAAGTAACACGCGGTACGAATAATTAAATTATTAACAAACGACTAGTGTGCAGCGGCCGCGGCGGGATCTCTCATTCATTCTTTCTCTCTCTCTCTCTCGAATAATAATAATAATAATAATAATACTAACAACAGATTAAGTGATTCGGGAACAGTCATTAACGAGTCGTGAAAAATTAAACGAACCGAAATAATGGAAGAGCCAAACGCGTAATTATTATTATCTTAACAACACGGGCCCAGGCGGCGAGTAGCACCTTCACTACGCAGCATCCGACTTTAAAATATAACACTGTTTTGGCGGTAAGTAAAATATATTTTAAGTTTTTAAAAAAAAAGAAAAACGAGTTCGACGCGTGCACAGTATCGATCCGAAACAGAAATCGGTTGGTGCCGCGCGAATCTTTCTGTTTCAAAAAAAAAAAAAAAACCATACGACAAATTATTTATTTGTATATATCGATATATTTGGTGAATCTTTTTTTTTTTTTTTATTTCGCGTAATAAGTATTACTAGAAAAACAGATAAAAAAAAGAAATGTACAAAAAAAAAAAAAAACCGCGAAAAAATTCGTTATTAGTAGAATAGCGTCGTGTCAAGCAGAGAGAAAAAAAAATGCGAATGATTAATGATCTAAAAGATTATATTTACAAATTACTGCGTTCGTTCAATATTAACAATAATCATTGATTATTTTTATATAAATCAACGGCAATATAATATAATTAGGACGTTGGTATTGCAGTGAAATAAGCGATTGACACGAATTGATAGACATAGTATTGTCGGATGATATTGAAACGGGTTTGTAGCGTTTTATTCACTTGTAGGTTTTTGCCCGTTTCAGTGTATAATGCCCGCATAATGATTTTTGTTCGTCGAAAACTTGGCTTCTCACGAAACAAGACGGTTACGCCGTTTTTAAAATAACATTCCCCAATCGAATTTAGCGAATTTTTTTTTTTTTTGTCTTTCCCTTATCACGTTTAAAAAATTGGTCGGCCACAACGTACTGCATGGAAAACAGCGATTTTTTCCGTTTTCTACATTACTGATACTCCGAACCCGTTCGAGTACATTAATCGATTTTATTTCCGAACGAAACGTCCCTACCCCACGTGTGGGAATTTCGTTGCGCGTTCATATCGTATAAAAATATTTTCAGCTGTGTTGTAGAAATTATTATTCCGGAGCGAACATTTAAGATATACACCTATACACTTTTATATACGCGTGTACAACAACAATAATAATTTTTCCCCATCGATCGTGTCCGACGATGACGGCTGAATGAAAACCAACTGTGAACATTACACATCGAAGGGGTGTAAAAACTTTCTATACAATTCATGTGGGTTTATATTATTTTTTGAAAATAACGAGTAAAATTACCTTGCCCGAAGCTACCTCGTCAGTTATCGCGTGTACAACACTCTTATTATTATTATTATTATTTAGTACGTCGTGTTCTATAGTGGCTGACGTGTAAAATACGCGCGTGTTGCTGACAGGAAGAACACTGGGAGTTCGGTGGCGAGGAGACGAGGCGAAAAAAATTATATTTAATTGTAGTTTTCGACAGGGTCTCTCATTGTTGTATTACACACGAACGCGCACGGGGATTCGATCGTGTTTTTCATATGTGTATTGGCCAGCCAATACGTCTATTGTTATTGTTCGTGACATACATTATTCGGATGTGATACGCACGTGACGAACACCGCACCGATTCGACCATCTCCGCCAGTGATTTGTTCAGAGCGATCTCCAGACGTGTCACGCGATCGAATTCGTAATTTGGTGTGTCCGTTGCCGGATTTTTGCGTATTCCTCCATCTCTTCCCTCTCAAAAACCAATGCGCAGGAACATCGTCGGACCTGAGCAGCGTTGCATTTGCAATCGAGCTCATTTTGTTTAGTCGAGATTCAGACTCCGTCGCGAAAACCATCAAAATCTACCGTATTCTCCGATACTGTTTAAGGTTTGAACGTTGAAAAACGTTATTTACAAAATTCAGATTTTATTATACAAATTTTTTTTCGTCCTTTACGACCGGCTCATCGAAGCGTCGATAAATAAAACGAAAAGTAAAACGGGAGAAATAAATGGACGAGGGGGGGGGTTCACAGACTGATAGCAGAGCATCTCAGAATGTTACGAATAAAATGCTTAATACCTTGGCAAATACGTTTGACAAGTGCCAACTGAATAGACGAATGGACGACAAAAACGATGTGGATACGCGAATGAATAACAATGAAGAAATATTTTGAAAACAGAAAACAGACACACGCGGCGGGACACAAGCCTTTAGAAACACGATGACGTCGAGGATCGTTTCACGACCAATTCTATCTCTCTGTCCGTCGCTAATACCTTACTTAGTGGTCCGTCTCCCGGAGTTCTCACATCCGTTTCTTCACTACATGTCTTCCCATCTCAGTTCTTGCCGACGGTATACGGTAGCTGATTTCGACTTCTTCGCGCCCCATTTCTAACATTGAATTAATATTCGTTTCACTAAACATAATCTCCGGCTCTCTGTCTTTTTCCATCTCGTATGTCAACTCCCTCCCCACCCCCGTTCAAACACAATAGCCGTACGAAAAACGTCTCTGTTCGTTGCACCGTGTACGTATACAGGATAACTAGGCGACGACGACCGGATAATTTTGTCACTACCGCCGGCCGTAGCCGCCACCCGATGGAAATCAATAGCGCTGTGTGCTTTGACGACGAAGGCGGCGGTGGCGGCGGTACACGACGTACGACGCCGTCGAAACATCAGAAACTATTGGAACACGCAGAATTGTACGACACGCGTATTCACTGATTTCGCGTGTTAACGATATTAAACATAATTTATTATTATTCTTCTTCTTTCTTCGATTTTGGCCGACTATGGACCACGTGAAATAATTTATGATTGAATTTCTCTATTTTTTCTTTGTTTCCAGTACTCTTTCATTCTTTATCCATGTTGTTTCTTTCTTTCTTCTTTCCATTTTGCTCCTGTCTTCTTTTTTGCCTTTTCTCGAAAACCCTTGAATCCTCTGATCTTCCCTCTGAATTCTTCTCTTCTCTCCACCTGCTCTCCATCTATTTCCATTTCTTCCATGTCTTTCCTGACCTCCTTGATCCATACCATCTGTGTCTTGGGGTTTCTGTCAAAGTAATTGAATATTCTCTTCGTCAGTCTTCTTTCATTCATTCTTTTAATGTATCCGTAGAAAGTCATTCTTCTTCTCCTCATTGTGTCCGTTATTCTTTCTGTTTTTGTGTCGATCTCCTTGTTGCTTCTCAGTTTCCATTTTCCATCTTTATATTTATATTAACGATATTAAACATAATTTATTATTATTATTATTATTATTATTATTATTATTTATGCCGCGTTGAGCAAACGACGACGTTTCTCGGGGAATGGATTTCGATGGGGGAAAAACAACGATTGCGGAATAACGTTTTGAACGTTATCGGTGACGGAGAAAATACGACGATTATGGGGCGGTACGAAACCGTGGCGAGACACAACGATTTCTCGTGATGGGGAAAATTCGATTAGGTAACTATGGTTACCGTGTACAGAGAAACGAACGATTAACAGCGCCGCGCCAATCGTTTGAAGTCGAATAATTCGTGCGAGATTAAAAAAAAAAAATACCGCATTTAATTTACTCGTATTTCCGAGTAGCGCGACACGTCGTCGAAATTCAATTGGTTTTCTCGTCGTACAATACAGCAGAATAAGAATAATACATAAATTATAATAACAATGATTAAAAAAAAAAAAAAAAACGAGAAGTGTTGTTGTTGTGTCGCTCGAGTGAATTACCATGATTGAGTCTTAGAGTATTGTAAATCATTGCATTCGATAAAACGACTCTGAGCGGAATACACTTCTTCTCGGGAAATTTAGAGTTTTAATGAAAAAATAAAATTATGACTTATAAAATTGTCAAGATTTTTTCAAAGAAACATAGTTTTGTGGTATATATATATATATATCGTATACAATTTTCGGCCCATGAAACCAGAAGAAAAATAATTATCCGTTTTACGATTTAGAATAGTTCAACGTTTAACGCAATCATTATAAATAGCCGATAACAGGAAGGATTTTTTTTTGTTTTACCTATACGTAATGCAATCCGAGCAATTTTTTTTAGCCTTGAAAATTTGTACAAAAGAAAAAAAAAAAAATAATAATAATAATAATTGTAAAATCAACAGCTTCCCGGCTACGCGCAGGATCTGGAAAAAGAAAAAAAAAACCGTCGAAAAATGTGGTAAATTTTTTTGTATCGGCGAATCGAGAAATCGACAATTGGTGCAGATTGACGAGTTAATTTTATCGGCGCGTCGAATTCTTTGACAATTTACACGGTTTTTTTTCGCTTTTCTCAACGAATGACGTTTAAACGCGCGTAATCGTTAACGACGATTCCTCTCCCCCGTAGCAGCAGAAGCAGCAGCAGCAGCAACAGCAGCACGACACAGGTAATTTAATCCGGAATAATTAATTTCGCTTTTAAACGCAATTAAAGAAGAAAAAAAACGTAAAAGCCGGTACACGGCTGGACGAATCAGCGAAATCGTCCCGCGATTGAATTATGGACGGTTAATTACGGGAGAAAATTGGAAAACGATTCGCGAAATGAACGTTTTGTCAATAACAGAATATACACTATACGTGCAATCGGCGTGAACGGCTCGGTTGTTTTAACGCGTTACTATATAAAAAAAAAAAGAACGAAAAAACGTATTACAATGATAAGCAATATTATTTGAGCGATAGAAACGAAAAGAAAAAAAAAATTTATAATACTTGTTACGCGGTTTTTCATTGCGCTCTGACGATCGTACATAATGTAAGTCAAGGATAAACGACAAAACTCTATCAAATAACCTATTGAAATACACTACAATACACATTTTGTTTTGATCATAAAATAATAACGACACTAGAACACGAGTGACGAGGTCGTCGGTGTTACCGATATATGTCCCGCGTATAGTTTTATAATCCTGTAGTTTGGAAAAAAATGCTGTGACTGATTATTATTATTATTATTATTCTCTTCTTTTGTTAACGAATCCGAAACTATAGTCTAAATATTTGTATAGGCTGCTTCTGTTTAAACTATCATCACTCGTGGTTTACTCTCTAGTTCAAGACTAATATAAAAAAACCCGTCTACTTATAAGTCACAAAGTTTTAGAGTTTACTACAAAAAAAAAAAAAAAGAAGTCACGGAGGCGTTTGCCCGTTTCACACTACGTTCGCCCCACGCCATCGTGATAATTGTGTTTCGTATAAGAGTAAATAATAATAATAATAATAATAATAATAATAATAATAACAACCGATCGTATACCGTTTCGCGGACGTATGTACGGTATAAATCATAATAAATTACTCGCGAAAATACAGCACGTTTTTCAGGGACGTCATCACAAAACCATAAAATACCCTTATCGTATACATCTTCGGTTTTATTACAGGACCCGAAGGAAGGATTTCGACAATTACACACACGTACGATTGCGGGAAAACGGATTCCGCCCGCTAAATATGGGTTTTGAGAAGCCGCT
The DNA here is from genome assembly GCA_032441825.1 of Chaetogeoica ovagalla. Taxonomy (NCBI): domain Eukaryota; kingdom Metazoa; phylum Arthropoda; class Insecta; order Hemiptera; family Aphididae; genus Chaetogeoica; species Chaetogeoica ovagalla. The sequence goes on along the minus strand of CM063735.1, from coordinate 10,370,008 downwards.
GCTGAAAAGAATTCTACGAAAATGTGTAATACGAGCAGTAGCTTATTTCTAATATTGTTATTATATTCTCTCTCTCTCTCTTTTTTTTTTTTATACAATTTGCAATTGCTAATAAACCCATCGTATCGGATCATATTTTTTTTTTATACCGTATTTTATTTGTTTAAATAGCTTATATAAATACACGTAATATCTTTTTAATATTGTCTATGGCACACGCGGTCAGGCATTATATTTTTCGTCGCACTCCTGCGTCAAACCGTTATGCGATCCGGCGTTGCAATAATGAGGATACTACACACGCGGCTTATGTTAACTTCGAAAACGTCGAGGAGAACTCGGAGTGAAAGAGAGAGAGAGAGAGAGAGAGAGAAAAAGAGCGCTTTTTCTTAATCGGATTTCCGTACGTATTTCAATGCGATCTCATTAGGCATATTTTCAACGTAACCTGCTCATCATCATCATTAATATTATTATTCTCGAACACGATTTGGTCTGCAAACGACGCGGTGTGGTGTTCGCGTAAATTCGCATAAATACATTACACACACACACACCGTGAACAAAGGACGAGGAGGCGTTCGAGTCGGTCGTTATAATATTATTATAATTTATGTGCGTATGAGGATAACGTAAAGAAGGAAAAAGCCGGTTCACGGGCGTTTTCGATATCTGAATCGGTTTGTTATTTATAAAAAAAAAAAAAAAAAAAAAATCGCCGTATTAAAATATCGCGTTGCACAGTGTGTATACGTTGTAGGAGTCGATGATTTTCGGTAGACAATCGAAAAATTAGCCGGATAATGTTCACCACGACGAGTGAAAAAAAATCGACGAACGAAATCTCGGGGCCGGGCGACCGGATCGCTATCAATCCAATACCGATGATACCAAACAGATTCCCCCCCTCTGCAAAACGTTTGCAATTCGACAGTGTTGTTCACAAATGCCGATTTAATTTTCCCCCCCCCCCCGCATTTACAATATTCAAGTGTTTTTTAACGCGTTTCACACACGCCGCGACACCTGTTACATCACTAACGCGTATCGATCTCGCCCCCGGAAAATCGATCGTACCACCTACTACCACCCTCCACCACTCGGTAAAATAAGATTTTCGTGCCGGTGTCCCCCGGGGGGACACGTGAATAAATACAAAAATTAAACGGCAAACGTAACGATACATACGAAATAATAATAATAATAATAATAATAACGGAGGCGCAGTGACGGCAGGCGGTGGCGGTTGTGTATAAAAAGTATGAACGCGGGCTTTGTTGTGCCGGGCAGAGAGCGTATACCCGGAGGAGCCGTCGCGTACGTTCACCTACACGTGAACTCACACCGCGACCGCCTCCTCGTGTATATGAATTTCTCTTATTCCGGATTTATTGCGCTCGCCCCGGCGGCCGACGTTGAAACCCAATTAAAAGCCAAACAATGGCCGCCGCCGCCGCCCGCGCTATTTCCTCGCGGCAGACGTGTGTGTGTGTGTGTGCGTGCGCGCGCGAGATTTCCATTTATTATTCTTGTCCCTACCGCCGCCAACCAACCAGCCTCTCTCGTCGTCCCTTCTTTCGTCGGCCCCGTCCGGAAGACAAAAGTCCGTTTACGTTTTTCCGCTGCGTCGAAACGCGAGTTTTTATCCGCCATCGCGAGGCGGCGGTGTATTATTTTTTTTTCCCCGACGATTAACGGCATTGTCGAGAGCGGACGAAACAGGATATACGTTTTACCGGTCCGGGGGGCATGGACGCGGAGGACGGAAAACGATTCGTAAATACACCAACGATATTTATTATTTGTTTTTGTTTTTTTTTGTCAATCATTTAACCGAACACAACGATTCCCTCCCCCCCGGTGAATCCCGGTGCGCGCATTCGATTTGAAAACAATCAAACACGTTTGTTCCCTGGGAGTTGGGTGTTGGGTGTTGGGGGGGGGGAATTTATATACCAACGCGGTGCAGCGAACGGGAACACAGCGGTACAGCGCGGACGAGTATAACGGCAATTATAACAACCGAAGAACTATTGGAAGAATAGGAGACACACGTGACGGTGTGCAGGCGGCTTGTCGGTTGTCCACCGTATTCGACCCCGGAGGGATGAAAAACACGTACGTATAATCGTCAAGGGTACGGCAAAATGTCCCGGCAAGATTCTCATAACGTAATATATATGTATATATACTGTTTTTTTCCGCGTAAATCGAATTGAAACACGATTTTCTACGTACGCGAGTTTTCCTGTTCAAATAGGATAAACGCCGCACGGTTTCTATTTTATTCGCTATGGTTTTTTTTTTACCGATACAAAATAATATTGCTTTGTGGTATTCGATTCGACAAAAAAAAAAAAAAAATTATTATTAATGAAAATAAACTCTAGTGACTGTGAAACGTGTCACGGCTAAAAATATGCGTTGGACATATCAGTCGCGCCGTGCAGAAGTCGTTGGGGGAAACGCTGGTCTGCGTACGATCGTGCTCAGCGATAATCCCCGGACGTTTTCGAACACGACGATTATTATATTAATCTAATATATTCATGCTGCCAGTAGACGGGTAAACCAAATGGACGGATACAACCTGTAAATATCAAAAACGAATTTATTTTCAGCGAAACGTTTGAGAATTCGACATGTTCTTTATTAACGCGACGAGTCCGAGTCAAGTCGAAATTTCCATTTTTCCGAGTTGAAACGTCGGAGTAAATTGAAAAAAAATAATAAAAACCGGACCGCCTCAGTCGCGGGAACGCATTCGGTCAGGTCAGAGGAGTTATTCCCCCCGCCTCGCGAACGAAATCCTATCGGCACATTTATCGGAAATCAAATACGTGTTCGTTTTATGGTCTTTATGAACGACACTTTTTTTTTCCTTACATAACATTTTACTAATTTTTAACGTTACAAATATTTTATTATTCGATTTTTTTTTCTATTTACTAATAATAGAAAAAAAAATCATCAATGTTTTCATTAGAATCGATATTGTATTCTTTTCGAGGAACATATTATATACTGTATGAAAAATTGTTTTTTTTTCGATGGGCGCTAAAAAATCCCTTCGAGTCCCTCTCGCTTAAATTCGACTGAAAGTTACTGTTAAATATAACGCGGTAAAAAAAAATAAATAATTTTTATTACGAATAAAAATATACACTAATTATACACTTATACACGAATTACTTTTTGTTCGTCTTAATTTTTAATCGCGCCTTATACTCTGTCAGCAGAAAAGTCTCAGTCGCCGGTAAAAAATGTACACGAACAACATATTGAAATAAAATATTAAAATATAGCGCGCGTATAAGTGACTGCCGACAATATATAACGCGTAATATTTAAAAGAAATGTTGGTAAAGTCTGGAACGGACGTTTTAACAAAACGTTATACACGGCGACAAACACAGAAAACTTCTTCTCGCGTACACGAGTACACACACACACACACACGTATACACAATATATACGATAAAAAGTTAAAAGTGGCTTTTACTTTGTGTGCTTTTAATTTATGTAGAAAAAAAATTGATTAAGCTTTTCTCGATGTACGTTTTCATTGAAAACTTATTTCCCAAACTTCGTGACGATTGTAATGCTTACGCATATTCTCGTCCGACGATTTGATTTGATTCGTTTTTTTTTCCATTTTGCGAGGGAAAAACGAAAAAGTTTCCGCGGAACTGCGTTTGGCGAATTTTAATTAATTGTTTCGCGCCGGTAGTAAAATACACGATGTCGTGTATAGTGTAAAATTCCGATCTGCAGCGGAATATATATATATATATATATATGGATGAAATTTTAATTGACAATTGAATTCAATAAATATAATGAGAAGTATAATTACGCGCTTGTCATCCAGTGTAATTAAATTTTTTCTTTTATCGAAATATTTTTATTTTTTTTTTTAATTTCGGTATTCAATTGTGCGAATATATTATGTAAAACAGTTAAACGAAAACGTCGTTTTGTTTCAATTAGTTTTCGGTGAATTCCAATAATGCGAAAACCGAGTGATAGATAATATTTCACCGGTGGCGCGTTCTCGTCCATTTTTTCTCTCCTCCAATATCACACCTAATTAAGTGAAAAAAGAATTAAAAAAAAAAAAATCGTATCGAAATATTGAACATGAAATTTAACGCGTATACAAAGTGAAAAATTAATCTCGAAATAACGTTCGAAGTTCTTTTGAGAGATATCGTAGTAGACCGACTGTATCCACTACAATGCGATACGAAATAAATCGGATTATTTTATAATATATAAAAGCGTAACTGTATGTGATAAGTATATTGGTGGGATGGTAATAAAATATAATTATCTGTGATATTTATAAAGCGAATTTCATAAAATTAAAAAAAAAAAATTATATATTTATTAAAAAATCGTAAAAAAGAAATCTTTTTCTCACATCGATATCGGATAAACGATAATATTTAACATTTATTATATAGGATAATAATTTATTATTACGTTAAATACGACCGTGATGTGTTGTTTTAAATTTTCAAATACGAACGGACGGCGATTGGACCGAAGAATGGATTTATATTTCTCAACACACTACGTCTCCTCCGGTGTAACGTATTATTAAACGACGCGATTCGGTAATACGCGTTTGGTATTGATATATTTTGGACGAACGAAGGCGTGACCAAGACACGTTTTGTTGAATAAATGCGCCGTTTTGAAATTCATTACAGGTTTAAAAATAACGAAAAGAAAATGTGTTCTATTTAATCGAGAATAAAATCCGGATCGCGGAGGACATATTCTGCAGATAACCAATATATATATATATATTGACTAAAGGGGGAAAAAACACGCGAATTCATATAAATCCTACTACTAGCCCTTTGTAAAATATTTATTTTTTTTTTTGATTTCGAAAGGGTGGTCGTTATATCGCTACAATAAACACTACAGGATATTTCGGTGAAATCCTGCAAAACGTTCGGAATTGAATAACTAAAAAAATTACATTTTTAACGAAATGTAAACATTCATGAGAATCATGAGGAGAAACAGCCGCCAGTACGGCACGAACGCATACAAAAAACTCCTATCGCCTCGTTTCTATCACTTTTCCTTCGAGCGCATTTGGAGCGAGTTTAAAAGGACCCGTTTTAGACGACGTTACGTTTCTTTCGTAAGGTGGTCGTAGAGGCGAAAGAGGAGACTATTCGCACATACTTTAAACACGCAGCAAAAGCTCGATTATTATTTCTCCGTTATAAAATATATTTATATTATTTAAAACCCACGGTGTGAGCGTGTGGACACTCGTTAGACGCAATCGTGTACAACGAACGAAAACGGCGTTCGGTTAATGTCATTCGCCGCCGCGCCTCGTCCCCGTCCCCCTCACTGTGCAGCGTCTGCTGCCCGGGATTTGCGTTTTAAAACGCGGTCGCATTCGACGAGAAACGGTCTCTCACACACGTATTCGCGGAGGAGTAAATGATCGAAAAAAAAAAAAATGATAACCGGAATTGTCAACTAATGGGGATTTGTGCGACCGGTACACCGACGTGGTGAACTCGACGAGACGGGATAAACGCAATTTTAACGTTTTCGATTTGCGCCGAGAATTCGGAGGGCGAAAAATATATAACACGAATTCGACTCGACGAAATCGTTAATTATTACGTCATATTAAAAAAAGACAAAAAAAAAAAACGCGCGTATTCCGACGACTTTTCACGAGAAATAATTCGATTCGATTACGTATACGAGAAACATAACCGAAGAGTATTTTATAGTAAAAAAAAAAAATGTTATATTTCTCGTAATTGAATCCGTTTTACCGCGGTTTCGAATAGGATTCTGTTTAGGTTACAAAAAAAAGAAAAATTACGTTTGAAATTTTTTTTTTTTTTAGTAAAACGAAAAACACACGCGCGCATATGAGTTTATACAATTTTTAAAAAATTCTCTTTACGAATTATCATCAACGGCGTTTGACATCGCCACACTGGTATACGAGCGTTTGTATACACCGCGGGGTTCGTATCGTCTCATCCCGGCTTAACGATAACGGGCGAAAAATCGATTTCACTGGCAATAACGTGTTCTACGCGCGTAAAAAAACGTAAAAACTCTCCCGATCCCGCCATCACCAAACGAATGGAACACGGTTGAAAAACGGCTCAGAGTAAAGGCCGAGTGTCCGAGAAGGGGGAAATGGTCTTCGAACAACGGCTCAGTTAGTTGCCACCTTTCCGACATTATGTGACCCGATCCCGATCCTACGCGACTACTACTCCGATCACGCTCCCCGCCGGTCGTGCGCTCTGCTCGTATCATCGTTTTGAGCAAAACTGGCCGAACGATGTCTAGGACTGTTCGTTCTTCTAAAATAGGAGGTGTCTTGCTCAAGACAATTCCTTTTGGAGTTTAACTTCCAACAGGTCGAACGCCACCAACATTTGTCGTCCCAAAATATTGGTAAAACTCCCTCCCCCCCACCTCCCGTCTCGTCGTCCAACAGATGAGGTAACACGGCGTGGAAAATTCTCCTTCTTTCCAGACCTTCTTTTCCAAGCACCGTGATCACCCGCGATCCGCGTGTTCTCCGATTTTCTTCGTCTTCTTCTTCTTCTTCTAAACAAAGTGCCACCGCGGCCAACTAAATCGCAGGTACTAGAATTCGCGAACACAGGACTTTCCGCGATATTGTTTGAACCGGGACTGGCGAGTCGCGTCGAGTCGGAGAACGTGAAAAGTTGTGTCGATCCGGACTTGGAAGCGTGTGTGACAATCGTGTCATCCCCCTGTCACCGGCCTTAAAGTGTGTATTAACGACTCGTTTAATTGACGACTCGAATGGGAAATCGTGTCGAGTCGTTCGCAGTCCATATTATTACACATGCCAGTTTGATGATAATTTCCGTTGGGTAAATTCGATTTTCTCGTCGGAGAAACGTAACAACGGAACGGGATTTGACACGTGACAGACCCCGTGGAATTTCATTAACGTCAAAAACGCGCGCGCTCGCACCCACCCACCGACTAGGAATGCGGACATCGCATGTGCGCGCACAGACCTCTTCTTTGCCGCGCACATATTTATACGATATTTTAAATTATTTTTCCTCTATCGAATTTTCCGTTCGAACACACGGCGCACCACCACCTATTGATTCGCAATAGCAATTTGTTGAGTTTAGAATTTCAAACGACGTTTTCTTTTCTCTTTCGAAAAATTCCGCGACGAATTTGTTTGTTTTACACAATTCGACGATTCGAAATGTTCGTTTTCCACTTCGATTCCGATTATTCTGTACGAATTAAATTAGAAAAAAAAAAAAAAAGAAAATGACCAATAGAGTAATAATAATCCGCAATAGTCGAAACGCGGTGAAAATTATTTTCAGCGATAATTTATTCGATTTCGTACAATTCGAAACACGCGACTTCCATATAATTTGGTGATTTTAAATGTCGAACACGGTATTGCGATTGGTTTGAAATTCTTTACACTTGCAACGTAAAAAATTTAACGAAATTTCTTCGGTGACGAAAACGAAACGAGAGGAGGAAAAAAACGCGACTCATTATTATTATTATTATTATTATTAAAAAAAAATAAATATTTCAATACCGCCATATTTAAACAAAAACATTTTGCTTTTTCTCGTTCATTTGAACGGTCGAAACACTAATATTACGATGACGATCTCGTTAAACGTTTAAAATACATTAATAGTTTCTGTAGTTTTGCACAAAAAAAAAAAAATTCTTGTTAAAGATTTATAAGAAACGCGTAAAATGTATAAGAATAATCGTCGCAGTGCTCATTGGATATTATTACACGCGTGTGTATATTACGTAAAAAGAAGTTTCTTCCCCCCCCCATCCCCTGGAAAAAAAGAAAAAAAGTTTCGGCGAAAATCTAAAAGGCCGTAATGTCCGACACACACGGCCTGTACACGTATAAAATGGAGTTTTTCGGTCCAAAAAGTTTTGTCGACCGAAACGAGGTCAAGTCTGTGTATTGCAATAAATGACCAAAAACGTTATTTTATATACTTACAAGTTTATTAATTTTATCTACATATAAATACGTTCGATTTTTATTACTGTCGTTACCAGAAGAACAACTCTTCGGTCCATTAATTCGATATTTTACACGCACACCGAACGAGCGGAGTATGCGATTTCGTTATTATATAATTTCCAGATTAACTTCTGTTTTTAAAAAATATTTTATTCGAGTCGTAAAACGGAAGGTGTTTTTGTTTTTTCATAACACGCACAACGACTGTATGTAACAACGAAAAATATTCAAACGCATTTCCCCGGGTCACTATATCGCGGTATAATAATAATACGTAAAATAAAATAAAACGAACACATTGCTCCGGGGGCGGTGGAAAAAAAAAGCGCGCAAGTTCCGTAATATTGCAATACTGTTTTAAAAATATACGCCAATAAACAATTCGTTGCTTTTTTTTTTTAAAAAAAAAAAGAGAAAAAATACGTGTTTTTTTCTCACGCAAAATTTATACATTATTTTCACCGAATTTATTTTTAACTCGAAAAACTTATTATTTTTTTTCGTGTAATTATTTATATTTATATATACACAGAGGCGATCGTCGCGGACGAATACGACGTTTTTGTATATATTAAAATATTAATTAATATAAATAATTTATAAAAGTATTAACATAAAAATAAATATTGATTTAAGACCGTATAATACTATATTTTCTCTTCGTCCGTTTTAAAACGTATTGTATAAACAGTTTTCTGTATTATTATTATTATTAGTTTTTTTTTTATCCATTTTTGTCCGTTCGCTTGAAGCTTATTTGATCTACGCGCGTATAATATTTTATTAAATAATAATATATTATACAATTTAGTATATTATATTACAGTAGACCATAGGTTCTCAAACATATTTCATACACCGCCCACTTTGACAATCAAAATTTTTTTAGTGCCCCCCAAAATTTTTAAACTTACCAATTGTTGTTTATCTTTAAACAGTTATTACAATTGTTATATTTAAATATGACATATTGTATTTTAGAGTTCAAACTTACATTTTAAAGGAGCATTTTTAATAAGAGCAATTAAAACGCATACTTAATCGAATTTCAATGTATTTTTATTAAAATTTAAACAAATCTTTGAATTTAAATTTATCGAGCTTACTTAATGTGATGGATGAACCTGATGTAGTTTAACCAGTTTTTTTTATATCAGGCTCGAATTTACTTAAATACAGTCGTAAGTCGCCACGTTCGGTAACAAGCAGCAGATTTCTTTTTTTTAGTTATTAGTGTTGTTACAGCACTAAATCCACGTTCGAACAAATACGATGATGGAAACGCTATTAGATATCTTTGAACAATCGACCATAATCCAGGGTAAAGTTGCGGGATTACATCATTTTTCGCTTTTTTAATCAGTTATCGCCCCCCACACCGCTTCAACGCCCCCCAAACTCCTTTAGGCCTTTTACCGCCCCCCTGAAGGCCACTAACGCCCACTTTGAGAAAGAATGCAGTAGACTTATCCGTTCCGTCGATTAACCGCCACTACACGCGCGTTGCAATAAAATTTCAATCGTTTGGTTTATCCGAAACTTACCAGAAATATCAATTACCGGTATACGTTTTATGTGTGAAATAAATACACAGTCTGTTGCGATTGCGTATTTTTTTTTTTTATTGAAAATTCGGTCAGTTTTTCGTCTCGTGTTTATCTATTTGTGTATTGTATTTTACGTGCCAATAAGTAATAGTTATTATAAAAATATGCATGTCATGATTATCAAAAAAAAAAAATGTGTGTATATAAGTATAATATGTTTAAAAAAAAGAAAAATTTCGTTTAACCGTTTGTTCGGTTATCCTTGAATGCTCCGGTCTCGAGACTGACACTGAGTGTCCACCGCAGAACCAACACTGGTGAGGCCGTTTGTGCACAAGCGCACCGCTAAATGTCACGATTATTAATAAACGTTTGCGTAAAATGTCGTTAATAGGTTAAAATATTTTTAACGATTTTCTCGGAGAGAACATAACCCGCTGCGGAATTACCTTGAATTATTCTTAATATAAATGGCGTAGTGAAAATTATTTTTGTTCGCTGTTTTTTAATATTAAATAATATTTATTGTGTTATTGGTTAGTCGTTAGTCTCGTCTGTTGTCCGAAGTAAACGTATTATTATTATTATTATTATTATTATTATTATTATTATTATTATTATTATTATTATTATTATTATTGTAGTGTTTTATTTAAACGGACATTTTCTTTTTTTCGCTCTTCGTGACGTTACTCGGACCACGTAGTATCGCGCACGTATGATATGGATCGTTTTCTAATCAAGAAACCCAAATTCATCACTAGGATTAGATTAAAAAAAAGAAAAAGAAAAGAAATGTAGGCGTCAAAAATGTTTAGTAGCTGATTTTCTGTACAATTTCTGTTTATTTATTTGGAAACGGTTTCTTCCGTTTGTGGTATTTAACGCAAACAGAACAGATAGATTATTGATTTCGTCGAAACAAATAATTGCAGTAGACTGATTTTTAGAAGAAAAAAAATGTTAATCTTTAAAGGGATTTATATAAATAATCTAAAATACCCGATAAACGCGCAGTTCAAATAATCGTATAAGAGAAAAAAAAATATATCGGACCGAAACAATAGTTATCTATTGAATTCGTCGTTACCTCTGGGACCAGCTGTTATAGCGCGATTTCAATAAAAAAGAAAAAAAAATCCGCGATACACTCTAAAACCGTGTTATTTTTGTTGCTAATTTCAAAACTCTAAAACATTTAAGAGTCTCAATGACGGAATCGCGCCTAATGCCCGTGCAGAGGGATACATGCGCGAATATCACACGTCGCAGCAAAACGGATTTAAATCATCCACTGTTCGTCGTACAAAGCGCGCGTTAATGCGTAATGTTATATTCCATTACTACTACGGCGTATAATAATAATAATATTATTAATAATATTATTCGTAAAACGCGTTATCGTCGCGAGTAGGCGATTGTCGTTTATAACAAACGACTGTCGCATTAAATTCGTTTAATTTCCACGCGGCGTTGAGCGTGCAAATGGAGGAAAATACAAAATAATATTATATAACACGCGACTTTATCGCGCGAGACAAAAGAGACAAACGGACGGGGCGAATGAGCACTGCTCATGTTGCTTGGATGAACGACAACGGGTGCGGCGATCCGCGAAACGCTGCGTCAGTGTTTACGCGTAAATGTATATATGCGTACACCTATCTAATATAGTTTATATTTTTGCATTGTCGTGTGTTATTATTATTGAAACAAAAAAAAAAATAAAATATCTCGTTCGTACAGTTTCAATTCGGATTTCCTTAAAAATCGCCTCGAGTGTAAGCAGTGTCGAAACTAGGTAGTTTTCGAAGCCACACGCAGAACGAAGAGAAATCACAGGACATCTAATCATAATTTTCGATTATTATATTTCGGTAGATTATGAGCGGTTTCTTTATGACACAAAAGTATAACGGAGAAAAAATGAAAGTCGATTATACTAAAAAACATTGATATTTTATAAGTCTTATAAAATATCAATGTTTTCTATTATAATTTTTTTTTCGAAATTTCCAGTAGACGTGTGTTCGATATTTATAACATTACAGTTTTATAGCGCATTTTTATTTTTCATTACCTTTCAATTTAAAATATTACTTATTATATACACTAACACTAACTTAAATATTACTATTAATTAGTTAAATATAACGAAACCATATAAATGTAGGAAGTTACGAGAATAGCAGGCATTAAATAGATTAAGTGAGACGAGTGACGTGAAAATTGGACAATTTTTTTGTGTCGAAAATTAAACGAGTGAATTAAAATCAATCGACGTGGCGTGTACAAAAAGAAAGGAGGGCGGGGAGGGTCATCAAAACCAAGATGAAACGCATGGAAGCTTGAAGAGCGAGAAAACGATCACACCGGGAACGTGGAAGATTTCTATCTACCGGGCGATATTTGTTCGTATCAAAAGGAGGATGAGATCCGACCGCTTCTGATCCTGCCAGGCTTTATTTATACTGAGGACCGATGACGGAATGTCACGAGGGGAATAATTTTCAGTTGGGTTTGGCGACAAACGTCTTCGTTTGTCACGGTCAAAACGACGTCTCTTAAAGCTTTTCGTTGCATACCGATCTTAAACGTTATTTTCAATGATTGTACGCAAAGTCCGTCAGTAGAAATATATACTCTGTCCCGGAATCGGATGATTTTCGTTCGCGCATCGGCCATTACACGCGCGTCCGACGATATACTCGTACGATCTACTCCGATCCGAGACGAACGTATAATTTGGTCGTTGGCGCACGACGACGAGTCATCTAACTGGTAGGACAGAGTGTACGCTAATAATTTATATTTTTCCGTATTTTCTCGAATGAAATAATCGGTTTGGTTGTCGAAGAGGACATTGCGAAATTCACGCGCGTACTACACACATACACGCATGTTGTACGTATTGCCGCGATTAATTTTCATTCGTTTCCGCTTTTAAAACAGCCCGGAACGATCGGAACACGTACCCGCGAGAGTACAAGGAATCGTAGTGCGGAGAACTGGTGTGTGTACTGGCCGATTGCCATGCAATTTCCCGCTCGTTCGCGAAATCCGTTGTCATCGAAATCTACAATATCACCATCGACCGTCTCTCTACGATAGCAGCTGCTCATTTTCGTTCCTTTTTTTATTTTTATTATTATTATTATTATTATTATCTATATATATTTGTCGACTATAATACTACATTGTTTTATTCAAAACGACGAGATGGATTTCGGTGTCAATTCGTGCGTGTGCGTGTATATAATTTAGGAGAACGCTACGCGCGTTTCACGACGATTTTAAAATATTATTTTTCGAGAAAATCGCGCAAATAATATTTTGTTATGTAACGTTTAGAAAATAACATCGAATAACAGCAGCGGCGCAGTAGAAATTCTGGCATTTTCATCGTATTATTCGTATACACATTTATATATATATATATACGAGTATTATGTCGAGAATTTTTTTTTTTTTATATTTGAAAAACGTCAATACATAATACGCGAGAAAAACTATTTTTTCTCTACGCGGTTGAAAAATCAATACGGTAAATACAAGAGCAATACGTGCGTACAAAACGCAGGGACGAGAAGACAATATTTCACAAGCCCTTCTAAATTCCTTCGGTTCTCTAACAACACCTGTGCTCCGATACAATTTTTGTCGCCGGTTTATCCTTTCTATCGCGTAAACATATATTTGTTCTTTTTTTTTTTTGAATTAATTGCGAAGACTCCAAAGACATTTTCTTGTTTTCTCTCTCGCTCTCTGTCTCTTTTTCGTGTTTTACGTTGGTTTTCCGTCGAATAATATTTAGTATGCACTGCGGCGGAAAACCGTTATTTTCTTCTTTTTTTTTTTTTTTGTATTCGATTTTATTTTACGCGGTAATCGAATTCGACGACGGTTTCAAAGACACGCGTTCATTTTGATGTTGTAAATGTAACCGTCGCGAAAAGGACTACGTATAGTTTTCTACGTTACGGAACGTATAGAAAAAAAAAATGTTTTTATTTTTCTCCATAATATAATCCAGAATTAATTATTCAAAGCGAAAGTATATACATATATAAAATGTCCGCGATCTCATTTGTAATCGGATATTTATTGTTTTTTTTTATTATTTCGCGAAAAATTACAACTCGTAGACACAACGGTGCTTTTTTCGAAACGGTCGAGCCCATCACCGTCGGAAAAGACGATAAATTGCTGTTGAACAAATACGGAGGTCAAGAGGGATCGAAGGGCTCGGCGTATCGGTCGAGAAAAATAAGTGAACAACGACGTGGCTATCGCCAATTGTCAGCATTCATGAAAGGGTCGGTTTTCGAAGATAACGACGGTAACGTGCACGACTTCGACAATTTTTTTAAATCACGTATTTCTCTTGAAACAATCAACTATGTGAAAGAGGAGCGGCCGCCAAGATGAATTGTAATGTCCACAGAACATTTTCATCTCACGGTTCACATCGAACATAAAACGTATACACACAAATTTTTAAACAAATGAAATCTGTCTTACTTTTCGACATAATCCCCCCGCACCAACACAATAATGCGGCACTTTTCCTAACGGTTAACTATTTATTGATTTTTTTAAATCCACTGCGAATAAGTGTTTGTCTCGTTGTTTGAACCATTTTCCCACGGATTCTTTGACGTTCTTGTTGGTCTAGAACGACAGCGTAATACATTATCTAGTGGACCAAACGAGTGAAAATCTGCAGGGCTGTAAGTACTGTATCTCCCAACGCAATTAATGGATGATTTCTCGCGTTAGTCGAACAGTGCGACGTCATACATGGCGACCACGATTTTCCTCTGAAATCCACGTCGTTTCTCTCTCAATGCCGACTCGTTCACAAGAAGCGTGTCCGAGTAATGTTGGCTGTTTATTTTACGCTGCTGTTCTAGACAATCGTATAAAACTGTACTTCGAGCATCCAAAAACACGACTCTTATCGCTGATGCTTGTGGATTTCTTCGACTTCTTCGTGTGACAAGTAAATTGTTAACTCCGCGTTTTGCCTTGTGGATTCTGGTGAAACCAAAGTTTCATCACAGGTTATAAAACCTTGTTCGGGAAACAATACGATTTTAGCCCACTAAAGCGGAGGTATTATACGCGGACAACGAGGATGTCGAAGAGTTTGCGGGAAAACAGAGACTTCTTCGTAAAAGTACGATTATACGGTTTTCAGATTAGGTTACGGATGAATAAAAATTTACGGGAACTGCAGCGCGGGAGGGCGATTTCGGCTTTTCCTATTATTATAATGCGGTGTTCATAGGGTTTTTATACGAGGGACCCGTGCGATGTTATTGCAAAAAGCCAGTCTCCACCGGGTGTGTATAAGACATGTGACGGTAACAATAAATCGATACGCATAATAATAATAATACTAATACTAATAATAATAATATATTCACATAATACCAGTATATACAACAGACACGACGGTTAGGGAATAATGATTACTTGGCGGTGTACGTACGTATATAATATATATATTTACATGTTGAAAGAGAGGGTAAATTTTTTTTTTTTTAAATTCATTTTGATGGGTGTGCGTGTGTGTTTGTATATATATATACTGCTCAGTAATAGCGCAGGAAATTAGTTTTTAGGTTAGAGGGGAGAAAAACGGATTGGATTCGTGTCCCGGGAGACGATTGTCGGGAAATATATTTTATATATCACTACGGTGGTTCGATTTTTTTGTTTTTTCTTCTTCATTCTGCTCGCTCATATATTACACCTATTGTATTACACGTTGTCGTTGTTATTATTATTATTGTGCGTGTAGCCAATCCGCGCCACAGTCTCCCGAGAACTCCTCCGTTTTTCATGAAATGACGTATTCACTTTATACGATTATTATCGGGTACGTGTAATCCATTTATGCGTACGTTTATATACAGGTATATTGTACGCCGAGCAGATATTTATATGAATTTTTGCCGGTCAAACAATAATTAATATTTGTCTGTTCGTAGACACGTCATTATAGCAGCGTAGAAAAAGCACCGAAGAAAATGCGGGGCCACTCTACACGATAAAGTACTGTATCGGTCAGTAGGAGCTTATGTAAAATGCGCTGAACAAACAACGTATCGGATAGACCAAAATAATCTGTGCGAACAAAACCGCAATAACCGAAGTACCGCGGACTGTTGAGTCCGAACAAAGTCACCAAGAACGTTGAAACCTAATTCGTGTCATAACTTTTTTTTTTATAGTTTCTTGTAAGTTACGGTTTCGCACGCAGTTTTCTTGTAGGATTAATAATTTTCCACGTGTTTTAATGTTCCCAATTTGTAAACCCAACGTGGGAGGAGGGGGAAAAAGCTATACTCATTCGTTGTTCGGCGTATTTTATTTTACATCAGATATACTATCATAATCGGACGTTGAAGACAAAAAATGAACAACAATTCGCATAATATCGTGTAATTAAAAAATTTAATTGTTCGCGATTTATTACATTTGCGGAGTAGATAAAGATTGTACGAATAGGGAGGACGAAAATAAGAATAACTGAACCACCTCCTCCCCCTATTCTTGTGTGGAATAATGGCGGAGATAAAGAAGAAGTTCGCGATTTATAAATTATTTCCATTAAAATAAAACGGGTTTCGCATATTTAAAAATAAAAATAAATACCGAATTTGTGTCGCATTCAGAGACCAAGGGAATATATACTCGTATTATATTCATATTCATGTTATTATTTTATTATAGATCACATTTTTAGTAAATACTTTGTATACTATTATTATTGAACTTTAGTTTTGAAATAAAATATAAGGTTATGTTTTTATTTTATTTTTCGCCACACACACACACACACACACAGATACAACTCTCCGTTCTAATTACATATTCGTGACGGACTAGCCCGAGATATTTATCATCTCCACATTGTTTCGAAACGGAAACAAATAAATTTATAGAGGTTGGACTACATTTACACGCCATATATAATATATATATATATATATGTATAATTTTGTTTTAATTCGTACGCATAAAATAATAAAGGATTGACTGTACAAAATCGAGATACACGCACAAAACAGAACAATTCATTTAATTTTTTTTTCTTAAAAAAATAATAAACTTTTCTTTATTATAATGTACTCGCAAAGTTCCTATTTGTACACGTAAGTATAGTCGTGTGAAATACGCCGCGTATTTTACAATTTATAGTTTGTAGTAGTTAATAAGAAACGAAAAAACGAAAAATATCGTTAAAATCGATTTTCTCAAAACGTTTTTTTTTTTGTCTTTTCGAAGATTAAATAAAAATAAATAAATAAGCGTAACGAATAACACCGGTGTTGATCTTATAACGTTAAACTTTATTCGAAGAGTGGAAAATAATATATTATAAGAGATTAAATTAATTTTTGCACGTTAATAAAAAAAAAAAATGACTACGTAAAACATTTTGATACGTCTCCCCTCCCCCATCTCCCTTATAAAA
This sequence comes from Chaetogeoica ovagalla, assembly GCA_032441825.1. Classification (NCBI taxonomy): domain Eukaryota; kingdom Metazoa; phylum Arthropoda; class Insecta; order Hemiptera; family Aphididae; genus Chaetogeoica; species Chaetogeoica ovagalla. The sequence continues at coordinate 10,352,904 of CM063735.1, read as the reverse complement.
TCTTCAATGGCTTTGGTAATGCGTATGCGTATTGTATTTTAAAAATGAGAAAAAAATCGATTTCAATTTACAACGCGTTTAAAAATTAATATATATTATTATACACCACACATATATTTTTTTTATCCGCTTTTATTGTAAAAAAATAAATAATAATAATATTCTTTTTGTATATAATGTACGCGCGTTTAAAATTATTTCGTAGTTCGCGCACGATAAACATTTTTTTTTTATTTCCAGACCGACGGGTTTAGGCCGTTATATGTACACGTACGGAAATACGCGTTTACAAATGTTTTACGTAATGAAATTTCGCTAATTGCGAGGAATTTTTTTTTTTTAATATTCTTTTCGGTACTGATGCTGCTACAGCAGTGTGTCCGCGATAAAATATGTTTTTAACTTGATTATTCATAAATTAAAATGTTTGATTGTATAAGACTTCTTTTTTCTTTTAAATTCACGTGAATTTTGAATAGTAAACACACCTACAGCGGTTCGGTTCTTTTTTTTTTCTGTCAATATATATATATTTTTAAATATTATTACACAAAACCCGTGCCTCGGCCTCGACATAAGATATATCCGCGAATCGTATTTATTTATGAAAAACTTTGTTGTGACTTAAATAATAATCTTTAATTAAATTTCACTATATGGTAGTATTGTAATCCGAAACTTTTTCCATCTCGTCGGGTTTTATTATTATTATTATTGTTATTACGACTTTTGTACGAAACGCGTAATAATTACCTTATTATTCGAGAAGAACGCAAAACGAGAATATATAATAGTTAATATTCTTTTCTGTAATGCTTAACACAAATGTGTTTTAAGTACTCGCTATGAGGTATTCTATCGACGATTTTTTTTTATTTATTTTGTGCCGAATATTTTTTGCATTATTGTATGCGTTAACGTTGATTCGACGGTGATGGGCGTTGTCAATCGCAGTGAAAATACGAAATTTAATTATTTAAAGTGAACATTTTTATTCACAATTTTCCTTAGGGAATTGGAAACGAGTAATTTCTCTCTTCGTCTTACGTAAAATAAAAGTTTCGTATTTCCAGAAACGTATCGATTGACAATATAATGATGCTATTCTGAAAACAGATTTTAATTCTACTACAGAATAACTTTCCCACACTTAATTTTCTTCATAGATACTTAAAAAAAAAAAAAAAAAGAAATTACTCGAACAAATTTAGAATAATAAAAAAAGGCTAACAATCAATTTTTGAAGATCTTAAAATAAAAAAAATGTGGTGGAAAAGTCGTTCTATAATAAAATTCACGGCGAATTGAAATCCGTTTTCAGAATTTTTATCGCATCACTACTATGTCGATCGGCACGTTTGAAAGTACGAATCACGTTTATTTTCCTATGATTCGCGTGTGCAGGACGAAGAGGGAAAATACTCATTCCCAATCCATCTCTACAGGCATTTTTTTTCTAGAATTTTTGAGTGAGCTTTTTTTTTTTGTTAACGGAATTAAAATCGAGAATCCTATAATAACGAATTAATTGAAATGGACCGGACGTTACGGTAACGTTATAATACGTCCGTTTGTATTTAAACAATAATACGCAATAGTCGCGCTGTGTGTCGAGCGGATTAAAGCGAATTTGTCTTTCGCTGCAGAACACGATAACGGAGAGAAACAATTCGAAATATAAGCCAAACCGCGAGCGCGGAATTTATCTGGAAACGTTCCGGTGTTTGCATTAAATCCGTTCTCGACAAAAAGCGTATTAAATTCATATTGAAGCTTACGCGGGCAATGTATATACGTATATAAACAATACATAATTCGACAATTTTGACAATTTCAAACCGTTATTTGAACGAACAGTCCGGAGTTTTACGTTTATACATTAGGTGAAACGGCGGAGACGGCTACGAGTTTGTCCAAAAACGGTTTCCCGGTCCTTAACAATTGGCCTCTTACAAACTTTACCGCCACGTCCGGGGAGAATCGGACGGAAGTTATTATAAAATACGCGAGTCGTGCAGTGCTCGCACATTGTGTTGGACGCCGATGGAAACTTTTCCCGATTTTCACATCTCACCGACTGAACTATACGCGAGGATAAATCCGTAAGTGGTTTCGGTAACATTTTATCGAACAAGCGTAAATAAAATGTGGAGTGAGAGATGTAATATAACTCTTTCGGATAATTATATATGATTCAGTTGCAGCGGGGTAATATTGTTCTTATAGGCATATGAAATAACGATTATGTAAAGTGTAGTAGACAATAAAAAGGTTTTGTGGCAAAAGTTAATATATATATTTTTTTTTATGACATTTATATAATAATACGCGGTATTTTGCGTACGACCTTTGAAAATATTGTTAAAACTGTCGATCGATTTAATAATAAAAAGTCATAAAACGTTGTAAAAAAAAAAAAAAAAACTATAGGACACAAATGTATATTGAACGTGCGTAGACGACAAAAATAATATTATATAGGAAACATTAATACATTCTAATTTGGCATAATTGATAATTTATTTCATCTGTTTTCACTCTCGTAAAGAAATCGTTCATAACGTACAGAAACGTAATCGAAAACAAGGATTATTCGAAATCATTCAAAGTGCTCTCGAACGGACCGGTGCAGCGGTCCAATCGTTTATTCGTCTACAGTTATCCAGCAATAATTGTCCGTATTAAGATGCTCGTATGTACAACAAATGATTCCCGAGCAGTTACTGAATTATTATTATTATTATTATTATTATAAATCAATTGTCGCGAAATAACTACAGGTTTTTTTTTTTTATTCCATCGAATCGTACACTGCAGTCAGGAAAAACGATTCTCACGATCGATACCGTTGGTAACCGTCGAAATCGATGTACGGGTGTGTATATAACAGCCCACGGGGTAACCGCGACGACGGTGTAGGTTTTCAAAGTCGGGTTTGATCGATGTCTTCCGTTATTGTACAATTATCGTTCAATCGTCATTGTACGCAGCGTGTTTCAGAATCAACAAAATTACAGACATTACGCGTATAGTCCAGTCGGGTACAGTGACAGTAATTTTCTCCTCGTCTAACTGACTATGTATATTGTTTTAAAATACGTTTGGCGTGTTGAAGACGCTTTAAAAAAAAAAAAACAAAAACTAGTTACAAATCGTTGGCCGCGCATTACGACGGTACTTAATCGGAAAATAAGTATTTTCCCGTGTGAAATATATTCAAGAGTTCGTCACTCTCTGCCGGGAGTTTTTTTTTTTTTATTAAAAATTACGCCTTAAAACGATTCGTTTAAATCGTTCTAGAAATAAAAGAAAAAAAAGCGAATCGATTGCACGATTGTTGTTTGCGTGTAACATAAACGCTTAAAGTCATTTTCATATTATATATATATATATATATATATATATATTATAGAATTTTAGTACGCATTTAATTTACGTAACGCTTTACACATTTTTAACGTACTTATATAATTGTATAAGAAAGAAAACTGTGAACGCCAATTAACGACTAATATCGAGGAAACCTGACAAATGCAATGACTTTTTCTGTTCTCGTATAATTCAATATTATTTGAGTATTTTTTTTTTTTTTTTTGTAATAATTATACTAAAATCTCGTATCGAATCATCATTTCACGGGAAAATCTCTACGTATCGCTGCTGTAGTGGTCTACATCGACTACGTAACAAGAAAAATATTTTTTGTTTTTATTAAAACTAAAATATGCTCGAGAACTCGTGACCGTTTTACATTACATATACACCCAAAATTACAATAAAACACAATTTTATAGCGTATGCGCGTATTTACGACACAACTACGTCGTGCAAACCAACTGTACGGTAACCATTAAACCGTTGGACACAGTCTGTTTATACAGTTTATAATGTTATCATTTCCGACGACGACGTCACCACAACAAAACGGCCGCGGGAAAAATTGTGCCGTTCGCGGATTTACTAATTTTTTTTATAAGTGTAAATAATCGACTAAAATTCGAAATCGAATTGCTGAAAAAGTGAACGTAATACGTGATAAAACTAAAAATGAAATCACCAAACGATTTAGTTATCTGAATCATATTAAAATGTTTTAAAACGTAACCTTCTAACATTATAATCGTGGTCAATAAGTACGTAATACGACAGCTGATTCGAATTCGTTCGGATTTGTAATATTTACGCAATTCCAAGTTAAGTTTCATATCTCCCTTGAAACTGGAGTTGCCGAGATTTCAGACTGTACATACATAATATAAACAAAACGTGAGAACGCGGAGTCTTCGGAATACGAACTTTTTTTCCCCCCCTTATAACTTGATACGCGCATAAAATAGTTTACTATTTTTTTTTATTTTTTTTCCCTCGCATTTTAAAAATATGTTTGTCGCGCGTTATATCGAGCCGTACTCGGACGAATATACGCGCGCGCGCGTGTGTGTGTGTAAGTAAAGAAAAACAAAAAAAAAGTAAAACTTCTCTCCGGAGACTTTGTTTTTAACTAAGTTTGAAAAGAGGTCGTTTGAAGTGGCAACGATCGATTTTCTGCGTGCGGAATACGCGGTGGATCGAGAGAAGGCGAGGAGCGACGGCGATGGAGCCGAGAAAGAGAGAATATAACGGCGTCCGCGCTCGATGGCGATTTTTTATTTATTTTCCTTTTTTCTCCTCTTTATCCTCGCAGCTGGTTCTTATGTACAAAACGTTATTCCAACACAGTCTCGTTATGTTCCCCGTTTGGTTTCTTTGTCTTCTATCCGTTTGTTTTTGGCAACGGTAACGCGAAATTTCTACGATTTCACCGACGACGTTTCAGCGCGCGTGTATTAAATTCGTGATTTATCGCGTTTTATTTTATTTCTGTCGCGCGACATATTATAAAGCGCCATCGAATTTAACGAATTCCTCCGCAAATCGTAAGGAATAAAAAAAATCATATTTGTTTTTTTCGGAAAAGAAAACTGCACATTACACTCCGCGTGTATTGCCAAACGATTTTCAAGCGAGAAAATATTTTACTATTTTTTTATTTTTTCATTATTATTATTACCGTTCAATCGACGTCGTTTGGTTTTATCGAACGGTCAAAGAATATATTTGTCTTATAAGACGTGTGTTGCTGTTACACACAGAGAGTGTGTGGCACTTGGCATGCATGAAGAAATACATATCGCGTTTTCCAAATCGAAATTTGTTCCGGTCATATTTCTGTACTGTTGCAGACGCGAGAGACGTTTTACAATATAATTATTGTGTGGTTATTGAGTGCCGCGTACAAGGGAAACGTATATAGAAAAAAAAATAAATCATTTCACTCGGGGGAACTGATGGTGGTAATAATAATGGCGCGTGTTTGTTCGTAATGACTCTTCGAGAAATCCACTGTTTCTTCTCGTGTATACACGAAACAAACAGCAGGTCGTCACCGTGAAAAGCGTACGACGGGGAGGAAAAAAAACCAATTATATGTTTTAAGTATACCGATTTATACTGCTGCAGTCGAATGACATATTTTTTAATATTGTCGAAATAAACGAAATAATTCAAAACCGAAAGTGTGTATTATAAAAAAAAAGGTTTATTATATTTTGAAAATGAGATAATGATAAAAGTAGTGTATGAAAAAAACGGGGCTATTGTTAAAATACATATTCGCGCAGGACTTACGCACGAATAGTAGTATAATAAAGAAAAAAATACTCCTCCGTTCGAATGAAAGCATACGAGAGGGGAGAAAAATATAAATACTCTTCTCCTTTCCACTAAAAAAAAATAAAAACCCTTCGAAATCTAGTTTAAAAATGTAAGGGGAAAAAATATACAATCGGATAACAAAAGCATTAAAAACGTTTTTTTTTCTTCCGACGATGCGCGCGTAAAACGTAAATTCGTGTAATAATATTATAATAAAACGAAGAGAGTTCGGCTCGTTTCACCGTTGCGACTATATTTCGTTTATAGTACACGGCCTGTGCAGTATATACGAAATTCGTAATAGCGTTTTTTTTTTTTTTTTTAAGCGGTAAATGTTATATTTTATATTCTTTTCCCCGTGGGAAACGTTTGGATTCGAATCTTTTTTTTTTTCGAAATAAAAACGTCTGTACTCGCAGAGATCATTAATTATTATTATTTAATATTCGCGCGTTGTTCCTGTCGAGGAAAATAATTTCACTCCGGTATAATCAAGACCAACCGTCGTGTTCGCGGATTCTGCAGGTTTTTTTTTATTGTCTTAGTGTTTTCAAAAATACTCGTTTTCGCGGTATTCGTCGGTGGTCTTTTTTTTCCTTCTTTCAAACGAATTTACAAACCGTTTTGTTTTTTTTTTGTTTTATATCCGAAATTGTCCAATCCGTATGCGTAGTCAGAAATATATTATAATAATGAGATCTGGACCGTGACAGAACGAGACAAAATATTTACTACAATTTGCAATATGCTCTTGCTCAATAATCTATATATGTAAAAGCCAAATACCACTCACTCACTGATCGATATATCTCAAAAACTACATAACCTACGAACTTGAAATTTGAAATAGACGTTCCTCTAATAACGCAGATGTGCAATAAGAAAGGATTTTTAAAAAATGTTGCGTTTAAGTGGATTAATTAATAATAATAAATATAGCACACGATTGATCGCTCGGTCGGTCAGCGTCAAACTACACACTCCCGTGTGTCGGCAAACAGCGCGTCGGTCGACCGCCATAAAACAGGAAAAGGAAATAGTTACCAGATAACGCTACGACACAAAAAAGAGGGGATAGGCACGCGGAATAACACGTATAAATAGCGGTCCGCAACAAACGGACTGTTCAGTTGTGCATTGGCGGGCAAACGCGAACAACCGTGTTTTTAGAAATTGTCGAATTTTCGGTTCATTCCTGTTGTTACAAAAATGATATAATGGAATCTTGCTTGATACGCTTTTTTTTTTAGAAAATTTCATGAGCTTTATAATGGAATTTTTAAATTTGTTATAGGACCAATAGTTCAAGAGATATGGCTACTATAATTATAATAGGACCGTGTGAATCGCGGAAATCTGCACGCGAGTTCTTCGTTTGAATATTTTGAAATCATTCGCGAAATTAAAGAAATATTTTTTATTCGAATTAAACTTTTCGAAAACAAAAAACGAATGAACGTTACCTCTACTATAATTAAAGTTTTTACGAAAGTTTTTCTAAAAATTACGTTTACATTTTAAAAGAGAATCGAACACTCTCCCGCGTTACGATTTGCTACTTATTATAAAAATTAAATTAAAAACTTGTATAGAGTATATTATATAATAAGAGTATATAAAACTGCGATTTCTTTTTTAAAAGAAAAAAAAAAAACTGAATTGTTTAATACCATGGAAATGATTGCGTCAGGCACTCCGTGGATTTGACGTTATTGATCCAGGGGTTTTCAATCTTTTGAGGTTCCCGCGGCTCTTTTGATTTTGAAAAAAACCAATTTAAACGGTTTCCGTGTGAATAATAAATAAAAAAATTCACATTACTTAATCAAAATTTAATAGCGAAAAATCGCGTAAAATAATATTAGCGTTAGGTTTCGTTTTAATACCATAAAATAATAATCAATGTCTACGCGGCTGAGCTTTTGGTTGTAATAGGATGATAAAATCGTGGCCTAACATGTTAAAACACCGTCGTATCAGTCAAGTCGACACACGCATTCATGTAACGACAGAGTGTTGCAGAATTCGTCGATTACGACGTCTTAATTCGTATCAAAATACTGTTTTAAAGATAACAAAAACCTACTGTGCTGCTGTGCGAGGAAGTCATTTTTATCAAATAAACTTTATGCGTGTATACCAATATGAAAGAATATAATTCGTGTCCTATTTTTACTTTTTCTACTTCAATTTGATAATGACCACAGATTGAGAACCCCCGTTACGTAGATAATTCCCCCGACACTATTTATTATTATTATTTCGTTGTTTCATTTGTGTTTTCCAAATAAATTGTCGTTTTTTTCTCTCTTCTCACATCGTCATAGCGGTGTGTCATGAGCGGACGCACCTCGGTTCGATCGATTTTTATTCTCCTTTGACAACGACGACGACGACGACGACGTTCGTCGCAATATGATTCATTCGTTTTGTTATAACCGTTAGACACGCGGAAATATAAAGAGCAAACAAATCGACCATAATACGATGCGGTGTTGACAAAAGCATTTACGGCGGCGAACGACACACGTAAAACCCGTTTTGCTCGGGCTTCGAGCGGAATTGAAAACGAAATAATAATAATAATAATAATAAAAATAATAATAATAAATAATAATAATAATAATAAAAATAATAATAATAAAAATGTTTTATGTAAATCTCCGCGCGTACGACTTTTTTCTTCGAGTTCATCACACACGACTCGTAATAATTGATAAAACGGAACGACGTATAGCACACTTTAATGCGCGTATCGACTGGTGGTTTCGAATCGTTAACGATTTTTATTCGGAAAAAAAAACCATAAGTATTAATTTTCGTATAAGAAAAACATTCCGCGTGTTGTTTTCTACATAAATATATTTATTTATTTATTTTTTTGGCGTTTTATTTGTCGTCGAAGCACCGCCACGCGCATATTCGTTTACAAAATACGTTTCATATAATTTATTTTATACGAATAAATCGATTATATTTTATATATATATAAAACAAACTGAAACAAACGCCGAACAAAACTGGCGGGTTAATCATATTAATTACGTAGTCGTTTTACACGAGAACATGCGAACTACGTGAATAAATAAATACGATACGGTGTGAATTTATTTACTCGGTACGCCGGAGTTTTGTACGGCCCAATGAATAATAAAACGAACGGCTCCGATATTCGTCACGCATAAAATTGTTGTTGAAAATTTTCGGAAAATTTAAAAGAAAAAAACCGCGAGACCGGTGGTCGGTTTAAAACGGAAAAAAAAAGTAGAATTTCGGTTTGGAAATCTATTTGTACGGTATTTTTTTTTTCGTAGAAAATTCGTAGAATAAACGAGTAGCGAGGAAAGCAAACGAAAAACGTTTAACGCGATACGAATGAAAAATGTCTTCTTTTTTTTTTTGGCGAATATTCTGACGGGTTTAACGTGTGTATCGAAATCCAAAGGGTACTACTATTTTTTTTCTTTTTTTGTTGTCGTCCGCTAAGCGATACATCTCACGGAAAAAAAACTACATTATTATAATAAATATTACGGCGGCGTATAGCAGTTGAAGAGATCGTCTGTTGATTTTTATCGTCGCCCGTGATTTATCATTTTGCAGCTTTCTATACAAGTGTCCCGCGTTTACGATTTCGCCTTTTTGCAAAAGTCGCGTTTTTTTTTTTTAATAAAATATTTCTCGTGAATTTAGGCCTCGTTACTCTAACGGCTCTGAAAACACGAAAAAGAAAACGAGTTTACGGCAAAACAAACTTCGTTTTTTAATTACATTATTTTTATTTTCGATAAAAATGAGTTTGTAGTTGAACGCGAAACGGTTAATTATAAATCTCGATCGTTTTAATTTTTGTGTACCGTGTCAAAATACTTCGGAAAAATGCGAAATTTTCTTCCGTTCCTCTCGACAAAAAAAAAATTCTTTGTCATATAGTAGTGGAAGACACGTTTTTTTTTCTCCGTTTTTCGGAAACCGTCGTCGTGACAAGCGTACTTTTCAAAGGAAAAGATGGAAATCTTAACACCATACGCGTTATAATATAATTTATCACGAGCCGCCGTACACCGCAACCGCGCGTCTTGTCGCGGTTTATATATTATTATTATTATTATTATTATTATTATTATTATTATTATTATTATATAACGACAACAACGGGTACGATGACAACGTACAAATAACACTTGTAAAGTTTCAACGCGCGTCTCTCGTCCGAGTAAAGTACTCGCATACTCGTTGTTTGTATTATTATTATATTCGGTATGTGTGTATAAAACTGTGTAGTGTTTGAGAAGAATTGCACATACACACAAGTAAAATGATAAGTGGCACGGACGGGACGTCGTGTCGAAATTATTCTGTAAAGTAACTTGCGGCCCTCGTTCGTATTCGCGAGAACGCTGCTCGGAATATATACAAATGTATACACGCGACCGTCACATTAAGAACGTTGGATAAGTAGTAGTCCGACGTTTTTTTTTTTTTTTTTTTTGGCCACGAGATCATATAAAATAAAAAAAAATCGCAATAAGAAATTTTCAAGAATTCGCCGTTTATGGTGCAAAAAAAAAAAATGTTACAAAATCGCGTACAGGGTGACTGGCGATTCGAATCTGAAAATTTTCGGAATGTGTTTCTACACCTATAAAGGAACAAAAAAAAAAAAATAAAATTCCTACAAAGCCGTGTTCGATTCTCAACCATTTCTGAGCGATTTTATACGTGTTTTGTGCTTTTTTTTTTTTTTTTGATATTATCAGACTTCTAAAAAAACTATTTATTACACGAAAACTGTTGACGCTACAACAACTAATCCAAGGTGATTTTTGAAATCTACGTTAAATATTCTATTAGAAAACATTCTATCGGTTCCCTCGAAAAACTTTTCATATGACGCTCAGATTGCCTAAATTGAAAAATGTTCAAAAAGTCTCTGAGATTCGAGTGTTAACGGGCTAACACTTGACAAATTTTATGAAAACTCGTTCGTTTAAATAGCTATTAAACGGTATATTAGATGTTATCTTAATTTAAAACTGACAAACGCACATACACGCGTGAAGAAACGTATACCGAATCGATATTAATGCGCGGGAATGGGTGCGAAAGGGATAATATAACTCCCATAATGCAGTAATTGATCTATTTTTCAAAATTGCCTATTCACAACGAGACTGAATTCTAGAAGAGATTCCTCGAATAACATGGGCAACCACTGAGAGTTAATTAAGAATCGACCAAGTCGTCTGCGCTAATCGTTTTTTCTAGAACATGATCTTCCAGAAGTTCTAGAGAACGTTTTATGACATTATGTTTTCACGTGTTACACTGAACTGTCATCGCTGCGACACAGTAGTGTTTTATTTTCGATATTGAATTTTGCGAGATTTGCTCTGCGGAAGAAGTGAATAAGAGAGACCAGTTAGACGTCTGAGAGGAGGAAACAGTGATAATATTGCGTTGTATTTTAGAGGTGAATTCGGAGGGTGTGCGATGAAAACGATCGAGCGACATTATAAAATAATTGTGGTTCTAAAACGGAGAGAAGCGTTTTTTGTTTTTTCTTCTTTTCATATGAAAAACACAGTATCGTAAATAAATAATACCGTGCGAATATTTAAGAGTGTCGATCGTTCGATATACATCGGCCATCTATTTATTGCACGGTGTAAATTACGATTTGAATTTAGCAAGCATACGAAAAATTCCAGCGCACACTCTCCGTTTTCGGATTTTTGGGGAGTTCTGACGACAGTTCTCAGTTTGTAATTTCGCATTTGAATTCGTTTGATAGTTTTCCAGAATTTCGTTATACCAGTCCTATTCCATCCAGTATAGATTATCATTACCATATGGACACTTTTAAACGGGTATAAAATAACCTTTTTCCCTTTTTCTTTTTAAAACTTTTTTTGCGCCAATTACAACGACAATAATATTTGTTTGTGCGTATTATTATCATTATTTTATCATCTTTTTATACGTTTTACTGCGCTTTATAACGCGTATCGTTTGCTCTCCGAACAAAGAATTTCACGTGTATCTTTATTCTTTCATCTCTTTCTGCCCATAAAACAATAGTCGACTTGGCCGTATATATATACACGACGTAATGCCGCAGCATCTCATAATATAGTCGGAATCCACTGCGTTCACAGTATTATTTTCCACGACGAGATCGGTACAGCGCAATTCTTTTACTTTTCCCCGAGCGGCCTTTATATAATATCGTTTGTGCATTTTTTTTTTTTTTGTCTCCGTAAAATTAAAACTTACTCGCACACGTACAAAACAAACACCTGACAATGAGCCGGAGCTTACCTGAAACAAAAACCAAAGAAAAAAAAATCTCGTAAGTCTTTTAATTAAACGAAAAACGAAAAATAAAATCTATTATACATTTTTTAATAAGCGTTATAACGACGAGGAATGGGAGAGTGCTGCTGCTGGGCAAACAAACGCAGACGCAGTAAAATGTAAATTAAGATTTTTATTGAGTTTATGCGTATAGTATAAAAGAGAGAGAGAGAGAGAGAGAGAGAGAGAAAGAGAAACGGGGAGGAAAAAAAACCGAGAAAAGCAGTTATACGCGTTTTTTATTAGAACAGTATTTCGACCGATTCCAACGTATATAAAATAAAAATCCGTTTCGGGTTTCAGTATTTCGACGGTGTACTACTTAAATTATTATTTTTCGTATACGACTACGATAAATACATACGAAAGTGCGCGTATTACACGTGTGTAGAAGTAGGGGAAAAAAATAATAATAAAGGAAACAATAAGAAACGCAAAAGGCTACGGGCCGGCGGTGGGAATAGTTGCCACGACGACCGATCCGCACACACAACACAACAACAAAACGACTATTTTTTTTTTCCCCATCTGATAAATTATTTACCATTACAAGCACACACTGCTACGTAAATGTCGGGACGGGGTTTTCGATAATATTATAAAGAACTTCGCCTTTCGGTGGTTTGTTTTTCAAATAAAAATAATAATTTCAGTATAATGTATGTGCAGAAACGTAAAAAAAAAAAAGAAAAAAAAATGCCGAAGTCCCGAACTGAACACGGGAATGGCATTTGGAAATGCGTATCATTGGCGTTTATCAAGAATTTATGAAATACAAAAAATAAATTGTACGAGTCTAACGCAGAAAAACTGATCGAGTGGCAAAAATATAAACCATTTGGCGGTTTTTCGCTTTTAGGTTATGGAAATTTTTCCTTTTTTTCCGAGTAAGAAATTTACGACATTTTTTTTATTATACTCGTAATTATTGTTTTATATAAAAATTCAACATTAAATGCGTCCGAGTTGCCGCGAATATCGTTCTCCGTCCGAGTCAAATTGATTATATAAAACTATTATCCCACTACGATATAATATCTAATTTTTTTTACGAGTCAAACATAATAAAACCGACAAAGTTTTTTTCTTTATAAAAAAAAAAAAAACGTGTGGCGCTCAAATTGTCTCTAATAAAAAAAACGCGAGAGAAAAAAGTATTAAAAGCGAAAATATATATATACATAAAAATGAAATAAATAATACGGATTATAATGTCAAAATAAAACGCAAACTTATTTTATATATATATATATATTTTTTTTTTTTGGTAACTTTGTTTAAACGTTATTCAATTATTTTTCGCGCGATTTCAACGCGTCGATTTTTGAACAGTACTTTTTACGAAATTTAAAAGAGAAATTTTTCAAAAAAAATTTTTTTTTTTTTTGTTCTCATTTATCGAATTTGGTTTTGCTCGACGAATCGGAATACATAAAAAAAAATCCCCCCTCCCCATAAACTTCGGGTTACAATTTCGAGTCGAGCGAGAGAGAAAAAAATAGCGTACAAAAAGTAGCTTATTTGCACGCGCAGTTGTTGTATTATAAAAACCGCGTATCCAGACACGGAACGGAATGTCTTTTTCCTCGAACCGGTTCCGAAAACCAGAAGGATATAAAAAAAAAAAATCATTTTTCATTCTCTTCCCAAAACGGAATTTTTCCCGTATTTTCACTTGACTCTATCCCACCATATCCGTTATGTTTTTATCGTCTTAAAAACGGCGTTTAATTATACATTTTTTTTTTTTTTAGTTCTCAGCGAACTCTTCGCTAACGAGTCGCTCGTCTAGCAAGTAGTTATATTCTATTTTTTAACGAATACCGAGTCAATAATACAATTTTTTTTTTTACCGTAATTCGCATTTAAATCTGAAAATACGAGCGAGGCGAAAATAAAAATTTATCCGCCCAGGGACAGTATTTTTTTTGATTTTTTTTTCGTATTTCGTTCGTTCTCGTATAATGTATATATGGTACAAACGAAAAGCAGACCGACAACTATAAAGTCTCCCGGAGGGCCGACGGACGGAAACGAACGATTTGCTCGAATCACACGATCGACACAATATTAATAATTTCCTTTTGACATGAAGCGCGCGCGCGCACACAATCAATGTGGTTTTCGACAACGCTGTGTTTATATGTCAATCGATCACTTCACCTGAGAACGGCGTCTGCGGTGCGAATTCAACGAATTTGTGATGTATGGGGAACAGTGAAAGTTTTGAACGCGGAAAGAAGACTTTTGTTTACAACGCGATATACAGACGAGGAGACGACGCGAGACAGAATAGAAACAAACGCGCGTAGGAAATTCGTTTTTTTTTCCTGCTCTTCTATATAATGAACGTATTAAAAGAGTAAAGTTTTAAATATAAAAGGGGGGAAATAGATATAAAATAGTGGCGGAGGAGCGTTTTTCTCCGGACACCTAACTGAATAATCGCTTTGTCTACGTCGGAAAATCATCGGGTTCGACCATTCGTTTTCGTTAAAACGTCGTTTTCGTGTCATGCATGGCCTGCGCTGGTCGTGCAGTTCTTCAATCCGCACTGGATTATACATATATAATATGTAATAGGTATTATAGAGAAAAATAAATTGTTTTTTTTTTTTATAAAGACACTCAATCGACGCGTTGTTTCATCTTGTTTCAAAAGATTACGTGGATTCATCCAAAATATAAATAATTCGTAAGTATTAAACGAGAACATTGTAAACGGGTTTTTTTTCCACATTTAAATCATTTCAATAATTATACAATATTACACGATAATCGATCGTTGTATTATTAACGTATAAACAAAAATTTTCTTTTTTCGTTTTTTTTTTTTTTAACACATCATTAAAATTAATGATTAAAAAATATTTCTGATAGTCCGTTTGAAAAACTCCACATAATCGAAGTCGCGCATAATTTAAATTTCGCGTTATTTATTTTTACTGTAAAATGCGTATATCGACTGGGATAACGAGAAATTATTTAATATTTAAAATATTTTTTTGTCTCGCACACGTTCACATTTATTACTATTATTATTATTATTATTAATGTTGTTGTTGTTGTGGCTGTTGTTTTACCGCGGACGATAATCGATAGACGTAAGACGGGATGACATATGACATTTCATTACGCGGTTGCAAAATAATCGCAAAATAATTTAATATTAATCAATATAATTTGATTCCACTCGAAACTGTCCGTTAAAAGAATCAATATAACGGCAATAACCCGTTTTCAACATCCTATTTTCAATTTTCGTTTGCGTTTAACGGTTTACGTAATCGTATCGATAAATTTTGTGTTTTGGACGAGTGTCGTCGATTTTATAAAAACATAATGTTATACGCATATATATATATATATATAAACCGTTGGTCAAAACACCCACAGAGAGCTGGGAATGTTTGCCCGGCTTCTAATCAATAGTCAGAAAGATCGTTTGGTGCCCTAAAACGACGTAACAAATAAAACGCGATGAGGACGACAGAAAATCGTCATGATATTTCGTTTTTGCACCACTCGATTGTCGTCAAGGACCGTTTAAATGTATGAAATGAAATCGTTGTAAATGTTATAGTCGTGTATTGGTAAATTCTCCGTTGTTTATTTGTAATTTACGATATCCCAAAACGCGTTTCGGAATGAACTATAGGTACACAGTGTGCGACAAAAACGATTTGTACGTTATTCGTATAAATATCATTTCATTTAGCATTCGGTTTTGGAAATTTCATAAGAACGCGCACGGATAAATCGTAAATAACGTGTCGCCGCGCAGCGTACGTATTTTCGTACACCGGACGAAAATGGCGTCGGTAACATAAAAGGGGTGACGTCATGGACGAAATCGATTTTACGAGGGACTGGGATGGGCAAGGGACGAAAAAAACGTGAGGAGGAAAAGTCGAGTGAAAAGTTTCGACCCTCCTCTACATGTATTTTCCACCGTCGTCGTCGTCGTCGTCACGTCGACTTCACTCTTTCACTCACTCGTTTCGTTTTGTCCGATTTCAAATCAACGTTTACGCGTGTGTCGTCCTGTTCTCCAATCGATCTCATCACGACGGTTATACGCACCGATAATATCATTCGCTATATATATTATATCGTCATTTCCGTCCACTTGTGCATGTCCATCCCATAAACTCCGAAAACCCAATCGGTGACTTCTCTGCACATTTCCGTTGGTCTGTGTCTCTGCTCGCAAATACTCTTCTTGACAATATTCCGTTATCTTACCTGCTTTCAAATATTATTCGACCGGAAGATTCCAAAAACGTCATCTTGTTCATCAACTCACCGAATCCTATCTATCCAACCCAGTAACCTCAGTCACATCCGTCTTGAAAATTCTCATTTTTCCCCGCGCGCCTTTTTTCACAAAGACCTTTATAAAAATGTCCCTTTTACTCCGGATATAGGTCGCCACTACTCATTTGGGATTTACTCTATATCCTCTTGCTACCTAATCGAACCTAAGTTCGAAAGCCGAACTTTTTAACCCGATCTATGACTTTATCCTCTGCAGTATCACTATAACGCTATTATTAATTCTCCTCGCGTTTCCAAACAAACTCAAGATAATATTCTGTTTTATAAAAATAGAAAACGTGAGATTTTTTTCTACTTTGGGATCAAATCGAATTTTTCGAGCATATCTCATGAAGTAATAAATAATAATAATAAAAAAAAAAAAATGTTTTTCTTTCTAAATTCGATGACGTGAACGTTTCTAAAGTGAACGTTTTGCGTGTTGGATACAACACTGTATACGTAACACCAAATAAATAAATATCGATCACCGCTGATGATGCAGACGGTCTCGGCGTTATTGGACTTCCGTCTCGCCACTAAATAATTCGTATTCTTCAGATGCTGATTACGTATATTATTATTATCATTTTCAGTTCATCTTCTATACACACGCACACCATATGTGGCCGGGGGCGGAGATACACGAATACAAATACGTCACGTGTATATATATACACACGCCGCACGCGTTGTACTCACGCCATATATTATTATTATTATTATTATTAATATTATTGTTATGTAGTGAGCCGAGTCGATAAATTACCACGCTATTATATACGCATAACGTGTGATTAAATAAAATAATAACAAAAAAAAAATTAATAAAATTACAAGGGGGTTTTTCGTTTTAGCCTCGCATTCCGGTATTTTCACCTCGGTTTTGGCTGTGAGTTTTTATTTTCGTTATCGATCCCTAATTCTATAAACTAATATATAATTATTATTATTATTATTATTATTTCTTTCTCTACAGAGCCGATTTTACTTTTACGAATATTTTTATTCATACTCGTATATATTATATAGGAATAATCGCGTTTATTCCGACCGTTGTGTTACATCGATTTTATAATTCTCGCACGCATATATATATATATACATAAACGTTATTAGTAGTAGTATAATATCGTCGTCATAGTGATATACGAGCATTGTATTCTAACGTTATGCGGCGTCGTTGGATGATAAATTTCCCTATACAGTAAAAGAATACGCGTAGTATTTGTATTAATATGTATTCGCACGCGCTGTATAAATAAAATAATATATTCTTTTGTGTGGTGGTTTTATATTCGGTCTCAAAGAGAAATAATACCAAAAAAAAGAACAGTGCGTGTGTATTACGTATATAAAAGACTCGACGGGAAAAGAAAAAAAAAATGAAAAATTCATTTAAATCCACTAGTTCGTGGATTGTGCGTATGCGTGTATAATTCTACACGATTAAACGCTCGTCATTTACACTGCGCGCGCGCGCAGAGAATGAAATTTTTACGTAGAAAATTTCGCGTTTCGAAAACGAGATGTGCGCAAACGGCCGAATCGAATTATTCGTTTCGGATCGGGAGCAGTAACGCACCCAG
This sequence comes from Chaetogeoica ovagalla, assembly GCA_032441825.1. Lineage (NCBI taxonomy): Eukaryota > Metazoa > Arthropoda > Insecta > Hemiptera > Aphididae > Chaetogeoica > Chaetogeoica ovagalla. The sequence goes on along the minus strand of CM063735.1, from coordinate 10,334,947 downwards.
GATTTTTTCAAGGGGGGGGGGTCTAAAAAACTACATTATGAAAAACAAAACTTTTAATAGATAATAAAAATAGTTATTATATATTATAATAATATAATATAATCAATAAATTGTTAACACCTGGTGTTATCTATATCGTATGCGAAATTTTAACAGAAAAATATGAAAGTTGTATTAGAATTTGGATTTTCATCCATAAATGTAATACTATTGCACTTGTCAAGGGGGGGGGTCCGGACCCGGAGTCCATCCCCTTGGGTGCGCCACTGATCGGGAGTAATAATTAGAGCGACGCGCGTCGTTCAACCAATCTTATTCGGAACGGAGAATGGAAATAGAGAATAATATAACCTCGTACACGGTCCGAGTCACAAACGACGCGCGGTCTTGTCGTCAAAACAAGAACGAATATTGAACGAACGTACGTACGTTTTTGAACACTTTTCGGTATAATATTATACGATACGCGTTTGTCATTTCGCATTCGTCGTTCAGCCATCGCCGCAGAAAATTGTCCTTGACGATTTTCATAATACGGTGTAAAACTCCGAAACGGTTTAAACGTAATTTCGTTTTATTGTTATTAACCATAACGCGCCAGCCACAAGTATATTTATTTGATTTTTTTTTTTTTTTTTTTGTTGTTTGTTTGCTCTGTATACACGTACGCGTACATTATAATAAATACACTCAATAAACAAAGGAAACGACTTTCGTGTTTGGCAGATGCTTGAAAAAAAGGAAAAAACTCGGTCGGTACGCTGCGTGTTGTGCGTCGTATCGAAAGCAAAAAAAAAAAAAAAAGGGGGAAAAAAAGTTTCGTGCACGCGCGTAATTTATTTTTTGTGTTGTTATATACGAGTTCTGTTTTTCCGCGTCGTTTCGAAGAAAATTATAATTTTTCACCGTATCGTATACCGTATCGGTAATTAGGAGTTCACGGCACGGGGGGGGGGGGGGTTTGAAAAAAAAAACGTCACGAGTTACAATAGTTTTCGAAATATCGAATATCTTAAAAAAAAAAAATTAAATATCAAATATAGTTTATATTAAAGGAAAAAAAAAAGTTATTTATTTTGATGTAATTACATCTAAATTGATGTAATTGGATTTTGTTTCATTTCATTAGATATTATGTATTCACTAAACGACCGTGCGATTCAAATAAATCTTCTTCCCCGTTTGCTTTCACATTTTTCCTCTCTCGTATAATGCCATTATTATTATTATTATTATTATTATTATTATATTTTGTACATTGCGGAGACAACGTATTCGCCGGAATTTCGAAAATTCTTTTCGCTCTTTTCAATGAGCAAATTTAATTTTTCCCCGCTAGTGATAAAACAATTTTGTCAACTTTTTCGACGCGCAATAACGCGCAACTGTCGTCAACACGATGTGCTCGATGATACTACTAAACGAGAGCTGACGACAAACGACGAGTCTGAATTATATCGAATAACTCGTTGCCAGAGCGATTTGTTATGGATAGCAAACATCGAGCAACGCCGACATTCGTTTCGATCTCGAACGCGCGTCTGATAAATCTGCACTCTTCGCGAAATCACTGTGCAAAAGATAAACGTCGTATAAACGATGCGAAAAAGAGCCGACTGTTCGGATAAATACGCGTAAAAAAAGAATACACCGGCTATTACGGCATCCATTGATGGCGGATCAGTGGACGATCACACTTGGTCGTCGTCATCGAGCCTGAATGCTCCTCGAACCGTGTAAGAATTCTGTCGGAATTCAGCAAGACGCCGTCTCGCGTGAACGCAACGTGTTGTAAAACAAAGACGCACACACATACGAAATTTCATCGCAACGTTATTGTATATAACAGTTCTATAACAACCAAAATGAAAAAGTCCTAGAGCTTTGAAACGCGCGTCGTATAATTTACACTATTTATGAGCAAAAAACGTTTTTTTTTCCAATTTTTTTTTGATAATCTTTAACGATTGTTAGACGTCGGACTATTTTTTCAGTCGTATAAAAAGGGGCAATTTTTCGTTTTAAAAGCCAAACATATTTTATACGACACACGTAATTACATACAGACGCTCCGAATCGTTTTATTCAATCGATTTGTTTAACTGTTTACGAATTTATGTAACGTAATGTAACAAAACACTATAAAACTATATATGTAATTACAGTGATTAACGCTCGCGTGCCCCTACAAACACCCGTGGTTGGCTATCCATTTTTTTTCTTCTTCACCGAAACCGTAAGAAAAAAAGAATGGATCACACAATTGTCGGGTACCGGGAGCGAATATAAAAATATATTTCAATCGTTAGAAAACACTAACAGGTTGGATGACATTTTATCGTTCGTAATATACGCGTTATTTATAGCTGTACACGGACTTAATTTTTTCTCATTCATTTCTCCGGTTTTCGCCGGCAACACACAATGCGCGACCGACTACCGGAGTTGCAGCACCACAACATCTGATGTTTAATTTTTACCGCATACTTCTTCGCCGTACAGAATACAAATGACACGTTTTCGGTCGTGCACGTACAACAATAATACACAAATATAACATATAGTGTTATTCAAATGCCCGCGCCGCACGTCACGTATTCCACACTCGCGCGTAATAAATCAGATTTAAATTTGGTTCGTACGTCTCTAAAGCATTTCGGATTTCGAAACGTAATTTATACGCACGCGAGCCGCGATCGGCCGAGGTTGTACGGTCGCCTTAATGTCGGAATTTTTTTTTTTTTTCCCCCCGTTCGATTTTAAAATCGCGAGTTGAAATATAATTTTCTTTTTCACTCCGTCCACACGTAACGTGAAACGTTCTCCTCCTGTAATTCGTCGCTCCATCGGCGTTCTGTCGCGATGGTCGCAGCGAGAAATTCGCGTGATCCCAAAACACGTCCGTACAGATCGGAAACAGCAGACGTAGAAATTAATCCGTGAAATCACTGTACACACACACATGCGCGCGACCACTACAAATCGAATGTAAAACAATATCGGCAAAACACGATATTGTCATTGACGTGACGATCGTTTGTGCAATTTCTACTATATTTCTAGTCGATTCGTAATGGTTTTTTTTTTTGTTTCTTTGGTTTCCCTTCAACGGGCGTCGAAATTGACAGTGTCGTTAGAAAAAAAAAAAAACGATTAGCGCAAGTTCGCGTATTCCAGTAAACGCGTCGCCCGAAATGAAGTGCAAAATTACGAGAGTCGAACGGTTTTTCTAACGACGGGGACAGGACGAAATTAAAAAGAAAATTGCTCGGATTACGAGAGCGGGCCGATTGAAAATTATTTCCGCGCGATTTCCCGACTTACACTTACTCGTATATTATACGATTCCCGATTGTTTTATACTGTTCCGACCGGGATTAATCGATTTAACGAATTTCGGCGTTTTGTTATTCCTCTGCCCAAAATGAAATTGTCGTATAACTCGTTTCGCGATCGCTTCAAACACACGAGTCATTTTAATTCTTTTTCTTATGATATTTCCATACGACTCGTTAACGACGGTGTACAAAAATATTTTTATTTTTTTTTTTTACATTTTTAAAAATATATCAAACGTCTTATATTGCACACGTACATATATTATATATATATATATATTATATTTCGAACGGCGGGCACAAACGATTAGATAGATGTCACGCGGGGGATTTTTTTTCCTTCTTTTTCATTAAATTCTCCCAGACTCCGAGTTCACACACACACACACGCACGCGACGACATCATTTCTCGATATTGCGACGAATTCCTTTCCAAACGCCGCAAATACTGCAGAGTCTAAACACGCACGAGTCCACCGCGCGCTTATTGTGTTCGTTTTCGATCGGTGCGGATTACGTCTCCGTTGGTTGGCTTCCGCACTGGGTACACGACGGTGAGGATTTTTTTTTTATTTATTTCTCGTTTTTTTCCCCCCCGACGGCTCGGAGAATCGCTCTATCTACGTATCACACCCCGCGCGGATCGGCGCGCATGAGAGAAAAAACGAAAGACAAATAATGTGCGCGCGCGGGAAAATTCTCCACGGCCGACAATAATCCTCGTCGTCGTCGTCTCGAGTCTACTCCGCCGGTGACGGCGGGGCATCGCTGAGACGGCGGCGTGGCGTTTTCGCCTGAAATTCTTCGCGCGCCGCATATCCGCATAAGCCCCCCGAGGGACGTACACCGTTGCGCAGCGTCCGTCCCGAGTGTGTAAACCGCGTCATTCGCATTACACGCGTAACAGCGTGTCGAGGACGGTGGAAATCCGCAAGAGCATTCGCGCAAGCAAACTTCACCGTTCCTTTTTTCATTCCGTCTCGCACACAGATACGTCTTATATTATTATTATTATTATTATATATCCCCGGCCCGGTTTTCTTCTTCTTTCCCCGTCTTCTCGCGACCGGAAAAACGAATGGCGCGCACGACGCTCCATCGCGTCCGAGACGAATGAAACAAACGTCGGCGGCGGTTAGGTTACACGAGACAAGGTTAGGTTCCTGGTCGTAGCGAATCCAGTAGACACGCAGAGGATTCCTTAGGCGCAAACGCTAACGCGGGTTACGTTCGGTTAACCTAACCCGTAGACGGGACGCGAGGTAATGGAGGAGAATAAAGGCCACCCCGTGCCGAGAACTATACGTACGGTTTTTATCGTACGTTCGCGAACCGTTGTCGGGGAAAAAAGTCAAACAATGAAAAACGTGAAACAAATTGATAATGGCGTAGTGATGTATACATATTGTGTCGTATATTTGCGCGTTTCACCCGAGCGCCGCCGAGCAACGTTTTTCCTCCGCGAATTGACTTTCGTCCCGAAGACTATATATACGTTCGTACGTAATATTATTAAAAAAAAAGATTTCTCCCGGTTCCGTTTTGCGATCGCCGTTTTTGCGCGCGTGCAAGGACAATGTTAAAAAAGAAGAAAAACGCGGGTTTTTTTTTTGTTGTTGTTCCAACACCGAAAGTTATGGCACGGCCGCGGGTCGGTCATCAATTCACGTCGGTCTAATGGAATCCCTCGATACTGACCGTAATATCCCCGTGCGCGGTAACCCGCAATGGAGTTTTTTTTCTTTTTTTATTTCCAAAATAACGGCGTGTTAATTATACTCCGAGAGAGCGGCGGTCGGAGGAGTTTCCACTTTATTAACCTTTTTAATACACGAATCCCTTTAAACCACCCCCGTCCGTCCCCGTCGTCGTCAAAAAAAGAAAAAAATTTTTGCGCGAAACGGCGGTTTTATTCATTCCGCCGGCGTCACATTGTAGCCCGTAACGCGCGCGTTAAAAATAGCCTTAAGAAAACAAACGTTTTCTCCGGAATTTAAAATTATTAAAAACGTTACGAACGTGAAAACCGATCGGTTTTTTTCTCGATTGCGTTCGAATTAAGCGTGTTTCGCTTTTATTTTTTTTTTTTGTTTTTTGTTATTACAGAAATCGTTAAAAAAAAAAACAGATTCCGCTGTATTATTTCTGTTTATTCCGTGCACGGTTTTTCGAATGTAACGTGCGTTACGCGTTTATAGTGTTCATTGAAAATCCGATAAGAGATTTCGTCCGGACGGCCGGTAAAATTACCGTTAGACAATTATTGACTTTTCGATTTTCCCGACGGTGTTAGAAACGAGAAGATAATCATTGAAATTATACACGTACACGCGCAAATCACTATAAACAATACGAATTCTACGATTTTTTTTTTCTCGATTCGCGTATGTAATTTCTTAAAACTACGTTACGCGTTTGAATTGTTCGGTTATACGGCGGATTTTATTTATTCTCCGGGCGAAGGAGAAAAGAAAAACTGAAATTCCGACGTTTAACTCGGTTTTAATATAACGTAACGCACAAAAGCGCTGATATATTACAGGACAGCGTTGTGTAGCGTACAGCATCATCAAAGAATGTTAATGTTCTTGTACCGGAATATTTTAACGGCTTAATAGTCTCTAAAACCTATATAAAAGAGGTCGTTGCGTTTTAACTATATATATATATATCGTTGTCAGTTAATTTTACATTATGACGGTTTACAGGAATCTCATTAATATCAGACGTGAAAGCAACTACGTTCGAATGACGAATTGTTTTCAAAAAGAATTTTTTTATTTATTTTACTCACAATTGTTTTTTTTTTTTTTTTGAAAATTTTCCTCGCGTCCTAATATCGAATTTTCCACCGTTTTTAAGCGCTTAAAAGAAAAGAAAACCATAGGAATGTACGTGCAAACGTCACGTGAATTGCGACTCTCGACGATTTTTCCGACGTGAATTATTTTCACGTATAAACTCTCCGTAATTCAGACAGGCAGACGTCCTTTTTGTTGCAGGACGCGTATTCTCCTCAATGCATAGAATATCAACACAACATCGTATTAATCTCCGGGACGAATTGTCGAAATCAAAAACACTGTACGGAAGAAAAGCGTTAATAAAATTTTAGCGTTTATTTGCGTGTAATATCAAACGTGTACGAAGCGAGAACGGCAATCGCACGAAAATATATAAAGTACTAATTAAAATGAAATTCAAAAACATTTTTTTTTAAGACCGATTGTTGTTATAACGAAGAAAATTTCAGTGCGATAAACTTTTTTAAAATATGAAGCGAAAAAAAACAACGTTTATAATAGTAATAATAATAAAATTAATTATCGAAATTGGGTATCAACAGAAAAAAAAAACGACTCTCGTTATATTTATAATATATTTTCACTAACACGCGTAATAAACGTTTTGAAATTCTCAGTTCGTAAGAAAACTAATTATAAAGAAAATTAATTATTAATCCCTCTGTTTTCGTACGATAAACATATAATAATAATAATAATAATAAAAGTTCGATTTTGACACGCAATAATATATATTACTACACTCGTTTTTCCACGAGACGTGTACGCAACGAAAGCGAATTCCCACGAGTTAAAAAAAAAAATCAGAGTTTTTCTTTTTAAAAATATTATACGATACAATGTGCAGTGGAAGCGAAAAATAATTATAGAAAACAAAATAATGATATGTCAGCGCGCGTTAAATATAACAGGGTCATACTCCAAACGAGTCGGTTTAAATTGATTTTTTCGACGAGTATTTATATTTATTTATTTTTTCCGAAATTACGTTATAAACGAAATATACACGTTATATATATATATATATATATATATATATTTATTTATTTATTTATATATAAGTATTATTATAATATGAAATCGAATTTAAACGTTTCGTATACCGCGGTATAAACCCATTAAACGCGCGCGTTCTATAGAAAACTGGAAAAATTGAAGTTTTACAAGTGTCATTATATTACTTGTACATTTGTGAAAGGAAAATATATAAAGTCTTCGTTTTTTTTTCCACTCAGACTTTAGTTATCTTAAATCGATAATAATTTCTGTCTTAAAATTCACCCGATTTATTTTATAGAGTACATCGACGGAGAGAGGAAATAATTTTTTCCAGATCGTTTAATTTTTTTTATTAGGTTATGGGGAAATATATATAAGACTAAACGTTTAGAACAACTCGTGACGTTTGCGGAATCGCTGAGAAACTATTTAATATTCGTGTCGCAAAAAATATTGTAATTATTGAAATACAGCAGAGAACGTGAATTGCCGATTGTAAAGGTTTTAAACAAAATATTGGAAAACGTGTCCGCTTTATCGCGTCTTCATCGCAATATTCGAACGTTTAAATTACTCGGGAAATAATCGTTGAAAACAGACGAGACGTGTGTAAAAGGACCGATTGAAAAATATATTCCAAAGCGATAACTGTTATACGTAAAAAGAGAGAGAGATAAAATAAAACGATCACTCTGTACACACACACACACAGAGGAAACTTGCAGACGTATACACAATTTTATTAACGGAATTTGTGTTTGATCACACGCGCACAAGTTTCGGTTCGTAGAAATACATTTTTTTCTATGCGGTGTGAAAACGTGAGTTTGTTTTTAAAAAAAAAACTATATAAATCGCTCGTGCATTATTTTACTCTTATAAAAAAAAAAAAAAAAATACGTCAGACTGTTTATATAAGAATATTCGCATATCGCGTTCAGATCAAATAAAATCTCCACAGTTCGACGCGACGCGAAACGTACATAAATTATTATTATTGTTATTATTGTATCCAACGAATTTTCCCAGCGCACGTCGGATATGTTTTAAATGCGAAATCAGCACTCGCTCGCGCTCTCGGTGTTCGTCGCGTCGTAATCGCAGACGAATCTCGCGCGTGTTATTTGTATTTAAAATAATATTTATGCGCATAGTTTATCAACCCTCTCCCTCCCCCTTCCTTCCTTCAAAATTAACATATTGCTCGTTTTACGCAACACGCACAATCTCGAATATCGCGATAATTGCCGATTTCGACCATTCGTAGACTGCTGTTAATTCATTAGAAATCTCATCGTAACCAAAACCTATTTAAATAATATCTATAGTGCGATCCGCATAAACCGTGTATAGAATTGAATTTATTACAAAAAACAAAAAAAACAAAATAAGTGTATTCGACGTCCCCCAGTAACGGATATTTTTCCCAGCAGTTCTATCAGAACGTTATACGTTACCGGGGCCGATTTTCGTTTAGAGATTGACGTCGTCGATTTTCGTCGATCTCACGTGGAACGATAACGCGAATTAAAACAAATAACAAGAAAATCGAATCCCCCATTTGTCTCCGGAGAAAACAAATTTCGGCCGCGTTTACGCGTCGATTTCTGTGCGAGATTCCCGCGACCCACGTCCAAACGGTACGATTTACCGCCGAAATAAGAGCGTTCGTTCGACGAGTCCCGTTTATAAATCGAACGCTCGTTTTCTCTAATAATTACGCATTTTTAAGTCTTTTGCGATTCCGGCACGCTGAAAACCGTTATCGCGTTTCCATCGTCGGAGAAAAATCGTTGTTCTCCACCGTTTCAAACAGCCTTTTTTTTTTATTATTATTATTATTATTATTCACGAAACACACGCGCCCGTTATAGTTGGAATTCCGGTAGAAATTTAACCGCCCAACGCACGTATAATATTTACGACGTTATAAACAGCGGCGTTTCTCGTGCCGTTAAATTCGTCCCGACGAACACCGTAACTTCCTAACGTTTTATTTCGAAACTTATACGCTATACATATATATATATATATATAGACGCTGGTGGTGTTATAAGTAATTTGAATTTTAAATCGTTTCCAAATTTATATACTTTAAATAATATAAGCCACCTCTATTTATTCCGAAGACCCAACACCAAACGTAGGATTTTGATTTTTTTTTACGTAAAGGTCGTATTTATTATTATTATAACGAACCGTCGATCGCCTACGGCGCGGTCGAATACCACCGGCTCCTCGTGTTCCGTCGGCAAACCGAATATCGAAGTGAAATTCATTCTCGTGCGAAGCTACGATGTTTATTGTAAATTTAATCGCTCCTACACAATACACGAGTACGTGTTGTGCAACGTGTAATACGGTAAATTATTGTAATTATATGCGCGCGTGTTCTGCGAAATATCATACGATATTGTATTGTCTTCGATCGAATGTTTCGACAAAAACGACCGAAAGTTCTTGTGTTGATAAATTCCGTTATAGAAATCGTTCGGCAGAGTGTTAAACAATTCGAAATGTCAACGCCGAAAATAAAAAAAAACGATAAGTTTCCCCTGGATTTTCGCTGCGAACATAGTTTATTAGTTTATTGGCGTTGCGAGATGGAAATTTGAAGTGTTGTCCGATCACACACACTACGCGCGCGCGCCTCATTGCGTGTAGCCATTAGCGGGCTAGACTGAGCGGTTCGCTGGTTTCGGACCGCTATTTATACGTCTGCGTGGCTACCTCCTCTATTTTTTTTTTTTGTCGTACCGCCATCTGGTGACTACGTTTATTATATTTATTACGGATAATATTATTTCGCGTATTTCAATGAAATAAAATTAACGTTAACGATTCGTTTTTCCTCGTTGTACACTCGTGTACCACGTAGTAACTGTTTGCTCATTTATCTTTCACCAATTACTATTTACTTAATGTTTATTGGCGTGCATTGTCCACGACCGACCGAGTTTGTCGTCAACTAAACAACAATAAACGCTCGATCATTACTGATGATCACCGCGGACCGTACACGCTGATCGCCAGTCGAACACTAACATTCCTGCGTAATAAATGACATTCAAAGGAAGGGCCGGAATGGAGCATAACCATAACACAATTGGACCAACTTTCATAACACACGTCGGTGCTGTTAAGTCAGAGATGTATTAATTTTAAAAATATCAATATCGATTCGCCCCTCCCTTTAAAATCGCCACTGTAGGTTAACCCGATGACGAATCATAGACAAAACTAGTTTTAGTCGCTTTTATAAACGTTTTGTGAACACTATAGCCACATTTTAATTTCTACAGATTTTTTTTTTTTTTATAATATATTATATCGTATTATTTATATGTGTATTTTTTATTTTAACGATTATAGGATTGTCAACGTGCTAATCGAAATCTTCTAGTACTTCTGGAACCAATCACTATAAATATAATTGCGATCGTTATCACATAAATAATGCTATGCCTTTGTGTGCGCAAACACAAGTAAAACTCCGATTGAAATTTGAGTGAACTCAAATCGAATTTTTCGCCCGAAAAAACGATTAGGTATTTACGTTACGACCCCGGCCCCGTCCCCTACTTATGGGCTTTTAATAATCCGTTCGATCTCCGTTCTAAACACCGTGTGTAATACAAAACGTTTTATTAAAGTTGATCTCTTTTGGAATAGAGCCCTCCCGCACGTATCCCGTCCGACCCGTCAACGGAGTGTGTGTACACAGTGCGAAAAAAAGAATAAAATTGAAAACAACAGCCGATCCGATACGTTTCTCATTTCAGTCCGGAGTTAGCTGGTAACACCGAGCGTCCGTGTCGATTTTCGCTGCGGCGGTGCTGCTCCTTCCTTTTGTCCTTTGCCGTCGCCACATCGATTTCTCAAAAAATAAAACCAAACGAACACTGAGTAGCGGATACGGAAAGTTTGGGCGGAGAAGAAAAAAGAAACGCTTTACCAACCAGTACACGCGGCCGAGTGAATGATATTACGCGAAAGTCGGTCGACACCGGATAATTTAAGGACTGAGTACTGCGCGCGCAATAATAAAGGAGACACTCCTGATCGACGGCTCAGTCATTAGATTCACGTAGCGAATATAACACACAATGCGCGGTGTAAGCGAGACGGAGGAGTTGACGAGATATTTCGGGGGAGCTTATCGCCCCGTGCCGTTTGTTAGGATCATTTTCTGCTGTCCACCTCGCGCTTCGTAGTTTGCATTATTATTAACGGTTGTCGTAAGAGATATTATCGTTGTTGTTATTATTATTATTATTATTATTTAAATAATTAATCATTCGATTCTGCACGCGTTTTGTGTACGATGACAAAACCGTGTTCGTCGGGGACACGATGTTGACTGGATGAAAAAAAAAGAAATGCCCTAGTTATATTCGTAATGATTAGCGCGGTTGTTTAATAGTTGAGAACAAAACGCGGTTCAATGTCAAAACGGGAAACGGTTACGAGGAAAAACCTATTTTTTTTTTTTTTTTTTAATACGAAAACTGCTCGGAGATTTCTTTTTATTCTGTAAAATCGTAGAAAATTGTCTTATTTTTTAGACAAAAAAAAAAAAAATGATATTCGTGTCTCGAGTGTTTACAGACACTACAAACGTACAATTAAAAAAAAAAAATAATAATAAATATCGAACGAACATTTTATTTATAAACTTTATCGCGCTCAACCGTTCCATACTTTTCAACGCACACACTCTGCGCAATATATTAAACCGCGGCCGGTGGGAATTACATTATTATATTTTCCCTGTACTCGCGTTACGTCCCGTCCGACTATTACAACGTAACCTAAACCTAACTTTTCTTTTTCCAAAACCTAACCTAACCTAATTGATTTCATAACATATAAGAAGATAAGCCCAATACTAAAACGGTGACGACCGAGCGTTGGCTGTCAGCCGCTACGGTAGAGACACCGTCAACAAAGAGGGTATCCCACCGACCATCTATATGTATTGATAGACGAGTAACGTTAGCAAAGTCCAAGTGGTGGCGATATAAACCCATTCAATTTCTTATCTACTGGTGAAAACCAAAGTATTCTCGGCCATATTCCTCAGTTATAACCGATAACGCGCGGGGCCCCCGAATAATATTATATTTTGTTTTCACAATAACAAAATAATACGGGAAACATTTTTTTTTTATAAAAGTAATATGAAATACGATATTTACTGTATATTTATGCAACCATAACCCGATGGTTGGGTTAACCGTCTAACATGTTCGACGCGCATACTCCAGAAGACGTTATTAATTTTACGCGTCCGGAGAGCTTTTTCTCTCTCGCGTTTTGTTCACGTAACCCCGGCGCTCCCATGACGCACGTTTTCGAACACCGAATTCCCACTGAAAACGCAAAATGAAAAACCGCGCGTCGAACAATCTGTATAAAAATTTATCTCGATTTTTTTCCCCCGTAGGTACATATATAATAATAGTGTCGTTGTTTTCAACAGCAGCTGTTGTGCACGATGACGGCCGTCGACCTCGTGTGACAAGACAGTAGAGTGGTCCAGACCACTCGCGTAGTGCGTCTCACGCATCGTTATAATATTTTCTACGGAATAATACCGTCGACGAACGTCAAACGACATATTCTCCATTCCGTTGTCAACCGAACCCCGTCCGAAACAATAGTGTCGTCGTATATGGGGGGAAAAAAAAAACAGGAATTGAATGTGTGCGCGGCGAACGTGAAAAATAAATAATCACGCGCGTCGTTTGAATATGCGCGCGTCTTTCTGTTGTCTCCCTCTCTCGATCGTTTTAAGCGCCGAATAATCGCGTATACGACGTCCATCATTGCTCTCGATAATTCAAGCGAGAATACGAACGATTTTGTACCGTGTTTTACGTACGTTTATCTACACGCGCATATATGTGAAACGTACACGGGGGGGGGGGGATTTGAAACTGCGACGTAATATTGTATTAATCATAGGTGTGCCTAAAGACTTTTGGCTTTCAATACAGTTCGGTTATTCGAATTACCGGATTTGTAAATCGTTCGAATGTTTTCCGCGCGACGATAATATTATCGGCTCGTGTAAATTCGTAACAAAACGACCGGACTCGTTGATGTATCGTGTTTGAGTTGAGTTCGACGAGAAAAAAACAAAAAACAAAATTTATGACATTATATTCTCGGGATATAAAAATCGTTGATGGGGACGATCGCGCACCGTCTGAACGATTCTACGCCACAAAAAACACACCGCCGCGGCGGATACATTTTTAATAAAGCCTTCTTATTAGACGGACGCGTGATCAACACCACATGAACACTACGCGCCACGACGGACGGCTTGTCAATGTGAATATAATACAAGAGTGATTTTTTTATATATATATATATATATAATTCTTTTGTTCGAAAACGAAAAATGATTTTTTTATTTCAATCGCGCGTTAAAAAAAAAAGAATTAAAATAAAAAATCGTTATTCCGACGTCATAGAAATAATATTATTTGTATTTGCGCATTCTCTAATGTACACACATTCTTTGTACGACTCCCGTGCGTTATGATTCTTATTCATATCTAAAGTATTCCAAAGTAATCGAATATCGCTGTTCAGCACGTTTGTCAGCGCGATGATGTCGTCATGACGTTTCTATATTACATAAGAAAATCGAAACGTGAGGAGTAATTTTTTTTTTAAATACACGGTAAAAATTATAATATCGTTTTTACGGTATTGGCGGCGATGGAAAAAGTAACGGATTTTTTCTTTATTACGAATCGCAAAACGCGTTTTCTTCTCTCCGTTCGAATATTCCCATTTATGTATTATTAACGGGCATTTAAGCGCCAATAGAAGTCGACGAAGCGTAAACGCGTGGACGGAGATAATCGAATTCCGACGAGAAGCCTATGGAGGCGGAAAACATGTGTCGAATTTTTTTATTCTCTTCTTGTTTCTCGCCGTAGTATTAACCCGCAATTCGGCCGTAATTCCATTTTCGCTACAGTCGTCGTAAATGCGGACGGACATTTCGCTTTCACAAAAAGCGACCACACCACCAACCAGCTGGCGACCGATATAACTCATATATTTATATACGAGTATACGACAGACGATCGTTTTTTTTTTTTTTATATATATATTTTACTCCATACCGGTTTATCGGGCGGTATTATTTATTATTTTTAAGTAACTTTTATTCTCTCGCGTTCTCGAAATATTCGATCGAATCCCAACGCGCGCGCGTTGACCTTATTATACGCGGTATACGGAGAAGAGAAACAAAAAATAGAAATAAATTAAGTTCCGTTGAGAAAATTCGCTAAATTCGTAGAGTTCGCAAAAATTACGTTTATCCAGTGTGTAGGATGATAACATTAACGAAAACGATTTTAATTGTATACGCGTATACAATAATAAATATTAAATATTTACGCCAATTTTTTTTTTTCGGTAGTTTTACCGAGGAAAATTTTGCGTTAATTTTGACAATCTCCGGACAATCGTCCGCGCGATTGCGATACTGCGACGGTGAAAATAATTCTCGGACGAGACGTTTGCAAAGACGGGGTGCGTAAACGCCGCGACACGGTAACGGACGAATTGTAACGGTAAAAGTCTTTTCTTTTTTTTTAAGAAGAATATATATGCCAAAAATGGAATTTTTTTTCTTCAATTTCTTCGAATTTCTCGCGCACTATTATATTATTGTAGTAGGGAGTAGAATCGAAATGACGACGATTAAAAACGCGCGACCGAACTCATCGTCATTCCGCTCGTAAACCACACGGCTCTTTCGTATAGGGCAGGGGAAACAAAACATTTATTTTGTTCCTTTTGCTACTCTTCTTTCCTATATATATATTTAATAATAATGACGTTTTCGCGGAGAAAAGGCCACTGTAATTCTCGAAAATCTAATATAATATAACTATTTTCTATACGAATAATAGTAAACGCTGTTGTACCTATATATTTTCGCTTTGTATTTCATTAAATACAAAGCGAAATAATTGTGTAAAATAATTGTTCTCGGGGGAAATAACGATAAAAAAAAAAATGTTGTATTTCAGCGTTCTAAATTGGTGTTTTATGAAACGTTACCACACTTGGCGCATTCGAGTTGCTCTCCTCTAAGATTTTTTTTATTTTTTTCGTTATATTATTTTGTCGAATGCCGATGGATCATTCTCGCGGATATTTGTGCAGAAATTGCGAATAAATCTCTCGAACTCTCCGATACTATCGGTTTTAAACGATCGAAAAATATACGTCAGTGGCGTACGCTTATCTTTGGCTATCGTTCGTCGTAGCGTAGTAAAAAATTCGAATTTTTCTTCGCCGATATCGGCCAAGGATAAAGAAAACCGATAATCGCAACGACGACATTGTTTTTTTCTCTCTCTATTTTGTAGTACCGTCGTCGATGAGTACAATATTCACACGTCCCGGAATTTTAACGTATTCAAACGAGTGTGTACACGCCGTTCGTCGTTGTTCCGTGCAAAATAAAAAAAAAATCGGTTTTGTTTTTATTATATCCACAAAAATGAATGAAAATTGAAAATTGTTTGCGCGCACAAATGCCCTGCAAAGAAAAAAAACAAAACAAAACGCTAACACGTCACTGCTGTATATTAAAATATACAATAATAATACGACGCGCGAACGTGTTTCAAATTAAATATTTTCACGGGGAGAAGAAATCGTTTATGAACATTTTTTTTTTGCAAAAATTTAAGCGCGAAAATTGTAATATAACAATTCGCTAACGCTATTAGCGTTTTGTTCTGAGACGACGCGAGAATATATTATTATATCGCGTATATGAAATCACTCGAAAGACATAGCGTAACGGCGTTTTATACGGATATATTGTTTTTCGTGTAAAAAAAAGTAAAAACCGTTCGCGTTAAACTAATTTATTAAAAAGAAAAAAGAGAAGGAAAAAAGAAATTGTACACTCGCGGGGTATAAATTAAAAGCGAACGCGTATTCCGAGACGGAGAATTAATACGGAAGGAGTTTTTATTCGTTTGTGAGTGACAAGCGAAATTTTAAATACGCTCGTATATATTACGCTAAAAATTGTTTTTCGAAGTTTCCCACGCGAAATACTAAACTATTTTCAACCCGTTCGTTTAGGAACAAAAAAAAAAAAAACCTTCTTTTTATTTCTGATAATTCGCAATTCGTTTTTAACTCATCGCGTTATATTGTGAGCACCGCGTTCGCTATTATTCCCTATATAACTAAATAAACGTGCGAACGCGCGTACATATTTGTTTGGAGAAAAATACGCTCTAAACGCGCCTTTTAAAGTTTACACGTCAAACTTTTTGATTCCTTTTTATTAACTCATAACATGTATGAATAATCAATCGTTAACGCTGTTGTTTTATTCAAAAAAAAAAAAAAAACAACACAACCTACGAAGTTTTATTATAAATATTAATTACAAAAAAAAAAAAAAAAAAAAAAAATGCGTTTAAGAAATTCAATTTATAATCTAAAAACGTAAGTAAAAAAAAAAACTTTAAAACTAATTTTCATGTTACAAACTGGTGTTAAATTACGAGTGAAAAAAAAATTATTACGTAAAATAATAATAGTAAACTCGTGATATTTTTTATGTCGTTTATTAAAAAAATTTTTTTAAATATTACAAGACACGACGCGTATAAAAATATCAAAAAAAAAAAAAAAAAATTAAAATGAATTATATTTACACTCGTGTGTGTTATTGCGAATAATCCCGTTTTCAGCTGGGAAAAGCTGTCGTGTTCATCCATCAGTTTACTATCGTTACAAAGACGAAACGATTTCTTTTATTTTGTTTCATTAAAAACCACAGAATTCAATCGCTTTTCGTTTAAAAGGGCGCATGTTTCGACAGACCAATTTTTCGGGAAATTATAAAAACCGCTTGACTTCCAAAATATGGCGACTTTGTAAATAATTCATTTATTTGCATAATAATAATAATAATAATAATAATAATAATAATAATAATAATAATAATAATAATAATAATGTACACGGCACTCGGGTGTTCACACCGAGATTAACCCCTAACCTACGATAAGAACGGAATACCAAAATAAAACGATTTTAAAACGAAAAACGTAACATACGCCTTTTGAACGAAAAGCGATTCGCGGATGCCGCCGCGTCTCGAAAATATGAAATTCCTCTCTAATATAATATACGAGTAAACAGTGGCGTAGGTAAGGGGGGAGGGATTTGGGGAGTTCAAACCCCTCCCATTTCAAAATCCCAATCGGTTAATAAATAATAATAATAATAATAACAATAATCAGAAAAAAATTGCATGTTAGGTGCTTGGTTTTATGTAGGTACTACAACAAACAACAAAAATGACTTATTAGTTAAACATTAGAAATTGTTGACCCTATACACATTGTGAACAAATTAACACAACGCAGGCAACGATTAAACTTACTTGTATAATATTTCATTTTTATAAATAATATTAAAAGTATTTTATTAATATATCTATATTTGTAATTATTTTTTCACGTTAGCCTATTACTAAAAATTTAAAGTCAAACCGCCCCCCCCCATTAATAATCTATACCTACGCCCCTGCGAGTACATCATAATAATCAGATACGTTATTTCATTACTGTACACGATTTTTATTTGGTAATAATAATAATAAAAAGCGAATTTCGATTGGGAAAAAAAAAAAAATCGCCGTTTTCGACACGCCTTTCTCGTTTTACATGTTTTTCCTCGAATCCGCATAACAGTCTCCCCCACCGGTATATATTATAATACACCCCGGACCAACGCGAGAGCGCTTCAACAACGGACCGCCCGCCGCCCGATCGGTGAAAACGACGGCCGGAGGTCACGGCGGCGGCCGCGCGCGGTCTATAAATCCCGTCGTCACAAATTACACCGGTGTACGGACGGACGGGGACGAGCCGCCGCCGCAGTGGACCGTAAAGTCGGGCCGGCCGCGTCCGTGCGTGCGTGTACGCGCGAGCCATAATCCGCAACGCCGTTCTGAAAAGCCGTTTTCGAATCCGCCACCCCGAGTCACCATCACCGCAATGGATGCTGCGCGTATACACACACGGTCTCTTTTATTATATTTTTCATAGGATACGACGCATAAGCCGCCGCGTGATCTGTGCAGAGCGGCGGCTCCGCAAAACCCCCCCGCCGGTCGGATTTCGTTTAAAACAGTGGTGGGCAGGGCCGGATTAAGAAGGGGGGGGGGCCCCGGGCCTCCACAAAATGAGGGCCTTTACTTAATGGGATTTTTTTTGCATCCAAGTATAAAACACAATATAATATTTGCAAAATAAATTTAAAATTTCTAGTAAAATATTATTTTGCGATAAATGTTAATATATTATTAAATTAAATTCACTTATAATAATATATTAAATCTACGTTATCGAAATATAATATATATACTTTTACGGTGGGCCCAGGGCCCCCACATTCCTAAATCCGGCCCTGGTGGTGGGCAATCTTTTTTAATGCGGGGCGAAGTTTAAGAAATTTTAGAGGAGGGCTAGAATTATAAGAAAAAAAAAAAATGCATTTCGTGTTAAACCCACACCACGCTGTGACGGCATGACCGCGCACAGTTCGCGCCAATCCATTTATATACATTTAAAACCATTTTCCTCGATCATTTTCAGAATATTTCGGGAATTTTTTTAAAATTATAACGTAAAAAAGTAAAATATATAAATTGTAAGAAATGCTGGACAAAAAAACCTCTGCGACCCTCCTAATTTGAGTTGCGACCTTCAGGTCGGGTAGACCACCGCCGATCTACAGGTTATGTGCATCTATTACACTACTGAGTAGAATCTACTTTATACTTCTCGACCGTCCAAACGTAATTATGACGGGCCATATACTAATAATCCACGTCGATGGACCCTCGGCGGGCCGGGGATTAAATACTTTCGCGGGCCGTACTTTGCCCGTCACTGGTTTAAAACAAAACGAAAAATTCTCCCCCGACGCGACGCGACGCGGCGATAATTGTGCGAAATTGGATTCGGCGGGAAAAAAATCGTGTGACACCGCCGTTAACGGTTTTATAACGTTCGCCTTCGCCTTTGCGCCGCGGATAACGCGTCGTAATGCGCGCACGAATACCGTGAAAACGTCGAAAACCGTTCCGGAACGATTCCCCCCGGTAACGTGTCCACACTACACGAAACCCGTGCGCGCGACTCTTTTACACGGTCAGAATGAAATGTGCGAATTACCGGCCGCCCCGCACTGGAAAATCCGTACAAAAACCGTACGGAAAACGTTTGGAACGAAACAACGGCGCGCCTCCGGTCCGAACCGGAGTTTTTCGCCGGCATTCAAAAACAATTAATAATAAACTATTCGGCGGTGAAAAGTTAAAATATTTTTTAAATAACTATCGAGGGAAAACGCACGCAACATTATCGATTTGTTTCTCTGTCCGACGTTATATATTGTCCGCGCAGTTTCCAACGACAATTTTACTACAACGTTCTTTAAAGTGTACGCGTTGAGAAGAAGAGTGGAAAACTCTTCGCGTGTTTTCTTTCGACTGTATAATACGACGGCTGGTTTGGTTTTTCGTTTCGAAACGTCGAAATCGAATGGAGAGGAGAAAAAAAAGATATTATTCGATGCGTGTGTCAGGAGCGTGTAGTGCGAATTCGCAATTTTTTTCTATTGCGCAAAACGCACGAACAATTCAAATTTTCCACACGTTGTTTTTGTTTTTTTTTTCTAGAAATGTGAAATGTAAAGAAAAAAAATATTCGTCAAAGACCACATCATCTGCTCCCTGAAAAAAAAGCACCTGCTCGCCGCGTCGCGTTCAACGACGACCACCTGTCGTCTCGGGGAACCGGTTGTACCGTCGCCCCGGTATGGCGTAGCCATGTGGTTTTATTTTTTCTTCATAAAAATCACGAGATCCGAAAGTTTTTTAAAAAAAAAACCGCTCGCCGTACACAACGAAAACGGGCGAGGAGACACGTGTTTTTTTCACCCGTCTCTTTATTACACACACACACACCTCCGAACTGTGGAATCGTTTAAAACGATTGGAAAAAAAAATCTGTTATTAAAAAAAAAAAAGAAGAAAATATAAAAAAATATAAAAAGAAAAAAAACACGATAATATTATGTTAAAGCGAACGCGGATGATAATAATAAATACCGCTGCGCAGTTCATCGGGTTCGGGTCGGAATGCGGCAAAAACGTATAACGTGTAAAATGCGTGTTTGTGTGTGAATTCGAGTAAAAAAAAAAGAGCCGTCGTGAAAATTATAAATGGAGAATATTATTTCCGTATTAAATACGGGGTTTGTTCGCGCTCGTCGCGCGGTTTTGTGTTACGAAAAAAGAAATCAAACGTTTCCGCGTTTAATGAAAACAAAATGTACATAATTTATATCGATAAATAAATAATAAACGCCCGCGAAGTGTTCGGCCAACAATTTTTCATTCGTTAGATTTCATACGCGCGCGCGTACACGATTTTTTTCTATTTTAATGTTCGCGCGATTTTCTCCGTTTCTTTTTTCTCGCTTCACATTCCTCGCGATAATAATGACTTTTATTTTTTTTTTCGTCTAAACCGACATTGTTTTTACATAAATATTTATTATTTTTCGAGTAATAATTATCATACGCTCGTACCGACAACTTCTATATTATTTTATTTCAATTCTTTCGATTTCTACCGTTTTATCAGCGGTGTTTTCGGAGCCCGGGACAAGATTTTAGGGGAGGAGAATTAACTAAATTGCGTTCTCTCCGCACAACGTGTACCAATATATTTTTCTGATTTCGAGTGGCCTTTTATAAAATACATATGTCTCGGTAGTGATAAATAAAATACATTTCAATGTCTGCTCAAAAATCGAAACCTTCAAAAAACAAAAACCGTTATTATTTTTAGCGCGCGTATACTATTGTTATTATCGAATACACGTCGAGGTATTCGACCTTTGACAGAGAAATTATTATTATTTGCTAAATTTTTGTCAAATTCACGCGTGTGTGTGCATTTTATTGAAAAAAAAAAAACGCCCCCGACGTATTGAGAAGAGAAACGCGAGAGGCCTAAAAATATAATCATTTATTTTTTTTTCCTCCCCCCCCCCCCCGCCCCTCGGGGACATTGCTCCGCGGCGATATTCTATTTCGGTTAATAAACGCGCCGGGACGACCAGGGGAATAATTGTGCGACGCGATGGGAATTTTCGATCTGACATTGTCGGTAAGTGTTAATTTACACACGCGCGCGCATAATTACAAAGTACCGTACAAACGGATAAAGCGATAATTACACCGGGTCAGGGGGGTGGTACGGCGGACGCGGATGCGACGGTCCGTCATCGCCGTTAATAATCGTTTTCGCCATCGGGTCCCCCGGAGTTTTGTCGAATTGCCGCGCCGCGCGCGTAACACAATTATTTTGTAAATTTCGACGACAAACAGCAACAATTATTATTGTCGCCGCGATCCGTGTTTGCGGGATGCGGGATTATACGGTAATAATTGTTTTTTTTATTTGTTTCGCTCTATTTCGCCGGACCGCGCGGCGAGACGAAAACGCCGCGGCGGGAATTTCGATTCCACTGTTGTACGGCGGTCTCTGTGCACGCGGCGGACGCTGCGAAAAGGTCGCGCGCGTTCGTGGCGATTTATTATTATTATTATTATACGTCGTAGAAATTATTATTATTATTATTATCGTTTTAATAACGTACACATAAATACAGAGATTTGCCGGTTGGCGAGACGCGCGCGTAGACGTCATCCACCCAATCATCGTCGGCTAAGGCTTACGACGGAGAAAATATTGCGGTTAGGTTGTCCGCAGAACAAATCCCGCCGAATTAACAACACGATTTTATCGTCCGTTTCTCGTTCGAAACGCGGCGGCGCAATCGCGATGGTACTAATATTAATATTGTATTGAATAATATTTAACGCGTATTATTTTCACAAAAGAAGTGTTATTTTCACAAAGGAGTTCGCAGCAAAAAAAAAAAAAAAAAAAAAAAACGAGCCGTTGAACCAAAAGCGGACCCCCCCACCCACTAAAATACACGTTTTCGTGGGGGAAATTTTGAAAAGACGCTGGTGTAGAGATCGATTAGAGCGTTGAATTTAATTTCCGAGGACCGAGTCACGCCGCCGGAATATAGACAAATCTAATCGATAAACGTTAATAGATTGTTTTTTTGGGGGACGATTTGTTGGGTAAAAAAATTTAACCTAATTCAATACTAGGTCTGTCTGTTTGAGACTGATCGAATCGGTTATTTCGGAAACGAAAGCATGTTAATGATTTTAGGAAAAACGTAAAAAAATAAAACCGTTTCAATTCAAACGATTTCGTTTGTAAAAATCCATAAAAAAAAATATACGTTGTCGTTTTCCCCCCCCCCCCACCCCCGTATGTTTTAATCGTACACGTGCTGTTTCTTCACAAAAATATATTCATCTAGGAATATTACGCGAGAATCCACTCTATAACCTCAAAACACGTTAAAAATGTGTCGTTTCTGAAATAACCGGTTCAATTAGTAGTTTCTCTCGTAAAAGCGTCGCAGAAACAATATTACAGTTTGTTCACGTTGCGTTTATTGTACACGAGAAACAGTTTACGACAAGCCCGTCTTTCTCGTAATTTTTGCGACTCGCTGAAACCATTAGAGGGTTTCTGCGAGTCGCAAAAATAATAATAATAATAACAAAAATAATAATAATAATAATAATAACAATTTATATACGAGAAACAACGTCCGTAAAACGTTTTCTAAACCATTTGACAGGGATTATTATCCGTTTGACGCGCGTTTTCGGTCGCACCCGATAACTGCTGCGACGTTTACGACGGTTATAATATATTATTATTATTAAATATCAACGATGTTAAGCGATTCGAAGTCGTTCGTCTGCGCTCCGTCATCCACCGGCCTCTTTCGTTTATGACATTCCACGGCCACATAATATGTAATAATATTCTCCGCATACGAGTAAGCACACACGTCCGTATTATACGCGAGGCAATATATCCACACACACACTGGCGGCGCGTCTTTTTAGACTTCTCGCGTGCGCTCCACGCATAGCGGACGACGCAAATATTTCATACATTCCGAAACAGCGGCACTTTTGAACGCGGAAGGAGGAGGCAAATATTTATATTATTAAAAATACACCATACCGCACACTCGTATATTATTATATATATAAACGAATACGTTTTTATTTCGTTTAGTATATTATATTTAAAATTGAAAAGACGGTGTTAATAATAAAGAGGTGCATAAATTAATTTTTTTTCCGTCTCTCTCTCTCTCTCACTCGTTTACACGTCTCGGAAAATTCTGTTCATTGCACGGTGACTCGGTCGGGGGGGGGGGGAGGTTTTTTGGTTACCATTTCGCGGTATAAAAACGAAAAAAAATACCGTTTTTAGTATATGACAATCGGTGGACATGTTTCCCAAAATCGATTTTTTCGCCCCTACCATACACGCATTATTCCAATATATTATAATACGTATATAATATTATGTAGGTACGTTTTTAGGTGTGTGTGTGTGTATAGAGGAGTTATGATTACGATTTTTTTTTTTTTTTTTAAAAAATCTCCCTGTCCGTACGAAATTACTCGATACGGAACAATAAGTGAGGAATTTAACAGAGCGTTTTTATTAACGGAAGGACGCCGGAAATTATTTTTATTTATTTATTTTTTTTTATGCGTATGACGTGATATTTTTATTAGAAATATTATTGCGACGACGCGTAAAGGAAATATTGTTATATCGCCGAAATTTATAATATTCTCTTTAATAGTTTTTAATAGGTCGAGAATTTTTTTTTTTTTTTTACTTAATTTTAAAAGGTTTGGTTTTGGATAAGAAGAATTTAGAAATAACTCGACGTTGATATAATACACGGTTTCCGCCTCCTGGTCCTCCAGAGAGAGAGAGAGAGAGAGAAAAAAAACTAAATACGTCTCTTGAGAGAACAGAGACAATACACAGTGCGAACGCCGGACCACCTCCGATGACGGATGGAAACCGGCGCGGTCATACGCGGCGGCGGCGGCGCGCGACATACCATTAGTTATCCGAGGCGTGCGCGCAATACGGCAACGGCGGCGGAGGTGTCCGCGCGCGTGTGGAAATGGAAGTACGCGGACGTGGAGAAGAAATCTTCATTTATATACGCCTGGCGGCGGGCCGATTTATTAATTCGCCGAGACGGTCGGCGGTGGCCCACTGCAGGCGTCGTCGTCGTAAAACAATTCCGCCGGTCCGTTTTAATTAAAACTATTTTCTACACACAAAAGCAGTCTCTATGTACAATATATCATAACGTGTTACATATAAGAGCGTAAGGCATTTGCGCGGAACACTATATCGTCCTTTTCCTGTCCCGTGTTTGTTTTCTCCTGCGCCTTCTCACCTTTGACCTTTACGAGCCAAGTGGGGTGGAGGAGTTTCCGATCCACGGCAAGAACCAAAGAAAATGTCGCATTCATACGGCGTTTAAAACTATAAAATAAATGCGATTTGCGCTCGAAACAATTTTAGTTTCCTTTTTTTTTTTTTTTCCGCAACGAATAATTTTAAAAACGATGTGAAAATAATAACAATAGTAGTAGTATTTTTTTTTTTTATTCGAATTCAATTTGGACGAATTTTTTGTTTCGTCACACGAAAAATATCGTTTTAAAAACCACGAAAAAGAAGAAAAGAAATCCGTATTAAAATATACGTATATAAGTGTTCGAAAACACTTTTGTGCCGATCGTTGTAAAATAATGAAAAAAAAAAAAACAATTAATTCGAACGCATATCCACCGGAACAGTAGTACGTGTGTGCTTCGCGAGAGATTTCAACCGAATGCGTAACGATTCCGAAACGTAATATTATGTAAAAATAAAAATCCAATATATATATATAAAAAAAAAATTGTTTTCGTTATAAACAAATACAAGTATTTCGAAAAAAATGTTCTCATTTTCAGTGTCAATGACAACTAAAATAACCGAGTCCGTTCCACGCTTTTCGCATTCGAATTCGGTTAATTCGTGATTCTTCTATTTTGTCTTCGGTACTTTCTAACGGACTCATTAAACTGTTATTTCTCGATATGGATGGCACTATCGTATTTTTGAGATTTCATTTGAAATGTGCGGTATAGTGAATATTATGGTTGTTCCTTTTTTTTTTTTTTTATAAATTGGAATTTTATTTAAATAATTCCGAAACATAATTCATTTTTTTTTTCTGAAAAACTTGTACAGTGTGTTTCACGGATAAAATGATTCTTGTTTTCTATACAATTTTGTGTTTTTTTTTTTTTTTACTTTTTGTCGAATAATTGTTATACTTCTGAAGTTCCGCGTTTATATGAATTAAATTTCATTTATTAAGAAACATATTTGTTTTCTCTTTTTAAATGAAAATGTAAATATAATATTCTGAAAAAAAAAACGTTGGTGTATACAATTTCGAAATAGATTACATCAGTTATTATTTTTTTTTTTTTTTTATTTAAATAAATTGATAATATTCAGTAGTCATGTCTATAATAATTAGTGGTGGAAAAAAAATCGACATTTTCTTTATTTCAAAAAAAAAGAAATATACGTATACAGAATGACTATAATAACAGTTTCTCAAGCAAAATACATTCAGAAAATTATTATTATTGTTATTATTGATTTTGCGACAAAAATGCAAATACAATTGAATTTATTCGATGTTTAATTGTAAAAAAAAAAAAAAAAAAAAAAATGTAAAACGTAGAAATAGAATAACATTTATTGTATTCGTATTGAATTTACGCGGGACGCCCTGTAAATAATATAACGGAATGCCCGTGGCTACCGTCTTCGGTTATTAAACGTATTGTCGTTGTGTTTGGATTCATCCGCGCAAACGTCAAGGGACTTTACACACGTATGTATGTTTGAATTTTACAAACGAGTGAAAAAAATAACTTTTTATACGCGCGCGTTTTTTTTTTTTTTTATTTTATTAAAGCTTTTCTCTTGTAAGTGGCAACGGAGTTTTATACGCGTTTCGATAAATTCCAACGATCACATCGTGGAAAAGTAATCGGATCACGTGCGGTCGGCGTCATCGCAGTTATTATTACACTCCAGTTCATAATATATAATACGGGTTATACGACGTATAGCGTTTTTAAAAGTACGCTTTGTATCCGGTTTCCAGTCCGTGTTTGTCGTCCATGTTTGTCGATCACGGGTGGTCGCGTTCGCTTGCACACACGGGTACTTGAATTGTTTTTTTTTCCTACGAGCATGCGCACACAATCACAGTATTATGGTCACCACCGAGCGAGAAACGCGGTGACATTCGAAACACGAGACGAATGTCGAATAACGTACATTATTAGTAGACGGAGTGAAACAGCGACGGTTGCTTGTGATTTTTCGGGCTCAGGTCGTCAGGGAATTACGTAACTATAAGCGGCGGGCGAGGACGCAGCAGTGCGTGATGTTGGTTCAAGTACAAGACAATGGCGTTTCCGTGAGATATAGGATAAATTGTGGGTGCAAAGTTAAAGTGGAGATGAGTGACAAGAGGATGCCGAGTAGATGGAAACATGGACGGTAGTAGTGCTAATGTACAGCGTTGGACTGGAAAACGGTACAGCCGATGACCGGGTAGCTATATAAGTAACTATAGGGACGATACGGCGAATGGACGTACGCAAGGAGTAGTGCAGTCGCGTATATTGTTGTGAAGAAAACGAGATATTTCGGACACGGCGTTATGCGAAGAGATGATTCAGAGTGTGTAGAACGAGAGTTGTAATACGGAAGTAAAAGAGAAAAGACAGAAATAGTGCGGGTTAGGTGGGATTGACGGCGATATGATGAGTAGCTGGTGTGTGAGGATAATCGTGGACGCGTACGGAAAGAATGGATTTTTACCTAAGACGAAGGAGAAATAACATTTTAAAATAATTACGAAAAAAAAAAAAAAAAAAAAACCATAATTTATATCATACGAAATTATAAAACTTCTACGGGCCGATGGCGTTTGTCACGCTACTGCGCAGTGTATGATGTTCGATATATTCGCCAGTCGTTCCGTTAAATTTTAATTATCCTAATATTATATTTATATAAACGTGCACAGCTGTAATAGCGGGAGACACGTGAGCTGCACAAAGGCTATTATTTAATTAATTAACTAATTACTCAATCACAATTATTGCATTATATATATAAGCGTATACGAATATCTCGCGCAGTACGACAACAACGATCGTAATGATAACACGAGGTGGAAAAGTTTTTTTTCGTCTGCGTTCGTCGCGAAACGGAAGACGGATTGATTGTTGTCGCATCAGCGATAGGCGCGAGAGTCGTATTATCACTATTGTGTCAGACACGACAATGAGATCTTATATATATATATATATATATATAATACTGCAGACGTTTCAAAGCGTATTTCAGTTACCCACGAATAAAGTTTATATTACAGTATAGATTTAAAGACCATTTGTACGCCTGGAAATTAATCAAACCATCTGTAAGACTTTTCTCGGATATTATAAACTCTATAGTCCAGCGTGTAAACGTAAGTGTAGTACGAATAGTAGAAAGCAAGATTGGTATCATGGCCCGGAGAACCAACTCAATCATAATATTATAATATCACGAATAGGATAAAAATGTATACGAACTGTTTATCTAAAGCGTGTGGATTGGGAATGTGTTCGAAGCTGCGGTGTACGAAAAATATAAAAACATTGTCTCCTCACGGAACTCGTCAAGAACCGTTGTGTGTGTATAGGACACGATAATATGTCGTTAAAACGCGATGACACACAACTGACTATTGTAGTCATCGTTTCGACTGACGATGATAACTAATTTCAGGAATGGCGCCGCGTATCATTCTTACACTGGTACAATGATCAAAAAAAAAAAAAAAAATCGTATATTGTTTTCGTAGTTACAACAACGTCTGACGTACAGTCTGGTACGCGACTCCGAAACGCGAATGTCTGCAGGCAAATGTCAAACGGTTAGTGGTATATATACTCGTATATATATATATATGATACCGTTTATTGAAATCAACAGATCGCGTGTAGTTTTGCTAAAATTGAATAAAACATTTTAAGAAAAATCTACTCGTCCGCCTCGAGAACGTCGTTCGTCCACTCGTTTTCGAGTGTAACCCCTACCGGATTTTTAATCGATACGCAGGCGAAAAGTGGCATTCGTTTTTTATCGAATATTTCCCCTACGCGACGCCGGTGCACAGTTCGCGAGTATTCGCGTAAATACATCTCGTTCGGCAAATCGGTGGGTAAAACAACACAATTCGTCCGACGGGAGTTAGGAGCGGGGCACACGACACGAAATTTGTATAACATATTATTATTATTACTAAATTATTATTTTTTTTTTTTTGGCCGTTTTACCCGCGCCTGTGTACACTCGTATATTATAATAGCGTATAGCGCATTGATCGGCGCGAATTGGAGCGTTTAAAACGCGGCGGACCGTGTGAAAGGACCGCGCGCGCACAACAATGTACGACGGGCATATTATATTGACAACGGCCCTCTTTCGCCCCGGTGGATGAGGAGTTGCGCGAAAAGCGAGGAAATTATAACGTGCAGTGCACGCGCGCGAAAGCCAAAAAAGGTTTGGCAAAGGTTAATGGCGCGTGCAAAACGGTCTCTTCTAACGGCCGGTGGTAACAACGCGTACACGTACAGGAAATAAACGCGCAAATAAAATTGAAAAAGTCCAGCTGATATTATTGTTATTATTACGCGAAACGCGACCAACGTCAACAGCAACGGTTTTGGATTTGTGGATTCGCAGTGCGTATCTCGTATGGGTTTATTCGAATGGATTTCGGTTTGAATCCTCAGCCGCACATGATTTCGTTTGCGAGCGCTAACGACGAAATGACAAAGATTGTCATCGGGGAAATCGCAAAGCCTCGTGAAACGGATCAGTACTTCGTACAATAAATGTAATTCTTACCGCTAATCGCCGTGCACGAGAGTTGGATCGCGTGTGTATTTACGTCGGGGGGGTTTTTTTTTTTTTAATTTTTGTAAGTTTTGTAATTTCGCGTCCGGGCACGTTGCACCGGTTGCTACGGTTCTACGACGTGCTGTTTTCGAATGGAAAATTCCGTTCTCAAAAATATTTGCCCATCACGACGATCGCGAGACGTACTTTATTTTTTATACAATATATTTTTCGGCGGAAAACGGTGTTTAAAATAACTTGCAGCACGACAGTGTACGGTACTCAACGAATACACAAATTTTATTTTCCTTCTTGTGCGTAATGAATCGACGGTTATATCACGCGTAGAAGATTTATATCGGCGAATTTGTTTGTTGATGCACAGAGAGAGAGAGAGAGAGAGAGAGAGAGAGAGAGAGAGAGAGAGTGATAAGCGGAAAAAGAGGAATTTTTTAAATTATGATATTATTTTCCCGTGCGCTTCGTTAGAACGTCAATTATTATTAGAATTTCTTTTTTTCTCTCTTAACATCGATACCGATGTCGAGTTTACCTATATACATATATATATATATATATATATATATAAGAAGACGCACGTATATAATATTTATTAAGACAGACACAGAACGAAACAGACGTATTACACATAATAATAATAATATGAATAAATGAATAACGGCAACGTCGTTAAAGCAACAGTTATTATACCGTACGCGCGTATATACACATATATATACATATAAAGAAAAAGCGAAGAATTTACGGTATCGTACCACTTTTTTTTTGCATCTCGTCTCGTTTTTGTCATAATAAATTTTATATAAAAAAAAAATGTACTTTTTTTTTGTGTTCACTATCGCTCGCACTCGTTATATAAATATGCGGCCGCACGCTCGCGTTTAATGTTTCTTTGAACAAAGGGCGATCCGTTAAATTTAATAATAATAATAATAATAAGATTCGGATCAAAGTGAACCGCGGCGACGACCCCGAAGGGAGCTTTTCGTTATTCGATTATTATTATTATTATTCATCTCGAAATCGCACGTATACATATTATTATATACATGTAAAGCTGCTGTGGTGTTCTCTTGCCA
This sequence comes from Chaetogeoica ovagalla, assembly GCA_032441825.1. Classification (NCBI taxonomy): domain Eukaryota; kingdom Metazoa; phylum Arthropoda; class Insecta; order Hemiptera; family Aphididae; genus Chaetogeoica; species Chaetogeoica ovagalla. Next base: position 10,304,663 of record CM063735.1, on the reverse strand, counting down.
CACTTCGCAGCAAATTGCGGACATTATTATATATATACGCGGTGATGCCACACAGCGCACGCAGTATAATGACAATAATAATAATAATAATAATAATAATAATAATAATAATAATAATAATCGTAACTTCGAATTTTGAGCAAGAAAACTTTTACACGACGAAGACGTTTTAGGAATATAAAATTATTATCGAAAGTATTAATAATTCCTCCATTGTTGTCGTATATAATATATTATATGGTCATGGACGGTGGACACGGGAACGCGTTAAATATAATTACAATCATTATATTATATTTATCATAATGTATATAGAATTTATATGTAGGAACACCTTTGTATTATACTACTCTCGTTATTATATAACCGTGCGCGACTCGCGTATAGAAATTTCTCGAATATTCTATCGGATGTTTTACGAATTCCCGTCGAGAATTCCGCGCGCGTATTTAATATTTAAAATTCATAATAAATTTTTAGTGCTTCTTTTTTTTTTTTTTAATGTATTTTTCCGCTTTGCAAAAACTGCCGACCGTACAGGACGAAATTCGGTAAGTCATATAGTAAAGCGTTTATTTTCCAACTTTTACCGTTACTCGCGTTTACATAATATATCGATATACGATTTCTCTTAATAGTCGGAAACGTTTCGAATCATATTATCTCTAGTTCAGTCCAGTTTGATGTCTCTGTTTACGTGTGAATATAGTGTCGCCGGACACTTGACAATGCGCAAATGACCATTAAATATAATATTAAATAACGTTTTACGAATAAATAATAATAATAATAAAAAACGGCTTTGAAAATTGAAAATTCAAAATTGAATTAAAAAAAAAAAAAAAATGAATTCACCTATATATAAATCGTACGAATTAATCGTTAAAAGTACGACGCATATTTTATACCTATGGGATAAACTATTACCGAACGGAAACGCGAACCGTTTTCAAATGATAGTATTTAAAAACAAAAAAAAAAAAGAACTATAAATCGTAGGCTTAACAATAGTAGTATAATAATCGGTTAAATTTGTATACGCTGTACAAGATTATTATACAATATATATATGAGAGAATTTTGAAACGTGCCACGGCAATAATAATTACTACTGACGAGTATATTATGTTACAATCGATTGTACCACGTCGTAATTGCGCCCCTCACGTGCACACACCAAGTTTCGATAGGACATATTGCCCCGCAGCATCGAATTTAACTGGAAGTCAATAACCCAACACGGTTGAGTATACACGTGTTTAATCTCGTTGTGCTACACGATAATCTGCAGCTGCCTACATATATATATATAAAGTTATATACAAATTACGGTATTATAATTATTATTCTTTTATGTAAATTCCGAGTTTATATCGTTATAAAGTGTATTTACGGTTACATATATACTCGTCGTATGCAGCGTATAAAGGACAGCGTTAAAAAAAAATCGCCCCTCCCGTACTTATTAATAATAATATGTTTTATAAGAAAAACGCGAAGGAATAAAGGTGGATAATATCATTTTTTTTTTTTTTTTTTTTGTTTTTACTTCCGAGACTTATAGTGCAAGGAAATCGCATTATATATATATAAAGAGAAAAAAGAAGTTTTTCAGTGTTTTTTTTTTTATGTTCGAACATAATATAAACGTAAATTTCGATTAAATACATTTCAGTTTATATGTGTGACACACACACACACACAAACATTTCGAACTCGTCCGACACGAAATGATAACTATACTGTTATTTAACATTTTTTTTTAATTATAAATATCGGACATAATACGGGAGAACTTCAGCTACTCAACGAATTCGTATTTATTATTATTATTATTACTAATAAACGTAGTAGAATATAAAAACACGCGTATAGGCGGATTAGTTATTCGAATAACTATTAAAACTTTTCGACATACGGTTGTCGGGGCAAAATGTAATTCATATTTTCGATGTATAAAAACGTAGCGCGATATTTGGATTGGCCGTGGCTCGTAATGGTTTCACCGCGTGTTTTCAATATTAGAAAATGGTCGAGTGCGTAGAAAAACCGTGAAAAACAGAATAGTTTCACGCGCCGTTCAAATGCGATTATCGCGCGTCGTCAAAACTCTCTCCGAGAACCGATGAAACGGAGTGAATAAAAAACGAGTAAAACTTAAACCGTAAAAAAGAAAAAAAACTTTTGCACAGAATCCATCTGCAGCAGCCAGTTCAAATCTATATTTCGTACGCGTGTAATTTTCCGTATAACACATAATATGTACTCGTTGTTTCTCCTTTCCACTTCTACTGTAACGTCACTTTTCCCGTTCTCTCCTCCTCCTCCTCCTCCCCATTCGTTCCCGGAGCCGTTTTCACGCGCGTTCACTGGCCCGTGCGAGTTTTTCTCTAAAATGCCCGCAGCCACAGCCTCCGCCGGCAAAATGTCTGCTGCGTTCAACACACACACACACACATAAACACCACACATTATAAACATAACTCACTGCCGCCGTCGTACGCGCGCACGTCTGTTCGGTTAGGTACAGGCTTTTGATTAAAGTATAATATATATTTATATATAATAATATATATAATATATATACGCTGTAGCAGCAGCAGCCGAATAGCACACCGGGGAATATAATACAAGCGCGGTTTGTCGGACCCGCGATAAACTCGTATCGCTTTTAAAGTCACCCGAACGATAAATGTGAGATAATAACTGCAATATCCATTGCGTGTTACAGCATTCGGTACGGTATTCTCGCAGCATCATCACGCATGTACACAGATTGCAGAGATACGTCCGGGATGTCACCGCGGGTATACGAGGAGAGAACAAAAAAAAAAAAATAAGAGAAACTCTTTTTGCCCTTCCCCGTGATAACAACGTAATGTTAAGAAGAAGAAAAAAAACGTTTTTTTTTTTTCCAAAGCGACGTCGGGGAGAACGGGAAGATTCGCGCATGGGAAAAAAAGAAAAAATATAAAATCAATGCGCAATAATTTGGTACGGGTCCGCAAAAATAATAATAATAATAATAATAATAGTTTTTTTTTACAACTACTTTCAACTAGAATATTGTTCTAGTCGAATTTTCTAGAACGACGAATCAAAAAAAAAAAATGACTACTGTTTTATATTAAACACAGTTCGCTATACAAACGAAGTAAACGTGTTTGTGAGACATTGCCTTACACCCGAATAAACTTACATCGCCTACTATTTCTATTGAAATCCTAAAGTTAAATTCAACCGAAAATACGAGTTTTTTAAAACGAAAATCGACTTTTTTATACTATTTTTTCTTTTTTTTTTTTGATTACAGGTTACGGAATATTTTTTTTTCGCTCCTTTACGACAACATTGTAATATGTGATAATATATCGCGTAAAGAATATAAATTATAACTTACGGATTACAAACGGACGAAATACGCGGTCATATGAATATAATATTACTACGGCGGAAAACGAATGATAATTCCACTGAAATCCGCGCGGGATATTATTTATAATTCGTGCGTATTACGCGATTATTTTTCTATATTATACGTATGCGCGCGCACACACACACACACGGCGATTGTCGAAATTAATCCTAAGCGGATAACCCGTTTTCACGTTTAAATTTCCATGTTTGTGTCATATATGTACGTTTGCCGAAAGTAATTTTCGAATTATTTTGTTTAGAAATTTCAAGGAACCATGTCTCCGGCAATACACTACTATCGAAGATGCATCACAATCATAATACGAATAATAATTTAACGCTATAAATTTTCGATGTACCGAGCGAATTCGATGGATTTCATTAATAGACCAATTCTTGTATGATTTTTTGACCGTATAACAACATAATACGACGTACTCGTATAAAATGTATAACCGTTATATAAGTATAGAGCTACGATTTATTATTATTATTATTATTGATCTAGGACATTCACGTACATTCGACATTCGATTCATACATCAGACATTTTCGAATTGTAAATTTAAAATATTTGTAATTTTTTATTAACGTTCTGAAATGTTTTTTTTTTTTTTTTTAAAAAAATCATATCGTCGTTTTATATATTTAATAAAATTTCGGCACTGTTTTTGTTTTATATTTATCAGACGAAAATACGTTTTCCAAATAATATTTTCACTCGTATACGTTAAAAAAAAAAAAATTAGTATGAAATTCGACGGGCATTAGTGAAAACCGTTTCACCCGCGCAAGCTTTAAAATATAATTCGATTTACATTTAAAAACTAAGTCTAACTCACTACGCTCCTGACCGCGTATGTGTTTAATTCCATACGAATTTTAAAAACTTCAAACTTACGATACAGACCAATACTGAAAAAAACAAAACGGTGCCGGAGAATAATAATATCACGGATTTGCGACTCTAAATAAACGAAAAAATCGAAATGAAACCGATTCGGACAACACATAACCGGCGGCACAACACTTCATGCGGACGGACTAAAACGACTCGTAACGCGCGAACAAGTATTATTCGTCGTTTTCCGTATACCACAAACTATTGTCCGCGTGATGATAAAAATTGTATTGGAATTTTTTTTTTTTTTTTGATTTTTATGGTCATTTCAAGAGCATTTGCGTACGTTTTTATTATTATTATTATTTTTAGTGTATTAAAATCCGAGTCAAACGAATCGCTGAATAGCGTACACGCACGCGTGCGCGCGCACACATATATCCACACGATACTATTGATTTTCTTAAAACGTAAAACGTGTTCGTATATAATAATACACGACGTGCGCTGTAAAAGGTAATGCGTGTGTATACATATATCTCGTTTTATAGTGTATATTATAGAGATAAATAGAGGTGTAAGGAGGGGGGGGAAACGTAAAAATAAGAATTTAATTTACATTATAAATGAGTCGTGTACAAAAAGAGATAATAGTTACGTTATAAGTGTACACACACACACATAACGAGCAGTTATGTTATAATTCTTTTTTTCTTTTTTTTTGCCGAAAAATAGCGATTACACTCGTATTATATTATTGTGACGCGATAAAATAAATGGAGGGCGTCGTATCGTTTCTCGTCGGGGCGTGTGTGCATCGCCGTTGAATAATATTATCGTAACGAAATGAAAATGTAAAACGGCATGCGCGAGCGATACGCGGAGAAAAAAACTCCCCGAAAATTCGCGAAAAAAATAAATCATTTTTTAGCGTTCGTTTTGAAAGGTTAGAAAAACAAAAAAACGTCGAGATACGTTGTAATAATAATATCTATTGCGCCGATGGAAATATAACATTAATATTCGAACGATTATTTATTTATTATTTTTTTTTTAGTTATTAAATATTATCAGACCGCGATATTCCACACGCGTCGCTGCTGCGGCGGTAGGTACACAGTGTACAGAGCGTTTTGGTCCAAAACCCCATCGTATCGTTAATTTCGTCGAATATTGAGTAATAAATTCGTATTTATATGCGACTTATATTGTAACGATCGAGCCGGAGGAGCGTATTGCGAAAAATTAAAGTAAATACGAATAACACGGAAAATCGTTTATCCCACCAGCGGGTTTCGAGAAGAAGTCGCGAAAACGGAATACAACGACGGGGGAGGGGGAAAAAAATTAAACGCCGATGAAATCGCGCGCACGGCGAATTCAATCGATTTAACAAATTTTTTATATTTATTTAGTTTTCCATTAAAACTTTTTTATATTTTGTTCAGTTTTTGTAGTTTATTCCCCCCCCCTTAATTATCTTATAATTAAGACTTTTTGTCGGAACCGGTAATAATAAATTAACATATAGTTAATACAACGGGATTATTGAAAGTTTTTTCTCTGTTTTGCATATATACTCTTTGGCTCGATTGTATAGACGTTATTATAAATACATACGTCGTTTCGGATTAACGACAATACGGCGTTATAAAATTAAAACGAAAATGGGTTTATTCCGGTTACGGAATGTATGAAATATATGATGACACGCAATTTTATAGACGTTGTATTATGAAAATCATAAATTAAATACAATTTGGTTAGCCCTATACTAAGCGCTCGGACAATTTAATCTGACTTTGAATTCATATAAAACGCATAAAAAAAAAAAAAACAATATATATTTATATAAAAGCGTAAAATAATCTGATTATAGAGTAATCCGGTACCGCGGAAACGCGTCTGGATCCGTAACGGGGCGAGAGTGCGGGAAATGGTGGAAATACAAACTGAGAACGAAAACACTGTGCGACTGTGCGTGGACAAAGCTTCGTTGACGACGATTTCGGATAATAATATATGTTATTTATAGTGCGTGTTAGCTTTAAATAAGTACGTATTATTTACCGTACTATGGCTTTTCAGTTTTGACGCAAACGAACGGAGAATAATAATAATAATGAAAAAAAAATTGTGTATTTCAACACGAGTGGAAAACCGTTTTGTACAAGCGGACGGACTGTATAAAACGAATTAATGAAATAGTCGAGAGTTCGATTGAAAGAGAAACAAAAAAAAAAAAACGGGACGCATATTATTTTAAATAATACAAATCGCGTCTAAAAGCCGTCGTCCGAGTTTTCGGCGAATTTCCTATAATCTTAAATTATTTCCGATTACATCCCAACACGACTTATACGCATACGATATTCGACTGATTATTAAAATATTGTACGCGATTGGAATTTTTTGTTTCTTCAAACACGTAGCACTTTAATTGATGTTCATCGTCTGTCGCGCAGTAACGACGAATTTTATAGTTTAATACTCTATAAAAAAAAATAGTACGCGGTATGTCAAAACGATCGTACGCGCATAAATTGTACGCAACCGAATTAGCGAAAACCGAATTAAATAAACTTATAATTTTAATTTTATACCAAAAATCCGTGGGCAATTGAACATTTTCGTTTAGAAAATACCGATCATTAATTTTTATTTTCTCCTATCGTCTCCCGACGCGATACGTTTCTTGTTTGACGTCTGCATGTCGCACGAATTCCCATCATATACCTAATATACACAGAGGTCGGGAATGACGATTGATCTCGGCGATGCGCGGACAGTATAAAACTTTTCGGAAGCTGCAACGCGCGGTATGTAATCTTTCTTTTCCGTTTCTGCTAACGGTCTTAATGGTGGTTAAGATCCACAGATATTATTAAAAATGTTATTAATTATAACTGGATGACAAACGACGAGGCTGTATATATTATTATTATTATTATTACGGGACTGCGCTTTATACGTATACACTTAAGTTTAATACAAATATATATATATATATATATTTATATATATATAAAAGGCGTTTTCCGAAATTACGTTTTATCTCTGTAAAATGACCGTGTCGTGATGCATATATAATAACTTTTTAAAAATTAATATTCCACGCGTCATTTACAAACCGTATAAAATAAGTGAATTAAAAAAAAAACAACGCGTTTTTAATTATTTTTAAGACCAGAAAGAGAGAGGGAGAGAGAGAGAGAGAGAGTGAGAAAGAGAAAAGTTCGTAAAAGTAATTTGATTTACAACAGGATAACTCTCACATATATTGTCAAGCGTTATAACTAGGGCCCGGATTTATATGCAAATGCATATTCTTTTACAATTCACCTAGAATAATTTTGATTATAAATGTCGACGTTTCGTAATGTGTAGATTCTATGGTTCAATTTTTTTTTTTGCATATTATTGCATATTTGAATGAAAATGCATATTTATTGATAGTTGCATAAATGTTGCATATTCTACAATTCATAGAATTTACATCTGTAAATATATCTAATGTCGATTGTAAATAACACATTATACATCGATAAGTGATCGTCAATCGACATCATCGTTATCGACGGCCGATGAATGACGATAAATATTGGATTTTCTAGTGGTAAATTTATTATTACCCAAACACGTCCACATTAGATAACAGTATAGTATACTGCACAATACGTATTGGGTAACACAGAATTTAGTTTTAGTATGATCTTAGTGTACAGTGTACGGTATATTTTGTTTAAAAAGTCTAACTTGCGACTTTGATTTTTATATAATGCCTAAAGTAAATAATGCTTCCCGGTACGTAAATGAATATCCAAACATATTTAAAACAGACGGAAATATTTTATTTTGCAATCTTTGTTGTGTAAATGTGTCATGTAACAGAAAGTTTCAAGTAGTACAACATTTAGAAACTGCAAAACATATATCGAATCGCAGATTGAAAGAAGAAAAGACCACTCAACCGTTCATAAAAAAAACATTTAATCAGGTCAGAACTAATAATCAAAATACAAATGAGATTAACAAAGATTTATGTAATTTTATGGTGGCTAACGATATTTCACTTTTTAAATTAAACAATTCACAGTTTAAATTGTTTTTTGAAAAATATCTAAAACTCAAATTACCAGACGAATCTACCCTCCGAAAGAACTGATCACCGTTATGCTATGATAAAGTTTTATGTAAAATTAGGAATGAAATAGGGAACAGTCCAATTTGGGTTTCCATCGATGAGACAATCAATGTACAGGGACGATATGTTGCTAGTGTCATAATTGGGAAATTATCATCTGAAGAATGTACAAAATCAATTGTTTTAACGGTTGAGCAATCACAAAAGGCAAATTTTCAAATAATTTCCCAATAATTTAATGACTCCATGAACATTTTATGGCCCGAAAAAATATTTCATGAAAAAGTATTGTTATATGTAACAGATGCTGCTCCGTACATGGTTAAATTTGGCGAAGCTCTTAAAGTATTTTACCCTAAATTAATTCATGTAACGTGCATGGCTCATGGACTACACAGAATAGCTGAAGTCATAAGAGAAAAGTATCAAAATGTCGATCGATTAATTTCAAATACTAAAAAGATATTTTTAAAAGCACCTTCACGTGTAAATACTTTCAAAGAAATGTATCCGAATTTGAGTTTACCTACACAACCAATATTAACTCGTTGGGGTACATGGCTTGAAGCAGCAATTTATTATGGGAAATATTTCAATGAGGTAAAATGTGTGATTAACGCTTTAAACCAAAATGAAGCGAAGTGTATTGAAAACGCATGTAGATTATTTCATAATAAAGAGTTAAAAAATGATTTTATTATTAATGACATATTTGTATTTTTAACGATGTTAGCTAAAAACACTATTCGTTGCACTGTTTTAACTGTTTACTATCTGTTTATCGTGATATTCGTGTTGCTAACATTATTGTAGATAATCTTACGGTACGGTAAAGAACAAAAAAAAAATTAAACAACGTTCAGTCATCGTTCTGTGTTGGTCTGTACGCATTAGTGAACGAAGAATTAACGCATTTTTCAGTCGGCTTTAAATTTAATATCATGTCGACAAACAGTGGAGCCGGATTTTGTGGAAATGATGAAATCTATAAAGTCACAGAAGAGTTGCAAACAACAACAGACACGTTTTGCACGATTTGTCTTAGTGAGTCGATTAACAAGTGCTGCACGGATGTCTGCATGCATATGTTCTGCTACGATTGTCTGAAACGATGGTCAATGATCGAGCCGGTTTGTCCGTTGTGCAAAAGGAATTTCAAAAAAATACGCCATTCGTTTACCAGCGGGGGATCTTGTCAAACGTTTGACGTATTCATACGTTCCATGGAAAGGAGTGTAATATCACCCGAGCAAGTAATCAGAAGACTCGTATATGCTCAAAATCTGTGGGCTCAACCGTTGCCGGATTCAAGCGGTAATTTTATAGAGGTTAACGCTGAATTCTATAGGTTGCATCCCGATCAGGTGCATAACTTGCACGAGTTCATTCTCAGAGACGTATCCGCGATGATGGCACTCCAAAGAAACAATGGCGACGCAATAACTATTGAGGACGTAGAACAGTTTACACATTTTATAATGGACTTGGTTTCATTGTATGAAATAACGAGTGAATATATGATAACCATGTTGCTGACTTATTTGGGATATTATACAGAACATTTTTGCAACGAACTATACAATTACGCTAATAGTCCATATTTGATGGCCGATTACGATAATTATGTGCGTTACACGTATTTCAACGGCGTAAATTATGCGGCAAGACGTAATCAACGAATGAATATTAATCAAATACCAATGGTTATGGATATGTTCTATTATACGGAAATGATTGTATTGGATTCAGAAGACGAAGAAAATCCAACGGTGACAATTGTAGTTAGTAACTCAGACGAATCTGCAGATGATGAAAATGTCTCACGTTTCTCGTTACCTTCGCCTTCTATAGACCAACCGTCCACGTCGACAGGCATCCGAAATGTAATAGAGCGTCCACACGGAAACCGACGACGAACAATGAGCCAAGAGCGTACGAGTAGAAGGAGGAGAATTGTGAATTATTCGTCTTCTGACGAAGACTTAGACCCTCAAACTGTGAGCAGAACGGTTTGTAAAAAGAGAAAGAGAACAGTTGAAACAAAGAAAAACAAGAAAATGAAGACTGGCGATGTTACGGGAAGTAGTCAATTCAGTTCGGAATCTTCGTCTTCGGACGACTCAGACGTCTGACGAAATTATGTGTGTGAAGACGACCAAAATTGAAATGAAATTATTTTGAATTTAAAAATCCTCAACAAAATAGCCGTTTGATATAATTCAGTATACGTTTATGATTTATGCGATAAAATTAATTATTTATCATGTTTTGAAAACTTATTAGTCATGGTCTATGAACAAAAAATAATTAGATCATTATTTATTAATCTTACAAGTGTTATAACACATATAATATAATATTATGTGCTGCGTGTTCGAGTAAAACTGATAAAGAAAATAATAATAATAATAATAATAATAAATCGTGTAACGCTGAGCTTGCGATGTCAAAAAAAAAAAAAAATGAAGTGTGATTTTCTAACGCAAAAAAATTAAACAAAAATGTGTTTGACTATATTACAAGTCTTATATAATAATTGAACGTTAAGATCAACGCGTGTAATAAAACATGATTATTTATACGCACATTGTTTACATCGATATAAAATATATTCTCAAATGTCGAAATGAAATTGTTTGTTTTGTCTCGCGTGCGTATTGATTATTTCGGAAATGAAAAATTAACGCGGCTGTGCGCACAGACTATACGTCCCATTGTACATTACACACCAAAAGATACATTTGAAACGGGTATAAAATCCTGATATAACTTTGTTTTACGGTGGACGGGAGAAAAAAAACTCAATAAATATAATATATTATATTCGGACAACCACCACCAACTCGTCAGTAGAACAACAACACTTATCGTGTACAAGTTTATACTAAAGAAGAGTAATGGGAATCGATAAGAGCTCACATCGGGGCAATCGAGGGAAAATCGATTTTCACCGATTGTGGCGAAGGATGAAAGTCAGTTGGACCGTCGTACACAAGAGTAGCTTACACGAAGCACGTGAAGTTCACTTGCTTCCACACATCCGGTCTTATTTTCGACGAACACGATTTATTTATTCGTTTTTCGTTTTTTTTTTTTTTTTTTTTTTACTCAGAGGGGGTGTCTCGGATTTCGAAATTCGTCGGAGGAGAACGGCCAGTCGCTATACGTCGTGGACTCCACGTTGTAAACCGTTCGCGTGATTCATAACAGTCGTCCGATTGAACTCCTGGACCGTCGTCAGTACGCCTCTAAAACGTACATCTCGATAGTTCTAAATTCCAACGCGTTTTTCAAGAATTGATAATTTATTACGTCCGATTAGTTTTCTCTTCGTTATTGCGTATCGGATGTACGCAAGCGAACGTGTTCTCGACGGGTCTGAGAAACCGATCGAACAACAATGAACTATGTCTCGGTACCGTGCGAGAACAGGAGATACTCGAATTTTCGTTAGCAGAGGGATTTAGACGGAAAAAAAAAATTGTTTTTCCGCTCACGTCGTTCACGTACGATCCGAGTGGGATTTAGCTCTAAAGCTCCTCTCGCACCGGCGCGCGCTATCGCGAACACCAAAACGAATGAATATATTCACGGCCGCGTGAACTATTCGACTACGGTCGTGGAGCGCGCGCCCGCGCACACTTGCTAGAGCCGCTGCTCTTAACGTCGACGTCGGAATAAAGTCGTCGGTCGACCATCAGCCGAGTGTCCCCGCGGCCGTTTCTCACTCGTTATACCCGAAGCCATTGCGAGTCGAATCTAATTTGTGTGTGCGTGTTGCGCACGAACGCGGGGAAACGTGACTGCGCCCGCGACCACACCGCGCGTACGGTGGTTTCCGACGTGAAAATTAAACTTCGCTCGTCCGTACGGAACGGCGATTCGACTCCCGGGGGGGGGTGGGGTGGGAGGGAAAAGAATCGTTTCCATTGTGGTACGCGCGGCGCACGCGTGTCGCGTTCTGGAAGAGCGGCGCTTCGGCGGCGGTTGGGGGGGGGGAGAGGGAAACCGAACGAACAAATAAAATAATCGGAATAAAACAATGGGGGGAAAAGGAAGAGGAAAACGTACACGAAATACGTACCGCGGCGCACAGGAAACGCGAGTGCTGGAAATCAATAAAAAAAAAAAAAAAAAAAAATGGACAAACACCGCGCCCCGGTGGCCGTGTCTCCCGGGTGTAATAATAAAATTATTTATAAAATACTCCTCCGCCTCTTACTGCGCGCGCGTCCGCCGGCGGCAGCGGTGGGTGTACGCGGGCAGAGAAATCGCGTTTAATCCGTCACTAAACAACCGAATAACAATTCTCGGCCCCCCGTAATGTACACGGTGTATGAATTTCACGATGTTTTTCTACCGCGCGACGTTTGTAAAATGTTTTTATTAACGAATAAAACCGCGCGAAATCGACTCGTCTTGACTGATGAACGCCGACGCATCATCATCATCATCATCGTCGACGAAAAGCAACACGAAATAACCACAACTCGCGTACTACACGCGCGTTTCCTCGAATCGTAATTTATCGTCGAAACGATGAGCGGCGACGGGAGAACGGGAGAATAGTCCGATTGTGACAATCCGTTTTACGCGCCGAAATTATTCTGCTGCGCGCGTTCAATCCGATTTGAATTTCCGTCGCCGTCTAGGCGAAACTACCGGTCGCCCCGCGCTAGCGGGTCTCAAACGTGCCGCACTGGATCGATTTAAATAGAATTTAAAACGAAAAAGCGTACGACTGAAACACCGGATACGATTTTAATCGTCGCTGACCGCGCGCGCACTTTTCAACTGACTGAACGCCGATTTCTCCGTATATGAATTCTCGGCATTCGGCTGTTATTGTTCAACGCGCGCGATGACACGTTTACGTAGGCGTTGTGGCGCAAAAAATCGGGGGGGGGGGAAAATAAATATTTTCTCACTTTTCCTTAACGTCGAAAATATTTTCGAAACACACGACTGCGCGCGTAGGGACAGGGCCGGATTTAGGAATGTGGGGGCCCCCACCTTAAAAGTATATATATATATATTATATTTCGATAACATAATATATTTAATATGTTATTATAAGTGAATTTAATTTAATAATATATTAACATTTACCGCAAAACAATATTTTACTAGAAATTTCGGTTTAAAAATATTTATATTAAAATACCAAAATAATAATAATAATAATAATAAAATGTGGTACAATAAAAGTAGGTTTTTTTTTTTAAAAAATTTTATTCAATTTGTGATTCGAATTTATTTTGCGAATAAAATATTGTGTTTTATACTTGGATGCGAAAAAAACCCATTAAGTGGAGGCCCTTATTTTGTCGAGGTCCGGCCCTGCGTAGGGACATACAACACTGTGTGCCGGCCGCGTCGTTACACAACGTTCTCGCGCACGCACGCCGCCGCCGCCGTTCCTAATAAGGCGTTTTTGACCGTTGTTTTTTTTCGTGAATAATGTCCGACAATTTGTCCGCAGTTAAAACATCGTTTTTTCTTCTTCTTCTAATAATTAGGCGCGTACGACGCATAATTCACCGACTCTCGAAATTGTTGTACACCGCAACGATACATAATCGTTTTGACGGGGCAATTTTTCTTCTTCCTACGTTTAACCAGTTCCCCTCTCTCCCGCCCGCCGGGAAAATATAATTCATTGACGACCGGGGGACCGTATAATATAACGTATAAACTCCGTTGGCGAACGGAGTTCTAATGAGTTACGTAATAGGTAACGTAATAATACGCATTCGGAGGGCGTCTCTGTTCAAACTATTTGAATACGTGACGCGAATTCTATGGGGAGGGAAAAAGAAAATGTATAAATCTCGTCGTTAATCGCATTGTCGCGTTAGGTTAATACGACGTTCGGAATTGTCTAAAATTAATCCGAGCCGACTTTCCGCCATATCGAACAATTATTAATAACAATCGATTGTGAGCGGGGATGGGGGAGAGAAAGAAATCTGGTTTTATTATAATACTTCGCCTGTCGCACACGTCTTAGCGTTTTCGGAATTAATGAAATAAAACGAAAAAATTATATATAAAAAAAAAAAAACAAAAAGAAGAAGCGAAAAGTAATATACACTGCACAAAAACGCGTTATCGCGTCAAAAAAAAAAAAAAAACAAAAATAATAATAATATAACAGCCGAATAAATATTTATAATTTTTGTTTGTTCGTTTCGAATACTTCTTTTTTTTCTTTCTTCAAAAACTTTGTTGCACAGATTTCGAATTTGTTTGCGCGGCCACGGCCGCGTGTCTGTTTAAACAAGAGCGCATCAGTGCCCGTTGTTATTAATACTCGTATATACGTATATATACAGCGTTTTTTTTCTTCTTTTTAGCCGCGTAAATGACGAGTTCTTAAATTTTTTATCACTTAAATACACAATTGGAAAAAAAGGTTTTCGCTTTTATTCAACTTTTATCGAAATAAAATTTTTTATTTTTTATTTTTATAAAGTCTATTAAATTCTGTATATATAAAACTGTAACGAAATATTTTCATTAAAATAAACATTTTTAATTCTATAGAATAATAAATACGGGTTTTACTTAAAAATCTGAACATAATCCATATTAGAAGTACATTAAAAAAAAAAAATTCCCTTTGCTTTTATTGTATGTTAGGTTCGTAAGTTTTCAAAAACTTTTGATTGGAATATTGGAATAAATTGGATATCGATTTAAATGCTTCTATCCGTATCGCGATGATGAATCCGATGAGCGTATTTGAACGATATAAGTGTTTATGAAAAAAAATAATAAATACGATTTTACATTCAGTTTTTTTTTTTTGGTCCATAAATAATTTTTCGGGAAAACTCGTAAAAAAAAAATACGCGAGAAAAAAATCATATCGTTTTATTTATTTGAGGACGAGAGTCCAGATGTTGGACACGAAAAAACTATTATCTGGATTGAAAGAAAAAAAAACACAAGCGAATGCGCAGAAACTCTATTGCTCTAAATTAAGCGTAACGAATTTTTTTTATTTGTCGTGACAAAAAATAACTTTTTTGACAACCAGTGGTGTGTATTCGAGGACGGTACATGGCTCTTCCGATTCGCTATATAATTGTGTTTTAATACGTTTTATAAACGCAAAATAAAACGTTTAATTAAATCCAATACCGATTAAACACGTGATTATATTAATAATTAATGCGATGCCATAAAACAATTGTGAAAATTAAATAATTATCGAATTACATTTCGATTGTTCGAAATGCCTTTTAATTTACCGTCAACTCGTCGAGTACGTTTTTTTTTACGCCAATAAAATTTATTTATTGGCGCATTACACATTTCTAAATACTCCCCCGGTTTGACATAGTATTTTATTTTACATGGTTTTTCGGCAGAATTTTTTTAAAACTAAAAACGTATATATATATATATATATATACACATAAGCAATTCACTTTGATTCGCTGTAGCGTTTTATACTGTATGGAGACAAACGAAAACAACGCGCACTCGATTGTTAATGCTCGTATACACGCCGCTATTATAGCGGTGAATTGAATGAAAAAAAAAAATGTCGTATCCAATACGGCGCGGCAATTATTTATAAATTTATATGAATTCGCGGTGTAAAACACATATTGACGCGTATTCGAGGTAATAGTATTGCGGAAAAAGTCTCGCTTATTACAGTGTCCCCCAGGAAAACGGAGAATGCCATATATACGAGACGGGGTTTATCGACGCAACGCAGTACTGGATAAAAAAAAAATATATATACACTCGTATATAGTGACAAAATGAAATTGAAAAAAAAAACCGAAAATAATAATAATAAAAAAACATTGCGAACGGGATGAACGACTACGGGATGACGCGGTGAGGGTACGAAACGAAATCTGACTCGGAAAATAAATAAAAACCAATCTCTCATGTATATATAAGGTAGCTTAGCAATTTATGACATGTCTGTTAAAGCAAAAGAAAAGAAAAAAGAATAATCACGTATAAAGTAATGAAAGGACGGATTTGTATTGTATAAGGACGAGAAAAACGGCTAAAAAATAAAAATGAGATTTAAAATCGTACGTTGGCGCGCACTGCAAACGTCGCACAGCATCATATACAAACGAACGAAACGGGTTTTTTGAAACGGTCTATATTCGAAATTTCATTTTTCCTTCGCATTTTTTCTAACGGAAATGGAAAATTAAACAATTTCGACAAACACGGACCGCTGTGAAATACGTACGTGGTGCCTGCCGTAAGACATTTTTCTTTCTCGCCACCAAGCCACCACACCAATACAATAATATCAATGACGAGTACAAATTTGTATTTGTGAAAACACAGCGAAAATTTCCATAAGGAATACAATTGAGATATTTTAGCGTTCACAAAAGTCTCTCGTCATTTTATAGCTCCACTAGTGGCTAATAATAACAGTAGGCCTGGGGAAAAATATGCGATAAAACGTTTTTTTCTTTAATGTTGTGTTTAATCAAATCCGTTTTCGCATTGTTCCGAAGTAAAAAAAAAAAATTGGCGAAAAAAAAAGAAACGAAACTACGACGATTTGACCTTATAATATGCAGACACTATTATAGATGATTTGTTCCACATCGCGACGATACGCGTCATGGCCGTTATTTCACAAGACGAAAAATCGACGAGCTCCGTTGTGTGGACCATTTGTTGTCCCGATGTTAACCGCAAAAAGACAGCATTTTCTTACCTCGTTTAATATGCCGGAATTTCCGTTAAAGACTATATTTTAATTTTTATTCTTACAGCCGTCAGCAGCGCTCACGGATCCGTTAATTTTTTTTTTTTTTTTTTTAATACATAAAATAACGTGAAACTGTTTTATTGGGAAAACTCGTGTAACGAATTTAGCGCTTACCGGAGAATTCATTTATCGCGTTCCAGTAAAAATAATTAATTATACAATCAATTTACACCCTCCAGTAAATAAATTATTTATTTATCATATGGCACATTTTGACACGTAATATACACGAGTTGTAACAAGAAGTAAAATAAAGTAAAATTATCTATATAAAAAACGATAGTAGTAATAATAATATAACAATGTTCAATGAGATTATAATTATCAATTTTTTACTGCCTGTTGCCTAGTTTAATCTTTTCTCTACAGCCCGATGTCCAAATTACTTATTCAATCAAGAGCTTCATTAGTCAGTTTAAAGAAATCATTCATTTCACCATCGAATTTTCTTTTAGGACAGTCCGACACAATGTGTTGAATTGTCTGTGCCGCATCACCACAATCGCAAGCAGGATTATCTCGGAGCATCCACTGGTGCATAAAAAAACCACATCTCCCAAGATCGGTTCTGATACGGTTTAAAGATACCCACTCTTGACGGGGTAATTTGAAGCCCTCCAGAGGTTACGTAGGGCTAACAACTAAGTCAGCATTCTCGAGTTTAAAATTTTTCCATAAAATCTAGGAAACCACCTTGGATCAACACTTTATTCTGACCAACTTTAATCCAATTACGGAATGGTGTACTGTATGGAAAATCTCCAGTAAATAAGTCCACCATAGTAGTAGTTATTTATATTATTAATAACGTTTCGTCAATTATTTCTATTCGATGCGAATAGAAATAACTATTATTTCTAAAAAAAATTTTTATCGTACAACTCCGCCCTCAAAAAGAAAAAAAACCGTCAATTTTACTCGTTAAAAAACCGTGAGAAATCCGCGGTATATCGTATACGCTATAACAAAATAATATTTAAAGTTATCGCGCAGTTAAATTATGCCGTTACGTAGCTAAGTCGTCGTTCTCGAATTGCACTGGTGTTTGGATTCAATTTTTTATATATTTTTTTTTACACGTCGAACACTACTCAGACAAATTTCACAAAGAAATTATAGTTTTATTTTTTTCATTTGTAAACAAAAAAAAAAAATCAAAAATTTCGAAATACATAAAAACGATATTTTACCAAAAGATATTTCTCCTCTTTAATAATTCGGTTATAAATTCTAATAAATCCAAACACCCTGTACACGATTATGCGCACGATCATCGACGACTGAAACACATTTTCCGGCGCATTCGAACGCAGTAATTGTCGAAAAGACGAGTTTTTCGTAGTAGAGGGAATTGAAGTGAAGGCAAAAACACATACAAAAAAAAAAAAATATCGAACAAATTACGACGAGGAACCGATTTAACGATTTGTCACTCACTCGTCGTATATAGCGCGGAAACAACGGTTCGGGGCGTTTACGATTTGTCGGTGATTAGTTTTCACTACTAATACGTGTCCCACGCTCGTGTACAAATAAAATATTGTCCAAACGTTCATTACATACAGTCCACTATAATGCAGTGTAGTGGATCGCCGGAGAATTTCGACTTTCAAATAAAAAAAAAATCTTTGTACCAACTGTTTTATAGATCGTCGTCGTCGTTTCAGTTGAATTCCGTTGATTCATACGAGTCGCAACGAATAAAATTACGAAAAAACAAACACCGTCCCCTGAAGTACGTCAAAACGTTTTGTTCCGAGAAAATGTAGTTTTCAACACAGCAACCGCCGCCGCTGCTGTTATAACGACGATAATATATTTATAAACACGTTTGATTATGCGAATCGCGATTGACTTTATGAGTTGTTCCAGACGCGAATTCGCGGTAAAGACCGAAGCAGGTTCTATCCTCGATCAGCAGAGTTACAGAGCTAAACTCGGTTAAATGAGCAAAGTTTTGGCTAATTACCCGGGGGGTCGGTACTACTGAACACATTCTATTTTCAGAAGAAGCCGTTCTAGATCGATCCGAAATCAAACTGATTATACCAAATGAACGTTCGTCTCCCGACATTACCGTCATTGTTCCTTCCTTCCTTTTTTTTTTTTAACATCTTTTTACATTTTACACATAATCTTCATTATCATTCATATCCTATATTGGTCTGTAATATTTCGTTGATTTGTTAAAAACCTTGAGAAGCTCAGTGGCTCTCAGTATCCTCCTGGACTACAGAAAGACTACGTCGTCTCCCGGAAAATGTGTTACGGACCGGTTAGAATCGGGAGAAAAAAATTACCACCGGGCACGTTTCTGCCATTTAAGGGAAAATCTTCGGAGATAAAAATCGGACGATTTAGCTCTCTCGCGATACGTGAAAACACATGGTGTTCGGGACGAGGTTTTCACACGACGGTTGGTAGCCTCGGCGGTTCAGTTTCATTTTCGTTATAATCTACTTGTACAACAGAGTTTTTTTTTTCGGGAAATATCGTTATTTGGCCTTGTTTGTTTCCTTTGCGGACCGGCTCTTGACTGCTGAGCACTTCACGAAGAGTTTACCGAACGCATCGTTTTCTTGCGTGGCAATACATGCAAACGAATGCTCGGTACAGATCCTGCGATTTCGGAGTTCGGAGACATATAAATCCGAAGATTTATCAACGGCACATCCGCGTAGCACGCGGAAACGTTTCTCATCGAAAATTCCAACGTTCGCATCTCGTATAATCGCGCGAACGCTCGCGCAACCTTGTGCCGGGCGGCATTATTTTCGACGAATCGCAGACGTGTTAATACGGTTGCAATAAAAAAATACGTATTAAATTTTCGACGAAAAATGTTTTCCATACCGGTTGGACACCCTGTGAATACTCGTGTTATCCCCGCGGTGCCCAATGGATTGCGCAGCTGGTTACGCGAACGAGTATTATTCGTATTGTGGCCCGTCTATAATCACTGCGAATTATAATAGCGAACCCGGGATGCGATATAACGAGCCGTGTTGTGGACCGAATTAATGCGTCTGTGTACACGGTACTAGCTCGGTAAAGTTTGGAAAAAAGGAACAGATGACGCCGTGAACGGACACCCACCGCACCGCACGGCCGGCCGACTCGAGAAAGAAAAATTTTACTTTATTCGCAGTGTTACGCGAAAATCGTTTAAACGCGACACTACTTATTCTAAGGATATTCATTCGTAGGAAAAATCATTTAAACCCTGTGGCCTATAATAATATTTTCAACATTTTTCTTCTTCTCTTTTTGTTCGTAGTGGTGTCAAGCGTTTTTAACGTTTCGATTTACGCGTGTAAAAAAAAAAAAAAATTCGATCCGTTCAATAACCCGGAAACGAGCTCGCTCAGTTCATTTCGAATTTCTTGTGCTAATCGAATTCGCGTTCTGTCGAAACCGCGTGTGCTGGTTCGCGAACGACTCCGGTAAAACAAAGTGTTGCGAAACGACGATTTTAATAACGCGATTCTGTTTCGATCGCATACCGAACGATTTATAGGCGGCCGAGTGGATTGGAAAAAGCACGAGGTTCGCGTCCGACGAGACAAACGTTATTCGAGGGCGTCGTCATCCGCCCACCGGCGTTTACGAGCCCTAAAAACTCCACCGCGTACCGAAAACAAAAAAAAAAAATGTTCAAAACAGGCCGCCGATTATTATTATTATTATTATTATTATTATTTATAGGGGAAGACAGACGTCGTGCGCGAGACGAGAACGCGAACGACAATAAGAGACGCGATAGAGAACGAATCGAGAAGAAGAAAAAAACCGTCGTCGAGGTAATTACCGTGCCGCGGGAGGTGTATGTAAGGGCCGGGAGCCTCAAGACGTTATAGGCCGCGCGTCCCCGTCCCGGGCGGCGCGGGCGTCCCGTCGCGGTCATCGCTTGCTGCTCTGCGCGCAGGAGTGACGCGATTCGGGCGGGCGGGCCGCAACGAAAAGCGCACCGCGGCAACGTCGGGAAATATTGATTGTACCGCGCGCGCGCGCGCGCGCGTGCTCGCCACCACCGCTTTTCAGTCCCTTTCCACCGCCGCCGTCGTGGAGCACATGTGGAAAACAACCGCCGCCCGGCCGACGCGGTGTTTCGCCGCCGGGCGAAATTTAATAACACCGCGGAGGAGCCCCTCAGGTTACGACGACGAACAGGGCCGCGGTGGCGGAAGGGAACGCGCGCTCCGGTGCCGCAGGGACGACAGTCGTCGTCGTCGTCGTCGTGCGGGCGCCGCGAGATAAGATATTCTTCTTTCCTCCCCCTCTTACCGTTGAAACGTTTTCAGCCCGTCCGTACGCCCCTATAGGGGGGGGACACTAAGTTTTTCGTCCCTCCCCGCGACACGACCGTCGCCGCAGACTCGCGCGGTGTCTGTGTGTACGTAATGAGCACGTACGCGCGGCGTAGTAATTAATCTCTGTACACAAACACTGCGGCGACGGCGCGTCTCTTATCGTATGATGACGTCATATTGTACGCTACGAAAAGACGTTTTTATCTCACGCGGCAAGTCATTGCGACGGTGCACTGTTGTGCGGTACGAAATTTAAAAAAAAGACGATTTTTGCGCAGTCGTTCGCGTGCCCAAAAACGGTTTTTATCGAACGGAGAGGGGAAAAAAAAGAAAAAAGAACGTTTTACACTGTATTTATACGCATAATATTTGGGCAGTAGAACGAGAACTGTTGGGCGGTGGGAAATGTCAAATGTCCATACGAATTCGAGTACCGACGATTGTCAAACGTAATGCGTTTAAAAATCGAAAAGTAATATATATATAATATCTCGTTGGTTCATACTTTACCATATGTCGCACCTTTAACGTAGTGGTGTGAGACCGTCGAAACGACGTTGTGAACTCATGGGCTAAAGCGCGTGAACAGTGATATTTGGTTTCGAGGAATTGTCGAAGAATCAAATTATTGCTCGAAGTCAGGGGCGTATTTACTTCATCTCTTAGGAGGGGGGGGGCGAATAGAAAAACGGCCCGTCGAATCTGTTGCCAACTTAGAATTATCGAAAAATTATATAAAAATAATAAGTTTTAAATAAAAAAATGTTTTATGACATTTTAGTTTTAGTTCGATTAATTTTAGTTGTCAGTAGATATAGGTACATACACAAGTATCTAGGGGGGGGGCGATCGCCCCATCGCCCCCCCCTTGTATACGCCCCTGCTCGAAGTCGGATGGTAGATAAAAGAGAGTTCGAAATGTTAACACGCCATGCAGTGATTGAAATTAACATAAAATTAATACGATTTTTCTTATAGCGTTATCAATATTTTAATTATACGTGTATAATATAATATACGTACTAACTTTATTATCAGAAAAATAAGTAGTAAAATTAAAAGATTAAAAAAAAAAAAAAACAACACGCGGTTTTTATACATTTTTTTTTTTTTTTTTTGTGTAGATCCGAATAAATCTCAACGAGATTTATTTGACTTTTGTGCAGTGGGAAAAAAAAAATCCTCGGAACAAATAGACGTTAATCTATCAATTGAAGTTTACGGGTCCATAAAACAATTGGGAGACCGACGAGGATTTTTATTTTCGAGGGGGATTTTTCATACGTCAAAAAAAAAAACACCACACTTTCGGCAATTCGGTTTTATGCGCGCGTGCGCGTAACCACAAAAACGAAACGCGTGTTCGAAGGAAAAATATCGCGCGTGAAAATTGGAAAATAGTGGATTATACACGTAGTCGTTATGGAGATACGGGATCGTCCGTATGGGAAACAAACGGGACGAAAACGTAACAAAACGAACACGTTATTATTGTAATTACAATGTCCGGGGAACGGAAAGAAAAAAAAAATTATTATTATTATTATTATTAATTATATATTAGGCGTTAATTATACGGCGAGACTCGTCTTGGCGAATAACGTAATCCGAATGGAAAAAAAATTCCCCCGGCCACTGTTCGAGAATATTCGTCGAGCACGCACGGACGCCACCGTGCGCGTTACGCTAGTTAAAAACAAAATAAATAAAAAGAATTAAAAATCCGCTCCCGAAACAAGTGTGTTTATACGCATTTTCCGTGTACTCGTATGCATACAGACGAGAGAATATTTCGCTAAAGTGATTATAAATAAGGCAGGTGGTGTCACAACAGCAGATGCGACACAAACGTTTTTCAAAAACGAATTGCCGGAGACGAAAAAAAATAAATACTTTGCGGATATTTTTTGTCGCCGTTGCAGAGACAACCGGTTTTCCGCCGTACAAGTGCGTGCGGTGCGAAGGGATTCACTCGACTCGCTCCAGCGGCGTCATTTCAGTTTTCCGCAGGGACAAAAGATTTAACCGCATATAATACTTTCCCATTTGGCCGTTACACCACATTTACACGGTTCTCGTCGTCCAGTACTTGCCCGGCCGTTTTCGCTCCACACGTATTTCATTCTAATACCGCGACAGACGCACAACCACAGTCTCTCCTCGAATTCGAATATTTAAAAAAAAAAAAAAAGAAGAAAAACGCGCGTGTATTAAACGCTTGTAATTGCGTTACGCGAGGGTCGTCTCGACGGACCGTTTTGGTCGGTTAACGTCGACAAAAAAAAAAAAAAAAATTACGCAGTCCGTACCACCGACGACGCATATTAAATATGAAACAGTTTTGCGGTGTAGCTGCTCCCAAGCGAATTTTTCGAGGAAAAAAAAATTCTCTTCTTTCCCCCCCCCCCGACCGAACTCTGCGTGTTTTGCACGGAATTCAACGCCGTTTTATGACGAAAAATCGCCTGGAACGAACGCTGTGCTGCACGAACGATTGTGTCGGTTTAAACGTCTTCCTTTAGCTAAAAAAAATACGCGAACCGATTTAAACGCTTGCGTTCCTAACCATAGTCGTCATTGCGAGAGAGCACGTCGCACTATTACACTCAAATAGACTGTTCGATACCGAACTTCACAGTGGTTAAAACCTAGTGCGACACGTGTGTAAAAAAAAAGAGCAAAAAAGAGCCGGGGTGATTTTCGGCCCCTATAAATCCACAAAAAAAAAAAAAAAAATTGTTCTCGCTTTTTGAAACGTTAACGTTGTGTTCGGTCGATTGTGAAAATCATAGCGAGTTCCATTGCATGCGTGCTGCAATTATAACAGTGTTCCTATAATAATCACACACGACGTTCGAAATCCTATCCGACGATTTCGGCCGTCCAATACCGAACTTCACGATGGTTATTGATTAAAAAGCCCGTGCATTTGCACGCGATTATTTTTTTTTAAACAGATCTGAAATCCAAAAGTCTTTTTAATTTCGCATATCTCGCCCGTTTTCGTTTTTTTATTTTTAACGCGTACTGCGTGACGTCTCTGTATTTTACGATTTTTACGTTGCGTATAAACGTGTTTTTTTCAACTCGTATTATTATTATTATTATTTCGGTTGTATTTATTTTTCTAGAACAAAATATTTCCAATTAGTATTTTATCATAACGAACGTGTACGTGTTATACGGCACGATTTTGTTTGAAAATCCCTCTTCTCTGATCGGGAAACACGTCGAGAACACCGCGGAAAATGAATCGTTACGTAAACATATTATATATATAATAAATATTAAAAAAGACATTTCGTTCGAAAAACGATTTTTATTTGAACGTTTTTATGAAAACAATATTATCAACGCATATTTTATAGTTCGAGAGATACTTGCCGAGCATTTTATAGAGCGTATAAATCCGAGCTCGTAACTCGTATTTTAAAAACCGATAATAACCGAATTTATTATAATAATAATAATAATAACGTATACGATTCGAAAAAAGAAATAATCATTTACTGTCGGTCGTCACGTTTTATCGTCCGGTGCCGTTATACACACACACGCACACGGGGCGATCGCCGTGCGTGCGTGAGGCGGTGGCGGCGAAGTGAAAACGCGTTTTTTTTATTTTTTGTTCGCGTTTTGTAGACCACGGCCGGGCCCCGCAGCCGAAGCGAACGTAATTAAATCGTACGTAAAATTATTTCTTTATTTTAGTAATGTAATTCGCATCTTACCTTGAGCGTTAGGGCGTACAGCGGCGAGGCGACAAACAGGGCTGCGCACAAGACGACGGCCCGCATCGTTGCAACAGTCGTTTCTGGATAAGAGGTTACCGTGTGTGTGTGTGTGTGTGTGTCGCTTGTGTGTTTATTTCGTCTCGTGCTCGCGGGTTGCAGCGGCGAACGATTTATTTATGTCGTTTCGATTGCGGGAAACAAACGCGTAAGAACCATACACACGAGCGCGCGCGCGCCCGCGGACACGAAATCCGTGACACACAAAAATACCGGACAAAAAAAGGCGAACGGTTTTCTTTGGTTTGGTTTTACACGCGAACGATCGTTTCCGAAGTGTTTAGGGCGCGCGCGTGAATGTGAATACCGCGGCGGAGGAGTCCGGGGTTCGGTTATCGCAGTAGACGTATCACCGTGCGGTTTTTTTTTTTTATGTATTATGCGCTCAGGAACACGAGGGACGCGCGCGTGACGACCGCAGTGTGGCTCGTTCGTCGCAGGAATGTCGTGTGCGGCGGTATCGCGTACGGCGGCGAACGTCCCGGGTTTGACGAGCGGCGCGGCGGCGGTGCGCGGTGTGTCGCGTGTGCGCAGGTGCGCGCGCCGCCGCCGCCGCCGACGACCGTCCGGATGATCTTCGTACCGAGCGCGGGGGGGGACGCCCGTCACCGCCG
This sequence comes from Chaetogeoica ovagalla, assembly GCA_032441825.1. Classification (NCBI taxonomy): domain Eukaryota; kingdom Metazoa; phylum Arthropoda; class Insecta; order Hemiptera; family Aphididae; genus Chaetogeoica; species Chaetogeoica ovagalla. The sequence goes on along the minus strand of CM063735.1, from coordinate 10,278,779 downwards.
GTCCGGGCAATACAAAAAAAAAAAAACCCAACGAAAACGGGGCTGCCGAGCGTCGCCATCTATCCGCCGTCCGCCGTCCGCAATAACCGAGTATTTCTTATATTTTTTTTCTCTTTCCCCGCCGCCACTTTCGCTTTTTACTTTTTCCTCCCTCCCCCCCCACAGTCTCCCCTATGATCATTTTTCCACCGCGGCCGGGAACGGCGTTCCCCGTTGCGAGCCGCTGCGACGACGCGGGCAGCCGCCGCCGCCGCCGCCGACCCGCACCCCAACCGGTCGCAGCACCCGCCCGCGCGATCGATGTACTCCACCGGCGCTATTTGCTGCGCGTCACGGCGGCGTGCGGTGCGGTGCCGCGCGTTTTCCCGGTGCAGCGCCGGCGATTTCAACGGGCGACGGTTATTTATTTATTTATTTTTTTCGTTACAGTCCGCAAATAACTTACGCGAGAGAATTTTTTTACAATCCAAAGGCTATAAGGAACAGCGGCGGCCTTAATAGTAAACGCTACCGTTATAATATTCGAACGTGTTGTTTGATATTTCTGTTGTGTGTTCGAGAATTTCACCACTGCGTGAAGAAATATTGACGTTGGAAAAAAAATTAAAACGAAAACTCTATCCAACAGATTTCGCATCGAATTGTTTCGTTTGCTTCTTGAAATACTGTTAGAACGCCAACGTTCGAATTACGGGGAAAAAAAAAAAAAACCCCCGGTCCGTTTTTGTATTTGTAAATACCAATGCCACTATAGTAATCGACGACTGTTTTGAAAGGAACTGTTCGACAGCGCGTCGTAATATTCTTAAATCCAACGCATTATAATTATGTGATATTTGCGCGTTTGATATCCGTAAAAGACTTAACAATTGATCGATGGATTGAAATCTTAAAAATTTTCGATTACGCATCTCGTTATAATAATAATAATAATAATAATAATAATAATAATATTATTATTATTTCTGGAGAACGGACTCGATGTTGGACTCTGAAGAGAGTGAAAAATGTTTCGTTTTTGTCACGATGCCGTCGATCGTTCGCCGTCAGTCCCGTGTACTTTTCTACTCCATTTGTCGTCCGCAAGTTGTATACAAAATGAACGTCTTATATGAAGACTAATACAATATTTCGTCGGCCACATAGAAAAAATCGTTAGTAATTATAATGTTTTGTGTGTTAAAATGCCTTTTTTTTTTTTTTTTTTTTTGCTATGACACGTCTAAATAAATCATGAAATTTTACACGGAGAAGAAAATAAAAAAAAAACGCGTACATATTTATTTTTTTGCCATCCGAAATAATCAAATAAAACATTTATTAAAAGCGTTTCGCTGAGTAAAAATTACACTCGTCTTCTTTTTTTTTTTTTTTTGTAAAATATAAACCCTTCTTTCCAAATATCACATTCGGATAGAACGATTTCTTTCATGTCGCGCTGTATATGCGATTCGATTTAATATTTAAACTCAAAAACGGACAACGACGATTACGTGGATTTTAAAAAAGTTCAAACTTGTATAAGTCATTATTTTTATTGAATTTCTTGAATATTTTATCATTTATCTGTATACAGAGAGGTTATATATATATATATACGTTAAAACAGTCAAAATTAAATTCGAAAAAAAAAACCACTAATAAATCGAAATCGATCATAAACGAAAAGTTTTAATCGTTATAAAAATGTATAGTATGCGATGTCTTCAGCTAGTAAAAAAAAAAAACCGCACAATTCAATCGGCCAGGTCGTATGCTGCTGAAATAATTTCCGCGTGTAATCTATACGTTTAAAGTGAAACAACGCATCCGTGTGATGTATACTTCGGATGTTTATAAATTAATATACAATATATAATATAACATTATTCTAACGTACGTATAAAGCGTATAAGATATTCTCCCTAAAGGCTAAAACCAAACGGCGGATTCGTGAAATATGTCGGTGACTTTTTGATATTTTGGAAATGTATTACGCGTTTCATGTGTACTTTGTAACTTAATTTAAGCCGTATATATATATGTATATATATATATATATATTTGAATAATTTTAATTGCGTCATATGTATATTTATTTATATGTACACGTATATAAATGCCGACATTTTCAGCGGAGATGTTTGTGATTAAAATAACTATTAAAATATGGAAATGAAAATTATTCGCGCATACGCCGTATTATTATTATTATTATTATTATTATTATTATTATTATTATTATTATTATTATTATTATTATTATTATTATTATTATTATTATTATTACTAGATGCAGTGCGTGAGATGGTCTTCCGGGGAAAATAATAATATGTTTGTTCGCCGTCAACGCGTATTATAATAATATGTAATAGTCAAGATCGTATACAGGTAAAATTGTATATAGGTACGATATTAAATTTAATTTATAGTCTTTATTAGAAGAGTTTACTTAATGCACATATACGTATACGAGCAGTAATTCGATAACAAATTCAAATATTGTATTACGCTGATTTACAAAACAGTTGCGTTTTTAGAAATGTTAAAGACAAAGGAGCATATCAAATAATCGAAAATTCAATTCGATGTAATATTTTTAAAAAAAATTTTTTACGCATAATTGCTGTCGATAATAATCTTTAATAATTACGAGTTTCAATCGGTGTTGAATTAATTGATTTTGCACTTATGCTCTATTAAAACAGTGTTTCTCAACCCGTGTGCAGGTCGCCGCCCGCCAACTAATCATTTAGGGTCGTTTACGTAATAATATGATTTTATCAATACAAAATGGATAGAAAATCTCAAATAATAAAATAGAGTAATAAAAAATAAAATCTTAGTACATTTATTATTCGTTATTATAATAATCATCTATGCGAGTATACGAAAAAGTATACGTGGGGTTGTTAAAAAACTTTAATTTAAAAAGGGGATCGTCGAAGTGAAAAGGTTGAGTAACACTCTGTTTTACAAAGCCAAAATCGCAAAAACTCTTATTGCGTACGGTGTCATCTTCAGCGCTATAGCGTTACACGCTATAATTTTACTCTTCCGTATTTGTACAGTTTACATTTCCGATGAAGTCGGACCGTAAGTCTGCGCTGCCCGCCATCTGGTTTGTATTAGATTCGTTTCAATAACTAATTTTGTAATGGACTCAAGTCGCAGTTGAACGATTTATTTTTATTATTTGACACTTCTATTGCTTGTCTCGTGTGTGTTTTAATTTTCTATTATTATTTACACTTGTTTTCAAAAGTTTCGCCGATTCAATATCATTTGGTTAGTATTCAATAAATGTTTCGCAACAGGAAGGTTTTTATTTGTTTTTTTTTTTTTTTTTTTACATATCTAATACGATTTTCCGCTTATATGTAAAACGTATTAAAACGCGTAAATTATTATTATTATATATATATATATATCGATAATTCGTAAAAGTCGATAGGACATTATTTTAAATGTCCGCGTTAAAAAAAAAACGACAAATATTTATTTCCGTTTTTATAATTATACGCAAGAGTTAGTTATGAGCGGATAATTGTACAAACGACGCAATACTTGCGCGTTGTAGTTTACAAGCTGGATAACGCGTCATCGAACTGTGAACATTTATTGTTATGAAAAAAAATTTCGCACGAATACCGCCGAAAATATTAATAAAACAAAACGATAAAAACCGCATTGATTTTAATTACAATTCGCGTATATATATATATATATATATATATAAAAACTACGAAATAAATGTAGTGTCTAACAGTCTTAAAAGTTTTTGCAATCAATTATATTCGGCGCGAGAAAACTTTGGACAACGCGCTTATTATTCGTGCGTTGTGTCGGCATACCGCGTGAGTTATATTTTAATAATTTAGATTATTAGCGGCGTTCGGAGTAAAAAAAAAAAAATGAAAAACCTATTGATTTAACGATATTCGAATTTTTTTTTTTTTATATTAACATACGTATAGAGAGTAACGGTTTCTCATTCAAAATTCACCACGCGCAAATTTATAAATCGATCGGGTGAGTAATTTTTAGAATATTTTCTTCGACACCCGTTTCGGCGATCGTTCGAGTTTTTGAACGTGTGTATTTGAATGGACGACACGCGGTATTTAGATCTGTAGTGTAAAAACGACACGTCCATCTCCCCCTCCCCCCATCATCTCCCGCAGCATCACTCGACGCGCGCTCCTCAAATCAACACTTTCGGACGTTCGTTTTATATACGTGTAAAACACATTGCAATACGTCGTTTCGGTCGTTAAACGATCTAATATACGTATATAATCCGAGGTTATAATGATTTTAATTTTCGCGGTGGAAACAGAAGAAGAAACAATGAGTTTCACGCGCGTATAGGAACTTGAATGCGGAGACGATGTAATTTGTTGTTGAGCGAGCGATATCTGTAATATGTGACACGCGTTACATATCATTTTATATACTCGCATACCGCGCGGAGGAATTCTCGAGATAATTGAAACGTATTGAGTTCTCTAGAATGGACAATTCTATATTATTATTATTATTATTATTATGCCCCAGACAAACGACCAGCGAAAGCCGGACATTTTTTTTTTCGTATTTAGTCAAAACGCTGGTCGTCTATTCTAAATCCGATCACATTCCAAAATAGCAAAATATTGTGAAAATATTTAGAATAATTAAGAATCACTTAATGTACTTAAAGAAATAATAATACATTTATCGATAATTGTTTTATCCAGAATTTCATAAATATAAGTCGTTTTAAACAATACCCATATGTAAAACAGTATTTAATATTTTTGAAGGGCGCCTGATGAAAATTGGCCCGGGGCGCTATAATACCTCGGGCCGGCCCCGTGTAATATATTATTCTTTTTTTTTTGTTATTAGAATTTATTGTTATTAGAATTTAGAAAACGGAAAATCGTAATTGATACTCCGGACGTCCAATATTTTTATTGGCGCGTGTTCGGTTAGGACTGAAATTCTTCGGGTTTCATTACGTTTTCCCTATCCCTCCGCCGTCAATTGTGCGGAAAAAAAAAGCGTTTCTCTCATAGAGATACTAACCGAGTTCGAGCGTTAACGTTCGTTAAAAACGAATAAATACGAACTGTATCACGCAGCGTTATAATATATACATTCAAAATGTTCGTCGTAACCGTAATATTGTCTTCTTCAAATGAACACAATTTTGGTGGAAAGGAGCAGCGTGAGAGCGTCTGTTGTCGACTGCGTTAAACGCGTCCATTACGAATCGTCCACCGCATGAGTGGAATAATATTTTTCATTTGTCGTATTTTGTTTCCCGAAACCGCACCGATCACATCACACATCATCGATTATTATTATTATTATTATTATTATTTACAATAAAATGACTCGCGACGATTTGTTGAAATTATCCCGTCGTAATAGTCGATAACGACACACGTGTATTTATTATATTATATTTATTAATTATTATATTATATAGGTGTATACGAAAGCTATATAATACACATAACATAGATTATAATTATTATAACATGTACATGTTCATCGTAGTATATAATTATATTTATATATATATGCTGAACTTTTAGCCGCGGCTATTCCGATTTTGGCAAGTGTATTTGGATTAAAACAGAGCATCGTGTATACATCGTCGTAATCGTAATACGAGTAGATCTTAAAGACAAAAGCTCGCGGAGTCTGTCCGCCCGCGCGGTATAAGCAAACTATACGTATTATAGTATATTGAATTCCGACAATCCAGATGCACTTTAATCTTATAAGAGGATGCCACACCGCATCAGTAATTCCTGTTTAAAACCCATCGGGGACAAGGTTTCCGTTGACCGTGGTGTTTAAGACTTCCAAATTTTTTTACAACGTCTGCACACAAGAAGTCTGTCTAATATCGTATAGCGTTGTTTTTAATTTTTATCGAATTACGTTAATCTTTCGTGAGTTTATTGCTCCATTAAACGTTATTGTCGAACAACAGTGCGGCGCAGATAAAATTCTCTTCCGTGAAATATATTGTAAAAAAAAAATATATATATATATATATATATTCGAAAATCCTATTATTGTATTCGATGAGAAACACCTGAACAAAACGGGGTTTCTCTTAAATTTTTATAAATATCGCGATTGCATGACAATAAAAAACGTACCAAAACAAGACTTTTTTTGTAACGGCTTTAGAAATATATTCAAATAGATAATTAGATTTTTATTTTTAATAAAACGTGTACGTTTAAACGCGTATATAATTTTATTTTTCCGAATAATATTGCCAGTGACGTTTAATATTAACAATAACGCGTTCGAACGTTATAAATGTGTTTTACGATTTCAATGCTCAATAGCGTTGCACGACGATTTTTATAAAAATCCAATACATATCACACACAACGCGAAATCGATATTCAATTAGTTATTAAAACGAATTTTACTTATTACCGCGCGTATTATAATCGGATGGTCTTTGCCAAACAACGTCCGAAGTTTTCAAATTCTTGGCTGTTGGAAAATAATGTGTAAAACGACGTGGAGAATAATAATTAATAAACGCGTGATTATATCGAACGAAATTTATACACACACACACGAGAATATATTATTATGTGTTGTCCTTGAAACGTATTCCTTCGTATATTATCCCTCGTTAAATAAATATATATATATATATAAATAAATAAATAAATAAATAAATATATATATATATATATATATATTATTATAGCTGCAAGGCGTTCATAAATAAACCCCATAGCGTATATTCGAATTCGTAATTAAAAGTTTGAATATTTCGTTTACACGCGTCACACACACACACACACAAATAGTTTCTGGTATATTGTATTAAGTTAATACAATATAACGTTATTATAACGTCTTATTGTGAATTTAACGCGAATAAACAGTTATTTTATACGTTTGTTGACTATATTAACGCGAAAACGTACGCGAATTTCCGAAAATCCTACAAATTTAATCATTAGAGCTCGGATTTACGTTTTGTTTTTTATTTTCCAAAACATATTCTAGTTATAAAAAATTTTTTGCGGACAATTTTTTTTTTTGCGTTTATTGAGGGTTTTTTGCGTTTTTAGGACATTATTTTTTTTTGACGTTTTTGGTGACATTCTTAAATTATTTCCCGCCAATAATGCGAAATAAAATTTTAAACGAAACATATATAACTCCGTAGTAATACGTGTATTATTATAATCAATTGTATTGTTTTTAAAATAAATAACGATTTTCCGCAAACTTATCTTAATGTCACATTTACGTCGATTATTACACGTGACGACGAATCTTTCAACATTTCGTTTTCTTACCGCGGTACGAAATATTTAAAGTGAATTTTTTTTCCCCCAAAAAAACAATTTTTACTCGCACATAAATATGTTAAATAATAATAATAATTAGTATAGCTAATATATATATATATATATATATAGTAATAATATTTTTTTTTTTTGCTGTAATCGTAAAAAAATTGATAAAATTTCTATTATTTACGATTCGATAGTTCCGAATAATATCGTTAATATATTTTTATTTTACAAAATTCATTAGACTAACACACTATTATATAACACTTAAATAAATACGCGTAACGTAAAAAATAGTATTATAATAAAACGATAAATTTTTTTTTAAAACCAATTAATTATAACATAGGGATATAAGTAATATAAAATACGTATAAGAACAAAATATATTATTTTCATAATATAGTATTATTTTACGCGTATTTTCTGTATATTTACACAGTGTAGTAAAATTTATCGAACGCTAATAAATATTAGTGTCTCGAATTCTGCCAAGAGTTCTCGCCAAGATCTTTTAGTACAAAATATATATATACAAAGGCACTTAACAATATACTTGACCTATATAACCGATCACATAAAACGCCTTATAATATATATTATAAATATAATAAACCCGCGGAAAAGACTTCTCGAAGTGACTGAAGAAGTTAGTTTTTTTAAAAATTCACACTACACCTTTGTAAAGTTTACCATCGCGAATACACGTATATTATACGACGAAATCGTCCGCAGTATAACATTATAATTTATATTTCTCGAATTTCGTGCGTGTGCGTGTGTGCAATTCGATAATTTTATCGGCCATGCGACGGAAATCATAAGAGTTGAACGTCAACCGGCGCAAACTCAACTGCGAATTTTAATCGGGACTATTTCGATAAAATTACGCGCGCGTATCGCGAATTTCGTTTCATATTTTAACATACAAAGCCCGAAAAAATTATGGAAATCAGTACACGGCAATAAAAGGATTTATAATATTTACATTTTTTTTACAGATTTTAACGGAGTACAATCCGTACGGAAGAAAACGGCGCACGGCGTTTTTGAACGATTTCTCGATAAAAACGTTTTTTATCGTTCGGCTCTTTTTCACGGCGTTTTTTTTTTTTTTTTGCCGCGGATGAATCATACATTATACACTTACATTCGCGTATCGTCAAAAGGGGGGGGGGGATAAAAGTTTAATCTCCGCACGTCTCGCGTCATACACACTTTTTTTTCGAGTGTGGCGCAGCAGCCGTTTATCTTCAACCGTGGTGGGGTAGGAATATATCGTCGTCGTTCACTACGCGCCGCAACGGCATCGTTTCTCATCATTACGCTCTATTGATTAAAATCCTTTACCTATATACGACTAATCGCCGGTTAATTAAAGTTTATGATATTAGCTAAAACCTCCTCATCACCCGATGGAACTACCCGATCGATCGATCCTGCGAAGTATAATAGCCCCGCGTTATTGTATAACTGCCGATGATGGGATAAAACGGAGTCCTATACACACACACACACGCGCGTCCGGCGGAGTTTACACTGTAATATCGGAGGGAGATGAATCTCAGGTCGTTTCTATTGAATTATTTATTGAACCGACTCTCGGCGCGGACGCTGCTGTCGAGTATATACAGAATGATGCTGCGCGTGTGAAAATCCGTTTTGTTCTGCAGGACGTTGAGAAGTTTGAAGTGTGTGTTCGTTAGACTCGCAGAGGAAGTTTATGGTGTATCTACAATGCGAAGAATGCGCCGTCGTCGCAATCCGAAAGATTTGGCGGACAATTATTTACGGTATTCGGCTCTCACTGTCTGGTCTGGCCGTCGTAGCATTCGTCCGGCGGCTCGCGGTCAATTAAAACTCGGCCGTTCTCGTGTAATTTCGGTACGAGACGCTGATTTCGTTTGCGGGCGGCACGAGACAATCTCGAACGGGCACTTGCGGTTCGGGAGTCATTTTTTTGTTTGCTTTTCGGGGCCGAGACTTCGGACTTATAAATCATCGATTTACCCGGTGAATTTACCCAGTGTACCGACGACGAGTCCCGTGCGCCGTTATTTGTACACTCAAAAATATTTCGCAATACGAAAAATGATAATAATAATAAAAAAAAAAAAAAATGTTTTCTCTTACGCATTCACTCGAATAAATCTTATTGGCTATCTGGAGTGAATTTACGCGAAAAATCGTCTTACGCTTTGCCCGCGACACCGGGCAACTACGGCGGATGATACACGCGACTCGCCGCGCAGTCCGAGAAACGAACGCGCGATTTTCGTTTGAAAAAGACGAAAAAAAGACGATTTTTTTTTTTTCGTTTGTTTCCATTCAATTCTCAAATTCTTTAACGCTCCTCTCTCGATTTGTCAATTCTACCGTCCTGTACACGTATATAATCCGTAGCCCCGTCGACCACCAGACGAACGCCCCGGGCAATCTATCTCGCGGTCGGCGTAGCTCTCTCATGCATTATTCAAAACGACAGTCGTATTGCGGAGCCGCCCGGCACACCACCGGGCGCACGCGAGCAACTGTTATTACGCCGGCGTTCGTTTAAATGCGCGTCTTGTGCGGTTTACGGGAGAGGAGAACGGCCGTTTATATTATTAGCCGCGGTCGAATATCCAACGTTACCATCACTTAGGCGAAATTAGATTTTGTTTTTGTTTTTTTTTTTTATTCCGTCTTTCGTTCGCCGTGTAATTTTCTTTCGTATAAAATATATTTACGCAGTTCCTGGAGTCCGCTGTACAGTGGGACATAACGCGGAATACGGGTCTTGAAAACCGAACGTTTTCATTCAACAGCCGTTTCCTATACGCGTTTTATACGCAGACTTATTCTATCATGCGTTTTCCCATAACGTTCTGAATTAATATGGAACGATTTACCCGCGTCGAAATCGATAACGGGAATTGTGCATTTTGTGTTCAAATACTCTTTTTGTTCACTCGAATGCCCGTTCGATAACGGCGCTGACCACATTCATACACTTATCGTCAATAAATGGAAACTGCCGATTTTTTTCGATATATTTGAATATAATTTTTTTCGTTCTCGAGTGATGGTCACGCACTATGCTCTCCAGGCATAATTTTTAGAGGCACTTTTAGACGTTTTACCGAAATTTTTTAACTCTTTTTTTCTTTTTTGAAGGGAGAATTATTTTTAAACTTATTTCCAAGTAATATTTGGGAACGAAAATTCCTCCGGCATTGTAATTATAAACTTACAATTCTGTATACCAATAAAATATAGTTATCTGCAGACGTATTGGTTTTTTTTTTTTTTTTTAAGACAACTTTTCTCATACAGCCTGCAGCCGATTATAGCCGTTTGCTTACGAGTTTTTCGTCCATTTGTTTCTCAACGTACGCGATAGTCGACGTAAAAAAAAAATTATTAGTTTAAAAGGAATTTTATTTCGAGAGTTTTTTTTTAAGGATATTTTTGAGTTTTTAGGTGATAAATACATTTTTTTTTTTTTTTTAAAGGGCGTTAAAATCCCGAGCCAATTAGATTTTTAATTAATACGTTTCAAATGTTGTTTTATTTTTTATTTTTGTCGTGTTTGTCCACTTGTTAACTCACAAAGCGTATTTATTTTAAATGTAAAAAAAATATATATATATCAATGAAACTTACGGCCGTGGAAACCGGGCAAAATATATTTTTTCGTATAATATTTTATTTTCAATTATATACGCCCGTCACGTGAATGATGCAATAATTTGCAGTTTATTAAACGTATCATTTTCGAAAATATAAAAGCCGCGATGATCAGCAACGCGAATTCACAAAGTATTGTTCGTTCGCAATTTAATATGAGTATTAAGTGTGTGTACTCGAGAGTTTTTTGTTTTTTGCGCAAGTCATACATCCGTCTATGAAGTGCAGTCGTTTGTCGCTGTCAAGTGGTAAAGTAATACGGCATGGCGGTATATTATATGACACAGCAGTTCAAATTATATGTGACGCTAATTCCCAAAATCGAAATATATATACATATATATTTTTTAATTACCTTATAAATGTCACACCGATGGAATTCTGGACACGTAACTCATTTATAATTATCTGAAATTTAAAGAAAATGATTTAAAATTTAAAACTATTGCGCACAATTATTACCGATTGTTTTGAAATTTTGAAATTTTATACTATAAACCCAACATTAACTCTGGAAATAAATCAGTGAATTTTAAATTTATTTGTTGTACACTTTTGGAAATGTTCTCATGTCTGCACGGAGTCCATTTGAAAACGTATTTAACATTAATTTTTATTTCGACTTATATTTACGCACTATAATATTAATTTATATTTTTAACTTTTCTTTTCATTCAATGCATAAGTGTGTGTTTTTGTATAATCGTCTTCTTGTTCTTCTATTAAATAAACTTTTAATTTACATTTATTGTGCACAATTGGAATTTATTATGATAAATTAATTAAGAAACAAATGGTTAGTGTTAGTAATTTTGTTTCGCGATAAATCATATTATTCTCCATCAAAATCCGTTGAGAAAACATTTGATTTCGCCGTTGAAAAAAAAATCACACTACACATTAATTATTTTATTGATTCTGTTGCAGAAATATTGCGAAAACCGCAAACGAATACGAACCAGCGCCGCGGGGTTTTTTTTTTTTTTTTTTTTAAAAAATTCAACGAAAAAATAAAGCGCAGTCAAATGTCCCGTGTCAAAATGCCTATTATATTGAAAGTACATAAACGAACTGAAACGTATTTTTCATCGGCTTTTATACACAATATTAATCAATAGTTTTTAATCTTTTTTTTTTTTGTTTTATGAAATTAAAATTGTATTCTCGAAAAGAATTAAACACTTTAAACGATACAGGGTATAAAACCGATTTAGTTTTCATACGCACCTATTAATTATTATTGGTGTAAAGTGTTGATTAAAATATCGTGAAAGCAATGGTTTGTCGACGAAAACGTTTCCACTCAGCGGCCCATTCCAACAGGAAAATGATTTATCCTTCCCGGGACCAACTGCGCGATGTCATATAATATATACAATATACATTGGAATACGTACGAAATGATTTCATCATTTCAAGCATCGCGTGGGGCGAGCACCGCTTTTTCAATAACGGTTTTTCATAAGTCATATTATTATATACTTTTTCGGACGTTCGATATTGCTCGTGTACATAAATTAGCTGTTACGAAAACGATTTTCTTCCCTCTCGTCTGTCACTACAACGCTTTTTGTTCTTATTAATGCTGATCAAATCTTGCGCTCGCAGTCTGAGTTGTTCCTAATATATATATATATATATATTTCTCTTTTTTACGTTTTTTTTTTAGTGTATTTATCATTATTAACATGCGTTTATTATATTCGAGATTTTTAAATTCACCACAAGTACATATTTACTAAAGCACAATGTTTGTCGATAATAAAAATTCGAAAATAGGTAATAATAATAATAATAATAATAATAATAATAATAATAATAATAATAGATAATTGAAAAAATGGTTGCATATACCGTGGTCGAAATAGATTTTATTGAGTAAGAAAAGAAAAAGAATTATAATAATAGAAAATCCAAATTTACATTTAAATTTCACAGTCGGTTCTAAAACAAAAAACAACAAATATAACGCTACGAAATGTATTGAAAAGCGAAAATCGTTTTCAAAAATATATTACGTATCGAATTGTATAATACGTTTATAAATAAATACATTTACGTATATGATAATTATAATAATAATAATATACGATTATCATAAATAAACGAAAAATAGACGATTATCATCGAAAATAATTGTAACACGATTGATTGCAGTCGTGGTGGTTATAAGATAAGGTTAAATTGTACACTGCGTGTAAAATAAATATATTGAAGAAACGGTCCCGAAAAGTAAATGTAAACAGTTGTTCCGAACGATTCGTCAGATTTCGTTGCTTGTAATTTGGTCCAAGCGCGAAACGGGTCTGAAACGGGATGATACGCTCTTCTCGATGTATTTAATCTTGCACTGGTTTAAAGCAATCAAAATGATGGGGACACGTGAAGGCGCAAAATTGGATCAAACGTCAATAAGTCAGCTGGCGTTGATATATGGTTGTATTGCGTAATACACGTAGGGAACAAACACAGTAAACGTTTTATGTACTAATACGAAGACAGCGTATAAAATCTTATAGATCTAACGCAGTAAAAACAGAATACGTTCGATAGTCAGGGCGCAGGTATTCGAGAAAGTTTCACGGAATAAATGTTTGCGGAGTAGCAAAAAAAAAAAAGACACGGAAAACGATAGTTACGAAGAAGAATATTCAAATGGCTAGTAAATGTTATTTTACAGCTCTTGACAAGTTATCGGGAAATTTAAACATGCTCATTTTAACCTATGTACGATCGGGTTACAATACTTTCGATCTAAAAGTCAACACAACTATTGAAAAAAAAAAAAAATTTATTTTGGAATGATTAAAAATATATTTTTATTATTATTAAATGCCGTTGCGATTCAAACAATTTTAAAATCCAAAAATATTACGATTTTTCGATACACATGAATAACGCCAATTATTTATTATTCGTTAAATATTATATAAACGAAGTATTTTATGCGCGAATAATTACAATCGGCATGTGAATGTAAAATATATTAATAAAAATATTGGTATAATTTAATAATATTCACGCGGTGGTTAAAACGGAAACGATTTTTTTACATTATAAAACGTCATAGGCAACCGAATTATCGTACGTGTCGATGATATTGTAGAGACGGTCAAATGCGCGTTAATAAAATAATAATAATATGTAAAAATACTTGTCTCGGCGTGTTCTTTTTCTATTTCTCTATGCGAAATCCGTCGACGTATATTAAAAATCGTATTCGGTTAACTCTAAACGTCTCGTTTCATATCGTATATGGTTTTTTTGCACCACAACAAATAATCACTCCGCTTCATCGGATTTCACCAGAGTTTTGTACACGCTTTGCATATGATATTAAAAAAACACAAACTGAAAAACCAATCAATTCCATATTTATATACCAATTGTTCACACCGTTTACTCTCCTATATTCTATTAGGCTTTTATAATATTAAAAAAAAAAAAAAATGTTATCTTATATATACGTTAAAAACACGCGTTCAGGACGGGTGTTAAATATTTTACGAGTCTCGTAAAAAAATACTTTTCAAAATATTAATATACCGCTCGAATATACTTTTTCTAAGCATTACACCTCAAATAGCAACAATTACTTATATATTTTTTAATGTTTTCAAGTACTTAACATTTTTTTTTTTTTTATCTAACCGAATCCGCACGATGGTCGCAGTTAATGTCAAGTACATATGGACGAGAAAAATTTGAAGTCGCATAATATACCGCGTAGATTATTATATAGTATATTATGTGCTCGTATAATATATGAGAAGTATAACCGGTGAAATGATGACTGATTATTGTGACATTTGTACGTCTATAACGATATTTTTCCCGATTATAGTCGACGATCAGTTTACGTATAGATTGGTAATGTAGTTACGTGTATGATTGTTGAAAAAAAAAAAATTAGAATAATTGTACCGCGAGGCTGTAATGCAATCTATGAGTCTGTCAGATGTCTGCGGAAATTATTTTATTATATCGCGATCGATCAGGTTTACACTCTGCGACTTCAGAATTGTTACGCGAAAGCCGGGAATTTATTTTCCACAAATAATTATTACACGCATAGGTATATGAAAGTAAACAATTTTTTTTTACTTTTTGACCGATTACAATCCTATTCATTTCTACTCCGTTGCTGCCAATCTGCTATGATGAGGTTATCGCCAAAGCGTCGACTTAATCGGTGAATCCGACCAACTGTGACAGTTGGACTCTCTAGAAAATTACAATATATCGAATATACAGAATGAAGAAAAACGTGTAAATATATCATTTTAATAGGGGAAAAACACCATCTTCACATATTATGTTTTGCTGAACGTAGACGTTTTTTTTTTTCTAATTGAGCGCGTGTTTTACTGCGTTTTTAGCCGCAGGAGAATTACAGACTGTATTCGTATAATTACGGGGAAATAAAAATAAAAAAAAATACAAAAATATATGGACACAAGTACTGCTTGGCCGCCGAAACGTTTCGACATACTCTCGTATCGCGTGCGTCGTTGAGTATTTGAGAATAACGTCGGTAAAGTACAATCGGAACATTTTTTTTTTTTTTTTAAATATTCGAATAACAATAATTATTTGTATATTTATTATTTACACGCGTGTTACGCGTTTACTTAATCACAAAAATAATGTCAATAATATGCGATCACCGCATGGTCTCTCATAACGCGTCGAGTTTATTTAACAAAACGTTTTCCTACATTTTTGTATAAATATTTACGTTTTTTTTTTGGTTTAGTATATCAAAGAATACCGTTTTGTTTTTTATTTTTTTTTTTTTGTAAACGAGTGTTAATTCGTTACGGTTCCGAACGGTTTTGAAACGAAATATATTAAACAGATCCGCGTGCGGTGTTGTACAATAATTATCATTCGACGGTATGTGTATACGTCCGTCGTACGTCGAATAGCGTTCTTTAAATTTTCATTTCGCAAACTATATCCCGGAATATTTGAATTGAAATGAACTCGAAGTTTTTTTTTTTCCGATTCGAAAATTCTTTACGTTCATTCGTCGAAAATTATGTTATAATTTTATTAGTTCGGTAAAAGGAGAAAAAAAAATTGGTAGTCATATGCTCAGAGTCATTAAATATAATACGTTTACCGTCCGGGGGGGGGGAAGGAGAACTTATTTACGCACAGGAAGCAGAGCAAAAGTTTTTAGCGAAACAAGTTTATTTCCTTATTAGATTTCCAGGGTACATCAGCTACGACGGAGGCAGCTATTATCCTAAAAGACATCCGAGAGACGTTTTATCGTTATACATAGAACAGTACAAGTATACAGAGCGCATGGCAACCACCCGAAAACTTTAACCTCGCGCTCTCGTATAATAACACACACACACACAAAACACACTTACCGACGATGTACTGAAATTCGCACTGAACGGAAATTCTCCTCGACTCTTTTCGTCTTTTACACACGCGCATCGTACGAGAAAATTTGAGTGCCGTCGACGACGCGCGCGTGAGATTTATTAGTGTTTTATATTTTTAATTCCGTAGATTTTCGCATTTCTTACAATCCGCCTTGTTGTTCGTTTGACGCTTCGTTTGTAACGACACATGGAAATACAACATAAGTCATGACTAATCGTAACACAATCATATTGAGGATAGCGAAAAGTAAAAGTGTAATACACGCGACGGTAGTGGTATAAAATAATAATAATAATAAAAAAAAACTTATTTATAATAATAAGTGATTAAACGAAAACAAATAACAGGCTCGTTCTTCGCTAAACGCATCGTACGAGATGGGGTATGGTTCGTGTACCGCGTTCGGTTCACATTACGAGACGGGACGACGAAAAGAGAATCTTGGATCTCGTGGAATGCGAAAGAATTTCAAAAATGTCATTTGATAAAGAAGAGAGCATCCCTGCACGTCCGTAAATCAACTTATGAAAAAAATACTCCGAATTAACTTTTAATTTCCTATCCGCAAGAGAATAAAGTCCGAGTTTACACATTACCGTAATGTAATACGGTCACGAGGAGGGCGAGGAATTTTTAAATTATTACGATTCGAAACACGCGCTCGACTGCGTATTGTACGCGTGAAAATTTAAATAAAATTATTATAATTATGACGAAGACCGGTTTATTTTCAAAGCGGAGCACATGAATGATTTCTATTCGCCTTTTTCAGTTATAAAACGCAATTACAAATCGATTAATAATAATAATATGAAAATGTATAGGACGATAAAACGTTACACAGGACCGTGTGCTGCTGAACTACTATTTCTTATATAAATTAGCTCCTCGACAATGGCGTTTATTAAATTACATTTTTTAAATTTTGTACGCGAACAGTGTTTAAACGAGTTCGACTTTTTTTCTCGACCAAATCAGTCAATATTTTTTTTCGCGCGATATCGATTTATTCAATGGAAAATTATTCAGTCAATTTTGTCGAATTCCACTCATTCGCATTCGAAACCACGGGGCGGCCAATGACGACAGTACGCGATTAGAAATACATATTTTGTATAAGCCGTTTTCACATATTTATTCCCAAAATTTCGACGCGTTTTCTTTATATTTCAATACAAATTCAGCAGCAGTTCTTCGAAATACAGTTATTGTACGCGTCAAGAAATTGAAATTGCAGGCAAATTTCGAAATTCGAGATGTATGTTAGTAATTACTCACGTATATCGTTATTAAAGGTTATTTTTCAATGGCCTGTAGTGGCCACCGTATGCTTTTGTCGATTTCCCCCGCAATAACTCCCTCTAAAAGAAGATTCCGAATTCAATTTTTCGGTTTTAATTCGTTCAACATACATATTCGTTGACGCGTCGTATGGCGAAAACGCAATAATAAATAATGTACACGCGCATTGGTTGAATATTTTGATGTTGTTTGACGAGTAGAAGACAAAAAAAAACCATTAAATTCAAGTTTTCTCGTATCGTTTTACTACGTAGGACAAGCAGTGTATGGATTTAAAAAGTTTTATACTTCGCAAAATAAAATTTATATTCGATTTATTCAAACGTACGAACGATTTCCTCAACAACATGACATTATAAAGTTATGCGCTACGCACGCACAAATGCCGTAAAGTCCGATAAATGTAAAAATAAATAAATAAAAATACAAACGCGAAACGTACAAAAAGTGCGCGCAGAAACCTACGGAAATTATTTGAAATTACCGCGTTTTTTCGATGTTGGGATCCGGTAGAAATGTGGGAATCGATATACGAATTTATGTATTTTTTCCACCACCTACGTACATAGTATTCACACGCGAATTTAATTAATCGATAAATTAGTTTAACGGAAATGAAAATGTCAGTGAGCTCGCCTCCGGCACCGGGTATGGACGATAGAAAAAATATTGTAAAAATTCTCGGCAAATATTTATTTTTTTTCCTCATTATTTTCGTTGCTTTATTATTCTTCGACGTTTTCCAAACGTTAGAAATTAAATAGAAAAGGAAAAAACAAAAAAAAAACGTTAAAACGCGTGTACGTTTTAGCTGATATTCGTTTAATAACACTATACGTTTTTATCGCGTTTCGTGTTATTTGTGTTCGTATATATATGTAATTTTTTAACGCGATTCCAATGGAAACATTTTAGTAAAAACAAATATGTGAATTCATATGAACAGGTATTGTTGTTGTGTTGAAGCTCACGGCTGAATTTTTACTAAAGGAAAAAAAAATAAAATAAAGTATTCACTCGATTTTACTATCTCTATATAAATGCGTTATTGTGCGGTGTACACGCGAGAAATTGCGATAAACCGTTGTCGTCGTCTTTTTATTTTTAACTAACGTGGATTCGGAGAAAACAATAATAATAATAATAATAATAATAATAATAATAATAATAATAATAATAATAATAATAATAATTATAATAATAATAATAATAATAATTATAATTTACTGGCGGCCCAGGTTATCTAAAACAAATAATCGTTATTCGGTTTTATGTTAAAAAAAAAAAAAATAAAGTTCGCTTTTAGATAACTAAAATACATAAATATATTTATAACGTTTTTTTTTTATGTGTGTACACGTTTTTGGAACGTGTGAACGTACATATCATATAGATAAATAATAGTTTCACGATTTCTAAGGAAAAGTGTAAATAAATAAAAAACAAAAAAACGTTACCGGAATACATATAAATGTCTCGTATTTACCTATCGGTTTGACCGTGAATTTCGACTAAACGAAGTTGGAAAAGAAAAATAAATTCTATCACGAATTTAAACGGGGAAAACAGATGGATTTGAATTCTCCAGGTTATTACGAAAACTGGTTACGCGAAAAAAAATGTTTATTTAGCGCGCGCAATAATATAAGGTGTCATAGATAGGAAAAATAGCGCAGAAGACTTTATCGGACATTAAGAGATACCGACTGCACATTGCGTGTAACGAACTGAAGAACGAAAACCTTTTAGGATGTTAACGGACAAATCGTTTACATTTTCTTATGGAAAACTTATTTTATTTTTTTCAATCTGTAGATTGTTACAATAATGAAATGTTCCTCCACTCATCTCTACCAATATAGCAACTTTCTCTAACTCCTTATAACTTTTTTTTCCCAAAGTAATCTGCTTCATATATGTCTCGTCGACCTTCCTCTTCCTGGTGTCCCTTCGATTTTTCCCTCAATTATAGATATTGCCCATTCCTTAGGAGGTGTCCTATCCGTTCTCTTCCTTCTCTCCCTTATCGTTGTCGTCAATTTAGGACTTGTTTCCTCTATTCTACTGATACAGCTCTTCATTCGACACTCGATGTGTCCAGGTGAATTTCAGCTCCCTTCTCCAACCACGATGTTTCGAAAATGTCTCTATTTTATTCTTCCGTATACCATTGTGTTTTTTTTTTTTTGTTTATGGAAGTGTTTTCCCGATATTAATTAATTTAACGTTCCAGTGCGTGTGAATAGTTTTTTACTCCACTCCGAGATCCCGTTAAATTCATTTCGCGTAAACGTGAAAAGCGTTTTTATTTTTTGACGATTTTTTTTTTTTTGAAAGTATAAAAATACGATTCGCGTTTAATTAAAACAAACAGAACAATAATAATAATAATAATAATAATATGTAATATGATTTACGATTTCGCGTAACGAGAATGCTATTATATTATTGCGTGTGATTCATCGCGCTCTCGTACGTATTTATAAAGCGTTACGTTTTAATGAATTCAACGTTCGCAACGCGAAGAGAACGAAGACGCGCCGTGTTTTTATTATTATTTTCGAAACACGTTTAAACTCGATTATTAATTTATTCTCGTTTATTGTCGCGTTTCTTATTCCGGCGTCGATGTAATTATTATAATATGTACAATCGCATAAATAAAATAAAATATTTTTTTTTGGTACATTTCCAAGTGCGAACCCGACCGGCGCGCATCGCGGATGTAACGCGTTTTATTGCGTTACAATCGCTTTTTAATATTTCGTCGAGGTACTCTGTAGATCGTTGTGGAATTGTATTTATTTTTTATATCGTTACAGCGTCTTAATAAACGACGGTATATATGTACGAAATCGTTCGCAGAAATTGTTTTATTTCTTCTTTCGGCCATTATAATACGGTTTGTTGTATATCGTGCAAACGCGACAATAGTAAGGCAGGAGAGAGAGAGATACACACACACACACACTTATAATACGATGTTACTTTTATAATGATTATTACGTGTAAACAGAGATTTTAGAGCTGTGTTTATTACTGTACAATAGGAATTTCTAGAGTATTGAAAAAACGATTCTGAGCGGATCGTCATTGTAACGTTTACGAAATTATCGCTCTGTCAGTTTGAACGTGTTCAGTTACGCAATACACGTACTGTAAAATTATAACTGCGAATTTCGGCATAATATGATTTGAGAAAACATAAAATATGCCAAAAAAAAAAAAAAAAAAAAACAGTAAAAACGGAAGAAAAAAGAAATGATTTTATTTATGAATTGTAGTAAAAGGTCTGCGCCAACTGTCAAAGAAAAATAAATCGCGTGTGGGCCGTAATTTTTTCTACGAGATTACGAGATTTACGGAGAAAAAAATGCGTATTTTAATGCGTATTAGAAGAAGGAAAAATATCATCAGAACTGGGAAAACATAGAACTAAGAGTTAATTTAAAACGTTTGAAATATACTATTTTTTTTTCTATTTTGCCCGTGTTCAATAGTAATTAGCGAACGGTACGGAGAAATCCGAGCTTCGTCGCGTACAATCTTGATCGTTCATTCTGTGCATTTGTTCTTGTGTTCGAGAATTTACGAAGCAATTGTATGCGTACGTGATATTTTTTAACGTTTTCACGCGATTTTCTTTTTTTTACGACGCGATTTCTTACGAGAAAAAAACCGTAAGAATCTCGTAAATCGCTGTTGGAAAATTGAATGGTCCGAAATGTCGACCGGACGCGAACGTTTCGCTATTCGTGGGGAAAAAACAAAAAAAAATGCAAAGGAGGAAATTTCGTTGTAAAAAAATGATTTACGCAGCGGAGGTCGATTCGCTCTACGCGGATCAGCTGCGCGCGTTAGACCGTCGTCGTATGCGTATAATCGATATACGGTGTTAAGATCGATGGATAGATCGATCGATAGATCGACGGGCGTGTATGGAAAAAGAAAAGAGAAACCGCGTAAAACAAGAGAGCCCCGTTTGATTGTAACAAACGTATCGGCATAATGTGAGTACGTGCGCATTATTATTGTACACGGATACGCCGTCGTAAATCTCGTTCCCGCCTGAGCCGTGTGCGCGTCTTGGTAACGCGCCAATATACGTGCACGTCGTCGTTGTACACGAAAAACCGATATCGGGTGGTTATTGGTTTTCGATAAAGTTTATTAGTAAAACTGGAAGGAAAAAGAAAAAGCAATTGTTTTTAAGAAAACTAAAACGCTTCGTGTTTCATATAATCCAGCGCACATTCGCACACTCCGCCATTCGTCAGTGTAATGGGCTCCTCGGGACAGTAGCGTACGCGGGAGAGAGCCATGACATCCCCCGTTAAATAGTTTAAAGTGCCTTTTCGAATTATGAAACGATGACTGAAGAAAAAAAAAATTCCCATTATCAATATCTATTATTTTTATTTATTACACTATTTCAACATTTAACGGGAAGAGGAGATAATTTGATGAGCAAAAAAAAAAAAAAAAACAAACAAACCTCTTATAATTATGTAAATATATTCAATGCGTTATCGATTGCAGGACACCGCGGAGATTATCCATAATAAATATTTAGTAAAAAAAAAAAAAATAAAACACCGACGAATTGAATAAATAAAGAAACGAATGAAGGAACGCGGAAACCGCAGATAGAGAAAAATTAATATTCTTAGTAAATAATACATTTTTATATACAGTAGAACCTCGATTATCCGAACTAATTGGGACCGCATCTAGTTCGGATACGCAAAAGTTCGGATATTGGAAAAATAAAATTATTTTTCTTTATAATATTATGTATTAATTATTTATTATTTTTATATTTATTATTATTATTAATATTTTATTAAAATTACATACATACATTACATTATCCGAAATACATTACATTATTAGAAATACATTACGTTTATTTTATTTATTTTGTTTTTAAATTTTTTTGACAAAACTATCAATTTTAATTTGACGATGACGATGAACTGCAACGCGCTTTTCTGCAGCCAAGTTTCGCAAACGTTTAAGAACTTTCATAAATTTCCTTCTTTTCATTCCATCACTACTATCCATCTTTGACGCAAAATCCATGATTGCATGACGATTATTTTTAATATCTGTAACTGTTGCTTTACCTATATTATAAAAGCGGGCTAAAGATACGCTAGTCTCACCTTTGTCCAGTTTAGTAAGAATTTCTATTTTTTGTTCCATCGTAAGAACATGACGTTTACGTTTATTAGACATCTTAAATATGTACTTGACAATTGTAATATATTTGTACGTATGTATAACGATGTGTGTGCGGTAGAGAGCCGAACTAAACTGACAAATTAAGCACGAGGACGTCGTTTAGATAAGCTCGTTGCGTTTTGGTCATCTACTAATGATTAACGCACGTAAAATACGTACATAATATGTACTAATAATAAACCAAAAGCGATAGTTATGATAAATTGAAAATTCGATAAACCGGCCGGCCGATCGGCCGGATACGAGTTTTTATTTTCGGATAACAGAACGTTCGGATACGCAAATTATAGTTCGGATAATAGAGGGTTCGTATAATCGAGGTTCTACTGTATATATAAAATGTATATAAATATGCGATCGAGTAAAAAAAAAAGTCCGTTGTATTGAATTTCGGCTAAAAGTCGTTATCTCAGGTGTGTGTTGTGTGTGTTAAACGAAAATTACAGAATAAAAAATAAACGTGAACGTACGTAGAGAAATTTTAAGGATTTTACAACAAAAAAAAAAAAAAAAAAATTCATAGATTTAAAAAAAGAAACACAGAATAAATCGTGTACGCCGCACAACGAATTAATATCATTTAATATATCTGATAAAAAATATTATTTTCTAAATATTTAATACTCTTTAAATATATCTTACAAAACTGAATTCATATACGCGTATTATAATATGTCGTATATTTTAATACAATCGTATGGATACGAATGAATCAGTCGGTTATAAAAAGAACTTAAAATAGTAAGTTATATACGCATTAATAGCACGCGCCGGACGTAGTTATTGAATGGTTTTTAAAACGATTCGCGAACGTTTCCTTTTCGGATAACTCGTCAAAGTCGAATACAAAGTTTAAAATATCGTTTTCAATTGACGAAAATTCCCAAAATAACCGCGTGTATATTATTTTGTTCCAATGATGATTTTGTAATCCGTTTTCATGTCGAGAAACGAAACGATAGTGTATAGCGAGTAAACGTTTCGTTTAAAGTATAATATGTTTTTAAATATTGTAAAAAAAAAAAAAAAGACTAACTCATATTTTACATTTAATGAATAAAGTGTACACATGTGAAAAATGTCTCTGCATTTGTCCCTGCGTACCAGCATCGTACGCTCGTACATCATTGAATATCAATTCGACATTGCGTAAAAGAACTTCTTGGCCCAGACAAGAATAACGAACTAATTTTATATAAGCAACAGAGCTTAGAGCATTTATGTAGTTTTCGTTTGGAATCGTCCCTCTTGTATTTGTTAACCCATTGTACAAAACAAACATTTTACTAGAATTTTACATTTTTAACATTTTTTTTTTTTTTACGTATTTTAACGCTCTAGTTTAAATACGATTCAAAGCAACAACAGTAGGCTAATGAATTATATATATATAGGTAAGTTTTAAGTGCGTTATATTTAAAAGAAACTATTTATTTATTTTTTGTTAAATAGAGCTATTTTTAGAGGGAGAGAGAGACTGAGATTGTCATTTCTCCTCGAAAACGCCGTTTTAACAATAAATGAATGTTATAGACGGAGTGTCTGATTATTACTTACACCATTCTCGTCCTGGTTTGCGTATATGTAAATAACCTCGTATGTATGTATATATATATATAATCCTGTATACACTAGACGCGCTTGTGTCGGTGTCTCTTTTCGACCGGATGATAATAATATGCGAAATTTCGACACATCGTCATTATTATATTATTATAATATACACAAGAGGAGATAGTCTATATTATAATAATAATATTATTATTATTATCGCGACGACGGTATTATTATTATTATTAGTAATCATAAACCGATTGCGATTTTCAGGTGTCGGCAGAGCATTATTTATAGTATATGATGACGATTATTGATGTCACCGGTGATTGACGTGCGCACGCCCAACCACACACCCAGTGGCGTACTTTCAATTTTACTATATGAAATGAGGCAAGGGGATGATAATAAAATTAACGATTTTATACACGATATTTCCAATTAATGTTTATTTTTTTTTTTTAGAGTAATAAATAATAAATTACACACGTCGAGTAGTAGTATACGTAATAGAATTCGATTATTTTGTCATATTATATTCTTTGGAACTTGGAAAATAACAGTTTATTTATTTATTCGTACGAGCCAAATTAACACGCGTTGACAATTTAAAAAAAAAGTAAATAAAAATTATGGATTAAGTAAAAGATACGAAATTAAAAAATTTCCACACACAGAATTAGAATCGTACAATAAAAATAAAACTTCAAATGAATAGCGTTGTTTAGCTTGCAGAATTATGATAGGTGAGTGTTATATTATATTTTTCTAAGCCGTCGGAGTCATTTAATTGCATTCGCTGTTAGCTCATTCTAAGTTCTACTAGTCCTCCCGCAGGGAATGATCTGATAGGATATTCTTCGACAATCAGCGCTCTGAACTTGAATTCGGTGTCCGCATTTCCGAGAGGTATTTTTTTGTTCAAACGGAGGACAGTGGGGCGTTCCGGTGGGAAATTAAAACATTTCGCGGAGTCTGACAATCGTTTCGTCGCCATAAAAGCACTGTGCTCGTACTAGAGTCATCTACAACGTGTCGGCCTTTTCCGCAGCTTTTTCGTTTGCCAACCGAGTGCTGCAGGGTATCCCGCGCCATCCCTTATCCGAACGTCCCGGTGTTGCCGAAGAAGCGGACCTCAAACAGAACCCTGTCGGAGACTTGTTCGCCCTTCTCGAGTACACCGGACCTTCGAAACACTACGTTGTTGTAGCGATATTGTGAAACCCGTTTTCGTTCCAGAAATGAGTTTTCTACCTATGGTTGTACGAGAGCGTTCATTACGCGACGCATCAGCAAGTGTTGTTGCACTTTAGGACTGACTGTCGAAGAGACACCGGACCTCGTTGTCCGTTTCTAAAACTAAAACCGCAGTCCGTTAGAGATTCTGAATTCGGGAAGGTCGCTACCCGAATAAAATCCTTTTATTCGGATACGCGTCGAACGCACACCATCACTACAATCGTTTGCAGAGGCCGGATTGTCTGTAGGATGCGGTTTCGGGTCCGAGCTCGTTGCCGTTCCGCGGATTTTGGAGTAAAAAAAAAAAAAAAAATTGTTCACAGGAATCGTTTCCCTCGCGTATTATTATAATATGTATTATTTGTGAAATTGAAATGTTTTATCCGAGTAATAGGCCTTTTATATTGACAATCGTCGAAAGTAACGAGTTGCTTGCGCGCATCACAAACGCGTTAGCTCAAAAGCGATTTTAGATTTATCATAAAGTAATATAATAATATATTGTTCGCTTTTTCGCTACACTACCGTACTGGCGCGTGACTTTCTCTTTCTCATAATATATTTTTTTTACGACACACGAACGCGATGACAGTGTCGTAAAAAAAAAAAAATAAATAAATAAATAAACACTCTTTAAAAGCGTTTGTGCCCAAAACGACAAATACGTATTTGAAATATTCGTCCAACGATTAAAACGCCATACAGGTGTACTACGTTTATATATATATATAATACATATTTTTTAGTTTAATAATATTTATGCGATTAGTAATATATAAATGAGTTTTGATTAAAATCGCGTTTTCGTACATATTATATCGATGTACACGAACACGGGTAAAATTATTATAAATATTATTCTGACGCGTTGATTATTATGTAAGACGAATGTATTTCATTTCGCGCGCGTGCGTGTTAATAGTTACGAAAACAATTATTATTTTTTTTTCTATTTAAAAATCATTCGAAGGTTAAAAAACGCATCTTCGTCATGACAAAATATTATTATTATTGTTATTATTATTATTATTATTATTATTATATCGTATAATTCGCGTTGGAATCGCGTGTCTCATGATGTTCGCTTCGTGAAATCAAAAGTCATAAATACGGTCACGAATAGAAAATATATCGTTTTTTTTTAAAGAATTATTATTGTTCGATCGTTTTGCGTCTTCTCGCGCGCGGTTCGTACTTTTCGCCAAGGACTCCGGCGTATGGAATTTTTTTTTCCCCGTTACAAATCGCGTTCTCACGACAACCTCGTTGTATTATAATTTGTACGCGTAACGGAATAAAATCGCGATAATAACGATATAATTTATTTATATTAAAAGAAATAATTATCTATTTTCGCTGGCCAACCTATTTTTTTTTCCGCGCGCGGACACGTGCGATATCGCCTTGTAAATATTATTATTATTATTATTAAAAAAAAAGTATATTAATTATTATTATTTTCATCCGTTCGCAATCATCCGCATAATATATATTTATCAATTATTATATTATCTCGCGTACGAGATTTCGAACGGGGCCGCTCACCGCGTAGGTTTATATTTATATATATACTTTTTTAAACATATTTAATAAATTTATAGTTAATCGTTTGTATTTATATATGCAAACACGATTTTTATACTTATTATATTGTACGTGCATACGTGACGTTACGAGCGTTTAAATTATTATATACGTGATGAAAATACACGCGATTATGGCGTAGGGGGTATTATATTATTGTAACGATGTTTCTCGGAACGATTTCTATAATATATTATTATTATTATAATTTTAACGTAAAAAAAAAAAATGAATAAATAAAAGGTTTCGTCGGCGCGAGAAAACTCGATATTCTCGTAATACCTGTTGGATTTCTCAACGCGGAATCGCGCGAAAGGTAATATTATTTTTATTGTCGTACGTATCTATTTGTAGTTAATATTATAATATTGTTGGCATTAGATTCTTATGATATATATAAAAAAAAAAAAAAAAAAAACGGGCGAGGAAACGTACGTAAAATTATTCGATCGCGTTGATAGAGCTCAGCTGCTATCTTATGAAAAAGTCACGATCAACGCTTCTAATAGAGAATTATTAATAACGATATTATATACCTCGTAATGAGGAGAATAATAATTATTATCAAGACGATGTTCGGAAATGTAATACTTTTATTTTTTAAAAAAAAAAAGACAATTTTACATCGAGTACATTTCTTTTTTGAGTTTTTTTCATATTTTCAATTTGTGTTTTTTTTTAATAAGCGGTAGTAAAGTGGCAAAAATGTTACCCGGACATCAGCAGCAGCAGCAGTAGCACAAAAAAAAAAGCCCCGACTGCGATGAATTATAAATACAATGTGCGATCGATTATTATAACAGTCATCGCGTTAAACGCGCTAATAATAATAATAATAATAATAATAATACACGTGACATATTCTATTACACAATACAATATTTATAGTACGGCGTGCAATAATTATAATATATCGTGCCGCGGCGATAGTTTCGGCCGGCATCGGATCGTTTTGAATGTTTCTCCGCGACCAGTGTTATGATTCACACACGCCACACTGCCGGATCTAAAATCGGCGGTCCGTGGTGTGACTCACACGTAGCGTCGTACGATAATTGTATATTTTTTTTTTATTACACGCCGAGCTCAACGAATTTTTATTTGTTTTTGTAACTTTTTTTTTTTTTTTTTTTACATATCCCTCAAGGGGAGGAAAATATTGTTTAATACGTAGAGTTTTCCGACGGTCCATCTTCGGCGAAGGGCGCTGGGGAGGCGAGGAGGAGACGGACGTCTGTTTTGTGCAACACATCATTCTCGTTACACTGTTATTAAGCGTACTGACGCGTCGTCGTCGACTGTAACATATAATACAACGCGCGTTTCGTATTTTTTCTTCTTTTTTGTTCTTTGTTTACCGTCTACGAATTAAAAATATATTCGGTGTTTATTTATTTCTTTTGGCTCCATCCCAGCCGGATTTCGGTGAATCATTGGACGACGGTGGACGATAACTGTGCGAGAGGAGAAACACGCGACGGCGGCGGTGGTGGTGGTCGTGGTGGTGGTGGTCAGACCGCTCGGAGACTCGTGGCTGGACGTCATACCCCGTCTAATCTCGTCATCGTCGTCGTCCGCGGCATTACGCGACGACGATCATCATTTTTATTAATAGAGAGATTAATTATTTGTTCGTTTGTTGAAAATATCAGATTTTTCTTCCCTTCCTAACGTGTACCATACACACACACACTGCAATTGTATCGCAATTGATTTTTTTTTTTTTTTTGTTTAACGCGCGAATTATTCATTTCCATTCTTCCGTCCCGTACGAGAGAATTTACAATACTCGCTCCGCTACAGCGACCGGCGTAAATCATCTTTGAACGACAACGGCAGCGGCGGCGCGACCGAGTTTTTGTCTCCATAATAAATAACGAGTTGTGCGTAACGTTTTTGGAACGCTTTGCACAGCTGCAGTTCATATCGTGTCCGAAATGATTTGTACGCGCCGGAATGTTAAAACGATTTCGCGTGTTATAATATTATGTACTGCGCGTTTCGTAAGTATATACGAGTTTTTTTTTTTGCTTTTTTTTTGTTGTTTTTTTAATGTTTTAAATCGAAAAAAAACCCGAGTTGGAAAAGTTCGAAAATTACGGAGAGACATAACACGTTGTTATTTTTTTCAATATTAGTATATTGACTCCTATATTAGTATCGCGATTAGAAAAAAAAAAAAAGGAAAACAATTCGTACGACGAGTAAAAATTTGATTATACAAATATTTACTCGTATATAACTAAAGAACTCTGTAAAATATGCGTAGCAAATTATGTGACATAAAATGAAAATAAAAATATTGAAAAGTATATATAAAAAATGAGTATATATTAAAATTGTAGTTTATGTTTGTATTAAAAAAAACAACAAGTAATTTATGTTTTTTATTTCGGTATTTAAAAAAAAGAAAATTATTATATAAAAAAAAAAACTATTTAAAGGGATCGAAAGCGGGTATTTTCTCTCTTCGTCTTACACACACGAAACATCGCAAAAACAGACGTTTTCTACTTCCGACGTACCCGATTTAGTGATTTAGTGATGCGATGAGAAATTTGTAAATAGATTTGAATTTCTCGTGAAGTCTACTTGAGATCGACATTTTTGATTTTTTCTCATAAATCCTTAAAAATTGATTGAACAATATTGAAATAAACAAAAAATGGCCAATAATCAACTCTTAAAGGTTTCATGATGGAAAAAAAAAATGGCAAAGTCGTTCCATTAGTAAAATGCACGACGAATTCAATATCGAATTTCTTATCGCATCACTAAATCGATCGGTACGTCGGATGTAAGAAACGTCTGTTTTGCTGCGTTTCGTGTGTGTGTAAGACGAAGAGAGAAAATTCCCGCTTTCAATCCCTTCAAGATAATATTTCTAAAATAAGTGTCTATCCACCACATTTCACAAGCCATTTAGGCCCATTGCCCATCCCCTTCTTAGCCATTTCAACCCCGTTCTCATTGTCGACTTCTTCTAAGTCCTTGTCCATTCTATTCTTCTATCTTTTTGACCGGGACGTCCTCTTGACTTTTTTTTTATACCAAAACAACGATTTTTATAGTTAAAATGTTATGAAAAAAAAAATAGAAACAATGCGCGCTAATATAATAAAAAAATATGCTTCTTAAGTAAAAAAAAAGAATTCGAAATATGCAAATATATGCGATATAAAATATTCACATTTGCGTTATATAGGTCATAAAACAAAATTTCTATCTCGTTCTGCAATTTTTGTACCGTGAAAGGGGAAAAAATATGCAAATGCCTTCAACATTCGCCCTTTATATACATATATATATATATATGTATAAATATATAAAGTTTAAATGTTTTTCTACGAGTAACTTCGTAATTTTTAATAATAATTCGTCGGTATTGCGACGGAGTAAAAATTAACTCGTTAATATACAGAGTTCATTATGTACACGTTTAAACTCTGATACAATACCCTGGTAAGGCTATAATATGTAGAAAAAAAACCTACGTTTTTTTTTTCTTACTTTTTCAATCGTAAACAGATAAAACGTTTTCAACGCGGGTTTACACGGCGCGGAAAACAGAATTTCAAAATGAAACAAAAAAAAACCTGCGCACAGACGTCGAACGTCACTTATTCATTCTCTATGTACAGAGTTACAGGGATTTCATTTTCTTAGTCGGAAAAAAAAAATAAGGCCGCGAGTTAGTCGTACAAAGGCAAAGGTACATGTTATATAGAACGAGGAAACATTGGTCGTAACGAGAATAACGTGCGGGACGTTTGTGGAGTAGATAAAAAGATTGCCAGGGGCGACGCGCCGAGTGGAAGAATAAGACTATACTGTTGCGGCGGACAAAGTAGCCGGAGATAAAGAAGATATTTCGTATTGAATTTAATATTCAGAATTTAATAATAATAATAATAAAAAAAAAAAGAAAGAAAAACCCTTCGATTTACCAAATCTTGTTTGTTCTCATTGAAACAACTACGTCGTATCTCGACGATTGCGCCACAACGAATTCGTTTCGATAATTTTTAGGTTTATAGCAAAAAAAAAATCATATAGAATTCTATGCGATAAATCTGATCAGAATCAACGCGTACGCGTATATTATATAGCAATAACGATTTTTTTTTCTTTTTTTATATATATTTTTAATCGATTTGTTATTAAACGAAAAATAGTATTATCTTGTCCTCTCTCCTTCACAAATACTTTGCGGCTGTGCGCGCCGAGTTCACGGGCGATTTTCATGCGAACGCGGTGAAAGGACTGAACAAGGATGTTACGACGTACTTATATATATATATATATATAATATATATTATATATATTATATATACTCGTATTATATACCGGGATGGACAACATAATAAATTGAAGGGCCGGCGGACGTGTACGCGCCGCACGTATAATCGACCGTATGATTATGTTTTAAAATATTTTGGAAGAAAATAACATCTTTCCGCGGATCGTTATACAATGCGAGTGGCGCAGTCTGTCAGGAAAAATATTTAGCGGCACTACGGAGAAAATCGTGACGTTGTGTCTGTTTTTAAATTGGTATATTATTATTATTTTTTTTTAACCGTTCGTAATCCGCGTCGAAGACGACACTGGACCGATTGCGGGATCCGAGAGATTTCGGGGCCCGGGAGAAGAACACACGAGTGAGGATTTTACGCGAAGGGGGAAAAAAAACCAATCGTTCTGATGCGGTTTGCAAGCGATATGAGCTGTGCACGCGATACCCGTGTTACTTACTGACAGAGATTCTTCGAGTTTTATCAGGTTATTTTGGTTTTGAAAGCAATGTATGTACGATAAATCGCGTTGCAGTAGTCGATAACCGAGCAAACCCGGGGTTCGGGTTTAAAAACTTCTCGCTCAGGACAAAAACAGATCTTAAAATATTTTCGCGCATTGGTCAATTTATATTAACGCGTTTAACGCTGCTGTCGACAAAATAAAAAAACATACATATACTGTTCCATTTATCTATTTAAAGGTAAAACGCAGGTTACGATAAAGAACACGCGGAACTCGTAAAACTGTCGACCTGCGCATGAAATCGGAAAGACTTATAATACGGCGATCAGACGTATTTAACCTCTTTTTTTTTTTATAAAAAAATAAAATATCAATTCAAAATCGACTCTCATTTCTCAACAGGAAAGACTTAATGGCGGTTTGGTTGTGCTCGGAATTGGCGCGAAATTGTCCGTGTACCAAGGCGAATGCGTTTTGCTCATATTTCAATTCGTTTTTCGTCGAGCTCCAATGGTAAACTGGTGTACCTACTGGAAATATCGAAAATCCTCTTTGTCGGTCGAGATCGTCTCACTGTTACACGGAAAATCGCTCATAAAAATTTCCGATTAAAAAATTAAAACGTAACATTTATGTTCATAATGATCAGCGCTCGTACAGTTGAATAAGTATACGGTTTTGCTTTGAAAACACCTTGTAACCGCTCGTCACAAATAAACGTTTAAAATAAAAATCGAATATTTTAAATGCAATAACAAAAAAAAATAATAATAATAATAGCTTTTGACATGTTGTAATTATAAACGCGGTGCGGATAAACAAAAATATATACGGCCTCGGACGTCCAATGCATATTAAGTAGGTATATTTTTAAAAAAAAAGAAACGAATTTATATTTAATAATAATGATGAAATATAACTGATTTATTATTATTATTATTTTTTTTTTTTTTTTTTTTTTTTTTTAACGAAACGCTTAAGTATTATTCAATTTTCTTTTCCGAGGAGATTTTTCATTTTCCCTTTCCGTAAATAATGTATTGACTGCGAAAATCGTCCACCGTACAGTACAGTAGTGTACATAGATGTACGAATAAAATGTATTTTAAACATTTTCACCGGCAACGTCAAAGTGAAATCTGTTTTGTATTCGCATATATATATATATATATATAACGTTATTAGCGTGTAAAGACCGGGATTGCAGTGCACGGAATTCTCGTTTGAAAAATTGAACACAAATTTCAACAGGATTGGAGAAAAATCCTTTTTATATTATGAAGAGTTACGTATATACTATGCGATATTGTCGAGACTCCTATATAAAATATCTAAAAAATATCCCACGCAGTTAAAGTACAAAAAAATAAAATAGGTACATCTAATAAGAATCGTATATAATTCTTTTGGTTTTTTTTAATCTATTTAAATTAACTGTATTTTTAATACTCGAAAGGAACACATTTGAAAAACGATAAAAATTCAGTAATGCATACCGGCAATACGCTTATAAAAATTAAATTATTTTCGATTTTATTTTTTATTACCAATCGAATTGAAACGTATTTTATGATATATATTTTTTTTCATATCCGATTCGCAATTTTTTCCACTCTTTCGCGCAATGTATATATTCAATAATATCGGAATTATTTATAATATTTTTTTCACTCGTAATAAAACGCTTCCGCCGTGTTTTTATCTCCGTATAAATTATTTATACGATATTTATCGTAGTTGGATGTTTTAACGGTGTACAAAAATTTCTCTTTTTTTTTCTCTCTCTCTCCTCATCGTCTGTCTATATTTGTATAGGCGTGTGCCATGGTTCTGTTTTGTTCTTATCGGCCGTGTAATTTCGGTAAATACACAATAATTTTTCCACACGAAACTGCTCGTTTTTAATGTTTATATATTATATGTTCGTATTAATATACACAAATAATTATATTACAAAAAAAAAAAAAAATCGATTTTTCGCGTGTTCATCATTATTTATCGAGCGTTCGATAAAAACCGATCGCCAACAACGTTATAACGTAGTATGTGAAAAAGATTTCGACGAAACGGATTGTGCGAAATCGGTCGATTCGTCGAGTTTTTAAAAACCGTACGGATATTTTGACACGAATCGCATACGCTCGGTGATCGATATAAAAATAAAAATTGTTGTTTTTCTGCGAATCGTATGACGATGTGCGTGCGCAGTGAAGAACCGAATCGTGTAAAATGCGCTCGGAAAACCGTACAAACTAGCGTATATATATATACATGTATATAAAAATTCTTATAAATCGCACGTGTAGAAAAAAATAAAATGTTTACGGAAATCATCGAACGTTTCTATCCCTCGACAAATTCACCGTAGAGTCGTTTTTAAACACTGCTTTACAGTGGTTTTTTTTGTATTTTTTATACGATAGGTTTTGAGTAAAGGACAAATCGACGATTTGCAGTGACAAGTTGTACAAGCAATAGGGACTTTCGCGTCCCTATATTACAAATCATCACCGCACCTATTATAGCAGTGATTTCTGGTCCGACAGAATCTGAGTCTGATCCGTAATGCACAACAGCGTCTTTATTTAATCGATCGCCCGCATGACTCGTGTTTTAACCAAGTCACTTTAAAATAGTGAATGAACATCGAAGTTTCGTTTCGTCCCAAGGCCCAACGCCGCATTTTTCTAATTCCACTACTCGTTCAAATCGACTGACTACTATAACCACGCCGTCGCGTTCGTCGCTGTATCCGCGGTGTTCGCACGTCATATTATAACGTCGTTGGACACGCGCATAAATCGTTCGAAACGTTATGTTAATCCACAACGGCCCGATTTCAAAAGCCAACCGAGAAAATCCCACGAACGGATTAGCAAAAGGTATCGTTTCAAAAGCAATGCGGCGACACGTTCGAATATCATATTATTATTATACGTATGTATTATTATTATTATTATTATTGGTACAGTGCGGCAAAAGTTTTACCCGTATAATATAAGGAGATTTATTCACGCATCGGCGCAAAATCCGGCGCGATACCGCGGACGCGTAATATACGCGTATAAAATGCGCTGTACGTTCTCTCCCATTCCACAACACTACGAGATTATAATTACTGTATAATATTATAATATACGCGATTCACGTTTCACCGTCTGAAAATCGTTATTACCTTCACATCGTCATCGCGTATACACCTATACATTATTATATGTTTTCGACCAATCAGATTACACACATTTTTATACATATATATATATATATAATATACGACGAAATATTATAATAATATACGTTAGTCGGTTTTTTTTTTTTCATATATAATAATTATATACGCTACGGTACCGGTATATACACGACGTTCAAAGCGCAGTATATGAATTATGCGAGCGCGTTATACAGGGCGATCATCGGAGAAATTCTTCGCGCATGATCGGAGTATGCCTACGACAGCGTTTGGTATTCGTAAAATGTATTTTCTTCCGGATACGCACAATTACCAATAAAAACAACTGTTTCATAAACGTTTATAATCTGACAAACGTTTGAATTCGTCCCTGGATATTCGTCTCTTCTCTCGTCGGCCTTTGATAATCGCTTCAATAATAACGTATTATGACATGCTGTAATAATCCAATTATATTTCACACGCGTGTCCGCGACGCGACGGGGCAACATTTAGTTGCGTAATTCGGTCCACGTCTCTCGCGCACGTTGGCACAAATGTGTTCCAGTCAAATACCCGTTCACATCAATCCGAAATTTGTATTTTTAAGTTCGCCAATTTAAAAAATATGATAGAATGCAAAAAAATTCGATTTCACCAACAATACACATTTATTTCCGCAATATAAATGTTCGTAATTATGTGTGTTTCATTCGATTTTGACGGTACGACTTACTTTTGAAGTCGCATACTTCATAAAACTATTCGAATCGTTATGCATTTTAACGATTTATGATATCGAAACCGAGTCTTCATCATTATTATATAATTGTAATTATTGAAACATAAATAAGCGCGTTTTCGGAGATAAAAAACTTTTGTTAAAAATTTGAATTTTCGACACCCAGTGACATTTTATTTTTATAAGTACGTTTTGAAATTGATCGGACAGATTGTCGATATCTGATTGTAATGACAAAACGACTCTCGTTGTCAAAATATTTGAACAATAAGCAACGTATATTTGATGACTATTTGTTTCTCTAAAATGAAGCGTGGAAAATCATCAAAAGTTTACATTCGATTAGTGTACGTAAGGATTGGGGACATATAATTTTGAAAGTTATCTATAAAATAGCCGTTAAACGATAGCGAATTGAAAGGTATTTGAAATTCCTAAGTACGCTGTATTCGTGTTTAACAAATCACTCTGTATACGTGTTGTGTGTCGCATATCAGCGTATAAAGACGAACGTCTAATAAGATATTATAGCGAATCGTGCCGGAAAAAATAACTCAAAATCTCCGAATGTACGCGTGCCAATTAATCCTTTATCGTCCAGTCTCGCGAAACCGCAGACTTAGGTGGTATATATATATATTGTACAGGACATTTATTTATTCGAAAATATTAATGTTTGGAAACATTTCCGTTCACTTTATACTAATTATTTCATGATTTTAGATCTTCTAGGTTCGTTGGTTTGTGTAATGATCGTATGAAACTTGTACGTTGGAGTAGGAGGTGTTTTATTAAAGGGCTGCAATAGTCACGCGCATATATTTCTTCATATAAGACGTACGTGCAGTGTTCTGATGTTCTTGTGACCAATTCTCATTCTTACTTTTCGTTCTCGAATCAGACAGGAGGAATACGATTTATAATATGTAATAGGAAAGGTTCAATTCGGTGTAATTTATTATTGATTTTCCGTCTTGTAGATTTTTGTGAGCTCTTTTTGTGTTCCGTAGCGATCCTGTTCTTGTCGTTGAATAGCGATAGAGTTAACATTTTTTTTTTTGTTTTTGTGAACAACTTTATAGTAGTAATTGCGCATTTTCTCTAAAGTATATTACTGCGCGGAGAGGTATCCAGATGATGGAGGATACGACGAACGAGGATATAAAAATCCTTTTTTTTTTTAGTTATCATTTTTTGTGTACTTAATTCGTTGATCAGGAATAAGTCAATTTCAGTCGAATTATCTCCGAAAGAGTCTAATATTACTTTTAATTATCGTTGTATAGTTTCTACGTCGAATTCACGAATTAAAACAGTGGAATAGAAAATAAACAAAATTCTTTTTTAAACCCCGTTGAAATTTGATTTTAATTAATCGTTAAAAGAGAACGTCCGCGCGTACTACGCTCGATGACATAATATCGCGGCACTCTAAAATATTATATCGTAATAAATATAAATATTGTCGCGAAGAAAGAATATCGCAACAGGAGATTTGTCGATTGGTTATTTATATTAAAGTCCTTGTCGTATGATACATTGAATTCAATAAGAAATATCGCGGCATTTTTGGAATTATATTACACGCACATGCGCGGTAGGTATTGTGTTCGTAAGTCATATTATTCTCTGAGAATAATCCAGTTTTTTTTTAAATTTCATTCGCGTTTCGATCAATTTTCGATTGTATGTATTTAGATTATATATATATATATATATATAAAGGCGAATATAATACATAATTCGAAGTTGTAGAAAAAAATAGTATTTCAACTCATTTGTCGTAGAAAAAAATTCCAGGCCCGCGTTTGAAATTTTTTTCAATTTCGCTTAATATACGTTTGTAGACATAAACGAACGTCGTATTTATTACTTGTGCTCGATTAAATTTTGTATACACGCGAGTATTCGAGTGGCCGGGCGAGTTAACGATTTTTTATTTTGTTTGTTTAAATTTGTCAAAAATTAAACGATTAACTGAACATTCAAATATATCAGCTTACAAAACGCTCCGATCGAATTTATTTATATTTTTATTTGTCCTTTATTAAATTATTTAAAAAAAAAAAAAATAATAATAATTTCTTATCGTAATTTATAAAAATATGTTTTTCAACGATTCCTATGAAATCTCAAGTCGTTATTCTGGGCGTGTTACGCGCATAGTTCGTTTCGAAAGTGTTTCGATAAAATATGTCAATAAAAAAACCAATGCAATTAAACTAATCCGGTACTAATAATAAAAAAAAAAAAAATAATAAGAAAAGAAAACATATAAAGCGATTTAAATGTATTATTAAATCAGCGCAGTAATCCGTTAAGATATAAAAAAAATTTAATTAATTTTAACTTTTTCACTTTATTAACTCGTTATAATAAGTTTCGTTTATCGTATATATTTAAGAAACAGTTTTTTTAAACTTATCATCCAGTAAATTAAAATATATGTTCTGTTTCAAAAATCAATATAATTAACAGTGTGTGTGTGTTACTGTACAAATGAGAAGACGAACCGCGATAAATGCAAAATTATTAGCGGGAACGTACTAGTTGCGGACGAATTATTATACAATATTACTACAACGCGTAACAATTGATGACACGAGAGTATCGTTGTCATAATACTAATTGCGTACATTTTATGTACTCGTATATATTTATAAAATATATATATATATAAAAACCACGTGAGTCTCGAACACAAATATGTCTGTTTATCACTTTTCCAAGACTTAGGAAAATGGTATTGAATTTTCATTGAGCATTATGCAAAGAAAACGAGACTTAAAAACGTCAATCACACGTGACTCTTTAAGTTTTTCACCGTACATTTTTGTACATAGACGACAGGTATTCGAGCAAGCACGAACGAGGCTGTCTTTAAACTGATTAAACATGTTTTTTTTTTCAGCCGTCTCAAAAACACCGGCGCAATTTTAACGCTGATAAATAATAATCAGCCCAATGATGTCAATGTCGAACAGTAATTTCCCAACGTCCACAATCGTTATAAAATAATAATTGGGGGAATTCGTATGTTACTCTTTTATGTTTCATCCACAACTCACGTCGTTTTCGTCATTCAATTAGGAAACGCCTTTTTAAAAGCGTACAAATATTTTTGCAATAAACGTGCGTACGTATTTTTCGGTAAAAGGGTACGAAAACGTGTTCAAGTACTATTATTGCAGAAGTACGAGATGCTGGAAATCCGACGTATGATTTCATATCGAGTAGTTCCGTGTGTTATTTAAAGAAAATTATATCCCTCTAAACAAACCGTCGCGAAATTTTATTTTTTTTTTGCGATTACAACAAATAAAATGAATAAAATTATAGAAAAGTCTATTCGATAATATTATAATATTAGAAATCGAAAATATGTTCATAAAAATATTATAAACCTAATACTACTTAGGGTTTGATGTGCTAAGAGTCTGCGAATAATGTATCGCTCAAATTTTTCTAACGTAGAAATTGAAATTATAATTAAAAAAAAAGAAAGAAAGTTTAGAATAAATTTAAATATTATACACAAAAAAAAAAAAAATAATTTCCGAGAGAAAAAGGC
Organism: Chaetogeoica ovagalla; assembly: GCA_032441825.1. Taxonomy (NCBI): domain Eukaryota; kingdom Metazoa; phylum Arthropoda; class Insecta; order Hemiptera; family Aphididae; genus Chaetogeoica; species Chaetogeoica ovagalla. The sequence goes on along the minus strand of CM063735.1, from coordinate 10,239,231 downwards.
CTTTAAATCCGCCACCGGTACAGATCGACTTTAATTGGATAAATAATTTTTTTTCTCATTAACATAATTTTGGTTCTTCAATTGCATCCCCACTTGTTCTACTGTCAATTTGCTTACTCTTGTACAAATATTTTCGTTTTTCGACTGTCGAACGTTTTTTTCGCCCGTAAAATTATAATCTCACGCCAGTGTAACACGCGTTTAATTTTCAATTTTCATCTATTATTGTCTATACATATATAATGTAATTATAAATTATCGATAAGTTACGAGTAAATCGATTTTTTTTTTTTGTTTTTTGATGATGAAAAGAGACCAATTTCTCGAACGGTCTACGACATATATAATATATATATATTATATATTACATATTATATAATATGTATAATATATTTATTATATATAATGAATAATCGATTATTATTTTCTGCGGTAGGGTTAAACGCTCGTATAAGCGCTTGCATACAAAAATACTATATATATATATATATATATAAACGTTCTTTTTTTCTATATATATATTTTCATCTCGATTTTCTTTTTCTTTATATATATATATATATATATATATATATATATATATATATATATATATATATATATATATATATATATATATATATATATATATATATATATATATATATATATATATATATATATATATATATATATATATATATATATATATATAAATAATGTTTAATTATATATATATATATATATATATATATACACACCGACTTTTGATCCATTATGTAATACATGTTCCAAATAGTTTTATAATATTATTACATAAATCCACTTAATAGTTGTTTTATAGGGCAAACACGACTGGGTTATATAACCCGCAGGAAATTGAATTTGCTTATGTTATCCTTTGTAGATTTTATTCCGGTATTTTGCATTTCTTCTTCATTCTTTTCACTTGAACGTACAATTTTTTTTTTTTAATATTCATATACGAAGCGGATTAGGAAAAAAATTAGTAAACAAACACGGGAGAGGGGAGAGGAAACGTTTAAAAAACACGTATTATATTATTAAATATAATTTATTTTATTTATGGTATATATATATTTATTGAGAACACCGAAAACTTAATATGGTCTCTTTTACGATATCGTTCGGTGTACCATAAATAATACACAATCATTTTTTTTTTTTTTTTTTTTTTTTTTTTTATAGTTTTACACGATATTTTCGAAATAAAGTAAAAAAAAAATATATGTATATATCGTTTAACGCGATATTTTTATTTCGCGCGATAATATTCTCAATTGAATTCCTAGTGTGTAATTACGGCGTTTATAAATTTCGATTAAATTTTTGCGTCCTTTATACAAAACATAACGACACTGACCAAAACGTTGTGAGAGCATCGCTGAGGTTTTGGATGGCGACTACGTGTAATGTACACGCGTCGTACACTGCAGGATCACTACAAAAACACACTGCAGAGAGAAAGTAAAACGCTTTTAACGTCTCGACGGGATGTTTACAAGAGAAGGAAAAAAAGAAACGGGACCGTGTGAAAATCAACTGAAACTATATTATATTATTATTTATACGGCGGTGCTTTGAAATAAACGCGTTTATTTCAATTTTCTGAAACCGTATCGGACGACGAAAATCTGTTTTTCGTTCAATTTTTCACACAACAACGCGAACGTACTTTTTCGTTAAACATTATTAAATGATAAAAAAAAAAAAAACAGAAGAGAAAAAAATATTTTAAAATTTATTTTCATTGTATCAGGTATAATATTATATGCTTAACAGTAAATAGACTCCACGTGAATTCGATTCCGACGACACGTTTTTCGTATATATATACATATATATTATATAGAACGACTGACTTATATTATAATTTATAAACGAACTGTAAATAGGACGAACGGTGTTTCGAACACAGCAGTATAATACAACTGTTATTATTTTCTGTGTTTCAGAGACGTTTATGATGCATCATTTGATAGGTGTGTGATGTGAATAACTGATGAACGATACTTACGGATGTAGGATTTTTCGTCATAAATATAATATATTATTTAGCTTCGAACAATTTTTTTTCTTTTTTTGAAATGCGAGTGGACATTTTTTTTTTTTTTTTGCTATATAAACGATAACGAACACGTGACCACGTAATGTAGTCCCCACCCACACAAGACATCGCGCTTATGTTAATTCTCATAACGAATTCATATTGTTTTTTTATAGTTAAAATTCATTTAAATATAAAGAAAAAAAAACGTGAAAAGGGACTAATTTGCGTTTTTCTAAACGTAAAACAAGAACGGGACTAAATTCGTTTTTTAAACACGCATTTTATATAAATATATAATATCTCGCTCGTTGACAATATTATTCTTTACACTATAATCCGTTTATTCTTATACGAATTTTAATAGGATCATTAGTAGGAAAATTAAAGTTATCATTGTAATAATATTGTAATAGGTATTGTATAATTTCAATCGCGTTTCAACGTACCAAAAAAAAAAAAAAAGATCTCTCTCTCTCGAAAAAAAAAGTATCTCTGCTAATGCGATTAGACCAATACAACGGTATCTAACTGGATCGATATCTAAATGTATTTATTTCGGGGCAGATGACGTCAAGACACGCGCAGACGGAATAAAAATTAATTTCGAACGATATTTATAATCATAACATATAGCGAATAGCGAAAAATCGGAAATTGTTATTATAATAATTCATTAGAAACGTAAAATTATCGCGTTTTAAAAAGACGTATTCTGTCGGTTAGTGAAAACGCGTTCCAACGAATTAATGACGGTTCTATCAAACGGGATATCGTTGTTGCGCATCCGAGCTTTTCGAAAATCAATATTCCGTCTCCCTCCGACGAAATCTTATTAAAACGCTGCGAGTACACGCGTTTATATATATAATATTATTTTACGTATCGAATATTAAGCCGGTACGCGATTCCGGACGGAATATCAATTGCGAGGATTACGTATACGAAATATAATTATTTGGTACACATCACGTATTATTGGGAATCGTCACCGGCGGTTTTCTAACGAGGCGAATAAGAGTTGTTGCATACATTTTTTTTTGTTGCCGACGAAATGGTTTATACACAGACACACGACGACGTTTTTAACCGGTAACATTACGCGTGTATACGAGTTCAAACTTCCAACGACGTGTGAACGACAATTAATGATTGTTTTCCGACATATGACGAAAATTAATATCGCGAAATCAAAAACGAATTTTTATAATAATTATTATTATTATTTGCACAGTAATTATCGTGTTAAATAATCGCAGTACTGCGGTGGTACTTGGCGGTATTTCGCGATTTATCACGTCTTCTGTATACCGACAATTCCGGTTTTTACCAAATCTTTTCAATTATTTCCTGTAGAGGGACTTGTCATTTTTTCCATAACCATATCGCGAAGATTTCCCTATTAAGTTTTGTCGGTACGGTTGGTAAATACCTGACAGTCACGTAAGCGTACACTGTTTTTGGCTTTTTTTATTCGAATTTTTCAAGAAAATCAAATACGATTGTGTCTTGTATGTCGTCATTATTTTTTTTTTTGATAAAATTTGTAAATTTTACGTTTTTTGGTTATGATTTCGAATTGCGTTTTAAAAGGCGAACGCGTGCAAAAGCGAGCGCACAGCGGGGCGAGGGGGAGCAATAATTACCCATCGATATTAATACATCGAATTTATTCATCTGTAGTATGTGTACCGTGCGCGTACTCATCAAACCACGCGAAACCGCCGTCATAAATCAACTGTAATAGGTACTCTCCGCGGATCGTGTAGCGCATGTACGCATCACTACAAACGCACTTATATCCTCTCCCCACAATCATCTGCGAGTCGTTTTCGGTACGGGCACGTATAATACTATGTTATGTGTTTACGACCCGCTGTGCGAAGCGTATTTTGTATTTTCCGACAACACGTCTCTTATTATACAGTTCGACACGCTTATCGATAATATATTTCACGTGCGGCTCTCGTCCGGCTCGAAGGACCAGTGTATCTGCAATAGTGTATACGCTTATTATTATTATTATTATTATTAATAATATTATTATTAATAATAATATCGTTGCATAACGTGCGGGCGCGCGCGTGTGAACGTTGTCGAAATCATCCGAAACGAATAATTAGCATAAGAAATTACACGTATTTTTATATATATTATAGACACCTGTTCGTTCAGATGCTATCGTCGCGCGGTAAAGAAGATTCGTCTATAGACGGACGTAATATTGTACGCAGTGCGTATGCGCGCGTCGCCAGAACCGGCGAGGAACCGGAGATACGAATGAAAATAATACGAACCCAAGTATTGACCAAAAAAAAAAAAATGATAGGAAGAAAAAATATAAACATTATTTGCGCTCGCGCGAAGCAGCCGAGAAGACGTGCCGACAAGAACTGTTAAGGAAGAGAAAAAAAAAATCAATTGGAACGTCTCTCGCGAAACGTTTGTTTGACAAGTGCGGACAAATTAAAAAAATACTCGAAAACGGACGCGTACGAAATCTCCGGATGCAGTACGTCGGGAACTGGAGAAAACGGCGAACGTTATTAATAATTGGACGAACACCCCAATTCGAGTTCAACGTGTAGACTATTGAAAATGTCGTAGATCGCACGAATGTGCGACTCGGGCCTATATTGTCCGGAACGTAATTGTACGAGTCGGCTAGCGTATAATTATATATATATATATTTTTTTTTTAAATATAATTACGACGGAATAGTTTTTCATTTATATTCGTGAATAAAATATTATGTTAAAAATACGTCTCGTCTGTACAGTGTATACGGCGCGGAAGGTTTTCGAAAGTCAAAAACACTTTTTTTTTTAACAACGGGGTTTTTTTTTTGTTGTTGTTGTAATTATCAAAAAGGCGAAAAACGTGAAATTTCGTCCGACGCGTCGGGTTTTAAGCTCGTGACGCGAATGAAAATAAAAACCTACGACGTCTGTTCTTTAGAAGACATTAAACTATTTCCTTCTTCTTCTTCTTCTTCTTCTTCTTCTCAGGACTACGAGTTATAGATATAAAATGGAATAAAAGTATTAACTCTCTCATTCAAAGGACATAAACCGTAAGTCGCAGACGTGCCCGAGTGACATTTTAAGCGGCCGATTTATTTATTTTTTTAAATCCGTAAAATGTAATACCAGTGCATATATTTTTATTCTCGAATCGCGATTCCGGAAGAGCAGATTGTAACGACGTGTTGTGTAACTAATTGTTCGACAATCGCCGCGGTTCGTAAAAACATTCGAGTAACGAAAATCTTCTGCGTAAAACGTGCAGCGCGAACAGTCGACATAGCCGGTTCATTATAATAATAATTATTATTATAATAATAAGCAAAAAGAGTATTTAACGAATTTTTTTTTCCCCTTCGACTTTATTTACACGTGCCCGCGCATACGTCCAAACGAGAGAGAGAGAGAGTGAGAGAGACGATTATTAACGACCAAGACGGACACGATGTATTTTAATAATTGTGACGGACCACCGCGGCCGCCGACGACGTTAATTTTTCATCAGACTCGTCGACGAAAGACGATATATATTTAAAAAAAAAAAAACAAAAACGCAACAATAAATAAAAGTTTTCGATAGTTTTTTTTTTCCCACATAGCGACGGCGATTCATCACGTCGTCGACGAGATGGCGTAATATATTTATATATGTATATAAAAAAAAAATTCACACGTCCGTCATTAAACATTATTATTATTATTATTATTATTATTATTATTATTATTATTATTATTATTATTATTATTATAACACTTATAGTCGGACGATCGAATTCGAATCGAAAACCGCGATCGATTTTATTAACTGTGGCGATTATATGTTGTCGCCTCCGGAGATCAACACGGATACGTGTGTTAAAACGCACAGCGTGAAAACGATAAATCCATTAGTGCCGGTCGGATACAATCAAATTGTAATAAGATCGATTTGTACGCGGACGACCAGATAAGATGGACCGGTTTTTTTTTTTTTTTGGAAGACACGATCGAGATTTTCAAAACTGTGTTGGCGTACGCGAAACCCGAAAAAAAAAAGAAAATGTCTGCTTTTTGGAAAGAAACAAAATAATAAGAGTTGTCTATTAAATGCCAATAGGCGTTTTATTAATAACACACAAACGTATAACTACGCGTTTCTTCGAATTTCTAAAATCATATAATTCGTATTATTTTCTCAACGAATTCAATAGTTCTTTCCTCCCCGTTCCACGTTTGTTCATCACGCTCCGGCTGTAATCTAGACGATTTATTATTTATAACGTTTCATTTGTATCGACCGTTTTCTTCTCTTCTTCCCGTCAAAAATCGATCGATCATAATTTTATTTTGATTTTTTTTTTTCATTTTGCGATTCGTTCGTGTGACGCGTTTGTTCGTTCACCGTAGAATTGGTCGAAACGCGCGGCGAGAAAAATGCGATTCGTCGATAGAAAGTAACACGACGCATACGCACACTTTTTTTTTTTGTCTTCTTTTTATCGCCCCCGCGACTATTTAATAAGAAAAAAGTAAATTCGCCGAGATTAACCGCGCCGGTGTCGACAATCGCGGCGATATATTACGAGCGGGTGGAGGGGGATTCGTACGTGTCTAGAATTTCTCGCACGTTTGAACAACTGTTTATCGTTCTGAATGAAAAAAGAAATGTTCATCAATCGCGTTGTTCCTATACGGCTTTCGTGCTTGGAGTTTTCGACTTTGTGAAACCCTGTGTTTATAGGTTTGCTTTTTTTTTGTATTCATTTACTTCGGTTCGTACGGACAAAAATCCGTCGGTTACGCCGGCGAGAAGTACCACCGGGCGAATGGCGTATTCGTACAAAAACGAACGCTCCGTCTGAGACCGACCGAATGAATACTGAACGATAATGAAAACTGAATTCTAGCGCACGCGTTTAAATACTCGCATTCTGTTCGTAAGAAAAAAAAAACGAATTTGATAATTTTTTTTTTCTCATCGATAATAGCGATTTTCTGTGTATCTCGTTCGTGGGAATCGTCGTCGTCGTCGTCGTCGTCACCGGGGCACGGTCGACCTATGAAAACGAAAAAAAACAAACAAAAACCATCTCCTTTCCCCGCCTGCAGTCACGTACGCGTATTACATTACAACCGAGTAGTGTTATTACGCGTGTTGTCGACGCGGACGCGCGTCGCAAGCGTTCATTGCAAACGTCGACCACCCCGAAGTGTCCACCTATTCGTATATATATATATTAGATTTTATTATTTTTTTTTTTACGCGTAAATCGTCTTCTTCTCATCCAGTCGGTCCGCAGTAATTCTCTTGTAGAGTTTTTCATTTCGTACATTCATATCCGTCTATTTTTCCTTGTCCCCCGAACTCGGAATTTAGTTCTCTGCCGTAAGCCGTAGGCCGATTTTTTTTTTCTTCGCCCGCTCCCTGCCGCAGAGCACCGGTTTCCACATTTCATACCAGTCCCTCCTACTCGTATACTCAATAATCGCGCGATTCGGTTGTCTCTGTTTTTTTTGTTCTCCTTAGAGATTACAGTAAATTCTTCTTTTTTTTTTTTTTTGTGTCGGATGACAACGTCTTACCGTATTACGACACTCTACACAATAAAATAATAATAATAAGGGTAATTACCGAGGAGAAAAATTAGTAAAAAAAAAAAAGAAAAAAATCATTCGTATTTAACAGCAAATACGAAAATTCATTACATCCGTGAACAATACACCGCCCCGATATCACGCTTCGATCCGTATCGTTTTACATCGACGTAACGCGGCGATTTAAAAACTCTCCTGAGCCGCTATCGTCCGGGGCTAATTTTTGTGCCCCGTTCACGTCGACGCTATGAAAACAATTATAAAAACGAAAATCGTTTCGATAAACACTTCTGAGATCAGCGGGATGAAAAAAAAACAACAAAAATCGCGTCCGTCGCGTTCGTCTGCAGGCGAGTACGCTCGACTACGAGTACCTACGCCTACCGCTTACGCACGAAACGGAACGTATTTTTCTCATACGACTCTCGTCGAATCGTTTTTTTTAATTCGAAACGGTTACGAGGAGAAATGTTTTCCCCTTTTATTCTTTCTCTCCTCAGTCAATCCAGCAATCCCGTTGTATACAAATATATATGTATATATAAGGATAATGGTAATAAAAATATTATTTATTTCATAGCCCCGGAGGGCTCTGTGAGTTGGCCAAATTATTGAGGTCGGCAGTGACGAAGGGACCGTAAACCGTTTTCGTGCGTGTTTGCACTCGTATATTTCATATATAATATAACGACGACCAGTCGCGTTGTGTTACGCACTCGGTGGCGGTTTACCGTTTTGGCCCGCGATCAAAATAAGTGTCGTAGTCGGAGGCTCATAACGGTCGACGGGACGCGGTCCCTTCCCCCCCGGCCCTGAAACGCGACGAAATTAAAAAAATATTTTTATATTTATTTCTTGAAAAAAAAAAATCTTTTATTTATTTTTTTTTTTGTTTTTTACGAACCGACCGAAAACGAATCCCTGTGTTGACGGGGCGATACAAATGAGGGGAAAAGCGCGGAACGAAATATATTGTGAGGTGGTTAATATTTTGCAACGCTGTTAATATTTTATCGTGGAAAAATAACAATGATTAATTTATATAAATCGGAAAAACAAATTGTTGCGAGTGTACAGGTTAGGTGGTGGCAAAAAGAAACGAAATCGTTGTCGAAATCGACTCGAATCAAAATAAAATTATCGTTCGAATTTACCATTTACATGTATGAAACTACGGGACGTCCGGTTTAATTATTTCTGTTTTCGTTAATTGTCGATTTGTTATGAAATATAATATATATTTGCACGATCGTACGGATTTTTATTATTGAAACCCTTCGCAACGCGCGAAACGGCGAAAGTTATTATTTATAGACGATTCTTCGAAATTTTCAAATTTATTTTGTCTTCAAAAACGATCATTTCAAATCCCTAAAACCGTACGGTAATAATCGCAGCTTTTCCGTTGAAAACGCATTGTGAGAACGTATTTGATCGTCGGAATGTGTCGAGCGAGCCGTTTTCCAAATGAAAAAAAAAAAACATTCACTCGTGTAAACGGGGCCATTTTTCAATACTATCGTATATTATCTTACCGAAAACAAACGTATGTCGCGAACAATCGCCGCGTCTTTAATCGAATCGAAACAAATTTTTTTTATTGGAAAACCTCCGGTCAAGAGTGTATTAAAAAGAAACGAAAAGAAGCGATTTTGTCGAAACACAACGTCACGGAAAAACGGCCGTGGTTTGCCAGTGAAAATAATTATCATCAATATTCTGTAGTAACGAAAGCAACTTACGAACTGTTCGCTGATGTCGCGTTCGAGACTCAACAAACAGAAATATTTCCAAAGGGTTTATATTTTTCGAAATTGTATGATTTTTTTTTTTAATATATTACAACCTAAACGCTTAACTGTTTATTCTTTTCCGTTCCACACTGACTATCATATTATATTATAGCGCGTCAGTTTCCGAGATGTCAATTTTCGTTTCAGACGTTGGCAAGTCACTAACTGCTGTCACACAGACCATTTGCTCGAGCGTATTATAACTGTAACGATATTACGTACACACGTATATTTATATATATGTATATTCCGAGAACTCAATTACGTTTTTTTTTGTTTGTGTTTTTCGTTTTTCAAGAACAAAAAAGAAAACCGGGATGAGAAACGTAATAAAATGTCACCGACTGGATTTTATTCTTTCCCGTTAAATTATACTGCAGTATAATACGCGTGATATATTATTATTATTCGATATTTATCCGCGTTTACCGACACACATACGGAAAAAAAAGATGTTCCAATATATAAATAAGAGGTATAACGCCTATTGAACACAATAATTTTCAACGCGTTTCATACGCAAATGTAAAAATATGAAATAGATACGAATCGTAAATACATAATAATATAATGTACACGCGCGCGCGTATTGTATCTAAACAATCCTTGAAATTTTATAGGTATACCTACTAGAAAAAAAAAAATATTTCTCAACGAAAACTATATGATTTATTGCGAATAATATATCGTCGTGTATGTGTGTATATACGGAAAATAAATTAAAACACAGCCGGGGACGGATTTATAAATATTAATATGCCCCCGCGCATAGTATATATTACGGTAACCAAATGCCAAATCGTATTATATAAATGCGTATTATACGCTTTAAAAATATACAATTTAAGATCGAAAATAAATCCTAAACGACTGTCATTATTATTATTATTACTATTACGTATGTAAAACGCGGAATGTAACGTGTTTTTATTTTTCTTCTCCTTCTATTCGTTCGGTATACGAGAATATGTGTCATATTTCCGAAATGAGTGAACGAATAAAATATATAACGCGATTTTTTATTTATTCGATAAATATACGTTTCTTTTTTATCACACTTTGAATATTTGTTTTCTATTATAACTGTTATATATATTATATATACAACACGTACCGTCGAATGGGGTTCTTAAAACGTTATATGTTTTTTTTTCTTTCGAAAACGATAAACTTTTTCATCGCCGCTCGTCGTTTAAATAGTTACGTCTCGTTGTCAAAACAGAAAGGAGTAAAAAAAGTCTTATACGAAGGTTCTGCCGAAGTTTTCAATCATATCACGTTCCCGGAACAAATTATAATATTATTTATCGCTTTTTATTATCCGATTCGATTAAATTGTACAGTTCCTCTCTCTCCCCCCTCCCTTGTAATCTGTCAACATTTCGAACGTATTTCGTTTTTTTTTCATCCGTTATTAAAATCCTTTTCTTATTTACGAAATTTTCTCCGTTTACCTTTGAGTTCTAATCGTCGTATTTCGTCGTGGCTGTTTTCGAGATAAAACATTATATTTTTTAACAAAACATTGTGTGTTTGATTGCGGCAGTGGTAATATCATCTTCTCGATTAAAAGGTGACGTGAAAACTACCGGGGGATAAAGCATCTGGGTAAATTTTCAGTATTTACTATTGCGTGTTAACAGCGTACTTATCATCCCACGATTAATCACGTCTTGAATGATTCGTTTAAAAATCAACACGCGCGTAAAACAAAAAGAACCAATTATTGAAAATGAAGGGAGCCACAATCACGCTGTGTGTTAAACGTCAGTTTAGAAACGAGCTAGTGGGATAGTGCGATATTGATGATTACTACTTCTACTCGCTTAGTAGCCAACTATAACTAACGAGTGAAAATCACGTTTTTCATAGCATGAGCCACCCGCACGAACTACGTTTTCTAGACCAGCGTTTTCCAACCGAGACATTTCACGATTATTAAATAATAAAAACGGTTTTATTATCGACAGAAATCGCTTGATCATCTTATTATTTCGATAAAAATGATTTTAACCGAATAATAATAATTATTGGAAGAAGACACGAGAGGCGATGCTTACGTTCTTTGCCCAGCTATTCGATCTCGGACTGAACGTATCATTGAAATGGAAACTGGGCAAAACGTCTCACTAGATTTTTATAACGTTATCGTTATAATATACCCAAAGCGTTTTTCCATTTAAATAAACGCAATATTTGTAATAAATTAAAATACGTGTGTCTTCCTTTGTGAAATCAAATGGGTTGGCAAACGCTTTTGTGTAAACGCTGAAACCACCGTAAACGTCAGCTCTCGACTTTACTCGCGCAGAGATACGTAGTTTGACAATCTGCTGGTTGGCCAGTGATTACACCGAGCGAGTTTATTAGCTGATAGTGAATTTGCCAATTAGCAGCTTGTAAACTCACTACTCAATGTAATCGAAGCTATGAGAAAAAAATCATGCAATTGGGACGTCGGTCACGATTATCTCGCAAATTCCGAATGTATCGGTCGGCGGCCGACAAAATCGATAATAATATCCGTACGTAATGCGCAATATAAAATTTTTAAAATTACTTATTTCATATAATATTTACGTAAACCCGTCAATCAGTCGTTCACGGTCGACGTTTTGTCGCGCGCGTGTGTCAATTTAATCGCTTGCGGTTTTTTGTGCGTTCGTGTTACAAAATATATATCTGTGCGTTTTAATACGAATAAATATTGTTTAGCGTTTATTTCAAATCGAAAATCGTTATAAATACCATAGTACTGAAACGAAAATGTTTAACGGCTCTTTGAAAACGGTAAACATTTTGCTGTAAATTGTAACTTTTGGCTCTTCCGTCTCCAAAAAGGTTGTCGATACTAAAACGTGTCCAATATGACGAATACATTAATAATAATAATAATAATAATTTTTTTTTTTTTGGATTTTTACGCTCGGTGAAACTTACGGGAAAATCGTAAAAAACGTGTCGAATAAATTATGCCGAGGTAAAGATACACCGTAATAATAACTCATTTTTTTTTTTTGTTGCTCGGAAGCGTTAATTCACGTGGAGATCATCCGATTTATCTCCTATTCTACACGCGCGAAAAAGTCGTCACATAAATAATACACATTATAAACATTATAAAACATTGAAAATAATACGTCTGCATGAGATTACAAATTTTTTTTTTTTAATATTTAAATATGTACGTGTTAATAATAATAATTAATGATTGTACGGTAACCCATATATTCGGTGTTGTATGCGGTTGTAAAATAATACGAAAGTGCGCGCACACCTATTCTGAGTACTCGAAATAAGAAAAAAAATCAATTTCGTCTTCATTTAAAGAGTGATATATTTCGTATTTGCGTTTATTTAGTAATATATATATATATATTTATTAATGTCAACAAACCGCGGACATTTCGATCGAATACGCGTAAATAATAATAAATAAACGATACGCCCCTCGTATTTTCGTTAAAAAATAAAATAGAAGTATACATATAATATTATATAATTTGTATAATAACTTTCTTCGTGATTTATATTCTATATAAATATTAAATAAATATAAATATTTTTTATCTTCGAATATTATTTGCGCAAGGTCTTTTTGCAGGAGTAAATAAAATTTCGTATATATTTTAATTTTTTGTTTTATCCTTGGAGTCATCGTTGCGAGTAAAAAAAAAAGAAATAAATAAACGATAAAACAAAATATTATTATTATTATTATTATATGTCCAAGCGATCGCGAGGGACGAAGTTTTGATGGATCGTGTTTGTTTCATCTTTTAAATATATTTATCTCGCGTAATTACTTATACGCGTAGTATCATATGCAAATACAATAATAATAATAATAATAATAATAATTATAATAAATACTTTTATTTTAAATACACGTGTTGAGGTAAACCACTCGCGCTGAAATTATTATAATATAAATGTGTCCTGTTCGTCGTACTATAGTACATCTATGCGAATTGTTACGTAGTACTGCGTTACAGTATATATATATATATATATATATATATATATTATACAATATTTAATGTAGTCAAAAAATAAAAGAAAAAAAAACAGATAGAAATGATTGTGTGTATTCAGGACGTTAAATAAACGAGTACTTGTTAATCAAATAAAGTACCTACGCGATGTGGACGGAATAGAAGAAAAAATAATAATAACTCTGTTGTATCGACAATATTGATCTATATATTGAAAAGAGAATTGCGACTCTCTAATATATTTTTTTATTAACTTAAAAAAAAAGTATGAGGCAAAAAAAAATAAAAAAAAAAAAATACGTGTTTATATTTCGAATACGCGACATATAGAGATTCGAACATTTTTTTTCTTATACGAAAAACGATGTATTTTATTCAATACTGGAATATATAGTGGATCGCGGAGTTATTGAAATAAAAAAAAACATCCGTGTTTAGTAACATTGCGTTGATTTCGAAATGCGAGTCCGACGATAATATCGAACGGCGTGTCGAAGTGTTTTTTATAATAATAATTTACTCGTACGCGGGTCGTGGTCAGATGAGAAACAGTGAAACAGAAGAGAAGCACATTTTATACGCGCGATGAAAATGCAATGCACTGAAATGGACGAGTTTTTTTTTTTTTTTTTTTGGAAAAATTAACGAATAATTATTATTATTCGTATAAATCTTCGATTGTTTTCACGAGTATTATTGTGTTGAGATTTCCGATCGTAAAACATTGTATCGCATTTATAAGTTCGTCCGATAACGAACGGAAAACGAGACGCGATTCGTATAATAACACTGAGTGTAGATTAGAGAGAGAAAGAGAGGAGGAGCTGATGCTAACGCTATTTTCGATTCACTGTGTTCTCTTTATTTCGAAAATTTTCCAAGAAACGTATTCGTTTTGTAAACGTTTTTTTCGCGATAAAATTTGTGTTTTTTCTTTTTCTTTTTTTCGGCTCGTGATTTCAAATCGCGTTCGTTAAAACGCGAACGAGTACACGCACGCACACGCCTGGTGTTCGTCATCGAATTAATGACTTATTACGATACGGTGGTTCCTGTATGGAAAATATATATAGAGAGAAAAAAAAGGATTTCGTTGACGTGTGCACCGAATGAATTTGACGAATTGGCGTGTACCGTGCGCGCGTGGAGGCAAACGACTGCTGAAACACGAGTACGCCGACCGAGGAGACGTTTGGCCGTCAAGTGGCGAAAATTTAAAATTTTATAAAATTTAAATTTTTCAATTGTTTTTCAACCGTATAATATCGTCTTCCCCCGGGGTATCGTATGTATATATTTTTTTTTAAATTTTCAACTGTCCGTGTGAAACGAAACGCGCCGTAAAACACACAACAATAAAATCGTTTTCACGTTATTACTCTTAATTTATTGGTTTTTTTTTTCACTCGAAATCGTCGTCGGCCTCGGGTGGAAATCAAACGACGAAAATCGTAATGCAATGCGATTGTATCGTAAGTACGACCGGCGGTTATACCAATTAATATTGCGTATTTCGAGCAATGCGATCGCGTGTGATAGAAAACGGTCGGAAATCGTACGCGAAACACGCGCGCAATATCAACAACAACGGGAAAAAGTACACCCGATATAAATCGTTTGATCGTCGTTTCAATTGAATATACGTTACTTAATAATAATCCGTTGATCGGAATAGTATTCCGTGGACTACTGTCTAATGCGCGTCCCTCCTTCAATGCGTCCTCGGACCGTGTTACATACGTCGTAATCATACGGGTAACGCGGAATCTCGTTTGCGGACTACGGTTTTCTTTTTCACTTCGCATACGCTGTTTATTCTTTAAGAGTTAAAATCTCTTATTGAAATTTCAATAGAATCGACTTAAAAAATGTAAAACGGAAACTCGGAGACGCGGCCGACGTTGCTTGTGTCCGTTGACACGTGTAGACGCGCGTATAAAATAAACGCGTGTGCGTCCGAATTCAAGTGACGTTCATGAAACACAGGCGTCATTAGGGAGAGGTAGCGAGAGGTAGCAATTGCTACTCCGCCGTTTTTTTTTATTGCGGTTGCAAATTAATAGCTACGCTACCCTAGAAATAATTTCTAAAAAGAACAATTTATTGGTTCTTCAAAAACGATCACAAAAATTGCGATGCGTTATAAAACGAGAATAAAAACAATAACTTTTAAATGTAGAAAACACGAATTATTTTATTTTTAATTTATAATTATTCCATACGTTATTTCGTTTTATCCGAAGACGTCACAATATTATAAAATCGCTTTCCGTTATCCGCTGTCGACGCAATAAAAGAATTCGACGCCGCAGAAAATGGACGACGACGCATATGCGTTTCTTCACTAATTCGTAAAAAAAATCTAGACTTGTATGAAATTTTATCGGGGCAAATAAAAATAATTAATGTTTAAACTGAAAATTAAATTATAAGATTTCTGATATTCGTATGAACAATTAACTAGGGCAAATCAATCCAACGACTCTCTTCCCTTTCATTCATTAGATCGCAAAAAAAAAAAATTACAGGATTGCTACCCCCATGATTTTACTCCAAATGACGCCCCTGGTTCACCGGTATGTTTACGGAGACGACGCTGATAATGGCTTAATTTTTTTTTTTTTGATTACAGTAATTTGTCTCGGGCTTTAGGGAAAAAAAATAATAATATAATAAAACGCAATCTACTCGTTTTATACGATTTTTTTGTTTTTCTTTATCGACGTAATTGACTGTCTCCTACGAGTCTCTCGCGGCGTTCCAAGGTCTGTGTATATTCGCATAACACGAAGTGCGTAAACACGAAATAAAATTCGAAAGACCGCGTGTTTAATAAATCACACTTTGTTTTCTTTTTTTCTTTTCTATGGTTTTACAAGCCGTTTAGACTCTTGGCCGCTAAACCCGTCGCATTCCATCGATCCCTGCCGTGGGTCAACTCTCAATTTACTGCGATTTCTTTCAGCGGCTCCCCGGCGTAGTCCTTTCCCCGCTCCTTTGCGATCTTTTTTTCACTCGTATACTTTCATCGGCCCGTCGTCTCGTACACAACCAGTCCGTTCTGTCTTTGTCCCTTCATTTGAATTGGGTCAAGTCTTTTCATTCGTACAACTCGTTCAGTGGGCCGTTAATTCTTATTTCCTATTTCTGTTCTTCGCCGTTAAACACTGGTCCATATATTTTTCTAAACAAATTCCCTCTCGTACCTAACTGCCCCCCATGCGTACGGGGCAATTCAGGTCGAATTACAACAATCATATATAGTTGACGATTTTTTTTTTTTTTTTTTTGCTTGGATTTGAATAAGTTCGAACAAGAGGCAGCACTCAGGCCTGATATTTAATGTTCTACGCTCGTTGTTTGGATGTTTTTACAGTGGTTTCGACAGATATTTCAACCGTTACGTATACTCGTTCAAAATCGTTATCTCTCGCACGCACGCTGGTTGCAGCGGACACCTCGTTCTCGTTCCATCATCGTGTGTTTACTTTTTTCGCTGTCGATTGAGCCAATACATTTCCTAGTTTTCATTAATTCCGTTACAGCGTTTCCGCGAATCCCCGGTGACAACCATTTATCGTCGTCTGCGAATACCACTAAAGATGTTTTCTTCGTCGCCGTTTAACGTCTCTGAATCCGTGGAATTGCTCTTATTACATCACAGCTTGTTTTTTTCTTTTTGTTTTTTACAAAGTCGTATCTCGGTCATTACGAGTTCAATCGGGTGGGTACAAACGTTTTTAAGGGTTTTTTTCAATTTATTTACCGTTTACTAAAAATTTGTTTTTCCCGGATCTCCGCTGCGACGATTATACGTACAATCCCGTATGCATAAATACATTTGCAATCTCTCGAGTATATCGAACTCTAGCCCGCAGTGCGATTTTTCTTTTCCCCATAATATAGTTTTCAATTTTCAACGGCACTAAGAACTCTAAACGTTACAAAACCCGAGACGTCGAACGTTTTCCTCACGGTCCCTGCGGTTACTCGGCGATTCGTACCTGCTGACGGATAGACGGACAGTGACTTAAAACGATCTTTAAACACACTCGATTAAGGCCGTCCAGAATCGTTTACACGTATAGCGGGGCACCAATGGTTAGTTTTTAACCCATTCTCGTGTCTCCTCGCCCCCTCCGGAGAAAAATTGAAAGTACGTAAACGCGTGTGAACCGATATCCGTGACTTTTTATTATTATTATTCGAATCCGATAGATTATTATACAACGCGCGTGTATATAAATAATATATTTTTTTTTATATATACACAACTCGCCCGCGCGTCCTTGTGTACACACACACGTATGTTTTCTCTCTCTCTCTCTCTCTCATTATAAATAAATATTATTTTTTTTAATATTTTTTTTTTTTTTTTTTTTTTACGTCGTATATAATTGATGATCAATGGGCACGAGAGCTGTGTGCGCGTGGCCGCCGCGGCGACCTCGCGCGAACGAACGCCCGCCCGACGATCATGATGATGTGGTCCGCGGCCGAAATATTATTATTATTTTTTAATTTTTTCATTATTACAACACGTATCATCGCCCCATTCCGGTCACGTACCGATAATTAATATTAATTTACACGGTTGAGAAAATAACGGGCGATAATTTGAACCTAACCGTATGGTATGCGCGTGTTCACTATACGAGTCCGGCATCAGATCTCCCGCAGACGGAGAGGTGCGGCGGCAGCATCAGAGATCTCTGTCGCCGTTGACATTACGACGCGCAATACGTTATTATACGAAAATTTACCCGGTTTATTGCCCGGAGACGAGATGAAACAAATATAAACTAACGGAAACGAAGGCTCGGCGGGTTGAACCGAAGAGGAGGCTGTGTAAGAGGATCGGCGGGACGAACGAGAAGTTCGTCGTGATTTCTCCGCAAAGCAAACATCGGCCGCCGACCGGATAGTGCTCGTGTAACTGTATCGGCTTGTCGAAATAATATATTAAAAAACGCGGTTGAAACGCACCGCGAACGCGATATTAAAATACGCTACGTACGCGGGTGATATTGCTCTCTTCTTTCGCATTCATTTCGTGGTCGGACTCAAAGCCGATACGAGGACGTTTTATTAAAAAAAAAAAAAAAAAATACATATATATATATATAACAGAATAACAGCGGAGATTTGACAGAACATTAAGAGAACGAATTCTGCTACGAAACGATACGTATTCAGCGCAAAATTTCAATGTGTATTTCACGTCAAATTTAACCCATCGTTCTTTGTTACGTTTTGCTGCGCACACGACGTGTGCTGCTTTTTCTCTCTTTCTTTCTTCTTCTAAGAGAGTTTATAAATATTTTAGCAAATAAAGTTGGAAAATTACTGCGAAATCGGGAGAATTCGTGGGACGAAGAAAAAATGAAGGACGAGGCTGAGAAAAATCGTCATAACGTCCGGCGCACTGATCACACACGCCGAAATAATTAAAAATTCCCTCGTTTTTTTTTCCACAGTTCCGCAGGATTTCGCGTCACACCATTATGTCATTGCGGTTGAGAAAACAACCGCGCAGGTTTAGATACGTACGGTCGTAGAGACATTTTTTTTTCATATTTAAAATCCGGTAATTAGATGAATACGTGAGACGTATCGACGGGTAATTTTAAACGAGATGAAAATTTGCTCGAGCATAATTTTTTTTTTAATAACCTCCGGCGGAATGTATTGTTTGTGTTTTTCCGGCAAAGTAAAAAAAAAAAAAATCGTTCTGCGTGAGAAATTAAAAATTTTCATTCGTAAACAAATATATTCGGCGGGAATTACGGGGTTTGACAGTGGGATTTAATTACAAAGGTAATATTTTTTTTTCCTCACTCCTTTACTGGACACAAACCGTTCGTTCATCGAAACGCTTTCCTCGGTAGAGTTTTTTTTTACCGTGCGTCAAAACGAATGATTAATGTCTTAACCCCGTTGTTACGTTATAAAGTTAAACGGAAAGGTTTCCCGTAGTATACCGAAAATATTACAAATCCCAATACGCGGAGACACGTTATAACGTATAAAGAGAGCGTTTTGGCAACGACACGCGCGCGTATATCGGGCTGAGAAATTATTTATTGTTTTGTACGTTATCGGAGTTAAAAGAACACGCGCTGCTGGTGTCCTTGTCAGCGAAAAAAATAAAACCAATCAATTTTTTTATTAGTTTCCGCGCACACGCGTAATATGTGTTCGTCGGGACAAGTCATTTACACAAATAACGTACGTCTACTAAATCACTGGGAGAAACGCCGTTTCGCGGGGTTCATGTGCGTTCTACGAAAGACCGCGGAACAAAAGTTTTGTAAACGGAAATATCGAAAACTCTGCGTTTGTTTTCACGGATTCATCGTATTGCGCAGTCTCTGCGCGTTTCGCGAACACCCGCAATCGTAATATTATTTTTATAATATGTATATATTACTGGCAATCGGTAATATAACAACCGCATAATGTTATGCTCGTGAACCGGCATTGTGTATTGTATTTAAATTTAGAACATGCAAAGGAATTTGAAAGTGCAATTATTTTACGTTTAACACAAATTTCTAACGGTGAAATTTCAATAGAAACCATACTCGTAACAACGGTGATTTTTTTTTTTTTTTTGGATTTCGCGAAGAACATATAGAATTTTAGATTCTGAGCGAAACTAACGCGTTCTACGATGATTTATTAATTTTTTTTTCTGTGTACGAATTTTCGAATAGCAACGGTACTCTGATAATGCGCGTTTACGGCAACAAATCGTAGACTAATATAGACATTTTTTTTCGATTTTCAGCAATAAACAACCGGAAAATCGGAAAAGACAACTGTTTTCTCGACGTTTTTCAAACGCGACGCGAAAGATAACCGAAATAATGTACCTACGGAGTCTTGAAATTTACACCGAAACGTACGTTTTTTTTTTAATTTTCGGACTATTTATCGCAATTATTAAACGTTCGGATATAAAAGGAGTAATGTTTGGTTTTAAGAGCTCAAATAATCCTAAGTCGCAAATTTTTATTTTTTTTTATTAACGTTTTTAATTTTCCGACAAAGTATTATCGCACGTCGGTGCTCCGCTCAGAATCGTTTTATTAAACGATCGAAATGTACATTAATGACAAAACTCTTAAAGTTTATCTAAGCAGTTCTGCACTTGGACGACATCCATAACATTGGCTAAGCCTGAGGTGGTAAATTATATTGACGTTAAGTGCTAAGAATTACATTTTCTTTTTTCGAGCGTGTCATTAAATTATGAAAAGTATTATACGCATAGTATAAAGGAAAAAAATTAAAAATATATTATAAAACGTTTTAATTTTTCGCGTGCCGTGGATTTGCCATCGGTTTGCTAAGCTTATTTATTTTATTATATTAATTATAAATATATTTTTTTTTTAAACTACAATATTCTGTAACGCAGAATTTTATTAATTATACGAGTAGGATATAAAAGAAAAGAAATATTCCTATTTTGTTCTTTTTATGAAAAAATATAATAAAATCGTTAGTAGGTATCTACACACGGTATAATAATAATAATTATTATTATTTTTATTATTATTATTATTATTATTGATGTAATTCGTGTTCGATACGTTGCTATGGTTACCGTAACATCAATAATACAAATATCGGTTATAAAATAATATTATATTTATGCGCCAATAAATTGTATTTTGTTCGTTGATCAATATATTAATTTGCAACATTGGACTACGCGCGGTATAATATAAAATAAACTGTAAAAGGTGAGATTTTCGTATTTAATTTATTTTCGAAAATTCTTTTTTTTTTTTAAGCGAGAAGTTCAATTGGCTATTTAGTGATTTTATAATGGTTTCGACAAAACGCGTTAATTTCTCGACGTTATTAGATCCGATGACGATATTTATTACATTCTCGCGCGAAGTTTTCATCATTAAGAGCGCTTGTATACGACCGCGCTCCGTTGTAGAAAAATGTCTGTCGCGACCAATCTAATAATCAAAAAAAAAAAAATCGCCTCGAGCGCCAACATTAATTCTTATTACTTTCTATTTTGGTAAATTAATCTCAAACGAACCGTTCAAACGCGTTTTCGCCGCGTAATCGACACGCTTTTTATACGAATTTGCGAAAAAAAAAATTAACTATTGATCTCTTCTTTGGTTTTCATAAAATTAAAACAGTCGCGACGTGAAACAAACATTTTATCGAGAAAAACGATTTAGCGATTTCAAATATACTTTAAATGAGTTTAGAAACTGACGATGAGAACATTATCGTATTTCGTATAGAAGACGAAAAAATTCGTCGGAGGTGTGTTTACAAAAATGTTATGGCAGCCATGATAACGCGTTTTATACCTCGACACAATGCGTTTTTCGGGATTAATTGTAGCGAAGAAAGAATTTAATCCAAATATTTCTTAATATTATGTTCAAAGGAACGTGACGTGAGCCTGGAAGTCAGAATTAATTAAGTTAACGGCTAACGATGTAAAAAAAAAATATTATATCGTCTTAATTAAAAATGTAAAATATTATTCAGCTTTATTGCGATTGTACTCTATTGAAGCGAATCGCAAACATCAGCGAGTCTCTGTATTATATTGAGAACTGTAAATTTACGTACAGAAAATACTGTTTTTTTTTTTTTTACAGTTTATCTCTAATAAGTATAATATATTTAAAAGAATAAAAATTAAAACAAAATATATTGTACAGCTGGTAATAGTAACGATAATATTATGTACTCGATAATAAAAGACTTTCGCCTTTGGCCCCGGCAATACCGTTCGAATATGCCGGACTTTTGTTGATCGGTCTCGGTGAATTCCCAAGACACGTTGCTCGGTCATTCACACACGACGCGTGTAAAAGTATTATTCGATATTTTAAATAAATACGCTAAAAAATAAACGTTAGAAATTTTCGAAATTCCATTAATTAGTATAGCTTAGAATGTAAAATAGAGTGCCGAAATGAAATATTCGACGGGTTCGGCAAATGGGTCGCCGAAGAAAATGAGTCCGGAAGGAAGTTTTAGCGAAAAAGTATTTAGAAAGACAGGATAAAAGCCAAGTACGTACGTATGTAAATATTAAATGGTCCAGGAAGTGTTTACAGAAACGGCCGAACGAATATGTACGCATATAGGCCGCTTATACTGATGTAAAAAATTTAAGCGACACTGCAGGTAAGCATATTGAAAAAGATTTTCCAATAAAAGTATATATCGCGTAAAGTTCATCGCATAAGTGTATGAAAATATATCAAATTATTTTGATACAAAACGAGTGTGTAAAAATGTCCCCTTTTCGAAATCGCGGACGGTTAAAACGGTTATAATGTCTCTTCAAACGCCGTCGTATTGCGTTTTGTGATTTGAATTTTGAAATGAATGTAAAACAAAACGAGCGTTTAAAATGATGAAATTTGTTAAATACCGGGTAGAGCGCAATATAAGAACGACATCATATCGGCGCGGTCTGATTTCGACAGGTTTTTTCAATTACTGCGGCCTATAAAAAACAAAAATGAAAATTATCGCTCTCCCGTTGTGGTATAAAAATGTAAATATATATTACTCGTATCGCGCTGTAGCAGAAACCAACGGATTTATAATCCGTCGTTTTATAATATAATTATTACCGCGTAATCTACGCGATAAAATGTGCGTGTTTCTTTTAAATAAATATAATAAGTATAAACTAAAAATATTAAATATACGAGTATAACACAGAGGGAAAATTTTATTAAACATTTTTTTTACTCTTATATATAACGTTTGCCTTCTAATCTACGCGTTAAAATTTAAATGCCCATTTTTTCTCTTTATTCTTTTGCGACCGTTGAAAACACTGCGGATTACTTGAGTAGGTTAAAATCATCAAAAGTCACACGTTCCAGAAATCACTTTTTTCAGAAAACGACAAAAACCAGAGGAAAGGTACCGTAACATTAAATAAAACCAAAGTACATCATTATTGTATAATTTATTAACACGGGTTCTTGTAAGTTTTTAAACCAACTAATTATAGATTCTAATTCCCCGTCAAAATTTCTATTAGACAGTGTCGACAACTCATTTTACCAATTTTTGGAACATGCAGTGACTTTTGATTCTAGCCTGCTCACTTATCGTTTAAGGTTTTTTTTTTTTTTTTACATATAAATTATACTAAGAGCGCGTAAGATATTCCATTTCTATCGACTCGTATTGCTTTCGCAAATGTTTCTTCATCTATTTCGATAAATAATTATTCGTTTTATTGCGTGCGAAGGGATAACGTGTTGAACACAATTTTTTTGACACTTGTCATTCGACGGTCTGTCTATTGCGGTTTAAAACTTTCACAGAGAAATCAGTAAAAAATTAGCGCGCTGCAAACATGCGTATATGGAAATCCGTTTAATTTATATATATATATATATGCGAATTAATAATATAATGTAAACAGTAAGTATAGTCCGATGTTATTTAGTACTCGATTTGTCGGTCGTTTTCGATCACGTCTCGCCCGATCGTTGGATTATGTATAATTTTTTTTGTTTTTAAATGCCAGCGGCTCAACTCGACAGTGAAACGAACCGAAACCATTCAATGAATTCAGTTGAAATCGAAACGATTGCTGAATAATTGTTAGAATTTCGTTTTTTAGCCTATTTTGTTTTATGTTGCCCGGGCGAATTTAAAATAATGAAAAGCTGATAATTATACAACAAAATCATCAACACTACTTTTTTTTTTTTTAAAAAAAAAAAAAATGATATCATTGAAAACGAATTTCATTCGTTCATAGTTTTATCGTGATTTCTTATATTTTCTTACGTTGACATTCACGTATATATATGTATCTACTAAAGTTTCAAACAATGTTTAAGCGCCAAATATTGAAAAAACAAAAAAAAAAACAAAAAAAGAGGAAACGTACTCAAACGGATGTTTCAGAATTTCCGTAATTTTAATATCTGTTGATTTGAAAGCAAAAATATTCTTTAATCATAGAACTATTCCGACGGACGATCATCACGTTACACCTAAACCGTCGAAGAGCGGAAGAAGAAAAAAATCGTTGACCGTGCGTTCGAAAATCAATGTGACTACAGTTTTACCGGTTTGTTTTGAAATGTTCGTGTAGTTTTTTTTTTTTAAAACAGTCGTTCAGAAAACCGACTGAAACGTTTGTACGCGACGTGAAAATCGGCGGGTCCCCTCCTACACGAGAAAGTCTTTAAAAAAAAAATCGTTTTAAACGCCAGAATAAATGTGGGGAATACGTTTTTTTTTTTCTTGTCGTCGCAGAAACAATAAGAAAAGGAACGAATATGAATAAAACGAATACGACGCTTGTCGATTACGTGAATATTGTATTATAACGTTGCGCGTTCACGACGAATCGGTCGGACGTAAAACGTATACCTAACCGCGGTGTATTACAAGAGGAGTGTATTTATAATAATAAACGAGTAGTGTAAGAGTTCTGAAAACATATTATAATGTTTGACTAATGATTAGCCGTCAAACGAGTGGGCGGTGAACTTATGGCTCTATCCTGTTTTTTTTTTTTTTGTTATTTTATACGATTGTAAAAATAAAATAAAAACATTTCCTTCCAAACGTGCGTTACACCCGCGGTACGGATTCGCCGCTTTTCGTTGTATCGGGTG
The DNA here is from genome assembly GCA_032441825.1 of Chaetogeoica ovagalla. Classification (NCBI taxonomy): domain Eukaryota; kingdom Metazoa; phylum Arthropoda; class Insecta; order Hemiptera; family Aphididae; genus Chaetogeoica; species Chaetogeoica ovagalla. Next base: position 10,214,144 of record CM063735.1, on the reverse strand, counting down.
TAGCGAGACGGGCGTGGAAGAAAACACAACGCGTATTTATTATTGTGTTTAAAAATAATATTATACAAGTGAGCGTATAAGTTTTTTTTTTTTGTGTGTCAATACCAGCTACAATCGTTCTTTCAACAATCTTTGATCGCACTCCGCGCTCGTCTTTGCGATCGCGTTCATAAATTTCGATTTATTTATAAATCTCAAATATGCGTACGTCGTTGGAAAAGTAAATAAAAAAATAATAATATAACGACGTTATATTCATGCACGAAATTTTCGCGGCGTTTTATTTTTTTTCTTCAAATTCGACATTCGTATTATATTTATTGCCGCGGCAATGAATAATCGTTTTTTTTTTTTTATATATATACGAGTATTTTACAACTCTAATATTATATGACTAAGCCGTGAACACCAGAATAATATATTGTAATACCTCACCGCGCGCTTATAAAACGTCAGCGAATTGTCAGCGGGCCACCCTGCAGTAAGACGTATCGTACGTGTAATGATGTTATGATTGAAAAAAGAACGAAAAAAAATCATAAACATCGCATGGTATCGGCAAAAAAGAAACCGAATGAAAACAGTCAATATAAAATATTATGCGCCCGTTATTACTCATAACAGAAGAATAAATCGTAATTGTTTTTGTTTATTTTAAAACTGAATTTTTTTTTTTTTTAATTATTAAATCTACTACGCGACGCGAAACGACGAACAGTTTTTCATTTCTTTAATTTAATATGTGCGACGTTAAATTAGTTTATTATGATAAACCGGTGATTTCGGTTTTCTAAACAAAAAAAAAAAAAAATTCTAGTATTTAAATAAATATCGAAATATATATATATATATATTTTAAAGACGTATTTATACGAAACGCGTCAGAATCTATTCGGTTTCATTACGAATTCGACTTATTGCGATTCGCTGTTATTTCCTCCTACTAAATACATTGTAATAATCGCGATGTATTCGCATAGAAATATATATATATATATATATAAACGACAGAAATAATTTACCATTTATTCCATCGAAACATATTTTGTTATAATATATATAAATATAAATATTTTCTTTTTTAATATAATAATTAATATTTAAAAGCGATCGAGCGTCAAACGTGATCGAACGAACGAAATGTATTCAATATAAAATGATCGTTAATTAAACGATGAGAACGCCCATTTCAATCATCAATGATTCTACTAAATACTATAGAAGGATTTATTTTTTTTTAGATTTTTTTAAACGATTCGCATCAGCGATAGCTGTTGATTTGTATTTACACTGCGTACAAATAACACGTAACCATTGTACGTTGAAACGGCAAAACGTAAATAAATCGTTGCAGATACACCGTCCGTCAAACGTTTTTCACAAAATAATCAAAACGTTATCGATTTATTTTTTTAGATTTTTTTTTTTTTTTACTCGCGCATGCATATCGTATCACGGAATGTTTGGAACTCGTTTGTAAGCGTTTCGAGAGAAAAATACATGTTTTTATGTATTATTTCGAGAGTTTATGAGTTCTTACTGAACGTTGTTACTGAACTGTGCGTTCGATGTGTTTCCGTCATTCTCATCGTATACATTATAAACACGATATAGAGTTATAAGGTCACGTGTTTGACATCTTTAACGTCCATTTATAATTTCGCCAAGCGTAGGTGCGAATTCGTTAAAAATATTTCGAAAATCATTTGGACGGGGAATGAAAAAAAATTAGAAAATATCCGCTCGGCTCGTGCAGGTCTCCTCAAACACTCGAATCGCAATTGGCCAACAATTTTATTTTTATTTTTTTTTAATCTAACGAATATTTTGGAGTTTCGACGCTTTCACATGCCAATCAAAAACCTGCGCGATTCATTTTGACAATCTCGTAAAATATAATTTTGTCAAAATCCTCGGTAAAACACAATTGTGTTTGACCGTACACTGAAATTCGTCACGTTTCCACGCGATCGTGTGATCGATATGTATCGAATTTTCAATTCATAATAATTTAATATAATTGTCTAGTAATGTGAATCGAACGAATAACGCAAAGCTGATTATTCGATAACATTTGGTTTTTTTTACTTTTCCAATGGTACAATACTCCGTTTTAATGAAAAAAATTCCATTTCCAAATCTCGGCTTTAATAAAATAAAAAATTTCCGATTCGCGACGGTATCAGCTGCTGTAGATAAATTATTATAATCTTTCGAGACGTATTTTATTCGAACGAAGTTTTGTTATAAGAGTTCTTCTTGATAAGAGACGATCGAGATTAATGCGCGAATTTCCGACGAGAGTCGCGAACACGCGAGAATTTCTTTTCTTTTTTTCTAAATGGCTTTTATCGTGATGAAGCTGCGCGTGCGCGCCCGATCAGGAGTTTCGATTTTCGTATATTATATTTATCGTTTTTTTTTTTTCTACTCGTGTTAACATAAAATTGTAATAGACACGTAACGCGATTTTTCTCTCGGCGCGACGGTGTGCGCCGGACGCGGTCGTTCATCATATTTTTTTTCCCCGGTTCTTTACAGCTCCATGTAAATTATACGTTATAATGTCTCATAAATCAGTCCGATCAATCACTTAATCGGAGATTACGACGCCGCCGACAAAAAAAAAAATCAATTGTAAGAAAAGCAAAAAAAAAAAAAACCCAAAGAAATTATTCTATTCACTTGATTTCTATAATTTTTTACAGGGTACCACCTACTGTCTAAGAGTTACAACGCAAGCGGTGCTGGATAAAATAAATAAAAGCTCCATATAATCTACGCGTAAACCGAACAAGAAACAACATACAACGACGGAAGATATGGAATTAGAAAATAAAGAAAAAAGGAAAGTGTTTCCTATTTTAAATAGAAAAAAAATTTATTTTTATTCACTAGCTTTAAAACAGATAACGCGAAATCTACAATGGCAATCAGAAATAGAACAAGCGAAATATGACTTCCCATTCAAATAGAACGAAATTACAACGATAGTTAATAAAAAAATATGAACTTTTTACTTTTTTGTACTCCGTACCGACTAGATTTGTGATGGTAATGCGAGAGAGTAATAGAAAACAATTTGTTTTTTTTAACCCGATAAACACGTTATTTTTTTTTTGAGAGGGGGGGGAAGAGTTTAAAAGTAAAAATATTACTGTTTTTTTTTTTTTGAAAACTCTAAAACACATAACATAACGTTGTCGAGTAAAAGAAAGACGAAATCGAATTTCTAAACAATTTATTATTTCTGACAATATAACGCGTTTTTTTTTTTATCTAGTTATTTCAATAAATATTAGTAAAACACGATACGATAAAAAGTCGCTTGTTATATTACAATATATAATGTATTTTTACTATACACGTATAGGAAGCGACATAAGTTTTATTACGCTATACTATACATAATACATATATATATATATATATATATATATATATTTATATATAATCGTATAACGCGTTTATTATAACGTTTAGACGGGCTGATTTACGTAATAATTGAAATGTTATTAATTCTCATGCGGTTATATAAATGAAAAAAAAAAAACAAAAAAAAAAAGTATTTCAATTAGATTAAACACGCGCAGGACTTGCTAAAAAAAAAAAAATGTTAAAAATCCTTATAATATATCAGCTCGTAGAGTGGCACCGTGCACGTGATGTTATCGCGCGCGTATATTATCTTTTTAAACGTAACAAAAATAACTTTAAAAAAAAAAAAAAACGTTTTTTTTATTTCTTCAAAATAAATATTTAAAGCTGTATATTATTATAATATTATGTTATTATACGCGCGCGCGTGCTATATACCTACACGATATTTCTCGATTTGTCAGAATAATTCTATCACTATACCACTCGCGCGTAGTAATAATAATAATAATAATAATAATAATAATAATTCATTGTGTCCGCGCTCATGGTGTCCTTGCGCCTTTCGAATATGTGTCTACGATTTGTTAGATTCGTAATATACCTGCTCCTTCCTCCATTTTTTTTTTTTTTAAATACACGAGATATAATAATAACAATAATATATAATTTGTTGTAAACTCTACGTACAATATACGCACACCGCTCGGTATAATATTTACGATTTTTTCGTTACTATTACTGTGCGTGTGAATAAACACCTGTAACGATTAAACGCGCGGTTGTTTAAAATATTTTAATAAAATCCGACTACATAACTGATATCGCTATTGCGAAGAATATAAAATTAAACGTTTCTTTTTTTTTTTTCCGGAATACTATTTATAATCAAATATACGCGCGTGAAATACGATTCGTTTGGGTGTACTTCGTTGGTCGATGGAATTTTCACAAATGTTTTATTCTATCTGATCACACTCCTCACTAAAACCAATCGCCAACGGACGGGAAAACGTGCGAAAATTACGATTTCGCGACCACGATAAATAATATTGCGACGACAACAACAGACAATAGTCGAAAATACAAACGAAATATCTATTTTACGTACATATTTTATAATTCGTATTGTTCCGGGCGCGGAGTTTAGAGAATTTTTTTTTTTTTTTTTTTTTCTAATGACACTTTGGATCGGAATGAAAACGTATTTGCGCATATTTGTCGCACGAAGAATAATCGCGATAACACAGTGGTGTCGTCCATCAAGTTACGGAGAAATCTCGAAACTATATGAAACCTTCGAGGATTTCTCGAGGGAGACTTTTAAAAAGGGAGAATAAACGTTTTCGTCTACTAGAAACGCCCGTAGAAGAAAGATTATCCCTGTTGACATAGCAGCCCTCCCGATTCGAACATTCCGTTACACGTTTTCGTTTAAAAGAGTCTCCACGCAAACGGATATTAAAATAAATCACCAGTCGAACAGTGCGTAAGGACGAGATATGAAATACGTGCACGATTTCGGACTATAGTGTCGATATTAATATTACGTATTGTCGGGAAACGACGATAGAACTCCGTTACACTCCTTGGCCGGACTTCACTTTTTTTATTTGTCTTCGAAGGAGGACTACTGAGTGGCACGAGACCTAGGCGTATACGTATTGACAACGCGCGAAAAAATTAATATAATAATATTAACAACGACGATCGTAAATAACGCCCTCGGTCGCGCTTCTTTGAACCGAGCAGCGTGCGCAGACAGGCGATTGCGCACTGTAATAAACAAAAAGAAATCTGTACGCGCGGATATACTCGAATGCGAGTGCGGTTCGATTAGGTGGTCAATGGTTATAACAAGTGTGAGATGGGGGAGGCCAAACACTTTTACCGCATTATTCGTTCGAACCTAATAATAATAATAATAATAAAAAAATTAAAAAACTCTCAACGATCGTACGGTGCGCGCAACGGGAGATTTAAAAAAAAAAAACGGAAGAAAATAAATACCAATTACACTATTAACACCGTATACGAGTATACGAATACGATTTTTTAAACACAATAATAACCGTTTTGATTTTGAATGTTTAATAATAATAATAAAAAAACAAAAAATCTATTGGTTTTATGATGAAGATGCGTGTATTTTTTTAATACAAAGCCTCATTGGAATCGTCAACTTTTCCACAGTGTATTTTTCTTTCGATCGGTAATTGAAAAAATCCGAGAAATTGCGAGGAGAAATTTACAGGTAAAGTTGTCGACACAATACAATGTACACACGTATGAAACGCGGTAAATTTATTGGAAAAATTAACGCGATAATATTTTTAAAAAACATTTTTCTTTTTTTAAGCGCGTAAAATTTAAATTACAAAAAAAAAAAAATTCTACAAATATAACCGTTAATAGGCCAACGACACGTTCCCAACGAATTTATTGACATAACTTCTATTACGTTTAACATCGTACACAACCGTTTGCAGGTCACATACTCGTATATATATAAGTTACGCTGATTTATATAGTTTAAATTCCAATTTTACATTTTTTTTTTTTTGGTTAATAACGCTATCCGAGTAATTTATAAACGTATCGTTTACAATGTTCAAATTATACGGTAATTGTTGTTACATGTTCATAAATAAACGCTTTGAAACCGTATATTCAAAATTTTCCCCGGGAATAAAAAAATAAAATCGGTTCCTAAACGACCAACACTATGTATATATATATATATATACACACACAAAATATATCGTACATAATATATTATAGTATAGTGTTTCGAGTTAATTTTGAAAAGCGAAAAAAATCGATAAATTATTTCATCCCTCGACGAAAATCGTTCTACACACATTACTGTATCACAACAGCAAGCGGATGAAAATAAATTAACAGCGAATAAAGCAATACACACACACTATGCAAAGGTAAATATTATTTATATAATTTATACTACGTAATAACATACGCGAAACATATTATTATTATTACACAACAGCGTTTAAACGATTTTCATATTTTGTGAATACACAGGCCCACGCGTTTATTATTATTATTATATTTTCAATGAATTCCAACGGTTTTCAACGTTGTTCAAATATTCAATTGTTTACATATATTTTTGATGAGATAAAATATTAATTATTTTATATAATAACATTTCCCCTATTATATATATATATATATATATTTGATTACAAATTATATAAGAATACGTCCCCGTGCACTTCGTTGCCCGTGAAAAACATAAATGCCACCTTTTGTACTATTCGCATTTTCTCCAATTATTGTTATTCGGTGTAAGAATATTGGAAATGTACAAAAAATAAAAAAGCAAATAATTCAAGTTTAACTTCGATTTTTATTATATTACATATATTTTTTTCTAATTACTATTTAATATCTGTTGTATTATATTATTCATTTTTTGTTATCGTTAACTGGCATTTTGTGGGCCCTCGACCAACGGCTACGCATCAACCGCCCATATTACTCCGTTTTCGCTTAGCGTTCTTTCCGACACTTTTATCATTTTACCTCGGCTCCTGAAGGCCCGGTAACTCGTTGTCAAACAATCTATAATTTTACACGAGAATTCGACAAACAAATGCAAAAAGAATTTTTCAAATCCCACTGGTAGTTTTCTAGAGATTAGCGCATTCGGACAAACTGTTCGGCCTTAATTACACATATTATAGCATAAATAGTACGCGCGGACTATTCAAACGCATGTGTCGCGACGCATAATGACAGATAACGGAATAAATATTTTACGTTATTTATACGAATTCCAAAAAATACGTTTTATTTCATTATTTTTAAAAATCCGTAGTCAATCGAAATATTGCGTATAATTTTCCGACACGTAAGAGTTACCGTTGTCTTTTTATTCTTACGGAATAAAATACAACTGCGCTAACGGCAAAACGTGCCCGAGAAATATTTCAATTATTAATTTGTATACGCATGTGTTCATTCGCCATTTTATCGCGACATCGACCAGAATTTCGACTGGATTTTTAAAAGTCGGTCGGTCGACTTTAGCCGTGTTCGTTTCGTTTTGAGTTTTCGTATAATTTTCAGGGGTTATTCAATACGTTTATCGGATTTATACGCAATAAGACGTATAAGAAACAATTAAATCTTATAAGTGCCTTTTCGCAGATGAGCGATTTGTAAATATAATCATTACTATATTAATTATATATTAAACGAATTAGTTATTTTTTTTTCTTTAGTGAACATTCCGCCAAATACACTGACATAATATACACACACACAGTCCCATTTCGCACACTAAAAAAACCGCAAAACACGTTTTTTTTTTTTTTAAATAGAAATGACATCATTGCAATTAAAATGCCGAACAAACGGGAATATTGTACAGCTATGTATGGTCTTAATAAAAACAGAACATTAGTAACTGAAACGAATAAATAATTGTGTATATATTGACACGAAATCTATTGTAATTATTGTACAAACACAGTGTAGTAATACTGAATTTGTAACGAATTTATGCGAATAAATTTCATATTCGAGCGTCATCTCGGTCGCGTTAAAATTAAATAATTTATAATATAAATGTATGCTTTATATGAATTGATAACTATAATTTCTAATGTTTTCAATACGTTTGATTAATATAATATTATTATATAAGTCTTCTCTACGATATAATATTTTATTACGCGAGAAATATAATTTATACATAATATAAATAATGTGTACAATAGTGTTTATTTATTTATTTTTTCTATACAAATAAATGACGCGATACGCAATCGTAAATCATAAATGCGACTCATCTCTGTCTCTGTGTGTTGTACTTTAAAAACATATTTATGACCGTACGTATACTTATGTAGTCCAGTAAAATAATTATACAATAATATATACGAGCGAATTTCACACTTTTGTGGAAGTGTATTTATACCGTATTATATATTACAAAGATGGGCGAGTTAATGACAAATATATTATATAAATAAAATATTAAATTAATTGAATAGCGTGACTCGAACAGTGGCGATTATAAGGGATTTGATATTTTTCAATTCAGTAAATTTCAGACTTAGCAGCGCTGACTTGTATGTGTGTCCAGTTTTATTAATTCACCATTTTCGTCCTCTCTCTTTGAACACTACGTATAAAGTTGGAATTAGTGCTCAACCAACGATTAGCGCGTACAGTACGTGGTCGGTTGTGATCGAGCCTTTAGGGCTTAGCTAACAACAAACTCAGTCGATCGTGTAAAATGTAAATAAAAAAAACGTGTAAATATAAGTAAACCAGGGAACGTGTAAAATAAATGTGAAAACGTGTTAACGAAGGTACAACGAAAAAAATGAATTTTTACGTTCATTTTATTACATTGAAATACGCGAAATAATATTATAATTAATAATTTTGTTAATATATTTTGTTTTTAAATATATATATATTTTAAAAATACGAAAATCTTAAAATATACGTAATTAAAAAATGTACAAACAGAATCGTTCAGTCGTGATTATTAATATATATATATTTTTTTTTAAGCGATTACATTTCTCTCTCTCTCTCTCTCTCTAATAGTACTGTTTCGATAGGTTTGTATTATTATTATTATTATTATTATTATTATTATTATTATTATTATTATATATGTGTGTAGATGACGATTTAAATATATAATAATTATTCGCCTTTAATTATAAAGCGTATATGTGGACAGAGCTACGATGATAAGTGTTGTGTGGTCGAAGCTTAAGTCTGCATAACCGTTAGATGTATAAATAATAATGAATAAAATTAACATTTAAATTAATATAACCAGCCTACAAACGAGTATATATTATGTATAGTATACATACATTTATATTATACGCTTAAATTATGCACACTTACAAAGTTTACACAATATACTATACTACTGCTGTTGAGGCGTCTAAATCTCGTTAATGTGTTATTTTATTATAGCATTTATCTTGGTCATTTAGAGCAACGTCGGAGATTGTATTATTATTTATAATAATACTCGAACGGATTCGCGTGGAAACGCGGCGAAAACAGTGATTTCTTTAAAATCATTATTATTATTAAATGTGAAATTGCAAATATATTCCATACATAATGTATAAAACGCTAAATCCCATACCCCGAAATCATTTTGAAAAAAAAAAGCGATAATCGAAAATATACGTATAATAATAATACTATAAAAATAAATACAATTTAAAACAAATATGGAGGGGGGGGGAAAGGAAATACAATTAAAAAATATATTCGAAATAATACGATCATTGTAGTCGAAAGTTATGATTAAAAAAAAAAATAGCGTACGTTTTTTTCCATTGTTTTAATGTGCGAGTTAAAAATAAATACATTTATGATCAGAATTTTACCATTTCAACCCCGATAACCAGACGATAATCGATTTATGAGCAATGATCGAATTCGATTCTAAAGTAATAACTGAACTCATTTCAATAGGTACAGGCGTGTATACGGAAAACAATTTCGATTCGAATCAATTAAAACTTCGTTAAAAATATCGACGTTAATTTTTCACGGATTTTTCGATCGTTCGTTTTAGTATTTATTTATTAAGAAATAAAATATTGCGATAAAATCATCCGATCCACAAACTTACTCCCACTATATAACGTATTATATGAAAATTGCTCGTGAATCCGCTCGTTAGAATTAAATTGTATTCTAAACGATTGAATTTTTTCCGTCGTTTTTAAAGTTTTTCGTACCATTTTTCCTCCCGCTGTTCTAGTGTATTTCGTTTTCTTTTTTTTTTTTACCTATTTTCTAGGGACATGAAAAAAGGAATTCGCCTGAATAACATATTTATATTATTTGTTTTAATAAATATATACGTAATAGAAAACGATTTTTTTGTTTTTTTTTTTATTACTTTTCACTCGGCGTATTTTTAAACCGTTTTTTCTTCATTGTAATTTAAAAGATATTAATTTGTTTTTTTTTTAATTTTCGAGATAATAGAGTCATGTAAATGCGTTTTTTCCCCCGTCGATATTTAAAACTTTTTTTTTTCCGAGGCATTTATAATAAACTCGAGCTCTGATCATCAATTATTATCATTGCTTTATTGCTGACATGTACGTGTGCATGCGGGTAGAATAATAATTAAGTCTGCGATACACTAATAGTATTCATTTACTTGTCCGCGTAACGATAACACGCACCCACTGACCTTCCGAAAATTGTCCGTCCGACATATTATCATCATCTCTTTAGCACGACTCACGGCTACAAGTGGTGACCGCTAACGCGGTAAGCCGCGGTATAGACCATTATGGAAATAATTTGCCCCCGTTGTTCGGTTCGCTCGTCGTTTCTCGAGCTTACAACGCACGATGAGAGGATGGCGATCAGAGCTTAGAGAACCGGTGAGATCCGTTTGTTTTTCAAAAATAATATTTCGGTGTACATATTACACAATATAAAAAAATAAATAAATATTACCGAGTACATACACATACCTATTAAAATATACGATTGGAGTGCGGGGACTAAGAATACCTGGTATATGGTTACGTTACCAATACGATTCGGTTATTTTACGTTGTACGTGAGCGTATTTATTGTAAAAAAAAAAAATTAACATATCGTAGTGTACGAAAATATGAAACGGCCGTTGAAATTATTTTTGTAAACGATAAAAGAGAAAGTAAATTGAAAACCGTGTTATATTTTACCAATAATAATTGATGACGAGCGTGCATGAGGGGGAAAAAAACAAAAAAAAGCTAAGTCTCGTTAGTGATTCGATGGCAAGCGTTCAACTGCACATAGAGAAGCGGTGGCTAAACTGATCAGGGCCGAAACAGCAGACACCGCGTTGAAAAACCAAAGCGATTTCAGAATTTATATATAATCGTACGCGCGAGAAACAGTTGCTGACATAAATTACGGATGACTCGCGGAGATCGCGATGAACTCCTATTACGTCTCCGATGAAATATAGCGCGTAATTTGCGTCAATGTCTACTTGTGCGTATAGAGTACATCGTGCACTGAACGTCGGTCGGAATTCACGTGGAGGTCGATGAAATTGTGTTTCGTGAACGTGACGATAGTTCTGAAGTTGACGTTTAAAACTTAACTATATATGCGCCATTATATGAGCGTAGAAATAGCGCATTCAAAAAGAGGGAGAGAGAACACCTTTTCGTTTTGGGATAGGAGTTGGTTGCGAGATTGAGGAAATCAATTATTGTCCATTGAACAGAACGGTTTGATGAGTACGTCAGCGTCTGCTAGTTGCACTCAACCGAGCACATATATCCATTCTCGACGTGTGAAATGATGACTAGACGAGTAGACTTTTTTCAATTTCTTTTTTCTTTTTTTTTCAATACCTACTTCAGTGGCCCCTCCATATCGGAACTACTTTTTAAATTGCGTGTCGAAATCTAATATATCCCCGTACAATGAACATAAATGGTCGGAAAAACGTTAAAAACCACGATATTTATAGTATAAGTATTACTTGAGAATTCAAAACGAATATGAACAATCGCTCCGACAGCCCGTTAAGATGTTTACACATCATCGAAACACTACAATCGCGTCGTGAAAAGAAAGAAAAAGGAAAAAACATTAGATTTGTTTGTTATTTTTCGACGACAATTTTTTTTTTTTTGTTTATTTTTGTTTTTGTTTTTTTTTTTTTGATCGTGGAACCGTATAAATAAAGAGAAAATAATAATTGAAAAAAAATAATAAACAACGTTTATATGTAAAAAACGAATTACGAAAAAAAATACCACTTAAAATGTATTTAGCTAATAGAATATTAAACATTTACGCCGCTACCGCCGTACTTCAATGTACGTACAATAATTGGGCCACACACACACCGCGCGTGATGTTATTATTAATATTATTATTATTATTATAATTATTATTATTATTATTATTATTATTATTATTATTATTATTATTATTATTATTATTATTATTATTGCGTTTTCTCGGTAAATTAATTATTTAAATTATTTCGAAATATGACAACAATAAATGTTCTTTTTTTTAAAAAAAAAAAAATAACGAAACGCAGTTTGTTTTTTTTCCTTTTTATTTACAAATATATAATATGTCAATTATTGAGATTTGTATACAAATTGAACGATTTTACCGTAATAATAAAAATAATAAACGCGGTTACTATACTATATTAGTGTTATTTCGAAAACGATGTAAATACGCGAAAAAATGTCATTTAAAATAACGAAACGCGATTAATATAAGCATTCGCCTTTTTTTTTTTTTTAAAAAAAAAAAAGATACATTTTTCTCGATTACGCGGGGAAAAAAAAAATAAAATTCCGAATTTATTATACGCGAAACGTATTTGAACGTAAATGAAACGCATCTTACGAAAACGAATTTTTTTTCTCTTTTCAATATATTTTTTTGTCTTTCCCATATTATTATAAAAACCTAGTGCCCAATATTATTATTTTTTTATTTATTTCGTATGGCAGTTATTTTACAATTAAGATTTCGGGAAATTAAATATTTTTTTGCTACAATCCGAAACGTTCCCATTTCGTCAATCTATTAAAAAAAAGTTTTTTTTTTTTTACAAAATAATTCAAATCGTTATTCGCATTCACTGTCGTTCTGTAATAGTCTAATCGAAACTACAGCCTCGACTACGAGAAAAACATCGATTTATTCGAAAAGTATTCGAATTCAAACGGACTTAAAAAAAAAAATTAATTAAAACTTAAAGCGAATGTTACTCAACGATAAGTATTATGCGCCAAAACTTATAATATATACTAACGAAATGTCAATCTTAATTCAAAATAAAAATATATATATATATAATTTAATAACGTTTTTTCGATTTTCTTATAAAATGAAATAAAATCATAAATATAACTCAAAAGTATTATAATATAACAATATTTAATTGAACGGAATACGAAAAAAGAAAATGAACACTTTAAGATATTAAATCGGACAAAAATTATTGTACGTTTGTCAGATGTATCAACGCGAGACACTCATCTGTAATTGTAATTAATGACTGTAATATAATGTCTAGAACTGTATAGAACGCAATCAAATTTTTCGTCGAACAAAAAAAAAATAATAATAATATTAAACAACGAATTTACTTACTACCGTACTAATGAATAAAATAAGTACCGAAAATTTGAATAAGATATTCATTTAGCTGCAGCGAACTCGTCGGTCATAACATTTTTTTTAACAATATACTGTTCGTATGTTGTTAAATGCACGAACGTATTTACATGTTAATACGAATAATAATAATAACGAAAATATTGTTCGTATTTGTATTATAAGTATGTATAAGAAATTTTTTTTTTTTTGTATCGCCCGATAATTTTTATCTCTTTTTTTATATAGAACAGATGCGAATAAAACATTTAATAGTTTTGCAAAATTATTTATATATTAATCGTACAATATACCTTTGAAAAAATATTATTCGGAAACATACAATTATCAGAATATTGATAACACCAAGAACAATATGATTTATCGAAGAAAAAATTTAACGCTCGTGCGACTCGGTTCGTATAATACGCGTTAAAAAAAAAAAAATTAAATATAACCGCGACTTTTAACAAATCGTAAAATATTGCGTGACGGATAAATTTACTTTTATTTTTGTATTTCATACTTGGAAGTCATTCGAACCGTTATAAAAATAAAAAGAATCATTCGCATTAAAATATATTTATTTTCTTTTTCTGCAAGTGTCAGTTTATAAAAATAAATTTTTTTTTCTGCTTTTTTCACGTGAAAAACCTATTTAAATATTATAAATATATATATATATATACAATAAGTAACATTTCTTGGATAAATAATGAGTACAACACTCGTAATTTTTTGTATCACAAAATCGATTGTTTTTTTTTTTTTTGTTTTTAGTTTTTTATTTTATAAAATTGTAAATATTGTCACATACAGCGGTGGTTTGCCGCTCGCTCGACGACAGAGCGCATCGATATAAATTACTTTCGGCGGATGGAGACGAACGCGGAAAAAAAGTTTGAATTTTCAACTGTCTCGTGGAAATAAAAAAAGAAACGAAATATTTTATTTTATATAATTACGTTGTTTATTATTAATTATTATTATGCAACGTTGTATAAGTCGGATTTTTTTTTTTTTTTTTTTTGTTATTTTATGTTCTATATAAACTTTTAGCGAGTTATGCGGTTACGAATTAAAACGCGCGAGTGAAAAGTTTATAAAAAATTACGTCTAACACATTGTAGAAATATATATATATATACTGCATATATTATGTCCGACTCGTGATTTTTTTTTGTTTTTTTGCTAAAAACATTAATATATAAAAATATAATGGCTAAGACGATGAATTCAACGTCAGATGTGCCGCAGGTGTGTCCGTGCGTGTAACGCGTAGTGTCACGTTTATTATAAAATATAACACTTATGTACGTATTAATAGGTTGTAGAAAAACGGTCTGGTTTATTGGATAAACGACAGTTATTTTCTAATAAATTATCGATATTATAAAATATAAAAATATACGGTGAATCAATAATTCGTCTTCTTCTACATTGTTGCGGGTATGATGTGGAGGACCGTGGTTTTTCGCGTTCTCTTCCATCATTACAATCACGAACGCAAATATAATTTTATAGGCCACTCGTCCAGCCATATTGTGCGGTATATTCTTCCCGACGATGGTTTTCTATACGGTATTCGGTTACTACTGTCGATTTGATGATAGAGTGCAAATTCTACACACACACACACACAGTTTTTATCTTCTTATGCGTTATATACGAGTATATATAATATATATCGTTAAAAACGACACGTACGACTACGCGTGCCGTCGTCTATAATAATGTGTCTGTTCGAATAAACGAACGTTTCTGTACGGTACACAACACGGCAATATTATTTTACACGCCACATATATCATATTATCATTACTACATAAAATTATACGGATCGCTCCAATAATATCATACGCGTAATTATATGAATATTCCTGTATTATCGTCCATTTCGTTCGCATACAATCGTTTCTACGCGCGATATTATAATATTTCGTTAATGATTTTTTTCCCCCTTCAAATCCGGCACACAAAAATCAAATATATATATACGTACGCGCTATTATTCCAGCGGATTTCCGAAAAATTGCAAAACTGCAAATTTCAATATAGGCATCACGCGATAAATAACGAGCTATGAATCCGAAAAATTGCAAACGTCGGGATAAACTGTATATATATATATATATACGGTATGTGGACGATGCGAGGACAAAACAGACTGAATGGAAAATCGATATAATTCTCAGAACGCGTAAATAGTATCGCACACTACGGCTTTTATGTTATACACGTAACGGCTCATAGACCGTTACATTTAATAAATATAAACAATAATAGTGGAGGTTTTTTTTTTTTTTTATCCGATTCGCGCCACGTCGAATTCAATAAATTCGAGTGAAAAATCGATTTTCGGTGGCGTCGACGATATATTATACTCGATCGTATATACGTACGTGTAGTCGGAAAAACATATAGAGTCATGAACACAGACGTAATTAATGTATAAACCGCAACAAGTATGTAATAATAATACTACACTGCACGGTGTGAAAATAATAACGACGGACATATTCGCAGACGACGATGAGCGGAGCGTGGACGTATTAAAAATGTCAATTGACGTTTTATTACGAAACGTTTTACGCGTATATAGGAACGTTCAACGAGAACGATTGTAACAATCGATAAGAAATCGGATTGCGTTTATAGTTGGAATTCACTAAAATCGTCATATCAGAGCTAAAAACTCTGTTGCGGGAGAGTCAATACGAGAGTCGAACAAGAGTCGTAGGAAACGAATAATAAGGGTTTGCGATCAGCTGGATTGGATACGATAAAAGATTTGGAAAATTTATATATATATATTATAATTAAAGGTCATGCATTTTTCAACCAGTCGCGGTGGTACTTATTTTATTACGTTCAACAACGTCAGTTTCCTATAATACTTTGTTATATCGTGTGCAGATAAAGTTTTTACAGAATGTGTATTATTTGATTTGAAAGGTGTACATATATACCCGAGTGTTTGAAACTTTTCCTCTATTTCCAATTTCAATTTCCGTTTCTCGTCGGATGCTCATAAAACGACATTTCCGTGTTTTATTCCAAATGTTTTAATGCAAACACAATATTTCAGGCGCGTAGACAGACACAGAATAATAAACAAACTATACCGCCACAGCTCGGAGAGTTCTTATTAATCTCGACGAAAAAGACACATTGTCGGAATACGCGAATACACACTGGATAAAATATATATATATATATATATTTCTCTATTATTTAAGATTATTTCTCTTTTATTTATTTTTTTTTCCAATGAAATACTCGCTTTTACCGACGCCAAATGGCCCGCGCCGATCTTGTAAAATAAAAATATCGTCACACAAAATTGTGTGGTATAAGTAATCAAATAATTTATATACCGCAACAATATTGTATAGAGATTGCGTGGCGATTGGAAGAGGGACACGATTCATTTAAAAAAATATTAAAAATATTATTCGCTGTGTAAATAAAACTGAAAATTAGAAGAAAAGAAATCAATAAATATATAAAATGAAAACGTCGAAAAACGTTTTTTGTAGGTACTACTATGCGACCAAATATATATATATATGTGATTGTATTCCTCGTTAACATATAGAAAATAAAATGAAAAGCAATTCAAGCGTACATTGTTTTAAATAATTTCAAATATGTATTTATTTACGGTGTATCGTATACAAGGACATAATTCGTATACGTTTTCGAATTTCGACGATATAATACGCAACTACGGTGTCATTTTGACGGTAAGAATTTCGTAAGACGAGAACGACAACCGACCAACATCAAAAGGACCAGTAGTAGTGTCGCGTAAATGGACGTTTATTACTTGAAAAACATCGATTCGTTGCGATTTTCATATTATATTTAGAATTTCGAATGTTTCTTCGACGTTTGGAATTTTTGAAATTTTTTTTATTCTATTCATTAACTATTTTTTTTCACTGCGGTACACCCGTTTTTATATATATTCTATTAACAGCAAAAAAAAAAAAAAAAAGGAAAAAAAGGAAAAAATACGAGTTTATTTCCATCGTTCTTACATGAAAATACGCTCAAGTCTTAGTGACAATATAAAAGAACTTACATGCGCGAAGAAAACAAAACTAAAAACCATTGAATCATTTGCAAATTCAAAAACACGATTCAACGCGTTTTTTTCGTTGAAATACAAAATATTTCATTATTATTATTATTATTATTAATTTATAATATTGGGGGAAAATATCGTTAATTATACGATATATTAAAATAAATAATATATAATAATAATAATATGGGGCAGATTATGAATATAAAAATACGGGACGAATATTATATAAAGGATGAAATTCTATTATCGTAAATGAAATGGGAACGATTCGCCGCTGGTCGGACGTCAGTAGGTGTGGAATTTTTCTGATTATTGAAAAGTATACTCTTGGTCAGTGGTGCAGATATAGCCGAGGGGTTCGAGGGATTTTCGAGAAACTTCAAGAAACTACTACATAAGGGGAACGGAAAAATTACATTTCTAAAGTACTACTAACTATAGATAAAATTCGTTACCGTAAACCGCGAGTACGACTGTTAAGATCGGAGATTTTCTTTTGGCAGCGCGAATTCGTCAACAGAGAAGCGCAAAAAAAAAAAAAAAAATTTGTTTTTTTAACGCAATAAGGCAGGGGCGTATACAAGGGGGGGGCGATGGGGCGATCGCCCCCCCCCCCTAGATACTTGTGTATGTACCTATATCTACTGACAACTAAAATTAATCGAACTAAAACTAAAATGTCATAAAACATTTTTTTATTTAAAACTTATTATTTTTATATAATTTTTCGATAATTCTAAGTTGGCAACAGATTCGACGGGCCCTTTTTTCCATTCGCTCCCCCCCCTCCCCCTAAGGGATGAAGTAAATACGCCCCTGCAATAAGGTAAACGGGCGTATTATTGATACACCGGGACAATTAAGCGTGCCGCGAGAGCGTTTGTCGGGACAGACTTTTGAAATACGTTACGTTCCCGTGTAAAATCCGGGACGTCCGGCCACCCTAAATAATAACAATAACGACAACAACAATAACAATAACGACACGAGCGTTGGTTGCCGAAGAACGGCCGGGAGATTGTTCGTCGTCGACACTGACGGGCCGTATGAGCGTTATCACTATATGAGGTTTGCGGGGGCGTTTATCAACGCGCGCGACCTTGTGAAAAAAAACAAAAAAAAAAAAGGAAAAAGCAATTATTATTGTACGCCTCATCACCGCGCGGCCGCGGCTCGGCGAAACGGACGAAATCGAATTCGGCCGCCAAACCCCGCGCGCGTAACGGTGCGGGCCAATAGGTCCGGCCGGCGGCCCGCGTCCCGGCGGCCCGCGTCCCGTCGGCCAATCGGCGCGCGCGGAATTGACGTCAACGTTAAATTTAGAAAATCCGCCGTGCACCGCGCGCGACGGTGGGGACCGGCCGGCGGGCGATCGGCACCGACGGACGGCGTGGCTGGCGCGTTGCACCGTTTAGTGTACACAACGGTGGTCGCGTTCGTGAGTCGTTGTCTGCGTGTGCGCGCGTGTGTGTGTGTGTGTGTGTGGCGCCGGCGCGCGCCAACTCGTCGTACGGACGGACGACAGGTACGAATTCGCTGTACGGGGAACCGCCGGACGTCTTTTTCTTTTTTTTCATTGTTATTATTATTTCGCACGTCCGATCCACCGACCGATTATCCCCGTCGTCGTGCTCGAGTCCGAAACCGCGTTCGGTAAGTACGGAAGCGGGGCGGGGTTTTTTTTTTTGCTGTTATGACTATTTGATTTTTGTATTTCGTACGGACTTTACTTCAGTCTTTGAAAAAGTCTTTATGGACACTTAATTCGTTAAAAGTTTTTCTTTTTCAAAACCTCGTGATTTTTATATATATATATAAAAATATTAATATATATTATAAATATTACGTTATATAATATATTAATTTTTGTATATAAAAAACAAATCGTACGACGAGCCAAACCCGTATTCTTCTATTTTTTTTTATCACGTTATCAAAAACCTATTCGCGTTACGCTCTCATCGAATAACGCGTTTGTTATTATTGTTACCTAAAATATATATATGTATATCGATAGTATAATACACGTGTAAACATTTTTTTTTTTTTTCGTTTCTTCCATCAATCGTTTAAATAACCTTTAAACGCATTATTATATATCTAATCTAAATGTGTGTGTGTGTGTGTGTGTGTGGGGGGGGGGTTATTAAATATTATAATTTAGACGCATAGTTTTTATACGAAATTATAATAATAATAATAAAAAAACGAGCGTTTCATTTTTTTTTTCTGTCTTACAGTCCGTACGTAATTCTATCGTACAACGTGAAAACAGTACTGGGGACAAAATATATCCTGTAATATTATCGAAAATATAGAAAAAAATAAATAAATACGTGTAGGAAGAATTGTCCGGCGTATGTTAAATGCGTGCGTGTGTTTTTTTTTAACAAAAATTCATCGTGCGGCCCGCGGGCGTTTCAACGGAAAAGAAAAACGCGACGACAGAACGAAATAATAATAATAATAATAATAAAAAATTATTTATAGTAAAGTGACGCGGAGTTTGGAAATAAATAAATAAATGTATTGGAAAACAGCGAACAAACCGTGTACGCATGTATGACCAATGAAAACGTCGAGTTTTATACCGCCGCCGACCTCTTGGTCCGCGGTTATTGGATTACTGATTTTTTTCTTTTCTTATTTTACCCGACGTGGCGAGTATTTTTTCCATTTACGCGCACCGACACAACATTGGTTTGTTACTGGTAACACGAAAATAATTTCGATGCAGTTGAATATTCTATTTTATCGGCGTAAAATAATAACGTGAAATTCGTAAAATAAAAATAATATATTATACGCTCCGGGAGTAATAATTATATAGCGAATATCAAAAAGGAAATCGCGAGCGGAAAAATTACGGGGAAAAAAAATATATACGCGCAAAAAAAAAAAAAAAAAATCGCATTCGAATGTCTGTGCGTCGTGTATGTATACACACATTAATTAAATCGTATTCTCACCTAAAGCGTTTTTATGTAAAAAATTGTTTGACAAAAATTTAAGCGAAAATTAAAAAATTCGTAGCGCGGCTCGTCGGTGTTTTAACGAAAAAGAAAAATACGACAGAACGAAATAATAATAATAATAATAATAATAATAATAATAATAATAATAATAAATTATTTGTAGTGAAAAGACGCGGAGTTTAGAAATAAATAAATGTATTGGAAAACAGCGAACAAATCGTGTACGCATATATATAGCTAACGAAAACGTTAAAAAAAAACAAACGACAGTATACTTGTTATATATGAATTCGGTTTTGGAAAAATTACAGAAATTTAACGGAAAACGTATAATATTTATAATGTTTAAAAACATTTCAAACATACTAAAAGATTTGAAACATTATAATTTTTTTTTTGTTTTAACAATATATTACGTTTAATTTCAACGGTGGATATCGGCCATATGTAATTTTTCCAAAACCGAATTTACATTACAATTAACGCGCGTTTTGTATATATACAGTAGGACCCGTTTAAAGGGATTGAAAGCGGGTATTTTCTCTCTTCGTCTTACACGCACGCACACGAAAATAGACTTTTCCTACTTCCAGAGCACCGATCGATCTGTTAGTGGCTGGCGCGACGAGAAATTCAGAAAACGGATTTGATTTCGTCGTCGTGAAGTCTACCGTTGAGATCGACTTTTTCACGTTTTTAATTTTTTCTCACGCAAATCCTTAAAAATCAATCGAACAATTTCAAAGTGAAAAACAAAAATTCGCTTTTAAAGGTCTCGGGGTAACAAAATGAACAAATAGTATGAAAGTCGTTCTATAGGTGTAACACTCACGACGCATTCAAATCCGTTTTCGAATTTCATATCGCACCGCTAGATCGACTATTAAAACGTCTATTTTTGCTACGTTTCGTGTGTACGTAAAACGAATTCAATCCCTTTAAGACGCTCTACTACGTGGCAATTAAAAATAGCGCATTTAAATCGCATTGCGCGGGAAAAATTCAATCGGGACAAAAAATTTTTTATATTGCGCAGTGTGAATTATTTTACATTACCCGTTTCAGGAACAAAAGAAATAATCGATTTTCGTTTGTTTTTTTTTTTTGTGTGTTTTTAGAAAAGACGAAGTCTTTCGCAATTTTATTAAGATGATTATTACGTAACGTTGAATGTCGTATACTGAACGTTAATTAGCATTTATAATGAATATTGTCGTCCGACAATAATCGGTACAAGTGCACGCGTGTTACACATCATTCGTTTTCCGTTATCATAAGTGAGGTAATTAACATCATTGACAAGAAGAAGAAGAAGAAGAAGAGCATATTATCCGGTATAGACACAGTCTTAATATACATATAGAGCGTATGGTATTGTCCAGAGTTATTTGACACACGCTGTTGAATGTTGTCAAACGGACTCGTAAAAAACGAGCGTATTATTATTATTACTATTATTATTATTATTATTATTATTATTATTATAGGCGGGAAATCGTCTTAAGCGCGAAGAACGCGTATCTCAAACGGGTTTTACACCATATACTCACCCCATGGCAAAAAATATATTTGAAATTTAATGTTTGCGTATACGATTTTTTGGTAATTTCGAATACGAGAGTTATATATTAAATATCACGTTAAAAATAATAATAATAATAAATTTATCTGCTCGCGTGTGTATCGGCTAAATAACGAATTATTTTGCTGCGACGCGCATAAAACGCGTTGTTTTATTGAGTTCCGCTACAGGCGCGTGTACGGGTTGACAAAAACAAAGTCGTTGTCACTGTCCGCGGTTATTAAATTATAAGAAAATTTGTACTCTTTTACTCGATGTGTTGTGTATTTTTTTTTACGTGTCGGTTTGTTACTGGTAACACAAAAATAATTTCGATACAGTTGAATTCTATATCGACGTAAAATAATAACGTGAAATTCGTAAAATAAAAATAATATATTATACGCTCCGGGAGTAATAATTATATAGCGAATATATCAAAAAGGAAATCGCGAGCGGAAAAATTACGGGGGAAAAAAATATGTACGCGTAAAAAAAAAAAATCGCGTTCTAATGTCTATGTGTCGTGTATGTATACACACATTAATTAAATCGTATTCTCACCTAAAGCGTTTTTATGTACAAAAAAAAAAAAAGGAACGTTTGAAAAAAATTCAAGCGAAAATTAAAAAATTGAACGCTAGTATAAATTATTCATAACTATGTACGAGCCGTATAAATTGGCATTTTATTATACAGTCTCGTATCGTTCATTTTCATATAACAAAAAAAAAAAAAAAACACCTAATCGTGAATATTTTTATACATTTACATTTACTTATCTATACATATATAAATTTTACGCTATTGTGAAAGCGAAACACAAATATTCGGTTTTTATTATTATTTTATTAAACGTATACACGCGCGCGCGCATTTCATATAGATAAACGAATAACAAATTTTCGTCGAGTTCATTAATTAAAATACGATATTGATAAAAACGACAAATTAATAATATTTAATTCGATTGAAAACTATTATCTTCTTCCTTCTTTATCAATATTTGCGGTATACGGCTCATCGGTAATATTAAAAAAAACGAGTGTGTATTTCGTTCCGAGTATTTTAATCGTGCCTACGTAATCGATCGGAAACGCTATTATAGAAATATTATTTTAATACAAATTGTTTAAAAAATAATTTTATATAAACGATTTAAAAAAAAGTTCTTCGTTGTCTTTTCATAAATATATACGTGTTTATATATATATATATATATATACCTTTAAAGACGCATTCCTCGCGTATATATTATTACCGTCGACCAATATTATTATTATTATTATTATTATTTTTATTGTTATTATAGTGATTAGATAAAATACGCGTATTTCCGTTTAAACTTCTCGACTTTATAATATGTACGTTACGCTTGCAGTGATAGTAATGTGTATATATTATTCGTCAAAATATTTATTCTTATTATTGCGTCGTGAATAACGTGTGCATACGAGGTTATCTCGAATAAATAACTATTGTTTTTATATCGAAACGTTGGGTATAAAAATAATGGCAAACGGTTATTTACTTTTTTATATTTTGCGAGATATCGCGCTCGCAAAGTGTATATTATCCTCCAGCAGTTTCGTTTCCAGTGTCGTTTAAGTCATATATATATAGTGCGTTGAAATTTCTGTTAATAATTTTTTCTTCTTCTAATTTCCTCGCTTTAAACGAAATAAAAATACCAACGTATCCTTTTATATTTGCATCGACGTTCGTTACGAACAAATTACGAGACGTATAAATCAAAACAAAAAACCTTTATATATATAAATATTCTATAAACAAATCGAATTTTTTTTCTATTCGAAATAGACGTTATTTCGTTTTTTGTGTTTTCGTCTCATAAAACGTATTTGCTAAACGCATCAAAATACAATATGCGGCGGGGCGTAAACACAACTTTTTTTTCTTTACCGATAACCCGATCAAAAATATATATTAAAAAAAATAAATATCCGGCGACGTTTGAATATGACGATTTTGACCGGTTCATAAAGTTTATCGAACTTAAAATATACGAACGTAGAAAACTAGAATTTCGACTGCGCGCGCATGAGATTTCGGGACATTGAAAGCGTATGTATTATTATCTTATATTCATAATAATAAATAATATATAATATACATTATATTATTATATAATATATAATAAGATAATTTCATAAACGAAATCGTCAATATAATATACGCACTATATTTAGAAAATTGTCGAGGATAACCTTATAATTAATTGTTTTATTATACACGCTGAACTGTAAAAAAAATCGTTTTTAACTATACATTCCGTGATTTTCCTGAAATTTTAAACCGCGTGTCTGTGGTTTGCACGTTTTATATATATTTATATTGAAAAAAAAAGTCGCGGGGCTATATTGGACGACAGGTCATAGTGCGTTTAACGTTAACCTGCAACGAGTTCGTAGTAATAATCGTTGTGGACTCTTAAAATTAAATGTTGAAATAAAACATACGTAACAATTCGTATATATATTATATTATAATAATTTCGAAAACTTTTGTATTATATTAGACGGGATTTATCAAACGCGCATTAGAAATTTAAAAACCGATAATAATAATAATAATAATAATAATAATAATAATAGTAATTATTAATTTTATTCGAACGCGCGTGCTCAAAATAATCACGAGTATTATTCCTTTTATATGTATAAAAAAAAAAAAAATTGTAGAATTCGCGTATTTAATAATAATAAATAACGTATAAAATTATTCGCGCTATAGTTCACACAATGGCGATATAATTGCGAGCGTTTTTATAATACGTATTATAAATATTTATAATATATAAATATATATACGCTCGTACTATCAGTATTATATTATAATATATACTGCACGGTATCGATGATTCAATTTAATTCAATGCAATTTAACGAAGTTCAATATGATAATATAAATTACATATATTATTATTATTATTATTATTATATGCGCGCGTATATATTAAAATGTATAATTTTTTTATCGTAAATTCGCGGGTTTTGAATAGGAGTTTTATTATATTATTTACTTAGTAATAAAAAAATAATTACATTCGTCAAATCGTTATATATTATATGTACACTGGTATATACGTATATAACGTGTATTTTTAAAATTCCAGTGTTGAAATGTACAAAAAGAAATTCTATTTATATGTCTTAGAAAACACTACAGTATATAAGAATAGTATATAATCTTAACTCCAGCAACGAGAATTTAGAGCAAAAAAAAATCGATTTTTTTTCGATTATCCAACATACACGAGACGTGTGTAAAAAATAACCAAAATTTTTTTTCTATATTCGTATTAATCCAAAAAAGGATTTTCAAAGTACTCGCGTGTTTTATACGTACGCGTAATTTATGAACGCATTTGTGTATATGAGACGTAATTTTTTTTTAAATAATAAGAACTACCGATTATTTACGATATTTTTTTTCCTACTCGCTAAATGTACATTTAATCAAATCGAACAAAAAAATATCAAAACGCGAGTCATTTTTATTAAAAAAAAAAGAAAGAAAATATGTATAAAAATAAATGTTCGTTTTTTTTTATACTCGTATACCAAATCGATCATTGTGAATTTTTTTCACGCGTTATTAACTCGTATTTTTTTCTCGTCTTTGTTGTAAAAACAACCGATGTGTTAAGTGCAAAATAAAAAAGAAAACCGCGCGAATATTATTTACACACCACTATAAAACACATCATAAATAATGTGGAAAAAAATGTTTTTTTTCTCCTTTTCCATTAAGTACTATACCGCGTGCATTATAAAGTAATCACTTCAATAAATATAAATACGTAATAATTCTTTAAAGTATATTTGCACATTATTTTACATTGTTTATACGCAAATATCGTAATCGACGCACGGTGAATTGATGAGTGTATAACAAATTGTAATATAAAATGAAAAAATTTTCAAAAGTAGTTGTTATTATAGTGATTTATGTTAAATACACGACTCTTTTACCGAACAAGTTAACGATCACTTTCGACTTATTAATAATTAAATTTAAAAAAAGTTCAAGCCCGAATTTAAATCAAAAATTCAAATATATCAGTTAGTTAATAAATCAGTTGAATTTTTTTTTTTTTTTTAATAATTGATACAAATTTGATTTTTTTTTTTTTTTTTTAACAATTTGCGAACAGATATGAAACGGCAATTGACTTTAATTCGACACCAGTGATAATAAATCGTATTGATATGTTAAAAATTAAACAAATTGTACGTTACGATTTCAATACGGTCGTGTTTTTTTTAACGTCAATATACATATTAATTCGAAGAAAAACGAAAATCACACACTATACAGCTAGTGTACAAAATAATTTCAAAACCTTCGAGGGGGGGGGGTGCTCAAGGAGAGGATAAGAGTGTTATATCCCCCGCCTCCATTGACTTCTTTTTATTGTTCAGTTAATTTTTCATTAATATTGAAAAAACCGTATAGTTTATCGTTAACGTAAATTATGTTTTCAATCGTGGAATTGTGAAATTT
The DNA here is from genome assembly GCA_032441825.1 of Chaetogeoica ovagalla. Classification (NCBI taxonomy): domain Eukaryota; kingdom Metazoa; phylum Arthropoda; class Insecta; order Hemiptera; family Aphididae; genus Chaetogeoica; species Chaetogeoica ovagalla. The sequence goes on along the minus strand of CM063735.1, from coordinate 10,187,449 downwards.
CATTAAGATTTTTTAAAAGTATGATATGTAAAACGTAATTTGTTAATCAAAATTCCAATAAAAATATTCTATTGTTCATAGAAAATTTAAATCATGCGGGTTTTGAGTCCGTTTCACCGAAAAATCCACAGCGTGATAAAAGTGAAATCGAATGCTTTCGAAACCCAGTAGAATTTCATTCGCCTTTCGTAAACACGGATTATTGTGTTCTCCCCCTGACGAAGATCCACTAAGATCGATCAAAAATTCATATCCCCCTTTAAAAAAATCTGAGCACGCCACTGAGCGTGAGCCACAAATCGGCCGAGTCATCGAAACGGATTCGAAAATTCTACGCGTATAGAAAACGCGAGATATTCTATGAAGGAAACTCTTGGAAAATTAAAAAAAAAACTTGCCAAATATCAAATTAAATGTCAACGAAATCTTATACAAGTGGTACTATATTATATACGTACCAATAGACACTCATCGGTATTACACCACGGTTATCATTATTATTATTATTATTATTATTATTATTATTATTATTATTATTATTATTATTATTATTATTATTATTATTATTATTATTATTATTATTATTATTATTATTATTATTATTATTATTATTATTATTATTGTTATTTGTAAATTCCGAACGAGTATCGTTATTAGGTTACTCCGGTCGTAAATATTCGTATTGACTGTTGAATAGACATTTTAAGTATTTAAATTTTGGATGTTTTTTTCTATTTTTTTATTTTTGTTTTTATCACCTACATATTATAGTAACACCGATTTGTACTCGACACAAATGCGTATAAATATAGTGAGGTTGTAATACGTAAAATTGAGGACCACACGTTATTATAATATTATGTAAAAGTACGACTATAAAACGCAACTAATTTATATAATATATTATGTGTGTATTGACCGGAGGCTTAACACAGAATAATGTACGCGCGAGCGCAATAAAAATTACGACGACTTAAACAATACGACCTTGGAAATATTTTACAAAAAAAATTATATATGTGTGCATATTGTTTTTTCGCGATTTGAAAACGTTAACAATAACTAAGTTTAATATTTTTTTTTTTTAAGACTCTTTAAATATTATTATTATCATATAATGTATAAAGAGATTAGAACATTTTTTTTTTTCGTTAAAATTGCGAAGTCCCGTTCGATTATTACACGCGTTTTGTTTTTCTCTGTGTAACGAGATAATGATTTCGAATTTTTGGCATAATTTTCCGTATTTTCTTTCCGGAAACGGCGAAAGTATTTAATATTCGCATGATATACACATACGGGTGCGAATGACAATAACCGTATAAGTGTAACGGACGAACGTACATTGTGAATACCGGTCTAAAATCATGTCGAAATATCATATCATTTATATTTCCCAAATTTTTCATAAGTGCACGAATCGTTTTTGAAAATTTTCCGAAATCTTGATCGCGCAAAGAAATTTGAATTTTCTTTTATATGTATATTGTATACGCGTAGGATAATAAATTATTCACGATATACAGGAACGAGAAAAAAAATTATTCATACAATAATAATATCGTATAATTTATTTCGGTTAAAGAAATGTTTATTAAAACTCGGGAGAAAAAAATATGATTTATTATTATTAAAAAAAAAAAAATATATATATATATATATATAATTTACCATTTATATTAGTCGAATGTGAAGTTTTCGACTTATATAACATATTTTCGATTATTCATTTGAGACGCGTAAGGAGTTTTACAATTTAATATTTATTTTAAAACTTATTTATTTATTTATTTTTTTATCGCGGCCGTGACCGAAAATCCGATTTCACGTTACTTTATTATTACACGAAGAATTGAGCGGGATGTTAGGTGTATATCATGGGTTCATTGCCTGAAAGTGTTTGGACAAGTGTCTCGAACAGACAAGCGGAATTCAAATATTTACCGTTGGAAACTCATTTTCAACGAATTGCCTTCGAAAAATAATCAATCAAATTTTAATAATAAAATAATATTCCTTTTCGGCTCGTGATGTGAACATTTTTAGCGATCCTCCGTCGAAAATGTTATCCACGGTTTACGGATAGGGGTGGGAGAATTTTCTGATCACAAGTCCGTAAACATTAAACGCCGATATAAAACGTATTATAATATTATTTTCGAGTGTAACATCTCAAATAACTGTCATAACAATATGAAAACCTTACACCCAAATACAGTGTCGGAACGTGCGTCGACGTTATATATATATAGTGCTCAGTGTTCAACGACATAAACACAATATTATGATCATTGCAAAGGGAAGTTTCTAAATATTAACGTTATTCGATTTTTTTCTTTTTTTTTTTTTAAGTCGTTTCACGCGACGGGAACGGTGTTTGAAAACGTTGTTATAATAACAACAAGATTTTTTTATGCCATCTGTTAAAAATCTCCACGATTCTGTGTACTGCAACAGTACAACAGCAGAACGTAGAGATTATTGCTTTTTATTATTACTTACACTCAAATCGACATCCCGTCGTGCACGGTTAAAATATTATAATAATACGAGTACTTTTTCTTACGACGTGTGCGGTTACAAGAACTTGGAATTCTTTAGTTTTTTCGTTTTGGTTTTTAGTTTTAAACAGTGAAAGCGTTGTAATATATGCTGTTTACACGGGTGCGGACGATAAATCGTATTGTGAATATTAACTACTATATGTATAGTATATATATATAATAGAGCCAAGAGGTATGAAATATGTTTATAAACTATAATGTATAATAATTATATATAAACAGCACGATCACATTTTTTTAAAACTTTTCATCATCAGCCAGAGATCTCGTTATTATTCGTTGTTTAATCGTTTAAGGGTGGACTGCAGTATTTTCGCAATCCCCAAACCTTAATGGCAAATGTACAGCGAACGAAAAAAACAACTGTTTGTAAATTCGGAAAACGTTTTTTTTTTTCAATTTTCAATTTCGCAATATTCCCGTTACTTCGTTACAGTATGAGTCGAGACAATATTTGCGCAGATTAAATGAGCTTTTACCGCTCATAAAAATGTATCGCTTGAGAATTTGTACGATTAATATCGGTATACACAGGGATTGCAAATTAAAAATCAAAACGTGGATAATCGTGAAAATATTTAAATTTAAAAAAAAAATTGTTTGAAAAAAATTATTTTTCTTATTTTTCGATATAAATAGGTTTTTTGTATTAGTGATGAAAAATAAAAAATTACCCTGTGTGCTATAGTGTTGGGAAGTAAAAAAAAAAAAAAAAAACAAAATCCTTGTATCGTCCTCTAAACGTTTTTTTACAGCTATGTGTGTGTGTACATATACGAGTATAACATTATACCGTCTAATATTTATTTTTTTTTTGTGACCATATATGCACGCGAGCTTATAAATATTTACACGTACAAACGAATACATTTATACCGAATGTGTATAGTATTTAACGATATCTAATCAATTATGATCGTTCCAAGAAGAGAATTTTCGAATTATTAACGTTTTCTCTCTCTCTCTCTCAAATCGTTTTGAATGGGTTCCGAGAGCCAATAAAGGAGTGAAAAATAATACGAGGATGTTTATAACTGTTAAGTGCTGCTGCTCGTCGCACAGAAAGCAATTTCATGTTCGCCGCGGTGCGTGCGCAGAACGAGCCGCCGCAGAGCCACGAGAAATTGTATTTCGAGTGAAAAACAAAAAAAGACAAGAAAAAAAAGCCGATAAAAAATTGTACGAGTATATAACGAGTGTATATATATATATATATATATGACATACATAAGCACTTGGTTATATATATATAAATTAGTTGTGATCATCTATATACGAAAACCGATAAAACGAGATATTAGTTCGCGTTGGTATATTAAACAATTTTGAAAAAAAAAAAAAGAATTAAATATCGTTTCGTTTTTAATAATATAGTTATCGCGCATTTTTATATACCTATATATATATATTTTATAAAATACAATTATTATTATTATTATTATTATTATTATTATTATTATTATTATTATTATTATTATTATTGTTATTTATAATGCCGTGTTCTCGCGTTTGCAGTACGAGTCAATTAATCATAATTTTCACTCGGACTCCTTGGCGCACAATGGTGTTTTTTTCCATATAATTTATTTATCTCGCGTTTTCTTTCTTCACAATTATTTTTAATTAACAGACCATAAAACACAATATATTATAATTGTACACTCGACGGCTACTGAACTTTTATAGTAAATCGCAATTAAATTCGCGAGTATTAAATTCGGTATTGGATTTCAAATCGATATTCCGCCGACTGCAACTATATAACGTAATATATATATATATAAAATATTATCTCGATCTTTCATTAAAATATTGTCGACTCTATTCTAATATTAAATTTCAGCGAACGTTTGTGTGGATTTTTTTTTACAAATTATATTTATTGTTTAATTATAAATATACTCATTTAGTATGTAGTACAGAGGAGTCAACGTGTGAAGAAATTATGTCGATAATTTCAATCGTGTAATTTTTTTTAAATTCTAAATCAATTGTTTGTACAAACAAGTGTTTAAACCTAATTAAATTACCAGAGATCATAATATATATATATATATATATATATATATATATATAAATACGGTGTACTGTATATATATATTATATATATACATATATGTATATATATATATATACACCATAATATACTAAAGTGCTTGATACAATATACGGACGTGATAGTTTGATTTCTCCTCTAGCTTCGACCATATTTTATTGGTAATTACTCTTAAATAAATTATATAAGCCCGTAAAAAAATAAAAAAGATTTCTAAAACGTATAAAAATATTATAACGGGTAATTAATTTCGAACAAAAAAAAAATTGATAAAACGTTCGTGTTTAACGAAACGTACGAGTGAAATACAACTGGAATAAGTGTTTTAATGTATTCGCGTGTTTACGATTCAAACGGCGCGTTTAATAAATTATGCGACGCGACGATTGGAAACAGAAGTATTTATAATCTGTACTTAAACATAGGTTTAAAACGTGTGTACAAACACTTTTTATTGTTACATATTTTGTTAATATATATATGCCAGATACGAGCAATGGAGTATATGTGTGTTTGAAACGTCTATTTCGTTTATAAATGCCCTATTGCAGCAATTGGTGAGAGACTGAGGAGCATGTACTGTACATGAAACGAGTCGACATAAATGATTAATTCGCGAAGAACGACCATTGTTATTTGTACATGTACTACTCGCGTTCTATTGCGGTAAACCATGAAAATAGGCTGAATCGAAAAGTCGCGTACAGGAGTAATATTATAATAAATGGCCACGAATATAATTATTATAATATTCTAATAATTATTACTATAATATTATTGTAATATTCGATAATGGGGGGGGGGGTTTATATATATATATAAAATTTCCCTCGGTTCTCTACGTATTAATATTATTATTATCCGTAGAAAAAGAACACGAGTTAATCTCATACAAATTGCCTTTTCGTATAGTTGCCTTCGAGATCACACACGCGCACACGCATTTTTATTCAAACGTGTATAGTGGATATAATAATATTATATAAGTTATCCGTGTGGCATTGCTCAGGAAGAAATTCAATTCCGATACGCGCGTTATCGATACAATATTGAAATACCTCTTAATCGTATCTATATAATAATGTAATATTGCGTGTCGTTTCCGGGCATCGAACGTGGCGAGTATAATACATAAAATACGCGCTGGTGTGTACTTTTAATCGCGCACGCAAACACGTATCGTAAAACATAAAAAAAAATATATTATTATTGTATATTTTATAGTGTGTGCGTTTGAAATTTCAGATAAGTTTTACATTCGAGTGCGTATGAATGGAAAATTTCCACGAAATATAACGCGTTTAAAATATTATATATATATATATTTTTTTTTTTTTTTTTGACTTTTACCGTACACACACACAATAAATGTTGTAGAATTATGACCAGAAATTTCCTTGCGCGCGGAAATAACGACTTGTTGAAATTTTTAATATACGATTGTAATAATCGTTGAAAAAATCGAGTTATTGTATGAGCAACGACGAGTGTCGCGTACGTATTCTTGAGCGTAAGATACAGTTGTAGAGTTTCGACTTATTACTACGAATTCCAAATCAATGATAGATCCATTGGATCGGATAAAACGGTTTTGAAAAAAAAAAAATTACCACTTTTTTTTTTTGTGATTAAAACAACTCGGTGGTCCAATAATCAGGCTATATACTCGTATATACGGCAGCAAAGTTGGAAGAGAATGATTTTTTGGTGTGAATTTCGACACACTAACCGGGACAGTATATTATATTTCGGTAGTTTTTTGTGCCCGCGTTTTAAACGACATTGGTGCCGGGAAACAAGCGTTTTCCTTTCGATTTTTTCCCGTTGTTTTTCTTATAGGATAAGAAAACTGTACACTGCGGATTATGAAACAAATTACCGACCAAACGCGCAATTTACTACCGGAACACTTGACGACATCAGTTTCTAGTGACGAAAATGTGTAACGCAGAATGCAAAAGAAAATTGTAACGTTACAATTCGTCCGGGGGACGTGAAAATTATCGTAATAATAATTGTAAAAAAAAGAGGTAAAAAGGCGCGGTTAAAAGCGTGAATTTCGCTTTCTCGTAAAACCGTTACGCGAAATTATCAATTATAAATTATTAAATGTGTTATGTATGAATTGAGTCTTTCAAATTTTTCTTTTTTTTTTACTCATTTGCTCAACATAGACCGCCGCGTGTGTTCGTCGCGCGCGCGCGCGCGCCGCACCGAACAGAACATATTATATTCAGTACGCGCGTACAAAAGTATATTTTATTTTTTTGTTTCCACGACGGCACTTTGCTCTTGTATTTGTGACGCGCGTACAGGTATTGCGTCGTGCGAACGTGTCCTATCTCGCCGACGAATAATAATAATAATAAAAAAACTCTATACGCGATAGCTCCTGGAAAAGGAAAAAAAAATGATATATATAAAAAACGCGAAATTTATTATATAGTCGCGTTGCACGAAGACTGGCCACGAGAGAGAGAGAGAGAGAGAGAGAGAATTTTTTTTCTTCTCGTAATAACACCGCCGGGGACGCGCGGAATAACCGCGCACACGTTGCGCATACGGAACAATACAATCGCAATGGGCGCAGTCGTCGCCTACGCGCGTTTATTGCGCAGGACGTACGCGTAGGAAAAATAAAAACGGTCGCGAATTTAGTTTTTTTTATTATTTTGCTTTCTCCAACGATTTATATATATATATAAATATTAAATTCTACTTATAAAACTAAAAAAAAAAAAAAACCGACCGTCTCATCGCATCCGCCAATGTCTTTAAATCGATATTATCCGCCGCCAGTCGTTATATTATGAGAATAAATTCGCGGATTTCGTTGGCGAAAAATCACATGCGTATTTCTAAAATTAATTCAATACGTCTTATAGCAGTTATTGTCTTACGGAATATTGTACTCCATTTTTTTTTTTTTTTTTATACGGACCGCACGTCAGCCGAATACGACTAGGTTTCAATTTCAATCGTAATAATACGTACGCAGACAGAACTCATATACGCGTCTGTTCGATTATTTCAAATTTAAAACCGTTAGAAATACGAAGAAGCAGGAGAAAATGTTGATATTATTTTCTTTCTTCTATATTATATATAAACTAAAATCGAATCGATAGAGCTCGTTGTACGCGGATCGCTTTGGTTTTTTTTTTCTTCTTTTTAATCCAAATAATTTCTATCGATTTTTGTTTTGTTCGCGCGGTTTTGACTGAAACAAGTCGCGTAACACGTAGTGGAGAGGGAAACGTGTATTTTAATAGAGAACGAAGAAGAGAATGATAATTATCGCGTTGCGATCGTATTTTGCGTCGGATCTCCGCGAGAGACTAGAAATAATACACTCGAGACGTCGCGTTAGGTATCTTTTCACGGCCAGATCGTGACTTCTAATGAGTATATAATATATGAAGAAAAAAAAGAATAGTACGCGAAAAGTGTGTGTGTGTGCGTGTGTTGGCGCGCTTACAACGGTTTTCGGTGGAAACTAATATAATCGCTCCCGTCATGATATACCGAATACCGACAGTGTGTTATGAACTCGACACTATTGTGTTTTTTGTCTCCTTCTTTATTGCCTCGCGCGCAGTAAAACTACGACGAAATAAATAAATGTTTAAAAATCGCGTATTAAATATAAAGTCTTCTACCTATAACGCATGTGTGTGTGTGTGTGTGTTATATGAGATAAAACGTCCGTTGGAATCGTTCCATAAACACATTTTTTTTTTCTTTCTCTTAATCGTTAATTATCAAACCGGAGCAGCATGTGTGCGCCATAAATTTCGGAATTGTGCGAGCAGACAACGTGAAAACGAATATAATAATACAATATGATCGTGAGAACTGAACGCGCAACGCGTGCTCCGAAATCGGAGAAGTCTTTTATATATATATATACTTTTAGTTTTTTTTAGCCTAGCCGTCTTCGGTCGTCGTCTCGATTATTCCGAGAATGCAAATCCGAACGATTACAGTGTATATATTTCAATAATATATACCCGTGTATACACGTTTAATACGCCGCCAATATATTATGTATAATAATGATAAAAAAAAATATTATTATTATTATATTAAAAAAAACAGTCAACGAGTTCTGTGGTGTTTGCCTGAAGTCTTTGGCATGAGATTGAAAGTGATGACGGGAAAATTTAGAAACGAAACAAGTCGCGTTTCTATAATGAGAAACATACACCGCGAATTCGATTAACGCGAGTACGGTGAATTTGTTGATTAGAAACTCCGGTACAGAACAGAATCGTGGACAATGCTAGTGGGGAGACCAAGAGACGACCGTTACTCTTGGACAGAAACGAAGAGCTACAATAGGAGAAAAAAGAAATCTATACGGAAGGTTATCTTGGAAAGAAGGAATAGAAACGGGTGAGGAAAACCGCGTGAGAAACGAATAATTATTGAGGGGGAGAATCGGAGAGAATCGGACAGTCATAATGTGTATAAAGCGAATGGTGTTTGGCAAAGGACCGCGCCGGATGGGGAATCTGCTGCGGATGAAGAGTAGAACGGATGAACTTGAAACGTCATTAAACCCGTTGAAAAAAAAAAATGATATAATATTCCATTTGTAAATTAAAAGCGTCGACAAAATTCTTCTATATCACACGCAATACAGATGAATTATTATTCCGTTTTATATTTGTGTACAATTTTTACGTGTTCGCCGTTTTATGTACAAACGAAATATACATATAATCGTATATATTTCAATTTACTCGTATAATTCATGACAATACTCTGTATATATGTGTGTGTGTGTGTGTGTAGTATAATATTATATAATACACTTCTTAAGTGTATAGTGGAACACATTGCTTTTTGGCCGTTGGCGACACGCCATTAATAATTAATTTCACTCGGTTTGTTTTCATTAAGATCGGTTTATTATGTGCACCGTATGAACCGCATCGTGCGGTTACAATTTTTGAACAGAGAATAATAATAATAAACAGCTTATATGCGAATCCGGTGAATATAAGTATGCATATTATGGGAAACCAAATAAGACACATTTTATTTTATATGAAATAAAGAGTATATAATATTACGCGTGAAGTTAAACTTGATATATTTTTAAAAACGAGTATATAGATGATACAAAAAAAAAAAATTTAATAAACATATTACGACACTTTTTTTCTTCTCCAATGGCTTCGTATGGATTTCGGTCGAAATCGCATACAATATTATTCGCTTTAGGTTACACTGATGTAAATAACTTCTTTTTGTTATATGTTATGTGTTTATATATATATAATTATAATATTTAAATGCTTATTCGTGGTACAGATTTTGCGAAAAAATTTTGTGAGAGTATTTGTAAAACATTTTTGTTCTTTTAATTCGATTTATTTATTTATTATTTTCGATTCGTAATATTAACGATTACGCATTAAATATGTTTTTCTTTTCACACATAAATATTTAAAAAAAAAAAAAATTATACGGGAATTAATATAAAACGCGTTTATTTCTTTGTGTTTTTGTCAACACTGAACATTTCGAAACTTTTAATAAATGCGTATATAAAAAAAAAAAATAATAATAATATAATATAGTAATTATTATTATGCAAATATTATTAAACGTGTTGCGGGCGGCAGTTGTGTTTACAATTTTATTAGCTGACTCTAATGGATACGCGTTAAGATTTTACGTCGTCTTGTCGCCATGATTTTTGTGTATATAAATTACAGAAATTGAAATTTATGTATTCAAATAAAACAATTATATATATATATATATATATATATATATATATATATATAAATCAGTGCTTGGTGCTCAGAGAAACGAAGCTCTTCTACTATTTTCTTTTTAATCTGCGTACCCCAACAAATTTTTTTTTACTGGAATAAGGGACTTAAAGAGACTTTTGCTATGTGAAAATGGCGTAGTCTTTAAATTATATTAAAGGCATTTCTTTGTAGAATTCTTTTTTTTTTTTATTAGCGAAGTTCCTCTTTTTTAATTTTCCATGTATATAATACGCATAATATAAGTGACTTATTACAAAATATACGTGTGCGTATAGTCAACCTCGGTCGACGAATCTAAACGGGGAAAATGGAAAATTACTATTAATTCGTATAATCAAACTAAATATCATACGTATGTAGTAATAGTATACGCAATTGTCAACGGATCGAGTGTTTCACGCGTCGGTTATTTTTCACAAATCTGCAAACGAGTGCCAATTATACAACCAATTATTCACGTTTATAGAGCCAAACTAAAGTGGATGTTGAAATCAATCGAGATAAAACCAAGTGGTATGGTCATACGATGGAGAATCGAGAACACAACAGTCTCTGAATAAAAATAAAGTTGAGGATCTCGGTGGCTATTGAATAACGAGAAAAAAATATTACGGAAAAACTGCAGGTCAAGTCCAAATTCATATCTGCTACGAGACGAAAGGAAAAGCATTCATCGGGAACAAATAAAGCGACGGGGTAAAATCAATGGGAGACGACAGTGCTGAGCTCGAAAGACTGATTTTGAAAAATTTGCGCGGAGAATTATTTGAGGAGCGTGAAAATAGACGGAAAGTCGACGTTACGGCTGTGTTGGAATGTCCTAAACGTGCTATAAAACCGTAGAAAAAAAAAGAAGAAATTTATACGCGTACGTTTATCGTAATACGAACGTTTTGTGCGCTTCGGCGTGGTGAAAAATAAAATAAATAATCCGTACGCTGTTCTCGTTTGTACGATTTATTTAAATATAACGAGTGTCTATCCGAAAATACCCACTAAAACGGTACACTACAAATTACAATGCGCACTAAACGACACACGTTAAGGTATTCTCACGTTTAGACGGCCAATACCTCGTACTGCATGTCTGTGTAAACACTATAACAGTAATTCACCATTAAACGTATCATACAACCCTTATTGGAGCTATTACGTGTTTTTTTTTGTTTACTATATAAAAAAAGCACTTTATACGCGTGTGTACCGTATAGTATAAAATCGAATAACGTTTGTGTTGCGAGGAATTTTATCTCTCGTAGAGCTGTTACGGAGTATTGTTATTCATACGTATGGCGAGGAAACGAGTTTTCTTCGTTTTTTTTTTTGTTACTCGTCGTCGTATGTATTTTGTACGATCGCCGTCAGATTTTCACTTTGAAACCAATACCGCGCGTGATTTCTAATTGCTAAACACGCACACAAATGTTGTCATCCGGAAATTTTCTTCGTTTTATTTTTATACGTCCAAAAAGTTTTGTTTTTGAGTTGTTGCCCATTAAATGTGTTTATTTTATTATTCCGGTTTCAATCGGAAAAAGTCATCGTCGAGCGTATTGGACGAAAAAGAAAAATACAACAGCTGGACGAAAAATTAAAAAAAAACGAACTTAATTGCACAGAAAAAATTACGATAATTACATTAAAAAAAAAAAACAAATTTAAAAAAATATATATATAAGTAACAAGAGAGTTCGAAATGCAATTTTCGTACACATTGGAAAAATGTCGATGAATTTGAATTGAAAACTAATAACGAATTTAAGGCGAAATTTAAGGCCAATAATCGATACTCGATAAAAAGTTATGTAGACGTTTCGAAGAGAATAGACTAGTCGTGTAAGAAAATTTAAAACACCATCGTGCGAATGACGGAAAACGGAGAAATTCGTTTTCAAGCGATTCGAACTCGTATATTGTTATCATTCTAATTAGAAGGCAGTTTTCTAGGTAGAATGAAACGAGGAAGACAGGATTTTCATGATTCTGGAATAAACGAAAGGTGTTTTCTCTAAAAAGTGAAATATTTCCGAAGGGAATGATGGGGTGGTCTCAAAAACCAGACCCATTCGAAGGATAAACAGAACCCGTAGAGAGTGTCTGTTGGACTATCTGTGTGCCCGTCTAATCTCCATCAGCAGATAGACTAAAACACAAAAACAGCTTTCAAAAAAAAAAAGAAAAAAAAGAGTTCTACAACGTCTCGACGAGAAAACGATATGCGGCTCGCAATATTTCACGGGACTTAAGTCTGGATTACTTGCGGAATCCGAAAATACGAATTTCGCTCCGAAATATACTCTCAGCCGACCATCACGAATTCAGACTCGTGGGAAACGTATCTTGGACATTTGTGTTCAACTTGCACTTGTGTCTAATCGAGAACCTGGCCGATTTTTACTCGGTTATATTTTTCTTTTATTATTATTATTATTGTGTTTTTGAAAGAATTGCCATTTATATTCTAAATAAAAGCTTTCACTCCCCGGCCCGTGAACGTTTTCGACTCTCGTTTCTCATTCGAAACGCGTACGCGCTGCACAAGAGACAATGTACGCGTACGGTGAGAGATTAATGTGCGCGATTTTTCGACGGTAATGAAATTTTCGCAACTCCTGCAGAGTCGGTCGCGGTAGTCCAAGGTCGCCGCGGCACCTCGTTCCTCGTCGTGACTGTGTTGAATTAATACGTGCACATCATGAACGCAGACCATGTACGTGAATAGTATGTAGATTTGCGGTGGACTTATATCGTCTTGTCATTGTACACTGCAATAACAGCGAGTGGATATATTTTTTCTTTTTGAAATTTTATTTTTTTTTCACGCGATATTCGGGTCACGCGAATAATAATAATAATTTATTGTCGTCCGCGTAGCAGGACGCGCGGTATGCGTGGGAGAACGTCATGCGCCGATTAGACTTTTTTTTTTTACACCTATAAAAACAATTGTTTTCTTATATAAATGTCTTTTCGCGTTTAAACTGTATTATTAGACGATCAATCGTCGGACGTATTAGAACATAGGTTCTCAAACATATTTCATGCACCGCCCACTTTGACAATCAAAATTCTTTTAGTGCCCCCCAAAATTTTTAAACTTACCAATTGTTGTTTATCTTTAAACAGTTATTACAATTATTACATTATAAAACATGCCATATTCTATTTTAGAGTTTAAACTTACATTTTAAAGGAGCGTTTTTAATAAGAGCATAAAAAAACGCACACTTAATCGAATTTCGATGTATTTTTATTGAAGTTTAAACAAATCTATGAATTTAAATTTGTCGAGCTTACTTAATGTGAACCCGATGTAGTTTAACCAATTTTTTTTTGTATCGGGCTCGAATTTACTTAAATACAGTCGTAAGTCGCGACGTTCAGCGACAAGCAGCAGATTTCTTTTTTTAGTCATTAGTGTTGTTACAGCACTAAATCCACGTTCGGACAAATACGACGATGGAAACGCTATTGGATATCTTTGAACAATCGACCATAATCCAGGGTAAAGTTGCGGGATTACATAATTTTTCGCTTTTTTTAATCAGCTATCGCCTCCCCCCCAGACCGCTTCAACGCCCCTTAGACTTCATTGGGCCCTTTACTGCCCCCCTGAAGGCCACTAACGCCCACAAGGAGGCGTTATCGCCCACTTTGAAAAATAATGTATTAGAACGTACGTATACACACCAACAATAGGAATCACTGCGTACAGATACATCGGTACGTGGACGTGTCTTCTTGTGGCTACTGAATTTGGTCAACACAACGTTAATGACGTTATTATCATTACACGTTGTCGGTGTCGGACAAATGATCCCCAGCCACATGTCATATCCATGTCAATGATGGTGAAATTGTTTTACTTTTTTTCTTTTTGAATCGCTATCGTTACGCGCAGTAGTACTCGTGTTTTTTGTCGAAAAACAGCTCTGGACCGAATGCGTAAGCTCTCCGCTACGAATACTTTACCCGTGCGATAGTAGGTGTGGATGGACGTTTTTTCTTAGAACATCACGGCGAATCGGGGGAAAAAACGAGATTCGATCGACGAATCGAACAACCGAGGAATTGTGTGGTGATGGTGGTAATCGACCGAAAGGATCTTATAAGTTGTCTTTCGGAAAATCGTTATGGTCCACGATGACGCTGCCGGTCCGAATGTATCGATGTAATCATTTATTGAATTTCGTGTAGTCGTTTTGTCGGAATAACATAAACATGCACACATTTTTATACATTTAATCTGGTAAAGCCAATCGACTGCAATGATATTCCCGTTTTAAAATTATTTTCGCCGATATAGACTTTTATTTAAAACATTTTTTTATTATTGTTATTACTATTATCAAAAGAAAGCGTATTAAACGTATCAGTTTTAGACGTTTTGAACGCGACGAAATGTGTGTGTGTGTGTTTTTTTTTCGTTTTACAATATTTAATAAGCTGATATATATATATATATGGTGCGATATATCGCGTGCTCATATTTTTTTAACGACTCGCGTGTACCATTTTCATAACGTCACTGCGTTCTATAAAACCATGCGTATTATAATACAAATTAAAACTAATTTCGCTGTTTGGTGTGGGAATTCGAATTATTATTAGAGCGAATTAACCATTTACATTGGAGTAAAAAAAAAAGTCTTCTATAAAAAACAAAAAAAGAACGAGAACTGTGTACGTCCCATTCGTAAATTGTACCGACCACGGTCCAAGTTCAACGTTTGCTCTAATGGACCACATTAACAACGCCGCGTTTTACGTCTTTAATACACCACGGCAATTGTTCTTGTCGCCCGCATTGCTCTGTGTACACGCAATTTTAATTTTTTTTTTCTCCACATTATTTCGGTGGTAAACGATTGGATAGATTGTTTGGATAGATTATTCCGATGAGTTTATGCATTGTGTGTTTATAATAGTGTTCGACCGACGCGGGAATAATACGTGCGCCGCGATATCGAAAATGAAAAAAATTGTACACGGCGACCGTACAAAGTAACTCGGAAAAAATCGGCGAAATCACACGTACACTTTTTAAAGGTCGTGTAAAAAAATGTTCAAAAAAAAAAAAAGAGCTGAAATTCTCTTTTGATTCGTTTTTTTTTTTTTTGTACGCGTTTAAAACGGTTTTCTCGTGATGTGACGATAATCGACGAACAAAAAAAAATAAATAAATAAACGCGTAGGTTTTTTTTTTGTTCGAAAATAACGAGGAAAAAAAACGGACAAATTGACTTCTTCTTTTTTTTTTTTTTGGCCCACCTCAACCGCTGCGTACGCTCGCACGCGCGCAGTGTACACGCCATGTAACACAAGGCGATTGGAAATGTTTTCCTTCTCCCGTTGAGTCCGGTCAACGAAAATACCCGGAGCGTATTGCGAAAAAAAAAAAATTGAATTTCGAATAAAATTACTATTACGAGTCAAAAGTGCGGTTTGTGCGTACGGAATAACGCGAAAAACTGTAAAAAAAAAAACGTATACGGAGGAACAAAATAATATTGTGTGCGAGAATTATATTCTAAGAGAACCGGGACTCTCCGCCAAACGCCAACGGAGTCCGCTCGGAAACGAAGTCGGGGAGGAAAGTTGGATTTAACGTTTGAAAAAGAAGACGTTTTCGGCGTTAAATGAGTTCATTTTTCTTTTCTTCTCGTCGCCGTTAACGCGGCCGGCCAGCCTTGCCGGCAGCCGTTTTTCGTATAGGCGCGAGGCGCGCACGAATACTTGCGCAACTCGACGACGAAACGTTACATCGCGCGCGCGCGCGCGGAATAACCGCCAAGGTTACACGGATTCGCTGGGACGGAGGGAGAGGAAAAAACAAACGAAAATAACCGTTCCCCGTTATTAAATTCGTATGTTATTTTTTTTTTTTTTTTAATAACGTCTCGGGATTTCGGAATTCGAGAGAGAATTAATCGCGGCGAATAAATAATTACCGACAGTTGCGGTGTGCGCTATTACGCGAAACATAAATACTAGCGTGCCGAGGAGCTCGTCGAATGATTTTTCTTCTTCCCCCCAAATAATAATTCCATTATATCGAGAGAGAGAGAGGCGAATTTCCCTAACGTTTTTCCCATTTGCACCACAATCAGCGATAACACGTGTATGTACGTACAGTAGTAGTTTTCGTGTCGTCGAACTATACGGCGCTCTGTTACTGCGAGAAATATTCGTGAAAAGATTAAAAGAAATGTTTCGACAAAACCCCGTGTCGTCGGTTATGTAACGTCAGCGCTCGCCAGTTTTCGTCACGGTAAAAAGGAATGTAATTCGCACATCGTCACTGCGGCGGTGGCGTTGTTAACGCGTTAAAATTAACCGGGTAACGCGTTATAACAGTCGAACTTATTAACATTAACACCGTCGTCGTCGTCGTCGTCGTTGAATTCGCGGATAACGCGCACTGACCGGATGATATTAGCCGGTAGTGTGTCTCTTTTTGGACGATGTCGTAAATCGACGTTGAATTTTTTTTCCACAATGCGTACGAATCGCTAAAAAAAAATATTCGACACTTCATTCGCAGTTCAAACGATTCGTGAACACGACTGTCGTACGAATCGATTTCGCGCGGAGAAACGGCGATCAGAACGCGCGGCACGAACAACAATTAAAAAAATGTATAGTGACAGAGAAACGAAATAGTATTATACTTGCGAAATGTATTCGTTTAAAACACGGAAAATACAAAAATCAATTTGATTTTCACACGCCGCGAATCGCAGAGAATTTCGGACGATTTTTTCGCTTACGCGCGTCACACTTACACTTTACACGCCATCTTCTTATTGTTCTGACGTTTGACAATCTCTTAATGCGTCGTCGAGAGTACTGTAGAGTGGACGGTGGCTCAAATAATATTAAGCCGAACAATATTAAAAAATTACGTATTTTGTTGTTTTTTTTTTCATTATAGTATTCACGTGTGAAAAAAAACGGATTTCCAATTAATCGTATATAATAATTATATGGTATACGTAGTATTTCAACAGTAATCGGTATTTTATTCGAGGCAACACCGCGGTTGAGTTCGTTCACATATCGAATTTATATCACGCACATCAAATTCTCTGCAGAGCCTTACAATTCACGAATCGTTTTTGTTACACAAGGAACAATTTACAATTTATTTATTGCGATCGCGATTTTTATTACTGTGTATTCCCGATACAGACTTACGATCAGAAATTTTCACGTATTCATATATATATATATATATATTTTAATAAAATATTGCTCGACATACGAGTGTGTACACGCCGACGCTTATAAGGCGCGTAACATTTATTTTATATTTCTAATATGTCGCACAAGCGCAGAATATTTTATGTACAGTGTACAATTGATGATCAACGCTTAACCGTATATCGAGGCCATTGGTTTTGCGCATTAATATATTATTGCCGTCATTGATAAAAACTACACCTGTGTGGTGGAAAGAAAGCGGATTAGAATTCGCAAACGTTTGCGATTCGATCTCGAATCTCGATTTCCGCGAGATTAAAAACAACAACAACAACAATAATAATAATAATAATAATAATAATAATAATAATAAAACACGCGCGAATAATATCCGTTAAATTTTATCTCGGATCAATTCATTACAATAATCTGCACGATATGACTTTTTAAAAAAAAAATATTTCACTCGGAACGTAAAATACGATATACCTAATCACTGTTCGTTTGAGTTTAGTGTTCCGTATACGCGGAAATTAATGATAATATCGTGTATTAAATCTTAGAAATATATATTAATTTTTTTTATGACGAAAGAAATGTGCGAATAAAATATACATGTAGTAATATATTAACCGATTTTTTTTTTTTTTTTAATCGTCTATTATTACGAAATGTCCAAAATTTGTTTCGAGGAAAATAAAAGTCAATTTATCATATTGTATAAAACGATAATATATCTTGTATAAGATACTTTTAGATAAAAATTATCATTGACCTGCAAAAACTTCATAGAAATCACTATACATACGCGTTTAAATAATTACATTCGTCCGCGGACAAATTCAACCTAACCTAATCGTTTCGAGTCATCAAATGACAAATATTGTGCTTCTATACGCATATTATGTGGTGTACTATTAGCATTTGCGAAACCGGTAGGACAAAATCGCTCTCGGATTCTCCAGCCTGAATGAATACTACTAGGCTGCTCGTGAAGAGAATATCGAACTGTTGTATAACGTACTGAATTTTACGTTAAAAAAAAAAAACGAAGTTTCCACAGAATTACCTGAGAGAGACCTGAGCGAAAAAATAATTTTAAATTGATCGATCGATTTTTTTTTAATATTATTATTATTCCCTTTCTTATTAACGAAAATCAATTACAATTTTGAATTTTGATTTGTGCAATTATTGGCGAGCAGATTTCGTGTTGAAAATAAAGAATTATGTTACGAAGAGAAAAATAAGAAAATATATTTATATTAAAAATGATTGATAAAATTAGGAGATTTAAATTAAAAACTATGTTTCACTTAAAAACCAGATGTAAACGGAGGGTCGGGGGGGAGTTATTTTCTAATCAAATTAATAGTGGAATATGATAAATATATATATTACTAATTGGCATGGAGTTGAAGAGAAGATGGACCCCCCAAACAGTCGACGAATTTTTGGCCATTACTTCTGTTTGTATAATTAACTGCGTGAAAAACGTCATATACGTTCGGTATCACGTTTCGTAAAAATATCATTTCATTAAGAAATATTATTTTTGTTTAACATCGCGATTTGTTTTTTTTTTTTTGTAAAGCGAATTACTAAATTAAATTTAAAAAAAAAATACACCTTATAATTTATTTTCGCACGCACAATTCGATTATTATTTTTTTTTTTTATCTACACCCGCAGCGCGTTACGGATGACTTCATTTCGACGTGTTATGTATTCGACGCTCGAGTATATTTAAAGAATAAATGCCTTCTCGCGAGCTTCTATTACTCAAAGCTCGATAAAGATATAAATACACAATGCGCGTGGGTTTTAAGGAATATCGTTTCTCTTTTTTTATTATTATTATTAAATAAAAAAAAGTAATTTTAGCAAATTTCATTTCAGATCGCCAAATATATATATATATATATCTCGACCATATACACTCTGTTTATTTTATTGTTATCGAAGTGAAAAATGTTCGGTTTCATAATACACGTCGATTTCTATAAGAAAAAGTTATTAATAACACTAAGTAAACGAGTAGAATATAACTATTAAGAGTCCTACACACTATTCGTTAAGTGTATCGTTGCGCAGTTTTTATTATAATATCAATACAACGCGCGTCGCGTTTCCCAACATAGAAACGTGCACCTACGAAAAACGAAAAAATATTTAAAAAAAATATATATGTGTATATAATCGCTTTTTTTTCTACAATAATCGCGCGTTTACAGGAGGAACGAACAAAGAAGAAAAAAAATCTACCTATATCGATGCGATATTCGAACGGGTAATACCCTGTGCATTGCAGTTAGTATATAATACGAGTCATATCGTCGGTACACACGTATGTGATATTATCGGTTAGAAATTCTTTTTTCTATAGTATTTATTCGATGTTGTGTTTGTTATATTGTTTTATAGTAGAAATTCTCTACGCGGCACACGCGTTATGTATTGGAATGAATTTTAATTTTTTTTTTTTTATTATTATTATTTTTCACTCGCTCTCGAAATATTATGAAATCGAAATTGCACAGCACGTCATGAGAAGAATAACAAAAAAAAAAAATATATATATACGTATATTTTGAAAAAAAAAAAACGATAATTCAAACTGAATTGTGATCCGAAAACATTTTAAATGAAAAAGAATACGTTGGCAACGGAAAAACACGGTATATTAAACGCGCGCCGGTAAATCGACACCGAGAAATTCAATATTTTTTTTTAGCCGCCGAATAATTTTTACGTATACAACGCGCCGTATTTTTTATTTAAAATAAAAAAAAATATACACATTATTTTTTTATTCATTTTCACTGTCACTTTTCGTCAGTCTTCATTACGCACACAACTCGCTTGGCATTTGTCCTGAGAAGAAGCAAAAAAAAAAATTATTTTTCGATTTTCGCGCCAACTACAAATACTGCGCGTACGCGCAGAATACGTTTGCGATGCGCTCGATTTCGTTCGCGGAACATTTTACCTTATCCCAGATACGAACAGTGCCGAGTTATCTGTTAATGTGCGTATCTTAGACGAAAATATAAATCACTTGTCTCTGAATAACTCTTTGTATAACTTCTGAGACAAGATTAAAATTCACTTTTTAATTTTATCTCGTATATTGGCAATGGAAATTTACAATCGCACCTCGGCGGCACGTTCCGTTAACAATATTTTACGTCGGTTCGTATTCATCAGACATCTGGTAATGATTTTTGTCAATAATTCCCTATACGTTGTGTTTGATATTATACGTAAATAATTAACGCGGCGGGAGCGAAAAATGAAGAAGAAAAAAAAATTAATTATTTTTAAATAAATTCCCCGGTACAAACAATACGAATTGGAGACGATAATTGCGTTTAAAAAAAAAAAATTTTTTTTTCGATCGCCTACTCGATCTCGTGCACGGAGACTTTCGCCCGTCCTCGTGTTCACTGAATACACTTAACCCGACCAATAACCCAACCCAAATACTGTTATTATTATTATTTTTTTTTCCAACTCTCGCAATAATATTATTCCGTGTATACATACATATTATAAATACGTACGTATTAATACGTTATAATACGTTCGCGTTTTTCCTTCTTCTTTCGGCATTTTTTTTTTTTTTTTTGTCATTTCGTAAGTCAAGTTTATTAATGTCGTTACGATATAAAATACGGTTTTCATATATATATATATAATAACTAATTATTATTATTATTACTGCGCGCGATTTTTTTTTCCCCGGTGTTGTAACGAATGTCCGGAGTCACCACCGATTTATAATAGCGCGTTCTGAGGGGACTATATAGGAAGAATTCGGAGAATCATCGCGGCCCGTCGAATTTCAATGTATTATTACTTTGTATGAAAAAGAAAGAGAAAAGCGAAAAGAAACGAAAAATGCGTTCGAAATTATTTTGCGGGAAATCAACGTTATAATTATCGTGATTATTTTTTTTGAGTCGTTCGTCTCGGTGAACCACGTGGGGGCGTGACATTTGATTTTCACTCGCAGTTCCGCTATGCACATATACGCGAGACTCGCGGAGTTTCTGAACGTTTTTTTTATCCCGTCGAAATCGGCGAAGCGCGGTTTTTTTTTTTGTTGCAAATCCAATTTTGATCATAAACACACACGGCCGTGAAATATCGGTGAAATTCACGACCGAGAATAGAACCTGAACTAAAAGCCCTCCGACACCGATAGCGAAACCGCGGTCTCGCGTTTCATGTTCAAATGGACGCGTCCCCCACGATGAATAAAATGTGCCAAAGAATAAATAAACAAACAAAAAAACTCCCCACGCGTTTTCGTCGCCGACGAATATCTCCGACGGTCTTTGGCGGTCGAACGTTTTTTCTTCCCGTCTTCATTTCCCGCCATTCGGTCACCCCGGGTTTTAATTTAGTTCCGTCTTTTCGTTTATTCTGAATTCGCTCGTTTAACGTATTCCGTTGTAATGTCGACGAATTTACCCAATAGGTGTTCGGAATCGGCCACGTTTTTTCCTAAACCCACACGTGACGCGATCTCCCGCGTCTTTCACACCAGCAAGTCACACCAGATCAACCACTTCTTCTTCCGTCTTCCTCTCCCACGTCTTAGGAAACGAAAAGAACGGCCGTTTTTATTTCCACAGCCGCCGCTGCCGATGACTTTTTTCCCCTCATAACACGACCGAACCACATGAGTCGATTCCTCCCTCTCGTCTTCACCGACACTACTATTTAATGCTTATTCTCGCATATTCATTCCTTGATTTCAATTAATCGATATAATATTATATTTGAATAGGTAATTCGGTATCTCGTCACTAGTCGACCGGGAATCGCGTCTTATTTTTACGAAAACAAAAACGTACTCCTCGCGTTTGTAAAACAACAAATATATAACAAAAAAAAAAATAATAATAATAATAATCCGCAGAATCGACTGAAGAAATGATCGCATTATAAAATGCGTATAAATGAAATATAATAAAATATAATATACTCGAATGTAAACAACGTACTAAAATTAAATAAATGCCTGTTTCTTACGATGTACACGTGTTATATAATAATACGAGATTATATTGATAAACGTTGTAGAGAATATCGGTATATTTGTGACAATTTCGAAGGTTACTCATATTACGCGTTAAATTTCGTTAAACGACGAATGTCAAACAAGGATTTTTCGGTACGATAACACCTGTTATGACCGGGAACAATAGATTTTCTTTTGAGCACTCGCGAGAAACGACATTTTTTTTTAAACGTACGTAATGACACAGATATAATATTGTACGAACAAGGACGACGATTCACAAGTACGATTTTTTTTTCTTTTACGTAACGTTGTACGATTTAAATTTTCGTTTCCGTTCGCTGCGGAAATCCGAAAATTATACATTACGCCTACAATAATCCACACAGTAAGCCATTCATTAAAATTCAAAAAAAAAAAACAAAAAAAAATGAGACTATATTTAGTGTTCTACGAATGTGCCGTATCTATATATATATATATACTAGTAAAATGTATACATATTACTTATATAACGCTGGTATAACATGTTTTATTTTAATGTGTAATAGAAGGAGTTCTATATTAGTCCATTTATATATGTTTTATCGCCGAATTATATTTGTACACGCGCGCGCGCGCAATCAATCCGGACATTTTTTTTTCTTTTCATTTAATACATTATTGTGTAACGTCCTAAAAAACTATTAGATCTAATCGAATAATAAAATAATAATAATAATAATAATCTTATTAATTTTCCCGCTCGTATTATAGAAACTGATATCGATGCGCAAAATTAGCCCATATTACACATAATGTATTACGTGAAAAAAAAAAAAAAATTAAATGTCAGTGCGCGCGATTACTTTATTTCGATATTATCGCATTATTATTATTATTCTTTTTTTTTTTTTTTTTTACACTACTCGTGTAATTTTAAACGATAATAACGTCGTAGGACTATATGTATATATATATATAAAACCGACGTTAAAATAATAACCGTTCAAAACGTTAGTAATACTAAGCCGTAATCATAATAACTAACACGTCGCGTTCGAAAAATATATCATTTCATTTGTATACGTACGAGTGAATATAAGCTCTCTTGGTATTGTTTTATATAAGGTCGGCGGAAAAATGAAATTCAATTAGATCACTCGCGGGATCTGGAAGACGAATCAAACGTAAGCAATAACGGCGGCGAAAGGAAGTTTTGGCGGAGAGAATACGAGTTGGTCTCGTAGACGATATTCAGAGTTCGTTGTGATGAGAAGGAAAAAGTAAAAAGTAATATAAGACAGCTAAAAGCGTGTGACGGTGCCCCGGAGACATTTTGACGAGTGCGATAAAATAGTGTCGCCGTCGTGTTAGAGCTAATGGAAACACGTATAAGAACAGCGCTGGAACTGCAGAGCGCGTTGGACATTGAACAGAGGAAGAGTTGTATTTGTATCGAGATGGAGACGTGTGAGGTTACAAATAGTTAGGTTTCGACGCAACGGTGAACGTGAGACGCGTAGAGAATCAAACGTTTGGCTGGAAAAATGACGGAAAATCAGAAAAATGACAGGGATATTGTCGAATAGAAATGGGGCGCAGACGGCAAAACTATATATGTATATAGATGAGCAAGAGCTGTTTCGCGATGTGAACGACTGCGATAAAAGTCCGGGGACGTATCACGATTCGTTAAATCGAATTGAAATCGAGTCTCTTTTCTTTTTTTTTTTCCAATTCAACAGCGAAAGAGTTTTAAAATCCATTCGATTTGTCTATTACCATTTTAATGTATTACAGGACCGCCGCGAATCGACGCCGTTGGCCGTTCGTACGTTTTCGGCGTTGTGCCCGCCGCCGGCACGAGGCTGCTTATTTTGCGCCACGTTCGAGCGCCACCACCAACGGTCATGTCTTACTCGGTGACGGGAACGGGCGTGCAGGGACCGGTGCCCAACACGCCGGACGTGATCAACTCGATCATGTCGATGATGAACCCGTTCGACGAACACCATTACAACACTGTCGTCGTCGGCGGCGGCGGCGGCGGCGGCTGCGGCGGTTCTCCGGCGTCCGAAGACTCGTCCGGGTCGACGTGTTCGGCCGCGTCGCCGCCGCTGCTGCTGCTGCAACCGGCCCGCGGCGCGCACAACGCCGCCGGCGGTTCCAGTATGAAGATCAAAGAGAGTCTGAAAATGGCCATCCGATCGAAGCAGCGCAACACCGTGGCGGTGTACGCAGCGGCGGCGGCGGCTGCGGCCAACACGGTGGGCGGCTGCGTGGCCGCGGGACAATCGCCGCGCGCCGCGATCAACGGCGGCGTGGCCATCGTGGGCGCGACCGCGTCGTCCGCCGGATCGTCGGCCGCGTCGTCGCCGGGCGGCGGACAGGCGAAAAGACGGCGGACCGACCGGGAATCGCTGCACGGCGGCGAGTACGAGGACGAAGACGACGTGTCGTCGCACGGCGAAGGAGTGAGTACCACCCACCTAACAGCTACAGTGACGGCGCGACCGGAATTTTTTTCGACCGGCCCTCGACGGGTCCGTCATATTTGTTCCTAAACTCAAGACGTATCGACTCTAAAGACGAAAAAAAAAATCTGTTACACACGTTACGTAAATTTTATTAGATTCTGCGAGCGAAACGAGAGGAATGTATTATAGCAATTGGTTTTACAATGACGACGTGTTTTTTTTTTTTTATGTCCGTACCAAAAAGAAAATTTAACCAGAAGGAGTGCTCAGATCTAACGCCGGTTTTCCGATAACAAATCGCATGTAATTGATACTGCGATTTTCGATTTTCTCAATATTTGTTCATCGTCGGAAAAGACTACGAAAAAATCACGTAAAAAAAAAAAAACGGTAAAAACGCGCGATTTCGTCGAAATCTCGATTAGCGCATTATTTCTTCGTAATTTTCAAACTAATTTGGCACGTGAAAACCTGAAATGTTCACCACGCGTTGTGAGTTTAGACTATATTGACGGGAAAAGTATTTCGACAAATTTTGATTTTTAGTTTCGGAGGCTATTTTTAACAATTATTGTAGATTTTAAAATTTTAAATCCCCTAAAACAGGTAATTTTTAGCCAAGAACGAATGTTTGAAATTTCAGTGAAAAGATTCCCCCCCCCTTCATTTCGAATACGCGAACACCCGGAGAGAAATCGCGCGACTCGTGCGCGTTATAACACTATAAAAACAAGATTTTTTTTTTTATATTTTCAAATAATAATAATAATCTTTTATAAGCGTTAAAAAATTCTTTTTTTGTTTTCTGAGAATATATTAGGTTTCACAAAAACGTATTGAATACGGAAACAAATAAACGTAACAAATTCATAAAGATTATAAGATAGTTAAATTTAATCTTTAAAAAAACAAAAAAAAAATCAGTTAAAGAATCATAATTAATTTATATTACTAGGTGGTAATGTGTATTGTGTTTAGGTATTATATTTCACCGGTGTATTCGAAAAAAATATATATATATATAAAATATTACGCAATAAAAACTATTCATTCGGCATTATGAGTTGGAAATAATAATAATAATAATAATAATAATAATTATAATTAATAATAATAATAAAAAGAAGAAGAAGAAGAAGATAATGTTAACTAAAAATAGTAAACTTTACTCGAACAAAACTTCATATGAGGGTAAAAACTGTCCGAGGTCAAAATTCCTTTTGCGTTTTTTTTTTTGTTTTAAACCATTACGTTTTTTTTTTTTATTGGAAAATTATCGAATTAAATATATATTCCTAAAACGTATAATAAATTTGCACAAAATATATGTTCTCCTTAATCTTAAAAATACGTTTTTTTTTTTTGTGCGCTATAAAACGTTCGTGTATTGGAAAACGAACCGTCGAGAAATCAAATCGTAACTACGTAATCTCGGTAAAAACATAAAAATCCGTTATCTAATTATTACAATAGTCACCGCGGAAATCGTAAATGTTATTCTCGTTTCGAATCCAATATTTTATATCGTCTCGTTAAAATTAAATAAAAACGCCCTAACGAGTATTTTATTAAATCGATTTATTATAATTACGTTAAAAATAATAATAATAATAATAAAATAAATTACTGAAGGGCTCGAAAACGTTAAAAACAATTGCAATATCGAAAACGTATAACTCAAATGGATATGAAAAACGAAAAATGTAATAATTCAACGTTTCGAACGGGATATATATGTATAACGCGAATATCACGAAATGACAGTTTCGTTTAAAATGATCAGAAAAAAAAAAAAAAAAATTACGGGATTTGCGTTTTAATTTATTAACTATACGCGCCGTAAATCGTACGGGCAAATTAACATACCGAGAATGGCGTATTTGTAAAATAAATTCAGCATGACGAGTCGATCCGCGGATGATCGAGAAAAATTCGTTTCCACTCGCACCGGTACCGTTTAAATCCTTTCAAATTCCCCTTTAAAATTCACCATTCGTCCCGTCGACATGTGAAAAGCCATAGGCAATAAGCGAACCTAACCGCAGAGTGGTGCGACGAGAGAAAAATCATATTCGCGTTATCGACAAACATATTATACATTTACGTAAACGATAATGTATTGAACGAATAAAATAAATTTGAAACCCGACGTAGTTGCAATAAATTTAACGGGTATATTGGCGAAACGAATGGATGAGAGATTTTAAAACGAGATATAGATAACACGTATTTGTAGTAAAATTAAAAAAAGAAAAAGCTAATCCGAGCACAAACGTTACGAAACGCGTTTTAGAAAATAATCGTATGTTTTAATAGAAATAACAACGTTTTAAACGTACGACATTCGGTTTCGGTAGAATTACGTAGACGTACGTAAAAAATTTAAGAACATTTGTTAATGTGCGAACAGATTTCAAAAATAATATTTTACACCGATCAATATAATATTAATGACGAGCCATAGTGTTGTTTTTTCAACAATTTAATTTGATCGTGTAGAGAATTCCTTCGCCGTTTTTATTTTTTCCCTATTCATAACCGACAATTTGCCGAAACCGCGGTATAATAAATACAATTTTATACAACAAATCGTCCCACGGATTTCTATTTATTTTTCGTAACACCATTTGTCTCGATCGTATATATATATATTTTTTTTTATATTATTAAAGACAATCCACATTGCACATACGAATACTTTAGATTGAGTCACACCATTAAATCCGTCGTTTTATATTCAAAAACTGTAATCACGTCGAACGCGAAAAACTGTCGCGTGTTCAGACCGAGGTTTTATTTGCGTATATATACTGATTTACATCAGATGGAATAAAACTCGAGACACTTTTGCACGAACAATAAGTGACGCGGTTTTTTCTTTCTTTGTATTTTTTCCGTATCCGATCGCAAACGAGTCTTTTTGTACAATCCGACAACGGGTTGCAACAACAGTGGCGTAACGTAATGGGCCGACTTTTTTTTCTCTTTCTCTTAATATAATAACTTTTTCAAACATTTTCAAGAGGTTTCGTGTCTTCTTCCTTTTCCACTCCCGTGCGACAATTCATCTCGTGTGCACAGCGGCCTCGTCGTAACCACGGAAACGACTTAATCGACGAAATATCTGCAAAGTGTTGTCGAGTCCCAGTACGCGGCGCATAAGGGCCGTCAAAAATTATTCCCGAGACTCGCATGAATAAAATATCTCAGATGGGAATACGCGAGGGAAACGCAACTCGTTACAACGACCGTCGCGCGCAAAGTTCTGTATACGTATACGTATATATATTTATTTATTTTTTTATGTAAAAAAAAAGAATGCACGCAGATCTCGATCGGACGTCTGAAAACACGATCGTGCAATTCGTTCTCACTGTGTAACGGTGTTGTCTCTCGGTTGGTTAATAATAATCCCCGACGTGTGGGAAGAATGTCAAATTAATCGATAATTTAAATACAAAAAAAAAAAGAATAAAAATCACAATAAAATGCCGCACGACGTGTGTTATATGGATACGACACGAAAACGTGCGTGACAATCGTTTTTGCGTCTCGATCGCAATAACGGTTTTTGCATTTTTATTATTATTATTATTATTTTTTTTTGTCTCGTGTTTGTTTTAGTTGACGGCCGAGGACGAAGAGCGAAGGAGACGGCGACGGGACCGTAACAAAATAGCGGCCACCAAGTGCCGGCAGAAGAAACGCGAAATGACCTCAAATCTGATGCAAGTGAGTAGTACGCGCTATACAATAGCGATTATTATTATTATTATTATATTATGAGTACGGTGCGCGATTGTTTGGAATCGCTGACGACTCTTAGCTACTCGATCCAACGAAGGTTCTTTCTTATAGTCTCACGATTGTTGCACATTCTTTGTGAATCTCTACGTGATGAGTGTCCCCAGCCTCTGGTGATTTGACGCCTTTGGTCGGGCGTACAGGCGAGAATCGCTTTTATTAACGGACGGTAATAAAGTCGATAACATCGTTCTTTCCTTTAACGTTTCCTTCATCTCGGTCAACTGCGCTTTTTTTTTCCACCGAGTCGACGCGGTGGCGTTCGACGACTTGACGATTTTTCCAGACCAAAGAAATAAGCGGAGGCGTTAAACGGGTCTTTAAACGTCATCGTCTGGTTAATGATAAAATCGAGTGAACGATAAGTATAATAATTGAATCGATAATTTTCTCCTGTACAC
Organism: Chaetogeoica ovagalla; assembly: GCA_032441825.1. Lineage (NCBI taxonomy): Eukaryota > Metazoa > Arthropoda > Insecta > Hemiptera > Aphididae > Chaetogeoica > Chaetogeoica ovagalla. Next base: position 10,158,144 of record CM063735.1, on the reverse strand, counting down.
GCGATATCGTTCTTTTCGTTAGTTTTCTGATTAAAGACACGCACACGGCGATGACTTTTCAATCGAAACCGGGTAACGACTAGAGATCACTAACTAATGTTAATCACGTTCTTTTCCGCCATTCAATACTCATTGACTTGTATGTTTACCGTATGTATTAATTCAAAGTTTTATTATTTTATTTCTTACGTCGTTTTATAAAATTTTTTTTTTTTTTATATTATTTTACGATCCATTGTCTTATCTTCGAAGATTCTGTACGTCAGTGTGTGTGTGCAGAGACGTGGCTTGTCGCCAAACACCATTGTCACCAACACGTGTGTGCGTGTGTGTTCTATACAAACAGCTGCAACGAACGTGTGTGTGTGTGTGTGTATTATCTCTGTTCGTACACGTGTGCATACGTTCGTATGGTGTGTTTGCGACGTGTGAAAATTTATGTCGCCCTTATGGTCACAAATTTCGAGTGTGCGCGCATAAGCCTCTGTCGTGCGTACGTATATATAAACTGACTCCCACGCGAGAAAAACTATACGGCCACCGAATCGTAGAGAACGTGAGATTCGGTCGTCGGAAATAGAATCTCTTCGATCGCGCTTGTTTATAATGCATTATAAATTGTACACTGACACGCACACACGTATTACTTATACTTTATAACTATACGCACACTTTGCGCACTCGGTTTATCTGCAAACCGTATCGTATCGAGTCAGACGCACGCTACAACACCACTACGAGTCAAATCGGTTCGAGCGCGATAAATTTATACGAATATAACAAGCGTGTGCCGTCTGCAAATAAAAAAAAGAAACAATTTTTATACGAAACGAAACGCCGTACGTACGGATGAAAAAATAACGTTTTACGTATGTGGAATCCGCGTGCGGCCATCGTCCGACTCCTCCGGCAAGTTAAGACGTATAGAAAAAAAAAAAAAAATCACGTAGATTATGAAAAAGTTTTGTATTGATGAAAACACGAAAACCAAATAAATACACGAATGAAAAGTGTGCGCGAAAGTAATATTCGTGAATAAAATCGAAAATATCTGTACGCGCGTATAAAAAACCAAATCGAAGAGAGTATTATGAAAAACAAACAGATTTTTCATAAGAATTGTCGCGTATCGAATTTGTTTATGTACTACAAAAAAAAAAAAAAAGTTATCGACGGGTATTAAGCGAAAAAGAAAAACACAACGACGGTACAAAAGAATGTAAACGAACAAAATTATACGTAGTTTTTATGAATATTATTAAGACGGAATTCACAAAAAAATAAATAAAAAACAGCATTTTATGTACACAGTGAATTAAATTATTTTTTTAAAAAAAAAAAGCGTTATTAATGCTTTAGCGATATAAAATATTTATTTATTTTTTAAATCTGTTTGTGTGTTTAAAATATTTTGGATTCTGAGCTAAGCGAAAAAGCTATTGGTTTTTACAATAATGTTTTTATTTTTTCTGTGTACGGCTTTCGGACTAGTAAGAAGTGCTTCGGATTATTTCGTTCGTACCCATTTTTCGGATTGGTAAAAATTCCGCTATTTAATTTACACTCAAAGAAACTCTACTGTAATAAAAATCTAAAAAAAAAAAAAAAAAAAAGTTTTAATTAAAATACGAACTTCGATACAAAACGCATATGGAGACTAACTATTTTTAATAATTATATAAACTAAACGAATCGTTGTACGAACGACGCGTTCTTCGTTTCGCTAAGAAATCTAAAATTACCATTTGTTCTTAGTGTAATATTTTTATTTTGCGTCACGCGGGCGTATGAACAGAATCGATAGAAAAGAAATCGTAAAAATTCTTCTCCGTCACCCGTATCCGTCTTTAAATTCCTCGACGATTTAAATACTTTATTTTTCGACACTTAAGGAGAAAAATATAACCGCGCGAAACGGGAACGATAAAGATATAGATGTCTCTCCGTCGTGTACAGATCGATTTGAACCGGTCAATTTTTGTCACGACTCGTAGCGTAGAATTCTCTCGCTCTGGTGTCCACCTAAAAGATCCACTCGTTATTCGAGGGAGAAATAATGCTCTTTCGGACAATTCGACCTCGAAAATTGAAACGCGTCGGGAAATTCGATTCAAACATTTTTCATTAGTCTGCTCGGCGGCGGGGAGTGACTTTTTTTTCCCGATAAACTACGCGTCGTGTAAAAAAAAAGTGGGTTACGCGTGTTCATTTACAAATGATTACGCGCTTACGTGTACGCTCCTTATCAGTCTATCAGCAATTGCCAACACGGATTCCACGTAATAATAACAATAAATTGTATTCGATTTGTGCGCTAAACTCTTTCTACTTCTATTTCTATTTCTCAAATACGTCTCGAAGAATCGACAAACGACTATTATTGGCCGTTCACGACGTAGTTCGAACACGATTTTCGAAGAAACCGCAGCTGCGGTGTGCGCGCATTAATGTGCGTGTTCCCTTGCTATAGTTGACAATGATAATTTCATGTTTATGTTGGTTTTTTCACACACACGCGTGTATTTCAATATTCTGTGACTTACTTTCAATTTATCCCCGGAGGAGAGCAAATATACAAGTAAAACGTGGAAACAATATAAACGATATTTTGAGATTAAAAAAAAAAAAAATTTTTTTTTATTTATATATTCGTATATATACATTAATAAATTACACTCGAACTCGGTTATTTTTCGTATTTTTATCTCGGAATTTAGGAAACAGAAAATTCTTTTCAGTAACAAATTCCAAACGTAGGTTTTTATTTTGAGAATTCGATGAGAACCTTTTCGGGATTTTTTTTTTATTATTATTCATTCTGTCGATTTCATGCCGATTTTTGTGACGAACGTTTTAATTTTATAAAAATGAATTAATAAATAAACAAATATTAACTATAATATCAACTGATATAGAATTTCTCGAGTAAGCCTCTCCCGGTTTCTTGCAGATTCCTCTTTTGTGTTAACCATTTTCTTTGAATCGGAAAATCGGAGTAATGCGTTTGTTTTCGACAGTATAACGTTCAACGATTGTTAATGGTTATGAATTCACGACCAAAGCACAGTGAAATTGAATTAATATTCATTGTGAAACACAAAAATATATTTAATCGATATTTTTTTATTTTTTTTTTTGTCAAACTTATTTATTCGTGTCTCGTGGTAAATTGCGTTTTATTATTATTATTATTATTATTATTATTATTTCGAATAGTCTCTTAGGAACAAACTGAAGTCGTTGTTACTGCACCGTGTGACTTCTGTTATCCAAAAACCCGTGACAGAAGTAGAAGATAGTGTTTTCCACGGTAATACGTTCCCTCGAAATACGTAAAACTGGTATTCGAAAAGTTCGTTAAACCTCTCTCTCGTATGTATAGTACGTGTACATATTTATATATAAATAAAATACACCCAAACCTGTTTATCCCCGATTATAGAATAGACGAATTTCAAACTATACCACATAATGTAACGATCGATATAGGTTGGGCGGGCGCACATTGGTTTTTAAAAGTACGTTTAATGTACATTTATATTAAATAAAAAAATATATAAATATATATATATATCAAAATGTATACTTAAATATACAATAAAAGCCAAAGAGTATTAAATAAAATATTTAGTATATAATATTTTATTATTATATAATTTTTTATTTTAAGCTCCATGTCTTTTTATTGTAATATACATTGTTTTCTTTTTCTCTGTGTATTTTTTTTCTCAATCAATTTCATTAATTATATTTTTCTGTTATTGTATTTTTTAAATTACCTGATGATGACTTTTTGTCGAAACCGGGGTAGTAATAAAATAATTTATACAACAACCTTCTTTTATATTATTTTATTTAATACTCTTTGGCTTTTATTGTATATTTAAGTATACATTTTGATATATATATATATTTATATGTTTTATATATTTTTTTTTATTTATTATCACGAGTATTAACTTGTAATTTTTTATTTCTATCTTTTTAATTATTTATTTTTACATATCCTTTTGATTTTTGTTTTTGATTTAAATTTCTTTTCGTTTTCACTACTTTGTTATTTACATTTATATTGTTTTCTCGACAACTGTTTCCAATATTATCGATAATGAGTGTTATCGTCACGGTGACGAAAAGCAAAATTGGAATTATAATTCATATCGTTGACGATTTACGAATCGCGTGACATTCCTACAGATTATGGACTGCAGGATATCGGACGTCTTGATTGCAGCGGAACAGTCCGTCAATTTCATTATCATCATCTCTTGATTGTCGTCCCAATTTATCGCCGTCGCGTGTTTTTCTTTTTCACGATAATCAAAAAAATTAAAAATTATGAATTATAGTTTTGTGTTGTATTCTCGAATAAAATTCCTCAGTAATTTCGAAAGATCGTGAAATGGCTCTGAAATATATCATGACAACTATGGACGAAGCGTGATTTCGTTACGTTTGCATATCTCATTGCAGTGCGTATATACGAATGTTCCGGTCACATTTTAAGGATCGAAAGGAGTGGAGACGACGATAGTTGCGCATTTATAAATCACAAATATCCGACGAACACGCAATTATTTTGTCGTTCTATACGATATTATTGACTTTTTTTCTTCCTCGCATAACAAACTTCTGCCCCGTAACAAACATAATTTTTTTCTACATTTTATAATTATAAAAATAAAGATAACGAAAATTTTGTTCTATTCTTTCTTTGTAAATACAATTTTTAGAATAATTTCGGCATACGAGACTTTTCATCGTAGGTTACGTCATTATTTTTCAATAAATTATACTAATACGATGTAAGACAAATTCTCGGATAAGGACACCTATTGTTGACGGATTTATGATACACACAGTGTTTTGTCTATGCATTCACAATAGTATTACGTTCACTACAGAAGACTTTCGTCGTATACTGGGAGGAAAAGGCTTGTTTTAAAACATCAAAACCGCGGTGTAATAACATACGAATTATTCGTCTACGTTAATATTATAATATTAATTTCAACGGGAAATACACGAGACGCGTTTCCAGATGAAAATCGCGCGTAAGAGATATTATTATTATTATCATTATTATTATTATTATTATTATATAACATACGATACGTGGTTTGTGGTTTTGACGTAGTAATTTTCTCGAAACCATAACGTCGAAAATTGCTTCAAAAGAACATACAATATATAAATAGTATTCGGTTAGAGAAATAATATAATATATTCCCGTTAAATCGTGCAAAAATTGCACAAACAGGACATTTTTTCTATAAAGGTCGAAAACGTATATCTTTTTCATTATCGTTCCGAGTTTGAATTCGTACGATTTGTTATTTTCAAAAATACGGTGACCACGGACTGAGATTTAAAATATATACATAAATTTAATAATAAATGCAGGCGTATGTTATAGAAATATATATAAAAAAAATTTTCATTTCACATTCTGGGTGCTGAGAAGAATATAAATTGTTTTAATGATGACTAATTTTTATTTTCGTCTGTGAACGCATTTTTTTTTTTTTTGAATACTCGGATGGATCTTTACACGCGTGGTATACCGTAATGAATTGAACGTAAAATTTGTACATTATATTCGACACGATTTTCGATATTTTAACGCGTTTTTTTCAAACGCAGTTTAAAACAATCAAAAAAAAAAAAAAAAAACGTGGTGACACTCTCGTTTTAAACGTGAACAAAACTTTTGTACATTTTCTTTAAGAGCTCAAAATTCAATACGAAACCATTTTAACGTAATTTATTAATCGTAACATGTTAGCGTCACACGTGACTGTTATTCGAATACGACAATAACAAAATCCTCTACTGAATCGATGTCTATTAATTTTTTCTCGTAAAATTACATTTTCATTTACATTTTTAGAAAACTCTATTGATGCCATTCTACATAATATATACAAATTTTGAGAAAATTATTTTTGTCACGAAATTGTGTATATTTTGCCCCTAATCACATACATTTTGTCTATATAAATAAATAAGAAAAAAAAAACTCGATTATATATAATTTTTATAGTAATATTCATAATATCATCGGGTCCGAGGGAATTCAATCGATCGTCGTTTAACAGAACAAAAAAAAAAAAAAAATTATAAACTTTTTATTCGTGGCGATCGACTATTATATGTATATAATATTAAATATGCATCCCTTCGGGTGAAATTTCGCATCCACACACGCGATTCGCTCGCAGTCGTCGTATTCGAAAACATTTAAATACCCTTTCGGTTGTATACGCGCGCGCGCGCGCAGTTAATTCTACTCGGTTTCCATTCCTGACGGAATTTAATAAAAATTCCTGCATTATTGTATGGCGTGAGCTTAGCGCTCGCGACTTTCCAAACGACTTGTCTACGTTTGGGATTCAATCATTTACATTTGTACATCCGTGGACCGTGAATTAAGTAGGCGTTAAATGTTTACAATCGCTTATATAATAATAATAATAATATTATTATTAATATTAATTATTATTATTATTTTGACGTTTTTCTTTTTTCTAAAAATAATATTTCGTATATTATTCTTGCGCGCGGTTTTTCGTCGCACTTATTTTCCCGTCGTAACGTAACACTTATCTGAACCAATGAGAATTCGCGTTGCAAATCGAATTCGTTCGCCGATGATCTGCGCCGCGTGAACCTGTTATATAAACACTGTCTGCTGCAGCGCGTACGACGTACGGAAATAAAAAAAAACTGACTGGGTTTACGGATTTTCAGGAATCGGAAGTGTTGGCGACGAAAAACGACAACTTAAAAACGGAAATACAAAAACTGGAATCGCAACGGGACGACCTGATGAAAATGCTCACGACGCACCCGTGCGCCAAGAGTAATCCGCATCAACACCAGCTCCCGCGGCAACAGCAACAACACCACCACCACCAACAACAACAACAGCAGCATAACCACCATCACCACCACCACCACCAAGAACCGTACATGGCGGATCCGTACGCGAACGACCCGTACGCGAACCACCATCACCACCAACATCACGTGGCCGCCGAGCCGCCGATACTCAAGGACGCCATGTTCAACGGCGACGCCGGCGGCTACGAGTCGACGGCGACGTCCGCGTACCTGCACCACCGGCCGGCCACCGAAACGGCCGCCGTCCACTATCCGGTCGTCGGCGGCGGCGGCGGCGGCGGTAGCGTTTACACGTCGTGCGTGGACGACTTGTACGGTTACAACAAAGACTTGTTGGCCGCCGGCGGTGGAGGCGGACCGCCGGACTTGAGTCATCAGTACTACGACCAAGGTATATGTTAATGTACCGAACCTATCGCGCGCGCTTTCCTCACCCACCTGTTCCGATTTCGTCGAATTTCTTCTGTTTTTCTTCTTCTTTTTCTTCTTCTTCTTCTTCGTTTTATCAATGATTATTGTTACTATAAGTACCTCTTTCGAATATATATATATATATATAAAATTATTATTACATTTTATAAAATATATTTATATACTTAAATTAAATATGTATCGGTTTACATTGTAATGTAGTAATACATTTTTTGAAACGAAATACCATTTTTTTTTTTAACAACACCATTTATTACGTTATTATTATTATTATTATTATTATTATTATTATTATTATTATTATTGGTTTAAGATTACTGTATAGTTACCTAGATAAAAAAAAAATATGTGATTACACACGGTATAATGTGCTATATTCATACGCCTGTGTTGTATATAAAACACTCGCGTATACATTACATTATATTTTTATAAACGTTTATAAAATTGTTTTACTATAATATGTTTATATGTATGTTACGTCCCGAGTCGTGAAACTATCCGATGTTCGTGAAATCCCGTATAAATGCTCCTTAAATTCTGCAGGGTAAGTAAATCGATGAGAAATATAAACCTTCGTGACTCCTGTAACGTTAAGTAATCCCCGGCACTTTTATTTCGTGTTGTAAAAACTTTTCGATCGTTTAACACCTTTTCGATCGTAAGCTTCGACAACAGACGTTTTAGTGCACCCATTAATATATTTGTCCGTACATACATACTCTATTGGCAAAGTTTAAAATTCGCAATGAAATAATCCGATACAGGCCAATAATTGGCGTGAAAAAATTTTAACCACGTGTATCGTTCGCAATATATTTATTCCGCGTTATTTATCTACATAAAACTAAGAATGAAAAAAAAAAAATTATTATTATTATCGTACATACCTACCACCTCGTAAACTGCGTCGAATTTCCGAATGGCGTACAATATCTTACTCGGGTGGTAACCTGATCGCATAAATGGAGAAATTCGAATATCGTATAATATCGTATCAGCTATATTGTTCGATTTCCAAACTTTGATTATCATTAGGGAAAATTTAATTAAAATAATATTGTTGTTCCGGTATACGTGAACTGGATAATTTCACCACTGGAGCGAAACGTATTTTATTAATAAACGCCTATATTTATATATAATTATTATTATTGTATAATATATATATTAACGTGGAGTCTTCGCAAAACCGTAAACATAATAATAATAATAATAATAATATGTAATATTATATTATATATGTATATTAAGTATTTTTTTTTCAATAAAAGGGTATTATTGGATAATATTAATCAATATGTATTATGTAATATTCGAATAGTAGTTGTTATATTCGACTATTAATTAGTATATACGCATATATAATATAACGGTTTCTTAAATTGAATTGTTTTCTTTTTTTTTTTTTGTATTATTTTTTTTACTATTATATTACTATTTACTATTATTGTTCAATGTTTAATATTTTATTTATTTGTTATTATTCACAATTGGTTGGATTTTTATGGACGGAAATATACGAGTCGTAATTTTTTCTCACGGACACACAATATTGTTTATTATACCTACTGTTTTGTTTCGAGTTTAAACGCAACGACATCGAACAAACGAACAATTACTGGTTTTTTTTTTTATTTATTAGATAAAAAAAAAATTAATATTTACCATAGTATACACAGAGATTTAACACAAATGCGTATAAAATGTTATTAATTTTTAAGTTTTTTTTTTTTTATATATAATATAATTACTAAAAACTGTGCGTTACAATAATTATCTTAGTTGAGATTTTTATTTACAACTAAAAATAAAATCGTTTACGAAAATAATGATTTGATTTATCAAAATTAACTTGTGTATGTGTGTGTGTAGTCATCACAGTCACCCGGGTTCGCTCGTATAACGACTATATTGAAAAAAATCATCTATTCAACTATTTCGGAAAGAATTATATAAAATCGCCGATTAATTTTAAATGAAAACTTTCAAAACCCGTTATTAAAAAAAAAAAAAAAGATTCAGAAAACGACGCGTCATACGTAATTAAATGTTTAATTACACGAGTATTGCCAATGATAATAAAGTTGTAGGAAAATAATATATAACCAAATACTGTTTTACGATTGTAAACTCTGTGTTGTTGTTTCATACGTTTTTAATATACGTATGCGTAATAAATACCCGAGGAGCGTGTTGCAAAACGAATCATTCGTACTCGACAACCGGCCGGATTATGAGAGTGAACTGCGATTGATCGATGGAACGAGTTTTTCGAATTTTTACGAACCGGTCCCCCGGTTGTATTAATGTGCGTTTTAAAAACCGTGGTTTAATCAATCGGCGGCATTGACCGTACATTTTAACATAGAACGCGGAGCAATATGAATTTCAAATCATAACTCTACGGAATATGAATCAACGTTGAATTTACGTTTTCGCTCGCGAAAGAAGACGGCGGGTTAAGGAGTGATGGCGGCGGAGACGGGAATAACAATCTCACGCACGACGCTCGCAATGAAATCGTGCGTCTAATAATGAAATAAAAACACGAATGATCGTTAATTTTATAATAATAATAATCGATTAGGAAGATGACGTACGCGTATGAGTAGAAGTCTATGATAATTATTCGAAGACGCGCGTTTTTTTTTCCACATTCGGTTTCGCAAACTCGTATAGTTTACAATACACCCGGGCGCCCGGTATCGTAATAATAATTTAAAAATTACGATTTCCACGTCACTCGTCTCGTACAGGAAAATACGTTTTAAATGCGTTTTTAAATTACCGCATCGCGTAAAAAAAAAAAAAAAAACCATACGCTTATGCAATAATAAATAATAACAATTTTAACGCCGCATTAAAAAAAAATATATATATGTGTATACGAAACGCGGATCCACAACGCACGTATGGTGTAAAAATTGCATACTCGCGTGCCGTCGTCGCCACGAATCGCGAAAATTAATAGCCAATTTATATATTTCATACAATATGCGAACACCGTCGTAATAGAACAGTAAACGCGCGATAATCGATTGCCGCCGTATTGGCGAACGATGATTTCTTTTGATAAAAAAAAAACACTCGTTCGAAATCGTTTCGATCGGCGGACGGTGACTATTCATCGCTTCGGAAGTCGCACGTTCGCTCATTCTGCAGCTCGCGCCTTTTCCGGTGCTGTCCGAAAAGAACGCCGTCGTCAAGGAATCCGCAGGAGATCGGAAGGCAAGATTCTGACTCTTCGGATAGTAATCGGATGAGAATGAAAAGACGTGTTTGAACGACGCCGAATCTCGTCCCCGCGGTGACGACGGAACGAATTCGCGATGTCATTTCTCACCTGTACCAAAACGTGTTTCACACGCGATGAGTTTGAAATGTAACGCGACGATTCCCCGGGACACGTGTGTCGAACACACCAAAGAGATAAAAAGAGCATCCTGCGGTGACGAATTCTGGATGACGCCACGCAAAGACGATTCTGCACTGGACACTCGGACGGAATGAGAGAATAACGAACGAGAATTACCGACAACGGTTAAAGAAGAATTTTGAAGGCAAATCAAAGTTTAGTTTCGCGCATGGACAGTCGAACAATTTTTTTTTTTTTTATTAACAACGAAGACGTTTAAAAAAAAAAAAACGCCAATTGAACGAGAAACAAACTACCTTCTATAAAAAAATACTACGCATTATAAATATAACGTACTTGCGTGCGACGCGTTGTTGCTATGGAGTTTCATATTCTTTTCCTACATTGTTTCGATGCAAAACGACATGTACAAGTTATCATGAAATCACATCGGTAATAATTCGTGTAACGGCCGTAAAACGAATTAACAAATAAATTCCGGCGCGATTTTTCGTCGAATTTTAATTATGTGCGCGCGCGCACACGGTACAGAGACGCGTATTGCCGCGTCGACTCATTAAATCGCAGTTTGGCGTAAGCAAATAAAATAAATGATATCCGTGTGGCAAAAACAAAAAAAAATCGTTTTTTTTATTTACAACGAAACGTGCACTAAAACGAAATTTCTTTCAAAAGAACCGCCGAGTACTCGTTAAATAGAGCTTTTCGTCCATCGTACACCAAATAAACGATAATCGTATATAAATCAACGAAACTAAATACGCCCACGACGGACGATTTAACGCGCGCGAATAAGAAATACTGTGTAGGTATCATATACCTACGCGTATAATAATAATAGTAATTATAATGATAACGCGCGAACGAGTTAATTTATGAATAAAACGAAAATTTGACAGTGCCAAAAGAAGAAAAAAAATTCCTTTCAAGCGTACACGGGGAATTTATGAAAAAAATTTTTTGGCACGTTGGGAAAAAAAACGACCGAAAGTTATTTTAAAAATCATACACGGACGCGTCGTATTATTATTATATAATATATTATAATAAAACATCAGATCGTACGTACACCGGAAGTTAATTCGATTTTATATAGCGAAATCTTAAGATTTCTAAAAATTATATTTATATATATATATACGTATTTTTTGGCATAAAACTGTCAAAGTGTATTTTAAATTAAATTTTTTTTTTTTTTTGGCATAGCATCGTGATTTACGCGCCACGTGTTGTTGTTCCGTGTCTCGGCAACAACAACTACAGCTGGAGAAAATTATTTGCAACTCGTGACAGCCTCGCCACTGTTATATACTACACATACAAATTTAACGCGTTCATATACGTACAACGCGTGTTTTTTATTTTGTTAAGTAATATATCCACTTCTGCTTCTGTATTATATGCGTATTTATTCATCTGAGCGTTATTCTTTTGCTTCTTCTCATTCGAAACGGCGTTTTACTCACAAGCTGTTTTAAATCATATACAGCGTAGTTTTCGACGCGAAAAGCGAAGAAAAACAAAAATCATATTTCTCCATTTTTTTCCCGTATCGTTCTAACGATTATTACGGCACCGCAGTGTTTTTCGATGAATTTTTTTTTTTTTTAATATTTAACGAGAACACGCGGTTATAAATTTTCTGCCGAAAGATATTTAAAACAATATTTTTATTATTAATATTCGTCGTATATAAAATAATAAACGCGTAAATAAAACGTATGCGATACTTAATTGTAGTAAACGTATCGCGATTTATACATACAGTAAAAAAAAAAACCTCTCTAAAACGGAATCGCTTGAGATCAACAAATTCCGTTATAGAGAGGATGAACAAAAAAAAAAAAATGGAATTTTCTACGCGTGTAATAGAATATTAAATATATTTCGTATAACGCACATTTTTACGTTCGAGATTAAAATGTATGAATTTTATTGAAATTCGTTTTGTGTACATATGTATAAAATATTGAAAATTAAAACTACGCGCTAAGAATAAAAACATATTACGTACTGTCCATTTTTTATAATTAAGAAAAAAAATACACTATGTGATTATATCGGTTTTTTCGGAACGACGGTTTACCGCCAATAGACTTGTACGTTTGGTTGTCTATTCGGTCGAAGAAATTGCCACGCCACATATAATTCGGGCGTGAAACTTATCGTGTGGATGACGAGGTTTCCTCCCACGATAATAATTCGATATCCAAATTTTTATAATATATAATGTAGAGTAGAAATTTATTTGTGTCTGGTTAATTTTTTATTTAACGCCAACGCAATTTAATAGTCTCATTACTCTGTCATTTTTTTGATTTTTTTTTTTTTAAATTTGTTTAATAAACATTATCTATTATGCCGTCAAAAGAACACAACGAATAACGACATAATCGGAATTCTTCTCTATATAGTAGAAATTTGGAAATACGAATGAAATTCAAGAAAAATTATCCTCCGCAAAAGAGTTTTTTTATTATACAATAATAATAATAAAATAAAACGAGAACTACTCTGTTTTAATGACTTATAAAATATATTTCTTTAAATGTTTTTAAATATTTAGAATTTTGTTTCATGACAAACATAAAAATTGCCTATTCAAAACCCTTTAATTGACGGGTTTTGTAGCGCCTGGAGGTTTTAAACCACTCCAGTACGTCTTGTGCACGCGATTGTGTGATAATAAATGCGAACTTTTTTGGAAATTTCTTGAGGGGATTTCAACGAGAAAACGGCCGAATCTTATATCTATAGGAAAAAAAAATCAAACGCTATGACAAACAAAAAAAAATAAATAAAAAGTAATTCGTTCTAAAACGTGAATCACGCGTATAGTGTGTATGTAAAAAAAGAATATAAGGCGCAATTGTTATCGTTTAAAGTAGAAATACTAAGATTTCTCTCATCGCTTATGAACGATGTGACGTATGACGAGGAGTGGAGAAAATATTATATTCTACGTCAAGTATAGGCCACGAATATTTTATATATCCGTTAAAAAAACACAAATAATGATAATCAGAAATTAGTCGTTTGCGAATGATTATAATATTATTATCATTACTTGTGGTACCGGCCGGGGGAACAAAGTCAATTTTTTTCCTCCTCAATCCGTAAATAACGATATTACATCAAATACGCGCTCCGCAATCGCCCCGTGGAGACGACTCGAATTATTTTTTATGAGCGATTCTGCGCAGTCTCCGAAAAAATACAAAATGATCAATCGAACGTAAAAACTGCGTTATACAATCGTTTCCATTACTCTCGGCTTTCGATTGTTTACTAAATTTTTTCTTTTATACAATTTATCTCGCAATTCTATAATTTTTCCTATATACAACGGAACGTTATTATTTCTAAACAACACGGACGACATAAATAAATATTGTTTCGCGCTTATTACAAGCGCAGCGATTTTTCGTTTTTTTTTTTTTTCATTTCTCATTACATTACCCGAGAACACAATTTTATCGGATTTTAAAAATAATTTACACGTGTACATTTTCTAGAAATATATAACCCAACGATTTATTTTTATATATATAAAAAAAAACGGTAAATTTCCCGTAGATAGTTAGATCTCAACATGGTCAAAACATATGAGAGATTGACACGTAAGAATATAGAAATTATTATCGAAAACATAAATGTGAAAAAAAAATAACGCAACAGAATTTATTTACATTTCTGGAGATAAAAAAAAGAAAAATTCTTGCGTCGACGAAGCGAAACGCGAAAAAATCATTTTCTTTCTAATACACTTCTTACGATGAATTAAACACGACCGCCGCCGAATGAATCGATAATTATCTCAACATGTACGAATATTGACATTATTTTCTTTTTAAAGCGCTCTCGCATTTCTCGATTAAACTAAATAAAATATAAAATCAAACACAATTATCGCGTCGTCGTCGTGGTATTTTACTACAATAATATATGAGCTGTGTACTGATACAGTCAAACACGCTGGTATATTATGTCAAGGTTATGAAATAAGCGTTAAACCGTAACGCGGTGAATTAAATTTACTATAAAATCCGATATTTTAAAAGCTTTTTATACAATTCGTAAATAATATTCGTTTAACGAGACGAGGAAAGAAAAATGAATCTATTTGTAACACACTCGGCGTGCAACTGCATTTCTCTCCGAGTAAACACACTTATACATATATAAATATATTCTTTATTTACTCTTTTGAATATTTTTTTTTTAGCAAAACGATACGTGATTTTATATACGTATATACATATATACAAACTGTACTTTTTTAACGTTTGCTATAGCATTTAATCGATTATATATAATATTCGACCTCTGCGAATGGTGCCGAAGAAAAAGGAGAATTTCCAAATAGTATTATAAATTATCGAAAAGAAAATGCAAATCGTGTTTGATGGGGCAAATCCGTTTTGAACGTAATTCGTTTTGATTATTATTATTATTTTTTTTTTTTACATAATAATATTCAGTAAATAATGTACAAAAGACTATTAAAATCGACTATTTATTTACTAGAATTTTATTAAACAAACGCGCGCTCTTTTATAGTGTGAGTGGTTAATCAGCTCGTTTTCAGTATCGTTTTTCCGACTTCAGTAAAGCATCATATATTTTCATTTTTTTTTCCTCGAATTTTAAACCTACAAAATCGTGTATACTACGAGTATAATATTTATTGTATTCGGTGCATATACTATACAGTGTGATAAATAATTCGTCCGAACGATTTGAATGAGTTTTTTCAAAAGGGATGTCTGGACTACGACGACAGTTCGTCGTGACGTTTTGAAATTTTCAACTCTTTCAGCGCGCACATGCAGAATAAAATTCGTATATATACTTTTTTTTTTATATGCCAACATCTATTTTTAGCATCGTATTCAATTTACTCTTTTTTTTCCAATCGTTTTGACCTACATAAATATGACTTAGAATTTAAACCTGATTTCAAATTTTAACAAAAGAAAAATTATTATTTTTCACTGATTTTTTCGTGTTTTTGAGTAGTTTTTTTTTTTTTTTTTTACATACGTTATTATAACATTTTAACGCGGAACAAAATTAACCTAACCTCGTTGCGTTCTACATACCGTTAAGAATTTTAATTTTTACGTTAATTTTCCGAAGACCGAACCACAATAACAATATTTATAATAATAACTAGTAGTATTTATTAATGTAAATCATTTGTTATTGCAGTAGACGCGCGAGAACATTACATAATATTAAAAACAAAAAACGTATTATATACATTTTAACGTTATTATATATCGCCGTTTATACGTAAAATATTATATGGAAATAAATCGAAAACAGCGCGCAATTACGGATGTTCGGAAATTGATTTGAAGAGGCCACACAACCAACTTTATTCGTTCGATTTTCTGTTAATTAAAAAAGCTCATTATACTCCGGAAATATTCATCGGATTTTAAAAACGACGCGTGAATTCCGCGAGATTTGTTAATAAAACCGCATGGTCTGCCGTTGAAAAATCAAAATATCGTTGTTATTCAGTTGATTGATAGAAATTGAAAATATTGAAATTATAAAAGCTTATACGTATGGAATATGGAACGCAATAAAAAAAAAAAAAAAAATTGTTATTATTATTATTATTTATGTTTCCTTATATTTTTCAAACGTCTCCTTACCGATATACTCGTATATGTAAAATAACAGTAAAATGAACTGTCGGAGATTTACGACGGCGACGCGAATATTAGCTACAAGACGCGTGGAATTCGTTTGATTAAAAACAAAAAGTCACTTTTTTTTTTGCTTCATTTTTCCGTCAGATTATTATAAAAACGGTAGACAACGTGCGGGATTATCGTCCGATATAACGTTTATATCTTAATGTTATGCATTTAACTCGTACACAAATATACCGAAAAGACTCGGTCCCTCCACACCACGTACGAATGCCGTAACTTTTTAGGGCCTATTACAAGACAGAGACAAATCAACGAGCACGCTTTATTTTCGATTACAACAGTACGTTTTCACGGCGATTTGTGCGAGTAAAACCGTAATTACATAAAATATCGGCGGTTTTCTGTTAATAATTTTTATCAATTACACATTCGATGTCTGCGTCGTGCAGTTTCTTTTACGGCGTCACGAGGCTTTTTATTATACCGATCAAAAAAAAAAAAAAACTTTAACGATATTCTTCGAGGTTTCGTACAACACCAACTCACGTCTCGTATAATGAGATGAATAATATTAGAAAAAAAAAAAAAAAAACAATCGTCTTTTTACCGCGTATTAAAACTTTTACCGAGGTCATCTCTACGTACGTTTTAATAAATATTTCAATGCGTAATAACGTATAATAATAATAATAATAATAATAATAATAATAATAATAACAATAATAATAAATAAATATAAGTTTTCGACTTTCGATATATATAAAAAAAAAATTTCTTTAACACGGATTTCTTAGCGTATTTACAGCGCGTGTACACATTACGTATTGCGGTTAGGTTAATAACGCAATAATAATAACGTATTGCGCGCGCGCGCAACACCGGAACGCAACGACGTGCAGTACACACACAGAACTCCCTCCAGGCGTCCCCCTCTCACGGTATTCTCACGGACCCCCTCACCGTCACACACTCGACACGTGATCCGTAACCGCGTCGTAAACAACAAGTGTATTACGCAGTGGCGGCGACGCGGCGGTTCTCTCCGTCCTCTTCTCGCCGCGCGCCGCGTTCACATCGCGCGACTGTGCGTTTACAAAAATCGTGTACGACACGGCCGTGTGTCTATGAATAGCCGCCGTTGTGGTGCGGTCTCCTCGCTCAGTCGTTCACTCAATGTCAACCGGTGCGGCGCGTTTTGTTCCCGTATTCGTTTCGTGGAGACTTCAAAACGCAATTGCCAACCGCACTCCGTCGTCGGATTAAAGGTAATGTTCACGAGACATTTGTTTCTAATAACGTCGGAAGAGAAGAGAACAGAGAACCGATAGACTCGGGCGATTGGGAACGCCGCCGGGTTCGGGACAACACTTGTGAAATACGTAAAATGAAATATATATATATTCATCGTCGTGAAAGAAAGAAAAACCTATTCACCGACACACGCATTTTAAACTTGTACGCTATCCCGCATAATAACAATAATAATAACAATAATAATAATAATAATAATAATAATAATAATAATAATAATAATAATAATAATAATAATAATAATAATAATAATAATAATAATAATAATAATAATAATAATAATAATGATAATAATAATAATAATGATAATAACAATAATAATCCTAACTGTACGGAAATCGCGTACGATTCGTATCGTTCGGAGATGGGGAGGAGAAACGATTTTTTTTTTTTTAACCCAATTGCAAATCTGTACGTCAGAACCAAACGAACGCAAGTGACATTACGCTAACTTTTCATAAGATTTCATAATAATTGAAAATTAGGAATGTGTTACTTACGCCACGTCAGACTTACGCTCATTTAGCTTTAGTAAAATTGTAAGAGGAGAATTTTTAACGGACTTCCATCACTATATGGTTCAACGAAAACGGATTATACGTGTCAAAAATGTAATAATCTGAAGATCGTTACTTTTGGACTTACGTTCATCTGGTTCTGAGGTACAGAAATAACGATTTATTTCGATATTTACGAGAGAAAAAAACGCCTGTCTCCCTCCCCCCCCCTTATAACGCATGTCTTATGTGCTGTTATGGTCCAAAAACCAGTGATGGCGAGAGAGATGATGGAGCAGCAGGGGAACGGAGCTCGTCTACTATTTTTGTTTTGTTTTTCATACTGGAACGATAGGACGGTACGGAGCTAAAGGACTTTTACATCGTCAGAGTGGTGGTGATGAGAAGAGCAGAGTCGCCCACATTTTATATTAAAGTAAATTTCTTTGTAAAACGATCGTTTTTTTTTTTATTTATTTATTACCAGAGTTCCTCTTCTTTTTCCCCCAATTAAAACGTTCTCCCAATAAACTCGGTTTATGTCGTACGAATAATAATAAATAAAAATGTACCGTGTAAACGCGTATATATATATATATATACATAAGAGAAAACGAATTCCATAGAAATTTTAATATATTATGCGTGTGATAATGTCGGACGTGTTAGAAAAAATAAAATATTTGTATACAAATAATATTGTTATTTTTTCCTTAATATTATTTATAAATTATCGATCGTTCGATATTATACAATTAATGAGAATACTTCAATATATATATATTGTGTGCACACTCGTATAGGACATGTATTTCAAACTCTACACATAATATTGTGAAATTTATCGCGCCGATAACAATATTATATACAAATATGTTACTGTTTTCGTAATATTATTATTATTATTATTATTATATCAAGTGTGTAGGCTTCGCTTAATTATGTATTAATACATAAATATAAAGTGCACGCTGATTATAATAATAAAAAATAATAATAATATCACGTAACCGCGGTGTTACAAAGATTAAAGTTTATAAAATATAATAAGCTATGAGGAGGAGTAGTAGGTGTATATAAATATTATTAATACACGGCAGTTACTACCGCTTCTCCGGATAACAAATTCATTATAATAATAATAATAATAATAATAATAATAATAATTATAATAATAATAATAATAATAATAATAATAATAATAATAATAATAATAATAATAATAATAATAATAATAATAATAATAATAATAATAATAATAATAATAATAATAATAATAATAATGATGATGATAATAATAATAATAATAATAATAATAATAATAATAATAATAATAATAATAATAATAATAATAATATTAATAATAATAATAATAATAATAATAATAATAATAATACAAAACTATCGAATATTGATGAAATATTGTTGTCGTCCAACTGTTTACAAAGTACACGGTTTTTTTTTTTAGAGAATATTATAAAGAAATTTAAAAAAAAATATGTTTTTATTCATGTGTGTGTGTGTGTGTGTGCGTTATGGCTTAATCGTGAAAATTTTATAAATACTTCATCTCAATTAACGAAGCTGGGACACGCATCAAAAATATCACGTGCCTAACGTCCGTGTATATTTATAACGGCTCGTACACAAATTTCATAATTAATATATTGTGACGAACACATTGTTTTGAATAAATATTACCGTTAAAAATTTATTTTATTACCGATTTTAAATTGAAAATAATAACGTACGAATCGTCGTCATCGCCTGTGTTTGATACGTTTCGCTTTAACGATTTAAATTAAACCTAATAGCGTTTATTACATGCATCCGTCCAATACGACACGCTCAATGGCCTCGGAGTGCGTTCTTGGAACAACTACGTTTTTTTTTTTTTTTCATTAGAGCATTCTGACAAAAAATTATTATTTTTACAAATATTTATTAATTTCTGACGTCACGAACCGTCCCGTTTTCCCATTTACATCGTTTTTACCAACTGCCGAATATTATACACATAATGTTTCCCTGTCTTTTATTTTCCGTCATTTGGACTCTTTTTTTTCTTTGTTTGCAAAATCGTTTCGATGTAGAAGTGTTGTTCGTAGAACCCTTATCTCGCACATGAATTTCATTTGATTCCCCAAAAACGATTATTCGACTAAAACAGTTGCATTTGCTCAGTTCGCGCGATTTGACGTGTGCACAAACAAAAAAAAACACGAAGTATAATATCACTCGTTAGTAGAGCTGCGTTTAATTTGGTTTTGACGAAATGAGTCCTGTGTTGTAACTTATAACGACTACATTACAATAATACCATTCGAATTACAGTTTTTAAAGATTAAAACGAACGATTTTTTTTTTTTTTTTTTTTAATCGAAATTAATTCGATTGCACGCGGCAAAACGTACCGTCATATTTATTCGTTAAACGAAAAAGTAAATAAGAATTACGTTGATTTTAACGGAATACCAATACACGAGTCGAACGCGTCAATTACAAACAAATAATCGATAACCCGAACGCGAAAAAAAAAAATGGCGCGTTAAAAATGTCTTTCGAAATGAATTTTTCGCGCGAGATTAATAATATTATTTGCTGGCGTATTAAAAAAAATATCTTTTTGTTTCTTACGTTTACCAGAAGAAGAAAAAACAGCGTAATAATTTTAAGTGTTTTGAAAATAATTTATTTACCGTGGCCGCGCACTTGGGAAAACGCAATTTCAGTCATATATACAACGACAAAAAAAAAAAAAAACACCCGTTTTATACGCACTTCACACTGCTTCGTTATAGTAAGTCTTTTTCTCTCGTCGAGACGATAATAATTAATCGTTTGATATAAAATAATAATCGCGCGAAATACTTATACGCGAACAATTGCCGTTCACGTCTTCAAACGCTTTAAATAGAATAACTCTTGCGCGCCGGTGTATAATACATAATATGCACACAGCACGCCATTTATAATAATATACGGTGTTGTTGATTATCCGCATTCAATAAGAAAGTTTCCGCGTGCGTGTATATTTATTGTTTCAAAAGACGCGTATATAATAAACTACTTCGTTTTTTTTTTTTTTACTACACACGAAACATTTTCGAATAAATACAAGAATTAATGATCTCGAGTATGTTAAATATACGCTTTCTCGGAGTTTATAGTGTCCCGAAGCCAATATATTATATCATATTCGCCGTTTTACCGCGCTTCCATTCGCGTGCATTACCGCCGCCGCACTCGGGGTTTTATAAATTCCGGAATACTTTTTGAATAGTTTTCGGTCGAAAGCATTTAACAACTGCAGTACAGTGTTTAGAAACTTTTGAAAATTAGTGGCAGAGGGGTGATTAGATAGGTTTTCAATAATTGAGTTATAGAGGGGATTTTACTCCTCCTAAAATCGGTCTGTTCGTTCAATATTATAAAATTAATTTTCTTCCGAAAATTATCGTAAAATACATTTTTTTTTCGTTTCGGTTTTCTTTTGTTTTTTAAATTAAACCTGAAATAATAAATTGTAGAGCTCTCTGCGTAGTACAATGTCAGACATTATTTTACAAACGTCAAAAGTCAAAAACGAGACGTTTTTTTTTCCTTGGGTCGTTTGAGGGAGAGTAGTTTAAACTCGGTAAATACACCAATGATTTTAATCACTTCCTAAAAGTATTCTGAATAATTTTTATTGCTCCGTTTTAATTCAAAAGTATATACATAACAATAATAATATTTATATTAATTAGACGTATTAATTATTTCGGAAAAAAAATACGAGTAGCAACTAGCAGTAGTACGTATTTTAAATAACATTAATTTATCAATTATCTTCCTGTGTATATATATATATATATATATATATTTGATTTTTTTTATATATATTTGTATTTATTTATAAACGGAATTTATTAAAAAAACAAAAAATATTAAACTCCTACCAAATACATATTGATGAGATTAATTACATTTAATTAAATAATAATATTATTGATATATTTTATTTTCGTCTTACTCAAAACTAGTGAAAAAAGGAACAATTATTTGGAATACTTTTTTTTTCGAAATATTCGGAAAATACTTTTGAAAAGTGTTTTATCGAAGTCTGTACACTTTTCTTTATAAAAAGTCTCCAATACCGTTTCTTGAAATCGAAAATTCGATTAAACTCTACGTAGGTGTATATATATATATGTATACATGAGAAATAAGAAAGGATTCTCATTATTTTCCGGGTGCGAAACCGTCATTATATTATACAAATTTGACACATTGGAACATTTTTCCCGTATAATCAAAATCAATTTAAAATATTTATTGAATTCCCGTATAGTTTATTATTATTATTTAGTTTATGCGGGTGACGTGTGCGTAATACGCGTTTTTTTTTATTGTACGTTGAAAAAATATCTAATTTCGTTACGTTTTTACCGGTTAAATTATTTCGATTCAA
Organism: Chaetogeoica ovagalla; assembly: GCA_032441825.1. Classification (NCBI taxonomy): domain Eukaryota; kingdom Metazoa; phylum Arthropoda; class Insecta; order Hemiptera; family Aphididae; genus Chaetogeoica; species Chaetogeoica ovagalla. The sequence continues at coordinate 10,135,500 of CM063735.1, read as the reverse complement.
ATGTTTTATATTGCAATTCTAGCGTAAATATTGTAAAAAGTCAAAACGCATAGTATTTTAAAATACGCAAATTTTTTAAATGTTTCGTCGGGACATTTCGCGGATATTCAAAAATTAATTACGCGAAGGCGCTTTTCTTTTAACGCTTCTTCGCATACTTTGAAAGCTGGTGGTGCAGGAAATAAATTTTGGAATTGTTCATTCATTTTTTTTTCCAATTCTTCTCGTTATAACTGTCCCTAACCCCCGACTTCACACACGTATAGTGTGTGTGTATGTGTAAAAAAACACCGTACGATATTTTTATAAAAAAAAAAAAGTACTTAAACAACTTTCAGAGTATGTGCGGGACACTAAAAAGTGATATACGATAAAAAGTTTTATTCCGACTGTAGAGATATCACCGCGTGTCTGTTCGCCAAAACGGATTTAAACCGCACGTATACGTGTATATGCGATGATATACGAGAACAAAACGAATATTATTTATAATATCCAATTAGAAAAAAAAAAACATTTTTTTCTCTCTCTACAGTTATTCGTATTAAAAAGTTTTTAAAAAAAAAAAAACGATTTATACGGCCTTTTCTATGTTCACGAAATACCGACACAAATATTTTATTAAGCTTTTAAACGACAAAACTCGATCGATTTATTACAATATTTGCGTTTTAATGAAAAATCCGAGAAAAATTAATAACAATAAAAATATATATCAACAAAAAATACACTTATTAAACTTATTATTTCAACACGTTCGGCGTAACAGTAATAATGTGATTATTAATTTTCAAAATATATTTCGACAATGTAATTGTGTAATTCCTTCCGATGATAATATGCCCTGTGTACGTTTTAGAGGAATGAAAAACATTTCAGTTGTCGAGAATTTCGAGTTAACGAGAAGCATTTCCGTTTTTTTTTTTTATAAACTTTTAATTTTCATAATATTATATATTATATGTGCACGCGTCGTATTCACGGCTGTTGAAATCGTTAACTACGGTTAATAATTATGCGAGTTGTCCGAACAATTGTTTAATAATGTCAACTTGTCTAAACGTGCTTAAAAACACGTCTGTAACTTTAATGGAAAACAATTTTCAAACGTAATTATATGTATAAATAACGCGCACGAGTCCATAACCTTTTTCTTTTTTGTCTTATTATTATTATTATTATTATTATTATTACTGTTACTGTTAAAACGTTCACGAAATGAAAATTCCAATAGAAATTTATTCACACAATCACGTATAGTAAACACCGGTAAATATACGGATTTTAAACGAAGTTTTCGAAAATATTATCTTTAACGTCGTACTAGCGTGTAATGATTACCGTTCTACAATCAAATTGATTACTGTACAGATTTGATTTCTTTATTTTTATTCTTCACATCGAACACACGGCGATTTGCGATTATTGTCTTTTCCTTTCATTCCTTTCATCCAAACACACTAGTGGTTTGGCGATTGTCTTACAGTAATAACAGTGCAATTGTTATCGTGTTCACAGCTACGCGGTACAACTGCCGATATCGTACCGCGATTTCAACAATCATCACTTGGACGCGGCGGGCGCGCGAAGAACATGTCGTCGTCGCAACAGCAGTACGAGCCACCGGCGTTCGACTCGAACTGCATGACGCTCACCCGGTTCGTGTTGGCCGAACAGAAGAAAGTGCCGACGGCCACGGGTGACCTGTCGCAGCTGTTGACCAGCATCCAGACGGCCGTCAAAGCGGTCAGCTCGGCCGTGCGCAGGGCCGGACTGGCGCACTTGTGAGTTTTTGTTGTTTTCGACGAGAGCGCGTCGAAACGATTTGTCGGTGATCGACGATATACATACGTACACGTTACTGTACATTCTCGAGAAACGTGATTTGTTTTTTTTCTTAAACACGTGAATTTTATACATAAAATACGAGATAGGAATTTCGTTTTCTTTTTTTTTTCGAGGAAATATCGCGATAAACGAAAACGAAAGCAGCGTTTTTTTTTTGTTTTTTTTTTTGATTTTCAGTCCTGCGCACTTTGTGTTTCCTTCCCGACTGACTTTCTCGGGAACAATTACTTTTTAGATAATGTTTCCGTTTTTCGCTTTCCCGGTTACGATAATATTAGTAAATCATCCGATAATAATAATCGTTGTCGAAAAAGATATTTTATACGGACCTCTCCGCGAATGTTGATGTTTGAGTAACGTTGATTTTCGTATCGTATACCGCGGAAAAATCCATAGAAAATCTGTTATATATAGATACGGTATGGCCGGGTCCACGAACGTCCAAGGTGAAGATGTCAAGAAACTGGACGTGCTCAGCAACGAGCTATTCGTCAACATGTTGTCGTCGTCTTACACGGTGAACATGATGGTCAGCGAAGAGAACGAGACTGTAATAGAGGTGCAACTATTATATTATTATTATTATTATTATTATTACTATCGTTATGTATCCATAAGCGAAGAATGTCCCCCTCGGTTTTTTAGAAACGTGTCGCGATTGCACTTGTCGCCTATATGTTGAGTATCAATTTCGATAATAAATACGTACTGTGAATAATATCCATTAATAACTCTAATATTAATATTCAGTTTTCGTATTTCAAACGACAGAGCACTGTCCAGTCTTCAGAAACGAGAGAACCGATAAATTATGTAGATACATATGTCCCTCCATGTTATTCTTTGGAGAGCAGTTGCGCACTCTGCAGCTCTACACAGTCCGACGTCACTACCATTCGCGGTTAGGTCGAATTTATAAATTCCACAACGATTGCAACTCTTTTACAACGCAATAGCTTTCGATTTCATATATATATAAAAAAAAAGAGAGTCTCATGCCATTTTGCGGGCTATCGGTCCTTGTTCGTGGTCACGAAGTGAAATCACTCGTTCCGAAAATCTCTCGAGAAGATACGAAAAATAGTTCACCCGCAATAATACGAGTAATTATTATTCCGGATAAAATTTTTCATCGTTAAAACCGAACCGAAAATTTTTGAGAATTTATCGAATTCGAGTGAATTATTATTATAATCGGTATAATTTTTTTCTGTGTTTTAGATTGAGACTGAAAAGCGAGGTAAATACGTGGTGTGTTTCGATCCTCTAGACGGCTCGTCCAACATCGATTGTCTCGTATCCATCGGATCTATTTTCGGGATATTCAAGTACGCGCGATCACCATAAATTATACGTTAGTGTACGCGGCGGCCGTTTATTGACACGAATCGTTTAACGATTTGCAGTAATGCGTATATTATGCGTGACGAACGTCAAGAAATGTTGCGAATTTCCTATTGATACGCCTTATAGAAACACAGCCGTCGACGAATGTCACATATTCGTATATTATGAAATTTACGCGTGTGTAACGCGCGATCTCGTGATTCGTGACAGCACGCAATACTCTGCAATTGTATATTCATAGAATTTGACAGATTCTATGAAAAGCGAAAAATGAATTTTTTTTTAACACTTTTTCGAATAATTACAGTTACAACAGTGGCGGATCTGAATGTCATGTAAGGAAGGGGGGGGAGCGAATTTTTAAAAAAAATGTATTAAGTATTTTAAAAGAGCACGTATTATATTCCTATTCAAGGTTGTAGGGATTTATCACAATGTACAAACTCAATAAGATTATTAAAACAAGTAAATAACAGTGAAGGAAGAATTTTAATGTTAATGAGAAGCTATAGAAATGACAAAGAATAAAGATAATTTATTAAATTGGGATTTAAAATATTAAAAATTATTTTATTACAAAATAATTTATTTGAGTTTTTAAAATAATTTAACATTTGTAAACGATATCGGGATTTTCATACTGCGCGTTTAATCATCAACGATCACCTGCGTACAGAATTCGAGAACAATATATATTATTTATATATATATATTGTACAAGAATTCGAGTATAGAAAATGAAAAGAGCAACACGAAATCGTCGATTGTATAATGTTTCGCTGTGATTACTCGATAATATCGATTTATATTATAATAGGTATGCCGATAAATTGGAGAAACGATGCCGCAGTAAATACCGCGATTTTTTAAAACGGCCGTGTAAAAATGTAGTTCTAAAGCAAAAATATTTCGAAAACTACGCACTGCAGTGACGAGTGCGCGAAAACTAACCAGTGACGGAACTATAACGAGGAGGAAGGGCCAATGGAGCCCAGGACTTTTTTTTTTTTTTTTTTAAAGAAACCCCAAATAATTACACAGTATTTGTTAATAATAAGAGATCTCGGGTGGAAAGAATTGTGGAACCTCGAGGTTTTTAGGCGGTCCAGAGGAAGTCACCTCCGCCACTAATCCTATTCGTAATTGATGCGCACTTTTGCACAAATGCGAGACGTCCCTGAATTTTCGCGTTATTTATTATTTTTTTTTTTTTATGTTTTAGAAAAACCGACGACAGCAACGAGACGAACATCAACAACACGTTCCAAAAGGGAAAGAACATGGTGGCCGCGGGATACGCGCTCTACGGCAGTGCGACCATGATGGTCTTGTCGTTGGGCAAAGGGAGCGGCGTCAACGGATTCATGTTGGACCCGGTAAGATTACAAGTCGCAAAAATAGTATTTTTCCTTTTCTTTCTTTGGTTCCGCTGGCCGGTCCGAAACTGTAAGTATTTTCGTCATTTTTTTTTTTTTTGTACATCACGTTAAATGTGAGTAGCTGCCGTAAGAAAAAATGTCCATATAAATCTATACCCATGTGCCATTCGTCATCCTTTTGATGAGGCGCGCGTACAGCAATTGTATATAGAGTTCGGCGCCACTGTAGATTCAAATCGTTAACGCTTTTTTATTTTTATAATTTGCAATAACGGTTTTTCAGGCGATCGGCGAGTTCCTGTTGACCGAACAAAACATCAAAATACCCGCCAAAGGAAACATCTACAGCATCAACGAAGGGTACTCCCATCTGTGGGACGAAACCGTGACTGAATACGTCCGGAGGAAAAAAGACCCCGCGGTAATTTCGCGCTTTGTTTATAATAATATCCGTTTAATTTTAAAGGAGTTCAGCAATAATGTTGGCCCCAAGGCGGGGTGGGTGGGTATCACGCAAAATTGTTTCTCGAATTTGTAAATTCTCCGTCCTCTTCGTTTCGATAGGCGAAACGGTACCTATTAAATATATCTTACAAACGTGGTAAAACACTTTGATTTGGATGCCTACAACGAATTGAATTTGTTGTGTGTATTATTTTTTCTAAACTTTAATTTTTCGCAATAATTTTAAACGGAACAAATTTGACCTGTGAAATATTTTTAAACTTGGATAAGTATCGGAGAATACGATGATGACAAATACTTCATACAAGTGACAATAAATTGTACGATGAAAATTTGTTTTTGATTTTGTCAGTGCGGCAAGCCGTACGGCGCAAGATACATTGGTTCAATGGTAGCAGATGTGCATCGCACGTTGAAATACGGAGGCATATTCATGTATCCCGCCACAAAGCAAGCACCTAACGGCAAGGTACGCGAAAACAATCAATTTAATAATAAATAAATAAAAATCGATTGTTTGAATTTCAAAGGAACGATTTAATACTATTCAATACTTACAAATCAATAAATTCTGTTTATAATAAAAATTACATAAATTTATACATATAACATAATACATAATTTTGTCTGTCATTGTATTTACAAAAATCTGTATTGTTTTTATGCCCACAGTTACGTCTGTTGTACGAAGGCAACCCGATGGCGTTCATAATAGAAGAAGCGGGCGGCGTGGCGAGCAACGGTAAAATACCCATATTGGAAATTCAGCCCGTGGCTTTGCATCAGAGAACACCAATATTCATGGGATCCAAAGACGATGTCAACGAGTTGTTGGACATGTTTAAATCTCAATAATCAAATCAATACCGCAATAATAATTATTATATTATATATTTTTTTAATAAATATACAAAAGAAAAAGAAGGGTCTAATATTGTGAATTTTACATAATATACACTGCATAATATGTCATAATAAAAATAAAAAAATTTTTTCAATTTGTTTTAAATCTATTACAGGAAAATAAATCGGTTTATTATAGATATATAAAAAAAAAAGAATATAATGAGTTTTCTGTTTTGGCAGTAATCTAAACTAATGCAAGAATACATATCGTGCATTTCTTTTTAAGAACGAAGTGCTAAGAACTGATGGAACACTTCAAGGATATGAATATCCAGATCTTGAGTGAAAAGTAATCCTTCTAAAGTACTGCTATACTTTTGTACTTGTTCGTGATGCTGTAAAGAAAAAAAAATTAATACAATACAAATTAAATACATATATAAAAATGTATATCTGCTGCTGTCACACAGTTCAAAGTACAATACTTGCTCTCTAATCATTGATTGTCACTAATAAGGGGGCAGAACTAGTTTAAATAAAAATGTTTTTTTTTTTACATTAAATTTGTATATAATGGTAGAAATCAAAATCAAAATACCATTCGACAGTAGAAAATAAAACTATTTAAGAAATCACAAAAAAAAAAATAGACTGTGACCGCAATTTATTCTTTAATTATATATTATATATATTAATTTTATAATTTTTTGTTCATAAATTATCAGAGTCCAAACTCATTTTAATAATACTTATAGTGATGAAATATCAATGATGTTCAATTATGTTTTATACATAAAAAAAATAACATTTTATAATCGTTAGAATTGCATGTAAATTATGATTCTTTTCTGCGAGAATTATTTTTAAATGTTTATTTTTAAGTATTTAAAAATTATTAAGAATAATATTAAATACTAACTAATTAGTTTTTATTCGATTTTGTAAACACCTGAAAATCATTTTTTTTTCAAAATTGTATCCTTGAAACATATATATATATATATATATATGTAAATAACTTAAAAAAATGGCGATTTGATGTTTATCTAATGTCTCAATATGTGAATATTTTGAAAAAAAAAAATTTGATTTTTGAGAAATTTTATGTCCTTATTTCTTAAAACAAAATAAAAGTAATCTACAAAAGAACACTATTTTGTTCGTAAAAATATCTCACTCCCTCAGACATTAAACCTTCAACTTTAATAAATTCATCACATTTAGTCATTTTATTTAAAATATATAGAATTTTCCATTGACTATAGAAAATTGGCAAGTGACGTATTACCATCATTTTTTTAAAAAAAGGAATGTTATGTGAAAAAATAACACGAAAGTTTGATCTATTGCTTTTACCATTTCTTTAAAAATAAATATTGAAAATGAAATACTGCGATGGCCCCACAGGCATTATTACTTATAGTCCCTCACAAATAAAACACCAAGAGAAAAATATAATTATTTTTTTAATACTTACAGCTAAAAATACTTGTTGTAACCTTCCAATAGTATACTTGTACCAGTACGTGTCGAATGGTCTGTCATCTGTATCACATTTCACTAAATGTTCAGATAATATCATTATAAATCTCTGAAAAACAAAAAAAAAAAAGATTAAAATAATTAGTTCTTTATTTTTGTACACATTAGAAAATCACCTGAAATACAATTAAAAACAAATTTTTTTGATCAGCTTGTGCCATTTCTAATCTTTCTTCCATTCGTTCAACCATTTCTTCAGAGACGTTGTCACCTACATCCATTGGAACTTGACCGCCAAATGATGTCATTAATTGATGTCTAGAAGGTTTTGCTTCAGCTTTTTCAGTTTCAACATCACTATCCTCTGAACTGTTCGAAGTGGCCGCAGTTGTACGCAACTTTTCTCGGGCTTCATTCAATTCTCTAGTGAGACGATCTACGTGCTTGGACATCTTGTTGATTGTCAATGACAATATTTCCCATATATACAATCTAATAACAGTATCACAGAAAAATATCAATAATAATAATAATAAACCAAATATAGCTTACTTAGTGAATTCGGGAATCATTTCTTTTGAGAATATCCAATTTGCCACAGATGAACATTCAATGATTTGTGTGTTTAACATTTTATCAATAAGTACCGTTAACTTTTGTTGATCAGCATTCCATAAATCAAAAGTACTTTTTAATATTTGTAACTGACCTTCATCAGATTCTCCTAATGCCTACAAATTGAGATAAATTCAAAAATAATAACACGGGTTTTTTTTCTTTTTTACTATCACACGCACCTTGAATACATTTATGAACTTTGTAATAGCCGCAAAAGCATGTGAAAATGACTTGCTAGCTATGAATAATAATGTTTGTACAAAAGCGTCAATTTTTATAGGGTGTGATAAAAAATTGTTTGTTGGCTCCATAATTTCATTTTCTAACATTAATGGTTCTTTTAATATATCAAATATATCTTCAGGAGTTGCCTTGTTACGTATTTTGTTTAGTAACATGTTCGACAGAAACTGGCCAGGTAGTTCTGAAAAGATAAAACGTTTATCAACAGAGCCGTAACAGAGAGGGGCAAAAGTACCTATGCCTCGGGCGCAAAATTTAAGAAATAAAAAAATTGATTTATTAATAATATAAAAATATAATATAATATTATTTTTGATTATTCACAACAATAATTTATTTAAATTAAAATATATATATATATATATATATATATATATATATATGAAATTAATACTCCATTGGTTTCTATGTTGAAATCAAAAGGGACGCAAGTTTTACCCCAAGTGCAATAATCAGTTGCTACGATTCTGTTTGTCAATAATATTATTGTATCAACAGACAAAACACAACTTTGAAATCTTACCAGATTTATCTACTATGTATTTAAATTTTGGTTCAGGTTTTTCGGGAAGTAAAGGTTCGAAATTAGGTGGCACTATATCACGCACACGTTCATAAAATGACAACCTGAAAGCATTAGACACTCATATTAATATTAATTTCTAACACAATTGAGTGAATTCAATTAGTACCGCATGGCTTTTTGAAGGACCTCGCGCACAAATTTTGGTTTGGGATGTTCTGGATCTAAGACTACGCAATCAGACCACTCTTCCCAAGACCAACTGAATTTAAAATTACTTAAATGGTATGCAAACCAAGATACAAACCTAAAAAGGAACAAAAAATATTCATACTAAAGAAACGAAAAAAAAACATTTAAAATGTATTCAAAGAACGATCCAACATACCTATCAAAAGCACAGACGTGCATTGATTCAATACGAGAATATAAGATTTCCGTTGTCTGAGCCAACACAAGTGGCATTGTGTTGGTGGACAATTTAGACAATTCTATAAACAAAGAACCGAACATGACTTCCAAATATTTTGGTTTAGGCTGATGGAACATCAAACTGAATATTACTTCGACGATACAATACTCCAGAGGCACTTTGTTTTTGTGCACGAAATTCATTAAATTTGTTGCACTAATATAAACAAAATAATAATAAATTAATAAATAATTAAATATTTTAAAAAAGAAAAAGTTTCACTTCCTTTATCAATCGCAAACACATATACAAGAGTAAAATCATTGTTATTAAAAAATTTTAATATTCTTATTTTTTATTAAATCCCAGGCAAGGCACTATATAATGTTCCCAAATTACTCTTTTACTAGTTTAAATCACCCCAACACTAGTTTTGTTATAATTTGTATGTGTTAAAAGGAGAAAACAAATTTTCTGGGACATCCACTTCATTGATTAATAGTAATATTATAATTATATGTGAATATTATTAGTTATTACCATTCTTTTCTGTTTCTGCTCGACATATCAATTATTTGTTGTAGATGTTCTTCCACTAAAAATCGTTCAATGGAATGAGCACCAGGCATAATGTGGCCCTAATGCATAAATTTATTAAATTTAACATCAACTGTCTAATTTTAAATTCATTAATCACTTACGTCGGTTACATCTGTATAATCAAACATTCGGTACACAACCCATGGCATGGGATATACACAAGCGTTGTGATGTGGAGGTGGTGCAATTACAGGTAAATTATGCTGCAGTGCTTCACACAGAACGTTGTCGAATGTCAAATACGGTCTCCGTATAATATTTTCTGTCCAGCTATCGTGTTTCAATTTTTTTACTTGATTCCACAAACATTCCAAGTACTCTTCCTGAGGATGTGGTACGTCCGTAGACCAAATACGTAACATATTAACATGTTTCTTGGGACGTTTGTTTAAATACACCTCAATTGTTGCCAATAACATTTCAAGAGACGATTCTTTTTTCTCATATAATTCTCTACCAACCCATGGTAAACATGACATGACCGCATAACAATACCTATTACATACAAACATATTATTCATAATCGTTTTAGTTTTTAACTGAACACTCATACACTTACCAGTCTTTGCGTACATTAGGAACTCCGTCTTCTTTAGTAACGTCCAGCAAACTGCTCATTAACTGTACGAATGAACTGGCGGACACCACATGACAATTCACCAAATCACCAATAAAACGTAAAATCACTCTTGCTTCATCCCATGAATTATTTTTTAAACTGTCTTTGAAAGTACGTACGATATTTTCTACAAACTAAATCATGTACAATATTTTATTATTTTCATTATAAATATTAATCGCCAGTCCACAATCGTTTAATACTCAGATTCACTTACCTCACCGCCGAAATTATAATTCTTTGCATTCAATAAGCCAACTAATGTCGAATAAATGGTACACTTTTCTGGCATTTTGACCGCACAATCAACCAATATTTTAAGTACTTTTTTCTTAAAGTTAGGTAAGTCGCCATCTAGTACACTAACCAAACCTTCCAAATTACTTTCCAACGTACTGGTAGTCTGTTTTTATAAAAATAAATAATTCATTTAGTATATAACATTTGTATTTTTTCCGATTTTAATGCATAAAAAAAATGAAATATTAAGCGATACAATTATATATAAATTTTATATATTTTATAATTAACTTTCTGCTCGATAACAAAAAAAAACAATATTGTTCACACAAAATTTGAAAAATTACCTTTTCCCCGACTTTAAGAATAAGACTTTCCAATCGATCTTCTAAGTCAATACTTTCAGAACCACCACGACGGCGTTTCTTATAAGCACGCTCAACACCTAAATATCACAATTCAATTGATTAAGCATATGGATATATATATATAAACAAATGTTATAATTACATTAACATCAAATTCGCTGAGAAATGATTCTTAAACATAAACATTATTAAACTATTTTTAAAGTGAACGTAATAACAGAAAAGATGGATTAAAAAAAAAAAATCTTCATTACTTATTTAACTTAACCTAAACTTATTCTGTCACACTGAAAAACGTATTTAATAATAAAATAATAACTGACGTAAATCTACTAAACACTTTCGACGGAAACTTTTAAAATCAAAATAATCGTCACTCGTCGGGATTAACAGGTTGACTGCCATGTAGGGTCTATTGACTCGTCGTTTACCTTTAACGTTTTGTTTAACAAAAATTTGTCATGTATTGTCTATCAAGCTTTTCTAGTTTAACCATCAAAAACTAATTTAAAAAAAAAATTATCAAATAACATCTTATTATCTAACTTAGTAGAATCAAAATTATTCTAAAAAAGCATGTAGGGTCGATGAACCCCACACGGCCTATATGGCACACGTGTGGTTGATAAACCCTAAAAAACGAAAAAATAAAAATACAATTATGTATAAACATTTATTACAATATAATTTATATATTAAATTATAAGTAACAATATATTTTCATGTTAAGTTGTAATAAAGATCAATAATAATAAAAAATATATTTTTATAATTTACACAGAATTTTTATGGTACTTAATAAAACAATCTCTACGTATAAAAATGTTACAGCCTTCACAGCGTGTTAAAACTTTTCTTGTTTTATTTTGTGTGCCACCTTTCTTCCATATTCTGACGATAATCTTGAATAACATCTTTAATGCATTCATTTTTTTAAATTTCCATAAGATACGAGAGTATATGAGATGAAAGAATCACTGGAATTGGTACATTAGGTTTAAGTAAAAGTGATTTTATAATTTCCTCTTTAAATTTTGTAATAGTAATACACGTATTATGTGCACAAAATCCGTAAGAAAATAATTATATCTCAGAACCATTCAACGCGATTGCCAAGGAAGCCATGACAAAATATGTTTTCATAACTCTACGGGGCCTAGAAAACAATTTTACCTGTAAAGGGGTTTGAATATCCTACAAAGCCTACTAGTAAAAGTATACTGTAAGATTATAAGATCCTACAAAGCAATAATAGCAAGTTTCGTATTTTTAGCATGGCAGTCGACCTGTTAAATTAATTGCGTAATAACTACGAGTTTATGGGTGGGTTATAGTAATTCTCAATATTCTTTCATCGTTTTTCGAAAAACAAAATATTATGATTTAATATTCGTTCAGTTCGAAGAACGAATGAACGGTATGATCGTCGATCATGTTAACAGTCACGATGACTCGACGCCATGAGTTCGATTAAACAGAATCGGAAATTCGCACTGTAAAACGATTTGTTTTTAAAATTAACGGAAAGTTAAAGAATAATTTATTGAAGTCGACCAATCTATAAAAACGTCGTTTGAATAAAAAAAAAAAAAGAAATTCAAAGTGTCGTGGCAATTATTAAACCGGTCGTTTATCCGGCGGTTTTCGATCGCGAATTAATTGTCAATAAACCACAAAACGTCTCACCGTATAAGTCTTCGTAGCTGTCGTGAATTCTGCGGCGACTCATGTTGCACTAGTGAACAAGCGAAACGGTGAAAAGCGTAATGGGAGAAAATAAGCACTTTTAGTTATACACCGTTAAACCGACGAAAATCCGTTTGGTATTACAAACACGGTTTTACGAGGAGAAACGTTTAGAAATTTGCAACGCTCTGGCCGGCGCAAATCGGATTCGAATGGAGGGCAAACGAAACGGAATAAAAGTCTCGTCGTTACGCCACGGCGTTGAAGGCGTCGTCAATCGGCGAATCAATGACACTGTTTACAATAGTCGGATATGTTTTGATTACGGCACATTTGCCGTGTACAGTGTGACCAACAGCACTGATTGTACTCGAGTAATTGTCGAAATTTGAAGAAAAATTTTAAACGACGTGAATTCAATTTACATTCGCGTCTATTATTATTTTGAAATAGATTTCCTTTTTATTTAATCGTCCGGTATTTAATAATAATTTTTTTTCCCCTTTTACATTACGCTTCGATATAATATTACTAAATAACAACTAAAGAAACGCTTGTACGAGTGTAACGACGTCGATTTCACCAATTTTGAAGCACGTGCCAATGCGTGGTAAAACCAGCACGTTGTTCGCCGCGCCATTGAGTTCGTTTTGTAAAAAAAAAAAAAACTTAAATTAAATAATGTTAATTAATTTCGTCGTAAAAACGCAAATGTTTGAATAACAAAAAAAAAAAAAAAAAAAAATTGCTAAATTACTAAAGTACTAAATATAAATTGTCCGGAACTCCGGATTAGCGATGACCGGATTACACCCATAGGGTATACTCCATATACGCCGTATACTCTCATGATTTTTTTGAAAAATCATGGGTATACTGCGTATACTCTCATGATTTTTTGAAAATCATGGGTATACTGCGTATATTTTCAAATCTCAAGTTATATGCAACGGAAAAAGAAACATAATTACTGAAGAAACGCCTCAAAAATTTTAGTTTATTTTTTATTTTTTATGATTAATTTTATTATTGGAATTTATATTTATTAATTTTCCCACTGTAGACCTCTTTACTACCGGCACACACATCACAACTTATTACGCCTTAAGTCCACGACATTATGTTAAAATTTGGCTGCAAGACCATCGATCGGCAATCTCAGTTCCACGTGGCAAAAAACAAAACGAAACAAACGAAGAAAATAAGTTCTAGACAATTTTTTTCACTAATTTATTTAATTAATTTTTTTGATAATTGTATTTAAGAAGAAATATAATTACTTCTTATTATTTTATTATTTTTCATACTATCGAAATCACCTCTATCCTTGTATCAACTCCTGTGAATCGTAAGAAAAATATATGTATAATATTGAATGTTCATGTTTTGGATTTGGGTACTTAAGGCAGGGACGAGATTAGGAGGGGTGGGGTGTAACCCCCCCCCAACACTCAGGTCATTCGGCAAAAATAGAAAGTTGATGTATTTTTTTGGTGGGGGGGTTAATCCTCCTGGATGCAGAGTATACCCTCAACAAATTTTATGGGAACATCACTGCCTATACCTAATAACGACTGTAATGATAACGAAATCGACGGCAATAAAAATGCTATCTAACGTTATTCTAACAAATTTTATATTTATTAAGTTTAGTCTAAATTTAGTTCAAGAGCCGCACGAAACTGATTTAAGAGCCGCACGCGGCTCGCGAGCCTCGTTATGGCCACCTCTGCTCTATCGTATTTAATTTTTAGAGATGCATGAACACAAATAAAGTCTGGAAACCGCTGAACGTATAGAAAGTGTTCACAACGCACAGCAGTGCCCGATGTGTGGACCGTGCAATAAATATAAAGGCGAACATAACCGTTATAATGTATACACGCGCGCTGGATATATTTTTATTTAATTTTTTTTCGAAGAAAGTCATTACTTGTTAATCGATTTCGACGTTCTTAGTGACTACTTCACGAGATCAGTGTTAAAATTTTACAGAAAAAAAATACGTTTGAACGACCGCGAAATTGCGCGAATTCCGAATGTCCGAGACAATAAATCGCAATGAATATAATATGAAACGAAAATAAATCGAGAAAATTTGATAATTCGCGTTGAAGACTGTGCGGGTAAATGCATGTGTAAAAGCATAACGTATTTAACCTCTACGGGTAGTACAATAATAAATAATTTTAAAAAAAAATTAATAATAAAATTTATAAAAAAAAAAAAAAATTATATTTGATTTTTTTTGTTGTGTTATTGCATATTTCAACCTTTTCCCTTGAATACTACGTGTAAGAAGGGAACCGTATATGTGTTCGCGCGATACACGGAGCGGCGAAACGAAACATTTGATCGATTTGATTTCAGCTTTTTTTTTGTGTCAAGAAATGTCAACAGTGGATTTCATTATTCGAGCCGTGTTGTCTCGCGCGGGAGATGGAAATAAAACGCTACGGGTACTCGAATATCAGTAAGAGTTTCCGTCGCGATTTCAATGAAATTGAATTTCGGCATTTCAAAAATATCGACAATATACTCCGTCTCAAAAAATTACCCATTCGCTCGTTGACGGCGTATTATTTTCGCCTGTCGATTGAAAAGATATCGATTATTATTATTATTATTATTATTATTATTATTATTATTATTGGATATTTATATAATATACACAACGGGAGGAACTCCAGCGTGGGCTGATGGCATTCGTGCGGTTCGGATAAATATCGATAATTTCGCGGACGTCATCTCGTGAAAACGCTCCGCGTTTTGCTGATGCAAAACGAACAAAAAGAAATTGTTTACCGCAGGCGAATTGCGAATACGACGCCGTTATGACATTGTTGACTTTCGCGCGAACCTACGCTATTTCGTACGTTTTTTTTTCTTTTTTAACATCGTCATTTTTTATCACCGACACACTACGTATGAGTATAAACGAGTAAACGCGGTACAACTTAACACAATTATTTTTTATCGTAATTAGGGCTCGGATTTACACATTTTTTTTTCTTTTAATACTCTCCCACACGCGACGTTTTCCGCGACGCAAACGCGTTTTTTTTACCAAGTTGTACCAAGTACGACGGGGGTTTTTTTTCTTCTTTTTCGCTGTCGAATCATTTAAAATTTGTTTTTTTATCGGGTAATTTTTAACCCGTTTCCAGTGATACAACGAAATAAATATTCATCCGGCATTGAAATATAAACGTAATGACATCGAGGAGGGATAGGGAATTTGCAGGTTTCTAAACGTATTTATTCGATTAGTATGTTTCTGTTTCAGATTGAATCGTATACGAGTCAAAGTCATCGTTTGTTTTTTTTTTTTTTTTTTGTCTCGTGAAATCTTGTTAATGCATTATACGACGCGAGTTTAAAATTTAGGACGTAATCGTATTATTATTATTATTTTTTTTTTTTTATAGGACGTTTTCTCTTATTCTTTTCGTTTATTTACAGCTCAAATCGTAATCGATAAAAAAAAAAAATAATAATAATAATAATAAGTTTAACATTCTGCTCGCGGTTACGGTTTCTGCGTTGAATACAGGTATAAAACGTCATAATATTATGTACACACGCGACGTCGACGTTAATATTATGTTGTGTAGAAAAATACTGGAACGAGCTACGCCGCGGAGACCGTACACGCAAGCACAATACGTGTACACGATAACGACCTAAATACCAGTGTAAGCCGTTCTAATATTAATAATAAATAATACGCGATTCGCAAGACACGAGATAGTGGACAGACCATGCGCGATGATCGTCGCACACTCGAATCAAAAATAATTCAAGTACGCGTGTTTTTTTTTTCTTCGTCATTTAGAATAAGTATTGCGTCATATCGATCGCGGACGAATAAATATCATATCGTTCGTCTAGTATTACAAACGTGTATTTTCATTTGTTGTTCATTTCACAAAAGATTTCACATGATATAATATAATAATTACAATCGTGATTTGTGCTACGCTTGCTGCGGCGAGAACTCTCAAGAAACCTAGCACTCAAAGTTCTAGCACGGTTGAATTATTGTTGTTATTATTATTATGTACTCGGTGAACGGCGTTATGATAGACCGTCTCGTTTTACAAATGTATTTTTAATGTTTTCGAAACACGTTGAAAAGAAAAAAAATGATATGTCAAACATTGGAAATTCGTTTCGTCCTTTATAATTTTTCAATTTTTTTTTTTTTTTTTTTTTACACTAAACCAATGCATAGACGAGACTTGCGCGTGAAATGTTAAAAATCATTTGTACAACGTCGATCGATTGGTCAGAGATTATAATACGGCGTTTAGAAAACGTTCGAATTCCTGCAAGGTTTTTTTTTCTTTACCAAATTAGGTGTTATTTAGAAACATTTGAATACGCTCTACGAACTTTTATATAATATTATAAAAATCATAACGCGTGTGAGTAATATTCGAACGAGTATATTTTCTTATATCCTTCTCGAGACTACAGCGTGTTTAGCCGCGTTTGATCTCTGAAATATTTTGCTGGTATATTACGTAAAGTCGATCTAAGGGTTTCGAAAAGATTTTAGGTGTTTTATTTTCCTGACGACTACACTATAGGTTTTGTACATATTATTATTATACCGTAGTAAAGCGGTAAACTTTAAATGTATAAAAGAAAAAAAAATGTTTAAAAACTCTGTGTGAATACTTAATCCAATCGTATGTAATTCACCCGCGACGACCCGGTGATAAGTACGTGACTGCGGACACGGAATCCGGAAAACGAACGAACGTAACACAAAACGATCTACACGGAGATGAAACGAGATTTCGGTCCCCATTAGATTAAATGAGTTTCCTTCGTTTTAATCACAACTATAATTACGTTTCGACTATATAATTGTAAAACACTCTTCTCTACCGTGAACACTATATTTATCGTCTAACGGATAATGCGCTTGTATACTACCAGTTTCGTCAGTTTCCATTAAATACTTACACCGTATTATCCAACCTTAGATTCGTGTGTAGAGAGATCGAACTAGTGACCATACGAAGTAATAGCTGATGTAAAGGATCCGTATCTATACTCGCACCTGATAAGTTCGAGATTAAATATACGAGTTAATACTCTAGCGAACGCACAGAAACAATAATTAGACTAAAACTTCATAATATAAACCCGTTACGTGTTGTTACGCCATCTCCTCCTTACGCATTACAACTACAACTCTATAGTGCGTTTGTGTATATCTGAAAAATGTTATCGTTTTTTTTTCTTTTTATCCATAACATTTTTTACAGTTAACTATATATTATTATATGGACATGGAATGGACAATTTTAACATTAAATTTCTTTTTACGATTTTATATTTGTCTAAAGCTATCTGGGTTTTAATTATTTGAATAAGATCATCATCCTTCACCAACACATTCACTTATTCATTACATATCACTAAACCATTTATATATATATATATAAACGTACTATATTATTGTTCTAACCTTGTGATTTTCTTCAAACCGCATAATTCGATAAATCGCGTTCACATAATATTGTCGATAACCAATTACAGAAATCTTTCCTTCTTTCGATTTACCCACGTCAAAAATGAAATTCTTCCAGCAACGCGGCCAAATAATAATAATATATTTTATGCGCGTGTAAAGAAATTTAAATTTACTATGTCTAACGTAAAAAGTTAAGATTAACGTAATTCCGTAAAGAAATTTAGAAATTCCGGATAAAAACAGTCTGCGGTAATGCAATATTATTACATAACGGGGAAAAAAACATCAAATTCATGCGCAAGATACCATACAGGCATTGCAGATAACGAAAAATCAGACAAAACGGCTAACGGAGCTGTCATACATCTGTAACGACTGCCATCATAAACAAAACATTAACTAAATACGTCTCAATGAATGAAGCTCAGAAACTGTTAACGGAAATGTAGCAAAACAACCTGTGACCCATTTTACTCGGCGACATCAAGCTAACTGCTAAGGGATATCAATAATAATAATAATTAACCCTCCCCCCCTTTGACAAATGAATATATCCTGCAGACAATCCATGTAAGAGAGAACGAATTGTAATAAAAATGTCCTAAAGAATAGGAAGTTCACATCTTATCCAAGAATTCATACCCGATCAGCAAAGGAACGTATGCGTAGTGTGATGAACTCCATAAACACTATTATTAACCGTTTTAAATACTCTGCGACGGTATACGCCGTATTTTCTTATCGAACCAACAACAACAAAAGAACACAACGATAAAAATATAATATATTTTTAAATTCATGAAACACGTACAAGAGAAAAACTGTAAAAAATGTAAACTGTAACACAACGTACGGATGCAATCAATCGTATATGGGCTAATAAACTGCGCTGCCGATGCCTGTAGAAATGAATTAAATACGAAAAGAAATTACAAACGCGTGTTTGGTCCGCTGCTGAAACGCGAAATCGAAATAATTATTTTATTATTCCATACGTGTAACTGACCGCGTAGCGTGTATATATAATATCGCGTATACACGATGCCAATGACACGTCGGGTTGACGTGAAAAACGCGTGTCGTTATACGCTATTATTACAACAAATAAATATATAAATCGTATACGTTCCGTTCTAGTAGTTCGAGAAAAATGCCTGTATATTATATTGGAATTTATATATATATATATATTTATTTACCGCACTATAGGTATATATTATTTATAGTAAAATATATAATTATACACATTGTAATCCGATTTAGAAATGTGACAGTGGACAAAGCAGCCGGTCGACGTATACCTTACATATTTTTCTTCTTCCTTCACTACTTTCCACGATTCTTCTCTTCTATTTTCTTTCTTTTTTTTTTACGCGTTCCAATTCGTGACAAATAATACTGATCAGCGTATATTCTCTACACTAATGACCGTTATTGTTTTGGTCCTCGCTTCCAGTGGGGATAATATATTGAATCAGGCCACAGATTTCGTAGCATTTGCATGTATATATATATATGTTTTTATTTTCTAAAATGCTCGACACGATGTATTTTACCAAGACACAAAGTGTAAATGGATTTTTTTTTTTATATATATAGTATACACGTGCTATTCTAACAACGCGTTGCATTTTTTTTTTTTTTTTTTTTTTAATCATTTTTAACTTGTTATTTTTTTGGTAATGTTACGAAATGAAAATAAAATCGAAACGTAAATTCGCGTCATAACTATATTTGTATACACAAACACTACATCGATATCCATCGTCAGATACTATTATTGGCCAACCGAAATTGTTCAAAAAAAAAAAAATAAATAAATAAATAATTAAAACGATAACTATTGTCTTAACGTGGTCACACCTGCCGCAGATGATAGCCGATTACGTACGCGTCATTCGTCAATTTATTATCGTACGGATAACATTGTTTGCGCGTTCACGCCACCGCAAATATTGTCAAAATAAAAAAAGTTTAATTATTTAAATCGAATTTTTTTATTATTATTAAATTTCGTTAAGGCGTTTATTTTTTTTTTTTTTTTCAATACGATTTTTGGTGATATAAATACGTTTTTCCTTTAACAGCATTTTTTCCCCGTAGATGTCTAAAAAGTCTTTTTTTATAGTCGCGAAACGTCTTTGCACCGAACTCCGTCTTTGGTGTATTGATTATTATCCTTCGACATTCCGTCCATCGCCGGTATAGATGGTAATGTGCATAACAATAATTATATTATAAGAGTCAGCGGGGTTTCTTCCTTTTTCTTCATAGACATTATCGTGGGCTTCCTTACTGTACACCGCAAATTACCATCCACGCGATGGTCGGTCAGAGCAGCCACACATATGACCTAACCGGCTTTCGGCCCGTACAATCATTGCGTTCTAGATCGTAACGAAAATTACATAGGTACTGCAGTGGTCCGATTGCCGTGCTCAAATAGAATAGAGAGAGATTTCAGAGGTCTCTGAGGCTAAAAATAGTACTATACATATATATATATATACCTATATACTCGATTATTTGACTTATTGATTTTATTTATTCGATACGCTAGATCAGATGGAGCAGAGCAAGCGATGTACTATGTACATACAGATTTAAATAAAAAATAAAATGTCATCCGCCTTTGACAATTTACGATATTCTATCTCGTGTAATGCATAGTGGCGACATAATATTATCGTATACCGCAGTCTCATCACGAACGCCTTATTACATCTCGGGTAAATAGAATTCCCTTTGAAATCGCCAAAACATTCAACGTGTTCAAATATTATGATCTCGAAAATGAATCGGGTAGAATTTTTTTCAAATTTTCCCGTCTAAATTTCGTACTAAAATACAACGCGGTCGATAATAACGATACGCGCGAGAACGAAATCACTCGTTATTGCCGCCGACACAGCGACGAAAGATGAAATTTATTTTTATTTTAAAAAAAAAATCGCGACCGGCTGGGTTTTCAGGTTATAGTCTCCGCGGTTACTTTTTCCGAATAGCCGATTCGGGTGGCTGTGCAAACTCGTATACCGTATACAATAAACGATCGAAGAGAAGTTTGTAGGCGTTCGGTTTGGTGTTAATAATATTGCTAATAAGACTCGGACAACACGAGATTGCGGAGTAAGCGCGGTTAAAGTGATGATAAACAATGATTGTTTGGAGAACATCGTAATCGCAGCTATGTGTAGGACAAGAGTATATTGAAAAACTTTTGGTATTTCGAATCCGGTGGAATTCCGTGGATCCGCCGTGGTACGCGTACTCGTTTACGAACAGCAATAATAATTGTAATAATGAACGATTTTTTTTCTATTACAATCATAACGTTCGGAATAAGGAGGTAGGAAAGGTAGGAAGAAAAATACGAAATCTTCTTACGTCTGAAAATGCGCGCATCACGTTCGTCCTTTTCGTAGCTTTCTTCGGGGCCGTGGCGGACCGGACACACGTACACGAAATAGGAATAATAATACGGCCGCCGCCGATGACAATCGGGGAAATCTCTTCGCGTCTCGCGCACGCACGCAACAAACGCGCACGCCGTTATAAAATTGTGTACGTTCAATTACCGACGGCGGCTGCGGCTGTGCAGTGCGCCCGGCCGATTCGAATCGCGCGGTCGTGACTTCGTGCGGTATAGTCGCGCATCCGAACCGTTCTCGTAGTAAAAAATACATTGGAAACTGTGAAAAAATTATAAAAATCTTATAAACCGATCGCTTTTTATCGCGATACGCTCTCGCGTCGTCGACTGAGGAGGTCTTTGCGATTTTTATTATGTGAGAAGGGATACGGATCCGCGAGGGATTAAATATATATATATATATATATACGTATAACATGGACGAGGAAACCGCGGTGGTTTTGGGTGTACAGCTACTGGCCCTGTGCTGTATCGCGTGCTCTTTGGTGAGTACAATAAATTCCGGCGTAGTTATCGCCAAACACCGAGTTCAGACTTTTCCGATTTTCCTGTCCGGCGGGGACGGTCGAAACGAGTGGTAAAATCGAATTTTATTCCAGACGACCACACACACACACACACGTCTCAATAAAAACGACTTATCGCGGATTTTTTTCTTTTTTTTTTTTTTACTCATAAAACATCGTAAATCAGAGATTTTTGATTTTACTAAAGTAAAGAAAAAAAAAAACGGCGATTGGTTGAGTTCTCGAAATCGTAGTAAGCGTTGTACACACACGTGTACAGGGCCGGATAGTAATTTTCGGCTCCAAAATTTCTTTGTTGTCCCCCCCCCTTAAAATCGATAAAACGCTCGATTAACGGCCTTAAAACGATTACAAAAGTGGCGGAGATTTTCGCTTTTTTCATAAATCCGAATACATTGGAGTGAACGTGATTATGGTCAGTGTACCTACGCGATTCCGTGATAGAATCGAAGAAAACGGTGTCTTTAAGCGTTTAACGTAAAAATCTTATTGAGGTTCAATTCAGTTTTTACTCCACAACGATTGCGAAAAACACGGGATGTTATTCGCATGAAAGTTTTGTTAATAAAATAGTTACGCGATTCCGTATATTTTGTACGGCTGCGTAACGTAATATCCGAACCCGAAACCTCAGTTTTTATCAGCTCTCTTGTAGTAATTCGTCTCCCAACGCGTTTTCACGCAGAACCGATTGGGTTTTCGCATTTCGCGAAAATCCATATTATGTAGAGACGTTCAGGAAACGAAATCAGCTTATGATTAGAAACGGGACTGTTGTTCGCTTCGTGCAGTGCGTATATGCGCCGTATATAACATGACAGAACCTTGTTTGGAGGAGCACGATGACGATTTGATCGTATTCTGTTTTTAGTGCCTCGTAAGGATCCATACGATTTTTCGTTTTAAATCGGCGATTTTCAATTTCACGAATTTTATTGTGTGGCGTGTGTGTTCGCCAAGTACGCGTTGACGCCGCGAATTTACGATTTACTCGGAAGAAAAACGAGTCAATTTCGACTACATAAACGTATTATGCGTAAATTCAACTCAATTTTTCAATTTTTGAATATACAATTATATTTGTTCTTTAAATTTTCGACGAGAAATATGGCTCGTGTAATATAATATTTTGTAACAATACTTCGTTGAAAAACTTGGTTTATCGTCGTCGAATTTCATTTAGACCGAATTATGGAGAATACTCATATAAGCGACGGAAATAATTGTACGTAAAACTCGGGAATAAATAATAATTATTATCGGATACGACGCGAGTTTTTATTTTATATATATATATATATAATATTTATAAAATAATATCATTATAAAACGTTGTCACGCGAAATTTTACGTAAGGCGTACGTTACACGGCGTAGTCGTCGATATTCCATTCCATTATTATAATATGTGTAAATTATCTCAATTTATAAGTATTCCGAGTACAGTGGAACGCGCGTATATAATTTATAATGGTATTTTAATCGTCTGTTATCGCTATTTTCCCAAAGAAAAAAAAATATTTATATATTTTCGTAACTAGATAATAATACGTATGTAATAACAAATTGTTGTGTCTGTAGGAGACTGCATGCGTGTGGAAAAAAAACGCTTTTTAATATATCACACGTCGCGTTTCGTTCGGAAGTGAAAACTTTTGTTTTTTAAGAAAACTTTAGCTTTGGATCAATAAACGCTCTATACGGACAAAAAATAAGCCTTTTAAAAAAACAAAAAAAATTATATCGCGATTTGAGAGTTGAAAATCGGTGAATTTTTTTTTTTTTGTTGTTTATTTTATACAAATAAAATGATATATTTATTAGTTGACTTTAAAGTATTGTTTCGTTTCTAGCACTGACTGGAACTGCAAATACATTTTTATAAAACGTAAAAATAATGTGATAAACAAAAAAAAAAAAATAATGATTTACGCGTGTTTTTAACGGATATTTTATTTTTTAAAAGATATTATTTGATTTATTGATTTTTTTCTAAAAGTACTTTCGGTTCTGGTGTGCGAGTGTATGGACAAATAAAAAGCGTATCGCGGTGTAGTCAACTTTTTCACGAGTCCATCACTGCGCTGCACGCACAAAATCTTGTAGTAGCTCAAGTACGCCATCGTTCAAATGTCTAGTGTTGTGCCCACGTTAATATATTTATTTATATATATATATATATATTTACGTTACACTTTTTATTATTATTCTTTTAATTCAACGGGAATACGAATTTCGAAAATGTAAACATATTAATGTATTCTGAGTGTATAATATGATTTAGTAACGTTATAAAATAATAACTCGTTGATTTCCGCGTTGCAATGCAATGAAATAAAAGCAGTAGGTTATAGACGACTATCGTTAATATAAAATATAATCATATACCCGTCGAGTTCAAACGAGTCAAATGAAAAAAAAGAACGAAGAAAATCTTTCACTTTTTTTTAACTCGTTCCGACGTTGATTAAACGTATATTTTCACTACAGATTGTCGATATATTTTCCACAGCGTGTCATATTTCCGTGTGTTCCACGTAGCAATCGATATCTCAACGATATTGCTCAGAAATTCGTAATTACACACGTAAAAATTCGTTTTGCCGATATGTTCCAAACGCACGAGTTAAAAGATTATTATTATAATTTTTTTTTTTTGTCTAAATTCTATATCGATTACTCACGATTTCAACGATTGTATGTAAATTTATAATGTCTTTTAAATCACCGCGTACCCACTACAATTTTATCGTATTATTACTATTATTGCAAGACGACACACGATTTGCAAATTATTTTCTTCATAAAGAGTAATAAACGCGTTCGTTTGTTCGTCGTACACGACGCACTTTAGCGTTAACGTTTTAAAAAAATTAAAAAAAGAAAATAGCGTTTTTTGCTTCTTTCAATCCATTTATAACGAACACGAATAAAACGAACCAATCCGAACGAAATATATACGCGAAAATCGTCATTTCTCTGATCGTTTTGAAACAATTGAAAAAAAAAAATAGAAATAAAAATTCGACTCGAGACATTTTCAATGATAGTTACTTAGGACTTATACTGTGTACACGATTTCGATGCTGCTGTTGCTGTATATATAGGAACATTTGCCAGCAGTACCACAGCTAATAATAATAATAATAATATTAATGTAGGGAAACGCTCCCGTGTAAATATTCTATAAAATGTGTTATTTTCTCATAACGATTTATTCTTTTTCATACAACGCTTCAGTTGTTTATACGTGTATATAATAATATAATGTTATTGCAGTTATTTATTAATAATTTCGAAGTCGTGAGCGAAAAATCGTAAATTTAATTCCGATAATTTTAATATAATATTATGTTCCAACTACGTTCGTACACCGCGGTGCTATCCGACAGGTTATTATATTATACGTATCCGCCGTTGTATATATTTTTATTGAATACACCACACACCGCGTCGCGCTCACGATAATAATTTCTTATTAAAATATTCCAGAAACGATTTACGTAATTCGTATATTATTGTAATACGTGAAAAAAACATATTTGGTACACGGATCGATTATTATTATTATTATTATTATTATTATATCTCTCCAGAGGCGTTTTCTGGACTTTCGATTTAAAATCCTTTCGAGGCGTTATCAATTTATAACACATCGTATACTATACACGGACGCGCAGTATAAAAGAGTAATTGAAAAAAAAGAAAAACAATTTCGATTTTTCTTCTCGGCCCGGTGTCGAGTATACGAACTACCGAACTACATATATTATTATATTACACCGGAATATATTGTATATAATAATTATTGTCCTACTATAGAGTTCTTATTTTTTAAGTGCTTTATATCAATAACACCGAAATACGTAAAAACACTTTCTAAACGTTATACGCGTTAACGATATTTTTACGAAAATTTTTTATTTATTATTCTTATCGGGGCGTGTAAACGTCACACTAATTATAATATCCACCATATACTAGTCAAACACGACGACACCACACTCGATTCTGTTGTTGTGTATATTTTGTAAAAAAAAAAAAAAAATCTAACATTTACGCGCGATTAAAAAATCTCGAAAAAATATCGCACGTAAATAATAATGCGATGAATATATTATTATTAACAAGATGACCATCGTATAATACACTCGCCGCTGTAACATTTTCGATTTCACCGACTTTCCAATTATCGAAAGACAACGCGCACCGTGTAATCTGTAAAATACATTTAAACAACGATTCAACACAAATTGTCTTAAATTACCGTATTATATTGTATCAAAAAAAAAACAAATAAATAAAACGTTTATCTCTCTATGTGTATATAGTGCGTTATAAGTGTATTAGGATAATATAATTGAATAGTAAAAACGACGCATTACGCATTATATGTTACACGCGTATACTCGTATATATATTTATATAAAAAATTTGTTATAAATGTGCGCGCGTTCTCAATGCGCGCTTACGCAATTAAAATAATATTACAAAATTTTAATAAGACCGTGTTATATGTAATAAGTATACATAACGATCGGTATTAATTAAAATTGCAACAGTAATATTATATTATTTGAAATTATTATATTATATATATATAGTAAATATAATACGGAAATGTTTTCACTGGAATTTTAATATCCGTGTCAAATATTTGCACGATACACAAGCCGATTTATAGAAAAATTCTGTTTCTTTTTTTTTATAACGGGAATTTATCACTAGGAAACTATTGCGTATCGGGGGAATACTTTTAATATATTTATACTCGTATAGTGTTAATAGTCTCCGAGTGCAAGTTTTGATATTTCTGTTGCAATATGATTTTCGTATTTAAAATAAATAATTCCGTGTTTAAATTGTATTTGTTTCCTTTTTGTCTTTTATCGCGTCGATACATTATATTATATATTTTAATATTTACACCGCGCGCGGTTTTAAAATAAATTGCGCAGATATCTATTTTTAATAATTATAAATTGTATACAAATATGCGCGTTTAAATAATATTACCATTAGGAAAAAAAGTAAATAATAATCGGCTGTCAAATATAGCAATTATTTATTTTCGCTTTAGATTAATTTCCAGAGTCGAATAAATAAATAAATAAATAATCGTATAATAAAAAAAAATCTTTTTACGATTAAGACAATCGCGTGTTGTAACTATGCAAATATGTCTGAATCTTTTATTATTCTTAATGGTTTTGCATATTATACGCGTGCGATGTAAATTTAAATATGATCATCTACGTTAAAATATTGCGTAAGATAATTTTGAAATAATATTTCGCGTATAAATAATAATAATAATAATAATAACGACGTTAGAGGTCAAGAAAAACTATTTACAACGTGTTTACAAAAACATCATTAAAACGGAATACATCGTAATTTCGAACGATTTCCAAAACACATTACCGCCGATATATTAATACTTACTACGAGCCACAAATGCATAATTCTAAATAATACCTACGTTTGTATACAGTGGAACGTTTTGAAAATTAAAAATAATTGTTGACAAAACGTAATTTGCTTATATTGAATTCGCGCTCACAATAAATGAATATTCGCTCGACTTCGAAATTGTCCCTACAATTTATATAAATTATGTAAAAACTAAATTAACTACACGGTATAATATTAACATCTCTTTTCGCGCGTATGTAACAATAACAATACACAAATATTTTACTCCGTTGCACACACTTAACACCCGTTTATATCATAACAATTTTAGAAATAAATAATTATTAGGCAATTTTATTCTTTTATATTGCGTGTGCTTAAATTTTTTTCGTTATTATCGACATTTCAAAAACGCAATATTCGCTAAACTACAAACACGCATAATAATAATAATTATTATTATTGTATATTCTGTTTTACGCGCGTCGGCATATTATATACTATATATAGGTACGTGACGATTAACACAATTAATAGTCGGCACACAGCATACGACGATGTTCAATGTCAGTTGTCTGCCGTATTCAAATATATTAAACTATACTGTGCTGTAAAAGTGAGAAGGAAAAAAAATCCCAATTCTCTCTCTCGTCGTAAAATCGGTATTGAAATCGATTATATTATGAACGCAATGTAAAAACACGTATTAACAAATTATGACATAACTATTGACCAATTATATAGGCGGGAGGAGGTTAATTGAAAAACCATGATGTATACGTGTTAAGTATTCGAATCAAAAAAAAAAAAAAAAAGAAATATGCGTACGAAATCGAAAACGATCATTTTTTCCCCGTCCATAACTTCTTATATAGATCAAAACGGTCGAAAAACTGTCGGAGATTCGTTCAGTGGCAATGCCGTGTGCAATACGAAAGAACGAGTGGGCTGCGTGTTATATTGGTGCCGAGAAAAGAAAAGGACCTGTTAAAAAAAGACAAAAATTTTCAAAAGGTTTCGACGTCAGGAGGAATAATATAGAATAGGACGTTCTGTGGCGTATTTCTCGAAGAGAAAATTAAAGAACGACACGGAATGCGCGTGTGATTGTGAGAACGACGAGCCGTCAACGGAGCGCGTCATGAGCATTCCGCCGCATTTGGTGGTGGTGGTCGTCAAAACGGTATCGTTACCTAACCGACCATCGTTGAGCGGATAAAATATCTTAAACACTGAAATTTAAATTCGACAATAATACGCACACGCGTGTTCTATCGCCGCGATACGCTCACAATTTTCAATAATTATGTGTCGTCATAATAAAAAACACGCGTGTGCTGTCGTAGCTCGCGAAATGTTCCACATTCAACAAACCGTGTTCGGGAATGTCGGAATAACTACGAAAAGCGGTCTACGCTGTTTATTATTGAATATAATATAATATATATTACGATGGACGTATGCAGAGATAATAATAATAAAGAAAAAAAAAATTAACAAACAAATTCGAACTCGAAAAACGATTTACACCGTGGAAATAAACGAACGTCAAATCGATTCTAAATAATAACGTACACGCGATTTTACGAGTTCTTCGAAAACGTAACAAAAACGAAAATGAATCCCTCCCGCGGGTACTATATATACTTTTTGTATCTGTTTAAAAACTGTTCTCACCATAGAAAAAAAAATTATCACGTGCGTGTGCGTTTATATCGAAAAGATTATCGGTGTAAGAAGTGTCTACGACGCATACCATCGCCATTCGTTCGAATGTCGAAAAAAAGAAAAAGTTCTGTATTATACAAACGCGTCTAAAATAGCTGGAAATCCTGTCCCGAAAGTAGGAAAGAATTCTTCCGGGAGACACAAGTTGGATCATTAGTATTTATTTTTTTTTCTTTTATGTATTTCATCAGAAATTCCTAACGATTCGCCGTGGTATCGCAATATCGTCATCACGTTGTATACAAAAAAGATATACACATTATTATGTATACGACAACTGAAATAACGAATTTATTCGAGAGAAAAAACCAAAAACGATATTTCGAAGCCAAGAATTTAATAATCCGGCCAATCCGTTATACAACGTTAACGTACGAGTTTTTCATCACATACATTTTCGAATATTATTTCGCACCGGAAATATTGATTCGGATTTTTAGGAAATTTTTCGTCCGTCCGCGGTAAATTATTTCCTCCCCGTTTTTATAATATATAAATAACAATGACGATTGGACGAGACTGTGAAAGTACACACGTTGTCGATATATTATTATTATTATCATAAGAATTTCCGGGTGCGGTTTGTTGTATGCGATATAATATATAAACACGATGCACGGACACACCTTCGGCCTGGTACACACGTACATCGTAAGCAGTATACGCGGAGTTGAAGTCATCGTTTCTACGCGATATATTTTATGTTGAAATCGGGGACGTACCTGTTATAACTGTTTTTGTTATACTGTTTGCAATTTAAAAACAGATATATTGATACGCACATTGTCCTGCTTTTAATTATTTTTCATAAATCGTGAATCGTGATCAAAGTAAATTGTAATAATATAGCAATTTATTTAAAAACTAAAAAAAATAATTGATCACTTTAACCGTGAAAACCAATGAGTAATGTATAAACGGCTCGAAGATGACAAATGCAGCGAAAAAAAAAAAGAAGAAGAAGAAGAAGAAAAACGCATAATTTCTACATATTTTATATTTAAAACTTTTATACAAGCGTTACAGCTCTAAAAATGAAAAAAAAATTACGATTAAGCGGATTCCGACGATTTTCGAGTTAAAAAAAATACGTCTATGGATTCCTTTTTTTTTTTTTAAATCTTTTCTGGTTGACTTCTTCTTTTTCAACTTCAAGTACCGGAACCGGACAATTTAGACTATATTAAAATAGTGAACAGCACACTTTGTTCTCCCAAACGACGTTCCTGTCTTACTAGAAGAAGAAATCGATCCCTTGAAAATTAACAATATATAAAATATATATAACAGAACGTCTACGTTACTGCGATAGAAGTCGATGAATTTCGAAAGACGACTGGCGCAATGTCGAAAACTCGTAACAGTGGTTTTCTCCGAAACGCACTTTCGTCCGAGTATAATCATTTCGGTTGATGATTTTGCCCGCGAAAGTGAATATGAATTGCGAAAAACCGAATCGCTCTCGTATTTCAAACGAGACGTTAGACAGATAATATTTTGTGTGTTCCCGAAAAATTGAAAAAGAAAAAAAAAACCACACACTTTTCGAAATTCGTTATTCAATCGGGCATCAGGTATACAGCATAATACGTTATTTTGGTTTTTTTTATTTTCTTTTGACCGCGTAATAAATTCGAAAACGAATGTTTCTTTTGGATATTACGCGTGTTCTCCATCGTGCCTATATTATACACGCCGTGTGTTTTAAATAACGCATACGTGTGCGTGTATACACCACAGCACGTAATATTTACTCGCTCGAAACGATAATAATAATAAAAAAAATAATAATAATAGTACAATATCACCGTCGGAGAACGCGCCCAACCGTGTAAAATATGTAAAAAATACGACACCGATATACGTTTTTATATTATGTGCGCGCGTGCGGCTTTATTTATATTTTCATAATATAACGTCCGCGGATGCACAGTATATTGTTAGGATATCTGTACTCAGCGGATAAATGTCCGAAGACTTTTTTTTTGCATTTCGAAATAGATTTTGACGAGATTATATCACGTCGTTCTGAACTACGCGGAAATCTCGCGCGCGCAGAAAAGATATGTGATGATAAACGCAGAAACTGTTTATAGTGCGCAAGATCAAAAAAAAATTTAATTAATTTTTTATCGTTTTACGACGATATAGTGAAATATTTGATAATCTTTTTTTTTTTTTTTTTTTAATATATTATTTGACCGGTGGTGAACACTTTTTTTCCGAGCGAGTAGAAGACAATGCTCTGACCGATATTTACCACGTTCGCGCGGTACCAAATCTCTCGAATATTACGTTTTTTTTTTCATTTATTCGATCGCAATATCGCCCTTGTGTTTTACGTAATTCCAATTCTCTACCCGCGAATCGTGTGTATAATATTGGAGACATGTAAATTTACAGCGTAAGCACAAAATATAGTTACTCGATTTTTCGCATTTTCTTTGTCAGCCGTGTTATACGTTTTTGAGTTAAAAAAAAAAAAAAATCAACCGAGGTCATCAAACGAAATCGAAATATTTCTAACCAGGGGGGGGGAATAATTAGATTACCGAGACTCAATTAATTCGAAAACTACAAATAATTCGTCGTTAATTTCTATCGCATCAGTAACACTGCTCTGTTTGTAAATAGCAAATTTTTCTCAAATCACAAATTTCATACGAGTTCTTCTAATACATTATCGATAAAACGTCATGTTTCGATCGACATAGCCTAACTTTTTTGTTTTTCGTTATGGACAATGTTCTCCCCGTCCGGTGAGCCGTTAAGTACTTCGGGCAAATCTAAAGCCTGACCGCGACGATTTATTCGATAAATACTTTTTTTGGTTTGAGTTCTCCCGCAAACTTATGCGCAAAATTACACAATCGTTTCGTCTGTTCTATCGCTCTGAAACGCGGCTGAGCTTCGAACCCGTTGACAACACTTGTAAAACCGACGTATTTTTTTTTCCTGCCCGTACAGGTGCTGTACCTATTGCGGAAAATGAGCAGGAGGACCGTGTACGCGTCACCGGCTCTCAGATCCGTGTTGGTCACGTCGTGCGAGACGTCCGTCGGGCTCCAGCTGTCCGACAGGCTGTCGGCCGCCGGTTTCCGAGTGTTCGCCGGGTACAAGCCGGACGCTGTGGACCCGTCGTCGGACGGCCGCGCGCCGCCGCAGCCGTCGTCGTCGTCCGAGGCCTGCGCGTTGCTCCGGTTGCGCGTCAAACAACGCGAGTCGGCCGCGACGGACGTGGAACGGGCCCACGGCGGCGTCGTGTTCGTCCCGTTGGACGTGACCCGCGAGGACTCGCTGCACGAGGCCGTGGTCACCGTCAAGAGGCATCTGCCCGCCGGCGAAGACGGTCAGTATCGCGTACGGGTTATAACTAATATTTCAAATATTGTCATTTTTCTTTTTTTTTTTTTTTTTCATTTTCATCGCGTAAATTCAAAGAATTTTATAATTTTTTTTTTTTTTTTCTTACTTAAACGAGCCGGTAAACGTAATAAATCACACTCTTGTTATTCTCTTAAAATTTCGGTTTTAAACGAATTTTCAATTTCAATTGGTAAACAAACGAAAAACACCTTGAGCATTGTTGCGACGGTTATAGAGCGAAAATCAGACGCGCTGGAAACTGTAATCGCTTGGAATCAAATGACGAATCGGCCGAAATAATCTCGTATATTTTTATATATAAAACGCAAAAATTGTTTTTACCTATGTCCGTTACAGGCTTTGCGATGTGCAATTTTATTGGAAAAAAAAAAAAACATCAAAATAATCGGACGAGTGGTTTCATCAGAGAACGTGCGCGAATAAAGATTTCTGTTTTCACATTTTCGAAATTGGAAAAAGTCGAAAAATCGACTTCGTGAATGGCCTTTTTAACGAAACCGGTTAGGTTCTATATGGCACGTCTACGGTTTGATGTTTTCAATGTCTATAACGGACACATTTCATAGAAAATTTTTGTGTGTTTGCATACATATTTCGTGTAAAGTTTCGAATTTACAATAACTTGAAAATCAAATTATTCTTCTTGTTTTCAAGTGTCCGTTAAAGTGTTTTAACTCATAAATCGTCCGTTAAATTATTTCATACGCATATAGTATATGTATTGTAGAAACTCGACGCGTACCACAACTTTCGACCGTTTTATATTTGTATGCGCGTAAGCTCTCGCGCAAATAGAATATCCGACACGCATTTATCTATTTATTATTTGTAGAAAAAAAAAAAAAAAACGTTTTGTTTAAAATTATTTGCACAATTTTCGTAATCGTATTCGTGTCGTTTTCAAATAATAATAATAATAATTGTTATACGACCGTGAGATGAAAATAATAGTTACTCCGTAATGTATTATAATACGATGCGCGTAAAGGCGAGACTCTGCATATTTACGTACGTGTAATTGAACCGATTTTTTTTTTTTTGTCAACCTTCCCCCACTGTGACACATTCGTGTTTTACAGTTATAGAATATTTATTTTTATTTTTTTTTATACTCGGTTCAAGGTCTCGAATACGTGAATATAAACGTTGACGTGTTGACACAATATGCCTACATAATACGCAATCGTCTTAAAATCCGTCATCGAACGAACGCGAGAATTTCCATAAGAAGAATTTCATTGAATAAAATGTTCGCGCACAATTTTATCAATAGACTTTAGAACCCAGGGACGAGAATTAGTAAAAAAAAAATAATAATTACGATTAAATAATAATTTCGTAAAACAAGAATATACATAATAATTAAAAAAAAAAAAAAAACAATCGCAAACTCGTTTTAATCGAACGTTTTTTTTTTCTTTTCAAATTAACTTAACCTAATTTAACCGTTTTTTTTTTTTTTTTTTAACGAATATTTTAATTTACGAGGGAGAAAAAAAATTAACGAACGCGTACACAAATTTACTTATTCAAATATTGCGTTAGAAATCGTACTACGTGCGTGACTAGTATACGCGAGAACGTCCAGTTAAATTTCAGCAATTACCTAACTTTATAATACATTTGTATATAGAAAAAGAGAAAAAGAAAGTGTTATCCATCATGCGTATCGCACAGATGCTGCGATACGTAGACCGAATATTTAATCGTACGCGCGCGTTAAAAGTGTTTGGAAAACTGCAGAGACGCATCATATTACGCGACTCGATTTAACTGAATAAATAAATAATTAATATTATAGCGTTATTTCGGTATGATTGGACGTCGTTTACGCGATAATTGGCGATTTGAAAACAACGCGTTAGAGAGAGGAAAAAAAATATTCGACAAAAAAAGCAAAAAAAAAAAAAATATATATATATATATATATATAACAACGTGATTTAAAGTTCGTCAAATGTAATTAATTATGCATAATAAAACGTGTGAGAGTGCTTAACGTTCGACCCCACAAATAAATCTCCGATTTTTCCCTCTAATTGTGATTTTCGTTTATTATAAGATTCGAATAAAACGTTTGAGAAACTTTTATATAATATCGTATACATTCTGCGTGGTTTTAATATATTTCTTAATTTTTCATAATAATTAAAATAACATTTACACATTCATATTCTCTGTAATTAAATGACATATATATATATTTTTTATTATTGCAATTATTGTGAATACCTAAATTGTACAATAGTATATCTTAAATTTGTATCAGACAAAACCGATTTCGTGAATGCTTGAAGTGAGAGTCGACCGTACGTTATTGTATTTTAATTATTTCCACTTATCATCGTCTCTATAATAAAATGTCCCGCGTGTTGCGTTCTTGTTTAAAAACGACCTTTCGCTACGCGTGCATATTTTTAATATTAGTGTCATCGGTGCGAAAATACAAGGCTTTGAAAGTAAAAAATAATGTTTATTTCTAAAAAAACGCTATGGAATACACTCTTCGTATTATTTTACGCCGGAAATACGCGTAATGTTTGTTATAAAAGAAAAAAAAAACAGACACACATATTCTGTAGCAATATTACTGTGCGTATTATATATAGTAGGCGCGATTTTGAATAGAAAATAGTTAGCGAATAGCTGCTAAAAGCTGCGACGCGTGCATATAAACAATAAAATAACCGTAAACATCGGCTTATCGTCGTTTCGATTTTGTTGTCGATGACGGAATAATAATATAAATTATTTTATTTCTTAAACACGAGTAATTTCATGCTCGGATTACATAAACGCGACAGAAAAATAATAATAATAAAGCAGAACGAAAGGAACGAAAGAATAAAAATACGTATACGCAGCTCTATACGAAAGTAAAAAAAAAAAAAAAATTAAAATTACAGAATAATATATGTGCATATGTGCGTGGATATAAAATTTAACAATCTCGTTCTGAAATCGACGACAATAAAAATAACAATATTTTTTCCATACGACTTTCTCGTTTTTATTATTTTTTTGTATATATAAAATAAGTGAAAATTTTATCTTTAATACACTCTCTATAATATTATACATTCCGTATTGTAGACGACAAAATCGATTTTACTTTAATCTTACAATAAATATATATATACACACACGCTCGTGTCACATATTTATTAAATCTTTTTTTGAAATTTCGGATAAACGCACATTAATAATAATAATAATAATAATAATAATAATAATAATAATAATAATAATCAGCTTTATTGTGAATTAATGTATAATATTATAGGCTTGATACGATTTGACTTTTGAGTAATATAATATACATATAGTGAAAGTGCGATCAGGGACGTGATTAGAAATTTTTTCAGAAAGGACGGAGTGAACTATTTCAATTTGTATGTGTTTAATAATAATGCGGTTGTCATATTATGGTAGATTTTTAGTCGATCATTAAGATTTTTGAGTAGCACGCCTCTCTCTGAATATAATAATATACATTAAACAATATAAGGAAATTCAATTTCGAATTGTACTCTCTATCGTTATGCCAACTCGTTTGCATAATTGACCAGCGTCGGGTTTGCCATCAAGTAGGTGTTGTTTGGAGCGGTAAAATTTTCAAACAGCAATCCGACTTTCAGGGCATGATTAAAGAATATTCAAACCTTAAGAATCGAAAAAAAAACATTTTTAATAATATACATTTAACTATTCGCGTAGTTACGTATTTTTAAATAATAAATTTAATTAACAACACATTTCTTTTTTGTATATTTTATAATCGGTTTAGAAAAAGAAACAAATAAAATCCTACGAAGGAAAAACATTATAAATTTCCTTTATTGCTATAGTAGGCGACAAATTAATCAATCCACTGCAGCTGTTGTGACCGACAGCTACTAAAATACGTGCGCTATATAAATATTTTTTTTTCGCTATCAAAATATTTCAAATTTAAAAACAACCGCAGTGTTTATTTTCGAGACAAACAAAATAAAATCGTAATATAAAAACTTGCGTAATGTTTTTCATGACGATTAGTCGGATTTGTATGTCTGCGGAGATACGACGACGCGTACGAGATTATAATATTAATGTGCGGAATGTTATTTATTTATTTTTAAGATATATTACGTACGTATAATAACCACGTCGTGATAAATGTACGTGTATATAACGTTACACTGTAAATGAAAAATCGCTCGGCCACACTGTTATTACATAATACAATATATAATCCTTTGTTGTAAAAATTGTGTTTTTTTTTCTTCTTCTAAATAGTTGCTATGCGTTTTTATTTCTTCGAAGGGAGACTTTATATTGTATACGATTTATATTATTATTATTATTATTTTTTTACACGATATAATAATATGCTCCGAACGATTTTAATTCGTCGAGTGTTCGACATTACATCGATTCAGAATCATAATCGGAGTAAACAATTACCCGCGAAATTTAAGAGTATATCGCGTGCAATTTTACCAAAAAAAAAAAAGACGACGACGTTTAAAATCGAATATCTAATATAATACGTATTATTTTATCCACGATTTTGTACGAATTCGAATATACACGCGTACATATATAATTGGAAAACCTCGCCGCTCGTGATTGAAATAAAAAAATAATAAACACAAGAGACGCGCAGATTTTGAATTTATTCCCCATAACATAATATAAAAATATACAATTCCGCAACGACGTTAAAACGTCCGCTGTTTGTTATGCAATTGTTGTTTAGATGAGCGAAACGCACACGTATTTAAAATGTGGAAATGATCCGTTCTGATTGTTTACGAATCGTGTTTGAGGTGAAAAGACGCGCATAACGCAATTAAATTCCCGTGCACTTGACGCGGATAACGTTTATTTTGTTCATCTTTTCGTTCCTCTCGATTTCATCGAAGAGTGTAACGATCCAACGCCTCGAATAATTCCAAGTAATTATTTATCGTCGAATCCGATATAGCTATTCTTCAGCAAATACGTATTTTTGCTGCTCGTACGTGTTCAACGATGGATTTTCGTCAATCTCTACTGCATTCGACAAAGCATCCCGATACAGTGTTTAAATATCGGTTTCATTTGAAACATCAGCCGTGTCAATATTATTGGGTATGTGGCTGCTACTAATAATATTGGTGGACCGTTTGAATAGCGAGAAGAATAATATCAAAGGAAATTTCAGCGGTGTTGTTTCGTTCTCGTACGCGCTTTTATGTGTGTTAAAAATAAAAAAAAAGAGAGACGTTTCGAGGGGCATTTGCAAAAAACGAGACGATAAACTCATATTCATAACGTGCGCTTATTTAATTAATGGTATAACGTTAAATGTTTCCAACGCCCCGACGATTATAGATATTAATTGAAACCGTGTTCGAAACTGCAGATAAATGTATTTAAGCCATATATATATATTTATTATATGAGGAGGAAAAAAACAAAACGTGTTGACAGCGCCAACGTCCATTAATTATTTCGATCAGATGTGACACATCTCGTATTATTTTTACTATCTCATTATAATTACAGCATCGATTTATTCTTTGGATGACGCATACGATTCGTTCCTCGAATTATTTCTATTTTGTATACCATACGCATAATAATACATTATTCGATTTTTCCAAGATTATTTTATATGATTAGTACAACGATAAAGTAGACCCGGCGGTGTTGTTTATTCACGATTCAAGTATGAGGTTTTTCGCGTTGTTATTTAAACGAATGATAATATATCCCGTGGACATTTTTCAAACAACATTCGACTGCGAGTCACGAATAGTGATGGGCGATTCTCGATAGTGGATCGATCTTTTGAATCGATTCGAATCGAAAAAAAAAATCGATCTATAAACGAATCGACAACAAAAGATCGATCTTTTAAAAAATCGAAATACCGTTACCTAAAAAAAGTTATACCTTTATTGAAACAAATTCTAATGTTTATAATACCATT
Organism: Chaetogeoica ovagalla; assembly: GCA_032441825.1. NCBI lineage: Eukaryota > Metazoa > Arthropoda > Insecta > Hemiptera > Aphididae > Chaetogeoica > Chaetogeoica ovagalla. Next base: position 10,096,888 of record CM063735.1, on the reverse strand, counting down.
AAATAGTAACTTAAATTTTTCTACCAATTTAGTTTAATAGCCACTCTCCAGTCACTACCTCCTCACACCTAAGGCCTATGTATATACATCACCAACAAATAGATATCTATATGTATAATTTTAATAATAAATAATCAATTTTAATGTTTAAATAAATAATAAATTTATTCCATTCGATTCGATCCGATCCGATTCGATCTTTACAATATTGGATCGATTCATTGAAAGATCGGTCATCAGAGATCGATTCAAAAAGTGATCTTTTGTGTGAAAAAGATCGATCTTTTAAAAGATCGATTCAGATCGCCCATCACTAGTCACGAATAATATAATATATACACACACACACACCGTATTATGGTATAAATAACTCGCAAACGAGTTAATTTTGCTTTTAGCCGCGGAAAGAAACCGGTTTGTGCGTATACGAACTCGGAATGTAACGCGTTCAGAGCTAACGGTACGCGTTCCATCGTTACAGGGCACGGTATGCCCTATAGGGATAGCCTACATGTTGAATACATATTGCAGGGAAATGTATAAGTGCCGTCGTCAACTATAGACAGGCACGTTTCGAAAACGGTTTTTAAACGTCGAATTCATTTTTTCTCTCGATAAAAAAAAAAAAGAAATAAAGAAAAAACACAAATAAATTTTAACGTTTTACGTTTATTTCTATGTGAAATTTACCACCGATTCGTTGGACACACTTGTGTTATTATCTCCGTGCGTCATCTCGTTGCGCAGAGGAGAATTTTTTTTTCTCTTTAAAACGTTCGTCGAAATGAGAGAATTGAAACCGTTACGGTTTTCTAAAAACGATCTCTGCGATTGATTTACGCGTGCATAACACGCATATAAAAATTGTCAGTTAAATATCGAAAAATAAATAAAAATGTTCTACAAATTAAACACGAGTATGTGTTGTTGAAAAAAAAAAGAAAAAAGGAACGAGTAATGTGTCGGCGATGCCATTTGACGTTCGTCCATTTCTATAGGCAAACGACAAAATATTAATGTTCGCGAGTGTCGTCGTCTTAACGATATACATACAGAAAGAAAGAAAAAATTTACTATTTTTTTTTGCCATTGAAATATTGTGTTACGCCGAAAATGACTAAGGCGAAAAATCGTATAATAAGTCTTATATATATTTTTATACTTCTCTCACGTTGTCTGTTACATATAAGTAGTATTTTTTTTATTTTTTGCTTCGTAACCATCGACGTTATATTTTGATTTGTTACGCGCGTCTACACAATTATATTTTCCCTCCAAATAATACTCGAAAATATTATATTATTGTACGCGTGCGTTAATCGCCTCGCGCGCACACACACACACACGTCGGCTTATTACACACACACAATATTATTATACGACGGACAATAAATCTGTGAATTGCACAAAATGACAAGTGTAAAATATTTTTTAAAAAAAAAAAATTAAATAAAACGCATTGCCGTATCACCTATAGATATACTTTCTCTCTAACTGCTATACACAACACCGCACATGTCGTGCGCGTTTATATATATATATATAATAGATATCATACACTGTTATGGGACTATACACTACTGTACACTCGGTCATTCACATCGTGCGCGTTGACCGGCCCGTTTTGCTGTTTGGTTACGACGAGTAATTTAACCATCTTAATATAACATATTATAGTCCATAACGATTGTTTCGCGGAGAATAGAAATCACTTGTGTGCTTACGTGTGTGTCGTTCGCGTAAAACTAGTTTTAGTCTCTTATTTGAGGTGTATAGCATCCTCTTAACACATATTTCGGGAAATGAAAAAAATCGCCTCTGCACTAGACTAGAATACTAGATATGTCGATTTTCAATGTTATTCATGCGTAAGACAAAGTCAATACATGTGTGTATGGCGTCCTCTCAACAAAAATATTATTTAGGTTTAATTAAGTATTTGTGATTAACGAATATACTGATTAATTTAATACAAACTTACCTTAGATGCTCTTATTAAATATTTTTCCATTTTATATTATAATTGCATATCTCGGTTTTATAAAATAAGATGAATAACATACACAATAACAACAATAACACAAGATTTAAAAACGAAATTTTCACTATAATACCGTAGTCCGTAAGTGAGTCGTTGACAAATGACAAATAACTTATTAACGTGGCAGCGCGGCGGTGGTGCAGAACAGCCTTTATTTTTCGGTGAAACATCGAGATACTGGTGTCGACGAAAATAACTACGGTCCGGGATACACCAACGTAATTTAGTACGTAATTTAACGTAAACGATAATTTAGATATCAGCTGATATTACAACACCTAGCGCATTCTATTTTCGAGTTCCCTCATCATTATTTTTGGGCTCCCATTTTCTCGATTTTTCGTATCTCATTTTTAGCATTACGTAGGCTATCTATGTATATTTAATCAATGGTAATACCCATACAAAACAACTTTGGAGTATATAAGAATTATTTAAATCGCTATTATGGAACTAACATGGAACTAATTTGTTGACAATAAAATAATTATATTATCATGTGTAAATGGTGTCCTATATGAAGTGCGTAAATATGCAAAACTATATTGCAGTTTTGCCATGTAAATATCATAATATTGTTATAGACTGTTGTTTTTATTATTTGCAAAGATAGATGCAATTTAAAAAAAAATTTTTACCTATACGTTTAGGGGGTGCCACCGCATACCCTGCACACCCCCTGGCTCCGCCTATGATTCCGCTCTATTTGTTACGATAATTAATAATAATAATAAACGTATATCTGGAAAACGTTCTCTCTTTGGAAGGTAAAACGTTAAAAAAAAAAATGAAATAAAAACCGAGTTTGTATTGCGTTTCGATCGGGTTTTACATATTGCGCATATATATTTTAATAATAATATAATTTCGAGAATTTGTCGTAGGTATATATGAGATTTAGACGAGAGTTGATTGTTCTCATAAAACGCAATATACGCGTATAGTATAGTAGTATCATAGATATTCATTAAGCGCATCACGTGAATTACATGCAAACCTTCTTTTATAATTGCCGAGCGTACTAATAATTTTTCTTCAAAATTGTTTACGCTCTGCGACTTTGACATTATATTTATTATGTTATCATACACAACACCGCGTCGACTGCAATAGCAGTGAACAGACACGATCTGTTCTACACAGTTTATAATAATTTGATTAACGCGAAGTCCGTTTTATGTGAACGCATTCCCGTTCCTTTTTTTTTTTTCTTTTCACGTTTTACGCATTACAAAAACAATAATAATAATATTAATTGCGGATTTTATAGGATTTTTTTTTACCAATTCGTTATTGAAAAACACATATTAGATAAAAAATTATAAACGTGTTTCGCGCGTCGAGAACTCCCGAGTATATTATTGCGTGTTTTTGAAACGTTTTTTTTTTTTTTTTTTGTGTTATATTCGTTAAATTTAAATTATTTTACGGAGGTGAGAAAAAAGTATCCCACATCACACATTATAAATCTATATCGAGATTATATCTCGGCGATGATTATTACTCGACATACTCGTAATTCATTAACAAACATTTTTTTTTCTTGTTAGTTTTACCGGTTTTTTTTCCTAGAGTATATTTTAAGATTTTTTTTTCGATTTAATTTTAAGCGGTGTTTTTTTTTTTTTTTTTTTTGTAATCCGAAATCCGCGATAATTAATAATATCACTAGCCGATGTTTTTACGCGTAATCGACAATTTATTAAAATTTTAATACATTTAATAAAATTTATTAAAATCGCGCGGTTGGCCAACTAAGCAAACACACACACACACACACAGCAGCCGTCGTAATTTTTATCTTACACCGGAATCAATCCGTGTATAATCGTCCGCGGCTGGAATTCAACGTCGTTCGCCGTATATATAATTTTTTCTTTTTTTCCCGCGTTTCAGCTAACAAGACCGTTCTCATAACGGTACATATATATTTATATTTAATATATATATATATTTTTTTTAATAATATAATATGGAAACTGCAACAGTCATGGTGTGATTATTTTTTCAATCTCGAAATCGGTTATTAACATTTTTCTTAAATCTTGTATTAAGGCGTGTAGTATTTAATGTTATTATAATATATATATATTTTTTAAACGATATATAATATTAATTACAGTACATATTTGTACAACGGATTTTTTTTTTTTATTGGCATCGTGTTCTAATTTCGATCGTTATATATATATATATATATATATATATATATATATATATAAAAGTATAGAAAATGTTTTTTATAAAATCGATATAACCGCGATAAAATATATTTACAAAAATATAATAGAGATTTTTTTTTTTTGTACATCGAAAACGATTGTTAATTTAAAAACAATAACGACGTGCACAGTGCGCCGGAGTCGTGTTGCGCTTTATTACGAATATTATAACTAAGCAACTATAAATACAGTTAAAAAAATATATTTATTAAATATACTACCTCGTTATTATACGAATATTCGTAAAAAAAAAATAAAAAAATAAACTTCCCGCGGAATTGTGTAATACATTTTTAACCGTGGGAAATAAATCACGGAATTAATTTTTCAATCGTTTTTAAATACAGAGAATCCAACCCAGTTGTTGTATTAAGACAACGTTAATTTGACGTCTCGGTATTCTCGGAGCTATTTTCTTCGTACTTTATAAAATCGTATTTCTATTTAATAATAATAATAATAATAATAATAATAATAATAATAATAATAATAATAATAATAATAATAATAATAATAATAGAATGTCGGACAATAGTCGTGCGTGTTATACAGCACGAAGTGGACAATTTCTATATACGCGCGCGCGGTTTCTTTTTATTTCCTATATAATATATATGTATATTTATTTTTTTTGAAAATAATAAAATATCGCGCTACGTTTTATTATTATTATTATTATTTTTTTTTTTCGACCGAATGTTGTCCGCGTTTTCACATCGGACACGACAAACAATACAATACGACGACGTCTGCTGCTGGAGGCCGCTAAGCGTAATTTGTCAACGGGTACACTCACTCGTACACCGCCGACGTTTTTACAATTTTACGGTCCATTCGTGTAACAGTAATTCGACGGTGTATTATAACTACTACTATTACTGTACTGTGTGTGTGTGTGATACGGAGATGACAATGAGAAATGATCGTCCGTCCGCGCGATGTACCGTTGAACGAACTCGGCAGCATCGTGAACTGTGCGCGGACATCCGAAGTATGCTCCCGTAGTGCTTAAGTAATTCCTTATAAAAAAAAAAAAAACGGGAAGGAAGCGAGGACACACCCGTGATTCGAATTCGCAATATTCTCATTGCTTCGCGTGTCCAAAAATCGTTTTACGGGAAGCGTTTATAGGCCGAGGTCTTATACGTAATATAAGAGTTTTGGGTAAAATACCGACCAATTTATCGTGAAATTTCAAATGATGTTTTAAATGTCCTTCGTACAATTTTCATCTACTTATTTATGTGAATCCGGGTTCTCCAGCATGGCAGTTATAAAAAACTAACATAGAAACCGTTTGGATGTCGCATCTGACTCGAGGTGTTCTCTCTATCAAATATTGAGCCGAACATAAAAAAACCGACTAAAGAAAAGACAGTGTTGTCGACATTGGCTTTAATTAACGTTAATTATTAATTTCATTATGTATTTTTTTATTTACTATTATTAATATTTTATACTAATTTATTACTACAATATTTCACCTTCATTGATTGTTCCGTTTTATTATTTACTCTTAATTATTATCGTCGAAATAAAAAGTAGTCATTCCGAATATTGTATAGTTTATTTGTAAAGTACACAAAAAAAGGTGATGAATTTTTTCAATGTATAGGAGGGGGGGGGCACGAGATTTTTGAAAATCTACAAAGAGGGCGTAGAATAGAAGAAGTTGGGAACCACTGTCTCTTATGGATCGGATGTTCGTAAAAACGATTTGCTACCCGTCTCCCCCCCCCCAACAATGTTATATTGTCAATCCCTTAACAATTTTTTATAACTTATAAACTACAAATTTATAACTACCATCGTCGTAGTCAGTTGATTTTAATTTTTTTACGATTCCCGTGAGACAATAATTATTTGACTGTCACGAATTTAAACAAAAACTAATCGAAATATAGTTATTATTTTTTTCTTCTTTTGTAATAAAATTTACGAATCAATTCTAGTAATTTTACTTTATGAAAAGTGAAAATTTAATTCGCAACGTTACGCGCGTTATCCTTTCTACAATGTACAAGTCCTTTATGAAGTTTTTCCCGGTATTTTTCTTATTCCTGTTACGCACGATCTCGAATGAGATCAATACGAATTCGCGCGATTTTAATTATTTCTTAATATCATAACACACTGTTATACGTTTTAAAGTTGAATCAGCTTCGCGAATTCAGGAAACCTCGTTTTGAAAATTGTTAGAATTCACTTTATGTAATGATGTACACATCGATTCCATCATCCTGGACCCTCTTTATTATTATTATTATTATTATTATTGTCGCGTTTTAACAAAATGTTTTGCTCGCTCTTTTAAATCATACTCTGGCCCGTCCGGGTTGAAAATTTTGTCGCCACCGCGATTTCCCGTTCGTAAGTTCGAACGAATCTTGTACATAAATCAACAACGGATTATTATTATTATTATTATTTTTTTTTTTAAGACGATTAACTACTACGACGCGTAGCGGCATTATACAATTTATTTCGTTCGCCACTTCTTCTCTTTTTCTATACGCATTATATACATAGATATTTTTATAACGCGTACAGATCGTATTTTTTAAGCCTATCGTATTATACCGTCACGCGTATAATATGAATTTACACATATTGTGTATACGTGTATAATATATAAATGTAAAATATATTATCATGACGATATACGGTGTCCGACTGTTGTGTTTACGATGGAATGCGCTTCGTATACGGATTCGAGTACGCGGACAAGACGACGTGTTGGAGCAACGGGCGTATCTCGAAAGTCCTTGCAGCCGGTGTGTGTATGCGAGTCTCGTACATTAATTATCGTACGATATATAAGCCTTCTATAAGCCGACAACCTCGCCCGCGGCAGGACCCCAACGTGCAGCGTATTTTCAACTGTATAATAATAATAATAATAATAATAATAATAATAATAATAATCATTTTCTTTCGCCCGAGTCCCCCCCGATTGCGCTTGCTCGTACGTGACAGATATATTATTTTATAACATTCTACCGCGCAAGGATTATAAACATTCAGGACAGTAGTAAAAGTGCACAGAATTTCGTTCTTTAAAAACATAACGTGTTACGCGATAATACGCATAATATTATATAGGTTGTCTCGTCTGCGTTCACATATTTATTTAAGCGTATGATAATATAGTTTTTTATGTTATGTTCGTCGTACAATGCGGCATAAAAATTTTAAACGAATTCGTCCACGAAACCAACGTCGATTCCCGATGATGATGATGATGATGATAATAATAATAATAATAATAATAATAATAATAATAATAATAATAATAATAATAATAATAATAATAATAATAATAATAATAATAATAATAATAATAATAATAATAATAACTCGTTATTAATAATAACGTTGGTTTTTTTTTTTTTTTTTTTTTACACGTTTTCCTCGTAACCGTTTTTTTTCTACTTGTACAAACGTGTACGCTATTTCAATTATCACGCGCATTCGATATTTACGCGATAAATCCTTGGGAGTCTGCACAGGTAAAATGTACCGGCCGTTATAAATACTAATTATCGTCAATAGCGATGCGTATATTATTCGATGGTCGTATTACGTATTGTTAGTTCTCGCGTTGAATTTAATAATAATAATATAAACCGAGTGTTTTCGATCGAATATCGATAGTAAAAAACACGCGAAATACCGCAATTCGTTCTGAATTGCGATAAAAACCACGTTTTGAATTCTTTCTAAAAAAATCGCGTACGTTACACTTATTTATAGTACATTGGACTCGTTAGAAGCAATGGTTGATTTGGGAAGAGGGGACGGAGTTACTGTTCGTTTTTTTTCCCCCCCATACATAACAGCGTTTGTCTTTATTCGTTAATTTTTTTTGTTCATCAATAGGAATAATAATAATAGGCGGCGTTCGTCTTCGTTTTTATTTCACTTTTCTGTTAAATGTCGATTTAAAAATAAAAGTTACAAAAACGAATGTTTTGTGATGTAAATCCAGGATATTGGTACAGTAGAACCTCGATTATCCGAACTAATTGGGACCGCACCTAGTTGGGATACGCAAAAATTCGGATATTGGAAAAATAAAATTATTTTTCTTTATAATATTATGTATTAATTATTTATTATTTTTATATTTAAATATTTATTATTATTAAAATTACATACATACATAACATTATCCGAAATACATTACATTATTAGAAATACATTACGTTTATTTTATTTATTTTGTTTTTAAATTTTTTTGACGAAACTATCAATTTTAATTTGACGATGACGATGAACTGCAACGCGCTTTTCTGCAGCCAAGTTTCGCAAACGTTTAAGAACTTTCATAACTTTCCTTCTTTTCATTCCATCACTACTATCCATCTTTGACGCAAAATCCATGATTGCATGACGATTATTTTTAATATCTGTAACTGTTGCTTTACCTATATTATAAAAGCGGGCTAAAGATACGCTAGTCTCACCTTTGTCCAGTTTAGTAAGAATTTCTATTTTTTGTTCCATCGTAAGAACATGACGTTTACGTTTATTTGACATTTTAAATATGTACTTGACAATTGTAATATATTTGTACGTATGTATAACGATGTGTGTGCGGTAGAGAGCCGAACTAAACTGACAAATTAAGCACGAGGACGTCGTTTAGATAAGCTCGTTGCGTTTTGGTCATCTACTAATGATTAACGCACGTAAAATACGTACATAATATGTACTAATAATAAACCAAAAGCGATAGTTATGATAAATTGAAAATTCGATAAACCGGCCGGCCGATCGGCCGGATACGAGTTTTTATTTTCGGATAACAGAACGTTCGGATACGCAAATTATAGTTCGGATAATAGAGGGTTCGTATAACGGAGGTTCGGATAATCGAGGTTCTACTGTATAAAAAAATAAAAGAAAGTCGCCGCCAGATAACTTGGCGTTGCGGCGGCGACACCAGATAACCGCCTATTAGCCACGGCCAGTTCCCAGCGAACGAAGGCATTAGTCGTAATTGTAATTGTTTTTACATTTATCACAATAAACCGCACGGTGCGGCGCAATCAGACGACGTAGAGCAGAAAAACTCGTATGGTGTGAAACTGTTATTGAAATATTGAAGTTGTTTTTTTTTTTTTCTATTCGTTGCTTTGCGTCTATGGTTCTAATAAGTCGGACTCACGAAAAGTGTTGTGAAATACCGCAGTCGTCATCATTTATCGAACACTGTTGGATCCAGGGGTCCTCAGATTTTTAATATTGTTCAGTACTACGCGGGAGGCAAGCACTGCTGGCCGCCCGATGAGTCGTGCTAATGATGTTAGTAACGTCGGAAGTATAGGAAAAGTCTGTTTCGTATGCGCATGATAAATAGGAAAGAATACTCGCTTCCAATCCCCTTATGTAACCACTTACGCTGTGATGTCAATTACACTATTATTATAAATTAAGAATTATTTGTAAGTGTACGATTGTCTGCGATTAATTATTTAATGTGTATGTATGTTGAGATTTACGATTGACTAATAATTGCTTTTGAATTGTGATGATATTTTTTTATATTCGTATTTGATCTACAAGACTTTTATAGATAACTTGAGACGTATGCCCTAGAACATTTCTGATACTCTACTTGGATTGTATATTTTACGGTGTAATTAGGGGGTGTGAGGTTACCTTCTCACTCGTATGCTGTGAACGCTGATTTTTTAATGTAGTCCAGAGTCCGTCCTAATTTTTTTTTTTTCCCAATTCACCCACTGATTAAAAGTGAAAGTTAAATCGATTTCAATTAGGCAACTTAACGCGTTATTTAAAATTTCTATTGAATTCAAATTTCGGAGGTTTGAAAATTTTGTGTTAACGAGTTGAAAATATGTGTCAACTCGTATTGCGACAGTTACAACGCGTAATAATATCGACGATATGACAATTCCGTACTTTGTTTTTTTTTTTGCGTTTAAGCCACGGTTTTCAATTAAATATTAATTTAATGTCTAATATAATATTAATTTTGTTTTGTTTTTTTTTTTGTTTAGGTCTTTGGGCTGTTATAAATACGGCGGACGTATGTCTAAAGGGAAGAATCGAAATGCAGGACAGCGCTCAATGGGAAACGTTATTTAAGACCAATGTTTTTGGCACGTTCAAGGCTGCGAGAACGTTCTATCCGCTTCTGGCGAGCCAAAGAGGTAAACAGTACCAGTGTAGTACTTGACGCGACGTTGAATAACAGACGTTATTCGTATAGGACGGAACAAAAATAATAATAAAATATTTACATAATTATTTATACCGGGCCATATGAATTTTAATAAACATCGTTCGAAAAGTGTCCAAACTAGATTTTTACCTTTTCCGATTTACAATTATTACATATTACGTAATAATTGTATATTTATTATAATTAGTAATATATATATATATAAATTAAAAACGTAGAAAAAAAAATTTAGAATTGTCAAGATTTTGTTGGATGTAGTTCGTAGTGGGACTCGTGTTGTACAAATATTTCAACACTTAATAAAATAAAAACCGCTTTTGTTAGACATAAACAGCGCGACACATATAATATAATCGCTATTATTTAAATAGCCCGAAATTCGGAAGAAATATTTTTATAAATATGCGTATGCGTAGTAAAGTAAAGTAACGTGTTCGGTGTAAATTTCAAGACCCTAAGAACGTTGTTTTTATAGTATTTCTTTCTACTCGTGACGCGTTTAAAGTCTGTCGAGAAAATAGCGTTTCTTCGCTACGAGTTGTTTTGAACAACGGACAACGCAAACGAAAACCAGTAAAATTCTTACATAAAAATAAACGTATAAAAAAAAAAAAAAACGTTTACTGTATAATTCTAACGGGAACTTTGATACGGTAAATTTTCCAAATCTCGCTTCGAATCAATCGGATTTAATGTTAAATCTCACCTACCTACCACCAGTGTCTTTCAATCCGCGTTTTGCAATTCTCGTGCAACCCTACCCAATTTGTTTATTTCTCTCGCTGGCAAACGAGAATCGACCGACCGCGGCGAGGGACGAGTCCGAAATATGTCGTTACAGGCCGATTTTTTTAAAATACATCGGTGATCGCTGTGTTCGCAGGCCGTTTGATCAACTTCGGCACGTCCAAAGCGCGCGCTCGCCGACACGGGATGACGGCGTTCGACTCGGCGCGGCACGCCGTGGTCGGCGCGAGCGCTTCGCTACAAGAGGACCTCAAGGAGCTGGGCGTGCACGTCATCGTGGTGAACACCGAACACGTCCAGCCGGAGACCATGTTCGAACCGGTACGGCCGTCCGCGAACGAGCAACAGACGGTCGTGGAAAGACTGCTGAAGACCGCGATGCCCGAGTACGCGGTGCACACGGTTTTCGAAGCGCTGCTCGAGCCCCGTCCAAAGCCGGTGTACGCTTTCGAAAAACCGTCCGTGTTCAACAGCTGCGGCTTTTCGAAGAAAATCTTCAAACCGCAAAGCTACGCCGGTTACGAGAACATCTGATCGTCGTGCGTTTATTTTTCTCTTCGTATTATACATATATATATATAGCTGGCATATACCCCCGTGATGGTCGCACGCATGTTGTTCTATTATATATATATATATATTCTTTGGCGCCGAAAGACGCGAGAATAATTCGTATAGAAATTAATATAAATTCAAAACAAATGTCGAACAAAATTTAATTGTAATCGTTTTCGTTACGTTTGCGACATCTGTAGGGCTATGAATTCGAGACGCGAACACGAGTTTAAAAGAGAAAAAACAATTTAAAATCCGCGAAATAAAAACACTCAAACGTTAAAACTTTCCGAAAACATTAAACGTGTTTGTTAATTTTTTTTTTTTTTAAATATTTTGAAGTTTAGAAATATCGTTGTCAGTTTTTTTTCTCTGTCTCTCTCTCTTTGGTTTTTTATTACCAATAGGCCGGTGTAAAATACTTTAAAAGACGGAAATTAAAAAAAAGATAGAATTACATAGTACATAGAACGTGTTTGAAAATGATAATGCAAATTTGAATCGTTTGTACAATAACGTTTTACAAAAACGTTGATACGAACTATATAACGTGTAGTAAACAAAAAAAAAAAAAATAACCGAATGTAACCGCAATAAACAAAAAAAGATTTTCATAACAATTTAAAAATAACGAAAGATTTCTCATCGAATTTCTTATTGTCACTAAAACTCAAAACGCTTTTCTCAGCTCTTACATACATATTTTGCGTTATTCAACACGTGGAACTCTCCTTGCGCCGTGGCCGTCACCTTTTAACTCGTCGTAGTTGAACCATCCGTTCTACGTGACACTCGATGATCAGTGGAGGAATCGGAACATTTTTTTTTTTGTATTGTTTTCTCTTGTATTATTTTTATAATAATAAGTATTACGTAATAATGTTATATTATTATATGTTATCAAAACGAATGATATATATTACATGGTCAGTGCCTTTAGTTGTATAATTTATTTTAATTATTATAAATAATGTTAAATGTTGTATTATTACTCGCTGTAGTTTCAACTGACGTACAACGTTACATTTATATATATATATATAACATTAACTTTAAAATAATAATTATGATTATTATTGATTGTTATTACTTATTATACAATAAGTACTTATACATACATGTACAATACAATTTAATAATCAATACTTTATATTAAACAACAACTGTTTCAATGTTATTCGAATATACACGATATTTGTATTTATATAAATTAAAATATAATGTAATATAACATATCATTTTTATGTTTTTTACTTTCATATTCGATGCACATTATTTCAGTGCTGTTAGAGTATGAAAATAATTTCCTGGGGGAAAAAAAAATATATATATATAATCGTTAAAAATATTGTAATATTTTTATTTGAAGAAAATGTATTGGAATTTGTATAATTACATTGATTATATAATAAATGCGATAATACCGATATATAGTTATAAAAAGTAATACATCCGTTTTTTTTGTTTTTTTTTAGTTATGTTTAAAATAGTTGTTGAGTTTAAATTTACATTCGTTTTCCTTCTCAATTACAATTACAATATCAATTAACCCCCCCCCCTCCATTCACATAATTTGAGTCGTACGATATTTATACAAGTCGATAACTAATTAGTTAACGTTCCAGTATATTTTTTGAATATTTGTAGTCATCAACACGACATAAATGAATACATTGCTTGATATTACACATTTTATGTTCTAAAAACGCGTTTCTTTCCTTTTTTTTTTTTTTGTTGTCTTACGAATTTAATGAATAAGTTCAATATCAAACACTTCGAATTATTACTACATAATTATTGATTATAACTTATAAGACAATCGTTTCGAAACGATTCAGCCCATTTTCAACTAAGTAGAGCAGTATTTTAATTTTAACGATTTTCTGCAGGGCGTACATGTTTAAAAATGAACGACATATTATGTTTTAGAAACAAAATCCTTTAAATTTAATACCAGGTATTCTAACGGCATTTATAAAAATTCAAAAGTCATTCGTCGCGGTTGTTTTTTTAAATCGTTTGAAGTTCGAGTTTTTGATGAAATGTAACATTTTTTTTTCTCTGTTAAAAATCATAACGTGGTCGATTTTGGTATTTAAAAGTTAAAATTGTAATATCAGAGAGCCGCAGTATAATTGATATAAATGGCGAGTGTCAACTACGGGTTGACACCGGCCACGGGCGCCCGTTTTCAATAATTCATAAAATAACACAATTTCTGATTTAATATTTTATTCTCAGATTACTAATAATACATAATATAAATACTTATTATATACTTAATCATAAATTATAATTGTACTTTCAAAATATTTACAAAAAAAAAAAAAAATATCAAAACATTTTTACTTTGAAATTATACAATTCGTGTAATAAATAACATTGTATATATAAATATAAAATAAGAACAACACTTTAATAATAAAACAAAACATATCTTTTACTTTGTATAATAATTATAATAAAACTTAATACGTAAAATAATAATAATGAAACTTATTTTTTAAAAAATAAATCAAAACAAATTAGATTATGCATGATAAATTTCAAAGCAGTTTTTAATGCATAAACCAGGTTGACCATCACAACTGGGACAGTAAAATAATGTTGTTTTCCGTATGCCGTTTGAATGGCACACCTTACATATTTTTCTAAACAACTTTTTTTTTCATTTTTTTCTTCTTTTGTGGGATAATGCGAGTTTTTTATTTTTGGAGGAACTGGAGGAACATTTATGTTTGTTTGATTTTTCATTAACGCTGTAATTACATAAAGTCTAAAACCATAAAGACTACATTTTTTAACGTTTTCTACGTATATGCAGTAGGAATTTAACAAAAATAATTGAAAAAAATGAATTCCAATCTTTTTGTTACAACCTTATTGTTTTCCTCTCGCATCGATAGTATGATGACAACTGGTCTCGTCTATCAGTTCCCGACATATATTTATTGTACATAAAAATTTCCATAGGTTTCATTTTTTGATCACCTCTTCCGTTAGTTACTTCAACTAAATCATTTGTATGCTCAGAGCTTATAACTAAAACTTCTCGTCTGTCTCGCCATTTCATCACACATACGCCTTCCTTAGTAGTATACTTTCCAACACTTTTTCCTACTTGAAATTTTTTTAAAGCTATTTCTATAGGGTTTCCTTTTCTATTAGCACGCAAAGTTCCTGTACAATAATACGTTCCTTTGGTTAGAAGTGTATGAGCTAGTTTTACACTATTGTAATAATCGTCCAATTTACTGCAATGATCGGCCGCACTCAGTAAGTCCTTCAATTAATTTTACAACAAAATACTTTGTATGAGCAAAGTCATTTGACGTGTCATGCCCTTGCCCAGAGTATATCATAATTCTGTGGACCAACCCACCAGATTCTGTGAGCATATAAGTTTGATACCATACTTATGGCGTTTATTTTTAATATATTGCCGGGAAACCAATCTATCCAGATATAAAACCATTGATTCGTCGAGTGCTAAATTTTCGGAAGGTTAATTAAAATATCTGTCATTTTATTAATATTATTATTATTATTATTATTATTATTATTATTATTATTATTATTATTATTATTATTATTATTATTATTATTATTATTATTATTATTATTATTATTATTATTATTATTGAAATATGTAGTACTATTGGTTCAATTTTGTGTGGGCGATTGTTGTCATGATTTTCATTATCGGTAAAATGTGACAGGTTACAATATGTCAACGACGTGTTGTGACACGGGCCACGAACGTCTGTTTATTCGTGTCAACCACTGGTTGACACCGGCGTTTAACGTGTTGTTAAATTATTTACAATAACTCCTATTACTAATATATTATTATTATTATTATTTTATATTGCGTCAAAATAAAAGTATTTTCATTTTAATTATACAAAAGTAACAGGTTTTTACTAAATCATAATAATATCATTGATTATAATACAATTATCATAGTTATATTATAATTATTGTATATTATATGCGGTCGACGGTTTCGTGATAATTGATGAACATTATACGAATTTATCATTATGTTTGGTCACGAAAATTGTTCGAAAAAAAAGAAATACCGGCATAAAATAAAAGTACACATGATCGAACATTTTAATATTAGGTACCTGTTTTATACGGAATTCAATATGAAAACAATAAAATCGATATAGACATTTGTACGAAATTTAAATGAATGACTTTTTGAAAATTTATCAATCAAATTCAATGCACTCGGTCAGAATGTTTTACGCGAATATTGTTGTATTGTAATTGTGACGCCATCTGTTTGTGTTTCATCGAAGTATTCATTTACTACGGCACAATATTCTCCTCGCATATTTTCAAAATATAATAATTGTGTACGGGGGCGATGAAATCGGTCAAAAAACAAAAAAAAAAAAAAATCACAAAATTTCATAAAATTGTTCTTGTAAAAGCGAAAAGAAAAAAGTTCCGTTCATATTATTAATATTTTGACCAATGTTTTAGTACTCGGTTAGTAGATAGCACCACCAATCGCGTATTGACTTTTCACGTAAACGACATAATGTTCCCCGTCGTCGTCACTCCTTCGAAAGCGGTTTGTTTTCTCTTCAACCGAACGTTTCGTGTATACTATTACGAATGGGATCGTATTATCGACCAACGAGTATCAAAATATATTTGTTATGAATTCTTTAAATAATGGTATTATAAATGACATTTTAACAATATTTAATTATCCGATATCGATAAATTCTGTTTATCCACGTTTGTACTTACTGTTCTAATTGGTCGCACTGGGCCTGTCATTGAAGTACCTACATAAGTCCGACATCGTTTTCGTCTACAATATTTTCAATACTCATTTGTGCAATCATATCGATTTCTATACCATTATTTAACTGTCCGTTTTCGGATTCTAACGTCTGTTGTCGACGAGGAATCAGTAATAACAACTGATTTTTTTTTTTTTTAATGTTAAAGACGTTAAACACTCTTTTAGCCGTTATTGAATTAATTATAATTAAAAAATTAATTGATTAATTCGCGCGCTACACACATAAATGATATTAACGCCGCGCATAGATAAAATATAACGCGTTAGTATTCAAAAACAAAAAATTAAAGACGTACAACACTCCACTGACGTGATCGCAGACACTGTATTGCTCTCCGACGATGTGCAGCTCACAAATACAAAACGGTAACAAATACGAAAATAAAATATGACGATAAGCTTAGAATTAAGGTCGACGGAAACTATTTTGGATTTCGAATTATGTATTTCGAAATAATAGTTGTTTTTGAAAAATACGTATGAAAAAGCGCTGAAATCTGTAGATAAATTACGCTATAAAAACCGGAAAATACAAAATCATTTTGAGGTTTGGATTCTACAAAATACGAACAGGATTTGTGTTTGACACTGCTACTTATTTTTTACATTATTTAGAAGAAGAAAAAACACGCACACGTTTGCATCAGCTTACTAATTGTTCGTTATATATTATTCCCCGGCGAAACGTTCATAAACACGACGACACAATATATTATTAATAAATTTTCGATATTTAAAATTATGAACGGGGATTCTCTTGGTTCGTATATGGCAAAACGTTGTACGTTCTTTCGATATTATTCGCAACTATTGGATGTATTCGTACGGAATTCTATACGGTACGAAATCGTTTGAAAAATAAAATATGTAATTATAAAATTAAAATATTATATGTGAGCTTTGAATTTTCGCAAAAATAAAATGTCGAGCGTTATGCCTATATATATATAACATATAATAGGTACAAATTTATTTAAATATTCTTAAAATTTCTCGAACGACTCTATAATAAAATTAGGTTATATTTCTTTTGTCTTTAAAACGAGTCGTATAGCAGCGGTAGTGCCACGTGTGAATGAGAAAAAAAATCAAGTCGAGAGTAGAGTCGTTCCGATTATATAATAATATTTAAACACATATTACGATATTATGTTCGTCCCGGTTCTGGATTTACGTTAAAGAGCGCATTATTTTACCGACGAATACGATTAAATAAAATTATTCATTTTTAAGTTAAATTATGTAAATTTTTTTCGAAATGTTATAGTATTAAAGAAAATAAATAGTTTTTTATTACTTAAATAAATGAATATGTTGAAATTTTCTTTAAAGACTTATATATATATAAAAACGCTAAAAATTATTTACAATTTAAATTAAATTCAACGACGTAAATGCGATTTGAATGTCTGTGTGTACATAGCCGGTGAAAGATAATTAAATCGATACGAGTTTAACGTATCCGTCCAATATTCGTAAGAAATTACAAATATTTTTTTTTATTTTTGTATCCTCGGCAATAGATTTATTAGTTTCACAGTGACGTGGAAGCAAATTTGTGCACGAAAATGTGCGTTACACGAATAACAAGAGTGTTCTCTCAAATCGACGATTTCCAACGGGGATTCGTATAAATTATTACAATATGTTTTTATGCGTACACGGATTTCGAATGAATACTCTATTTTAATATGTCTCGTAACCCCATACTCGAGTATTTAAAATTGAAATTGAAGAATTTATAAATTTTCGCGTTGAATAAAACCTCAACTTATTTTGACAAATTTTTTTTTCCATAATGAAATTTAAAAAAAAAAAAAATATACAAAAACAATATTTTGTTGAGTTCACTTGAACTATACAAAAACATTTGTTACCGGTTCTTATTACATTAAATCGATCCGTGTACTCGCAAATGAATAAATAAATACGAGTCCACGCGTTTATAACGCAAATTTTATAACCCGAACAATTTTTCAAATTCCGAACATTAGAAGACATTCATTTTGGGTTTTTTTCCATTGACTTTTTGCCATTTTTACCACAATATTATTACTACTACTCGCGTGTTACACGTAATATTATATTTGCCGTTCTCCGTCGTATTATTACTGTTGCAGTTATCGCGTAAATCTCGAACAAAAACTGGTTTTTTTTTTCCAAATATTTTTAAATGCCAATTTGCGTACGCGTATAGTGTTAGGCCCATACTACGATATTATTTATTTTCTTTCTCTACTTCGGAAGAGGTCAAATGGTCCACGTTCGTACGATTAAAAAATATCGTGTGATTTCCAGTGGCGGCTGGTCAGAAGAGATTTGGTAACGACGAATCCCTTTAAAAAAACAAAATACCAGCCATTTAATAATCAATGATGAAAATAAATATATATCAATTGAATCTGAATTGAAAAATATTCTTGGTCTATTCATATTATTATTATTACTATTATTATTATTATTATTATTATTATTATTATTATTATTATTATTATTATTATTGTTATTGTTGTTGAAGGCCACAAAATCTAAAATCCATATGTAATTAATTCTATGGAAATATTATTCTGGTCATTTGGATGACGGTCAGTGAAACTGCCGACCGACAGTTTCAATCGTAACGTTGTCGATAAGTCACTGTAAGCCGTTATAATTTATAACACATTCGACAATCATACATTATATTTTGTGCTGTCTGATAACTATTATTTTCGACGTTTTAATTAAAAATTAATTTTCAAAATGCAAAAATAACGAGTAATAATAGACTTTTTATTAACCAACGGTTTTTACCAATACTTCAACGTACGAATAAAAAAAAAAAAAAAAAATTAAAAATTCGAAATTTAATCGCCCAATTTATTATTAACGGTATTATATGTTAGAAAATTTCAATGGGGTTAATACAATAGATTTCCACAGTTCACTAGTCGGTCGTGATAAAAGGAATAATGCGTTTTACTTGCGTGACATTTGAAGATGAACATACTTGATTCAACTTTTGTAGACAGTGTGTAAAACGTAATTGAATCAGTTTAGAAATATGTCATTATATACGGTATATAAATGTACGTACAAAACAATTATTTAGCTATTTTAAATATAATGTATACATGTAATTTTCCAATAAATTTGATATTTCTCGTTCGTTGTAGTACGGGTTTTACGTTATTATTAGGAGCTCTATTAATAATTACGATTTTCAGTCTCCCTGTAGAACTCACGAGTTAGCAGCCGCTACTTTTCAAAAGTTTTTTTGTCTGCGATCCGCGAGGCGAAAAGTCTTTCAACCCGGAAACACTTCGTACGCGATGTTTATATAAAAAAAAAAAAAACAAAATAAAATAATAATTAATAAAATAAATTATGAATAATAAAAAAATAATAATAAAAAAAAGTTTTTTTCTGTTTGTTTAATATCAAACAAAATACGGTCCTTCGACTTGACATCCGATTCACGAACGATTGTTTCATTATTTTTGTCAAAACAATCAGGAAATAAAACACGTGTTATACATACCGTCGCAAAAGAGATTTCAATTTTTTTTCCCCCAATCCGAATGAATTGTTAGAAGTTAGAACAAATAACAAATGAAAAAAAAAATGCGTACGACGGGGTCGACATTTCGTATACACGTAATAATAGTGATATTATTATTATTATTATTATTATTATTATTATTATTATTATTATTATTATTATTATTATTATTATTATTATTATTATTATTATTATTATTATTATTATTATTATTATTATTATTATTATTATTATTATTATTATTATTATTATTATTATTATTATTATTATTATTATTATTATTATTATTATTATTATTATTATTATTATTATTATTATTATTATTATTATTATTATTATTATTATTATTATTATTATTATTATTATTATTATTATTATTATTATTATTATTATTATTATTATTATTATTATTATTATTATTATTATTATTATTATTATTATTATTATTATTATTATTATTATTATTATTATTATTATTATTATTATTATTATTATTATTATTATTATTATTATTATTATTATTATTATTATTATTATTATTATTATTATTATTATTATTATTATTATTATTATTATTATTATTATTATTATTATTATTATTATTATTATTATAAACAGTGCGTGTCACACGAACTTCACGGTGTCGAACTGACCTTCTTCAGTCAATGACTCTAGCGCGCTATTAGCGGTATACAGTAAAATATTTGTAGAAAGAAAAATAAAATCATTAAGCCGGTCCATTAAGATATTATAGTCGCATATATTATATTTATACGTGTACGTTGCACGAGGGCTTATCCTAAACTCTCTCGTGCGCGCGCGCGTGTGTATAAAAATATTTATAATGTGTTTGTTTTTTTTTTTTATTTTTATTCTCGTGCGGTTTTATTGCGCGTTTTTTATTCGTTTTTCGTATAATCGCGCGCTGTTTTCAGTATTTTTATTCGCGCGTTATTTTCAAATACGCGAGAACGTGTATAATACACCTGAAATTCATACGTGACATTTATTACACTTTTTCGATTCGCTGAATGACAAAACCGCGCACGAACTCCCGTCTCAATCGCCGTCCGTCGTAGGTACAGGTACGTGCGTTTAAAACGACGCGCGCTTTCGTTCGCCATAAATGAAATACGAAACGTACTGTAATCGCCGTTATTAATGTGTAATTTAAATTGTGCACTCTTCTAAATATACTTACGCATAATGTATGCGTTGTGAACGTGTGGCATTTAAACGTCTTTTTTCCCGTCCCGTCGATATTTCCGATATTCTCAAACACCGCGGTACAAATTGACATTTTCGACTCGTTAACGTAAAACTCTCATTTTACGACACAAAGAACACGATATTATTATTATTATTATTTTTTTTTTTTTTATCGATAAAGTACTTTAAATGCTTCATTGGACTATAATGCGAGTATTTTTTAAAAAATATGCGTACATTACATTTTCCGGTACGAAACGCATTAGTCACGATCGCGAGTAATCGATTTTAAAATTATATCCAATATGTTATTTTCAACGGAATTTTCGCTGTAGTTCAAAGGTATATAGTGGTCGATGACCATTTGGAACCAGTAAAAATATTTAAATACTTATTGAAACGTTGCGTATTTGGAATTGTTTGCAGACGGCGATTTACCGCACACAACCTCCCCCCCACCCCCTAAAAAAAAAAAATCGAAATTCCGCGAAAATGAAAAAAAATTCCGCAACGAAAAAATTCCCATCTCCTCTGCAAATGTCTCAATCGTTTATTATATTAGTTTGAGAAAATATTATTTTATTTCCGCGAGATGGCGTTTTAATTTTCAAACAAAACGCTTCTGGGAGTGGTTCTCATTTGGCGCTACCTTTACAAAAATCCGCAACCTCCGCCGTAACACCAAACGCCGATTGTACAACGCGTCTCAGGAATCGAATTATTTTTCTCAAAAAAAATCAAAAGTCCGTTTTGAATAAATCCACGCATAATTATTATTAAAACGTTTCGTTGCGTTTTAACGATTTCGTCATTAGCGCACAATCGACGCGTTGGCGTGGTCGCCAATTATTATAATAATTCAATGACGCGCTTTTATTTATTTTTTTTTTCCACGTCCCCGCGGTAATAATACGTATGTATCTCGAACAAAAATTGTTTTTTCTCTCTTCGCTCCGTTCAAATATTCGGAACAGAAAACGTTTTGTGCGCGCGTGTTTTCTTCTTCTCGTAACGCGCGATGAATGCACGCACACACATCATAAGCAAGGTCGACGAAAGCGCGAGCAAACACACACCGTACCGTATTACTCAACTACAACTGACAACGCGTTTACATATTATATATATATATATATTGTTCGCGCGCGCTTTTATTTCGTGCGTCCAACACAATTATTATATTGTCCGTTTGATTTTTACACGTTTTTTTTTTTTTTAAAAATTTACAGATGAAAACTTTTACTTCGGCACGCTCTGCGCATACTTAAAATATTAACTACACTATATACGCACCGCGCAGTGTTATTATTCTCGAAGTGTATTCACCGGCCGGTGTTATATTTACGCGAACCCGCCGCGTTCAATCGCCGCCATTGAAACCACACACTGCGCGTCTTTTTATATAGGAGTCGTCACGGTGCCGGATACCGTCATTCGGTCGCAGTGGTTCCGACAACGCGCACAACAACGCCGTCTCCTCATTCGTCGTCCGCGCACTGTTACGCGTTATTATTATTATTATTATTATTATTATTATTATTGTTGTTGTAAAGCGGCGCACCGCCAGACGTCATGACCAAAACGGTACGTCTTGTGAGATCTGTTTCATACGGCGACCCGGACGAGTGTTATTGAAAACGTTCTTCGTCGTCGCTTTTAAGGAGAAAAAAAATAATAACAATTTCTTTTTCTTTTTTTTTCCCCCGAAAAATTTGATATTTTCTCGGATTTTCACGCGCTTAATAATTATTGTTTCGTTCGAATTCCCACCGGGAATTCTTTTCAAACAGGAAAACATCATGTTCTTCCGGACGGCGACGGCGGCGGCGATCACTGCCGCCGTGATTCTCGTGATGTCCGCCGCGGAGCCGTGCCGGTGTGCGGCCGCTGACCCGCCGCCAACAAAATCGTACGCACCGTCTCCGCCGGTCTTCGACAACCGCTATCACAACAACGATTACGAGGCGGCCGAGATCTCAAGACCGCTGGCCGTGTTCACCGAGAGACCCGTGAAAGTAGCCGATTTCGTCCTGATCCCTGTGATCCAAGTGCCCGCTTCCGAACTGAGAATGGTCTATCGGCCGCAGATCGACGGCGTGTCGAAAACCGAACCGATTGTCATGTGCAAATCGTCGTCGACCAAATCGTTCGTAAGTATTATTGTATTTCCTCTTTGACAAATATATCGTTTTTTTTTTTTTTTTTTTTTGTTCGTTTTCGATACGTAAAATTTGTTTTTTTTTTCTTTCGCGCTCTGAATTTAACACACCCGGACGACAGAAGTCGCATGTGATCGTGTGCAATGCAATTCATGTATATATAATATATCGAACGGTTTTCGTAAATTCTTAACTCATAAAATTCGTTTTGCATCGCGCGTTTTATTTTTTTACGCGAAAATTCTCTACGTTTTCCGAACGATAAATTCTCACGATGGAAAATTATTGTGTTTTTCAATAGTAAAATTCATCGGAAAACCTATTGATTTGAAATACAGTGGTTTTTTTTGTTTTTTTTTTTTAGACTAGTAATAATTGCACTGGAACGTGTGCGAAAACAACGATTTAAAAATACGTTTATTATAGCGCGGAATTATTACAGTTATTTGAAAGAAAAAAAAACGAATAATTTTAAATTACTGAATACTGAACGAAGGTCGTAGAATTTTTCAGATCTCCGTGCAGTACATATATATATATATATATAAGGTGATAGCGACGTCTGTAAAAGTCTCAACGAATTCTATTGAAAATTCGAATTAAAAGAATAAAAAAATAAAAATATCCGTTCATTTCCATAGTCGGCGGTACGCGTAAATATAAACGCTAACAGTTAGTTTAAAAAAAAAAAATGTAAAAAACTATATGCGTATGGGAAAAAAATTAAAAACTTTTACTATTTACGAGCGTATTATATATTATATGCAGTACGCCTATACGCTATTGTATCGCGAAAAATGCGTCTTTTGTGTAGATACATATAATTTTTAGTAAAAAAAAAAAAGAGTTTCTTTTTAAATTATTTAAATATGGAATTTTAAAACAATAACAGTGTGATATAATACTTTATAGGATTTCTTTAAATGGCGACCTAAATGATTCTCGTACGTTTTGTGTATGCAGTCCGTCGCCTATTATTACAAATACTTGAACATTTCCGTACTGACGACGCGGTTTCGATTGAGAACACTTTAAAATCTCCCGAAAGGAAAACGCGCAGACTTTTTTTACACGTTTAAATTTCCAGCGTTTTTTCAAAAACACATTTTTCCGTTCCTCTAAGACTATTGAAATCATTCGAAATATTTCAGACGCAGCGAAGTAACAGATACGGCTGAAACCGTTTCAATTTTTTTTTTTTCTTATCGTACTAATTTCGCAATTTGCAGTTATTGCGTGTTTTCAAATCGGGAAATTATTTTTATTTTTTTTTTTTTTTTAAACGTAAAACCGCGTTATTTCTGCAACGCGAGTCGTGTTACAAGTACGCAGACGTTACCGGAGGCAACGCGGATTTTTTTATATTAAAATTATTTTTTATTTCTTGCCATTCTATAGTAGATGTCTGACGTCCGTGTACCGCACTCATGACGTGGTCTTGTGTAGGTCGTCGTCATTTCGCGCTCGTCATAAATCGTTCCTTCGGCTACAACATTAGTTTTGTTAACGCCTGAACCTCCGTGTACGAATATCGTACGAATGAGTAATCGCATTATATTCGCGAAACTATACCGCGTAGGTTAACGCGAAATGTCTAGATGTACGAGTACGTTATTCTGTATCCGACCATCGCCTCGGGATCGCGTACAAGCGTATGCGAAATGATTGGTGTACAGTTCGCTACTATTACTGCACCTAAACGAGCACCTCGTCGGATGACTTGGGAATAAAATAATCATTCATATTGAGTGCGCAGAGATTTTACGTCGCTGTAATTTTCTTTTGAACGTTACGCAATATTATTTATTCGTTTCAAACGTCTAAGACGCGGATAATGATTATTATTAATTACGATTAATGTTCGATCCGGACGTAGGTTTTATCGTTTTAAGTATGTTATTTATTATTATACAGGAAATTTAATGATTCTAAAACATTCCACGCGTTAGTTTTACCGTAACCATTCGTTTTGACATTTCGACTAAACCGTCCGACAGTACAATGTCTATTTTATAATTTGTTGTTGTATTTATATGAAAACCGTATTGGTGTGGAAAAATCATAAAACAAAATGTCAAAGTCATAATTCGTATTCGAAAAACTCTAAAATGCCCTAAAAAAAATTAAGAGAGAATAACCGAAAATAGTGTAAAATAAAATTGTCCTATTCTCATTCAAAAGTATTGAGTTGGTGACACACACTACGTGCATCGCGTAATAAGCATTGGGAAACAATGCGAAGTACATCAAAATGCCAGTCGCTAATTACAATATGTATACGGTATCATTATGGAAAATGTGAATTAACGACGTGAATGATACAGACGAATGTGCGTATTCGTCTAATAGCAAAGTAGTAGTAGTAGAAGTGTAGTTTTCGAATAACATTATATAAAAAAAATAAATAATGTCGAAATAGATGCGTGGTCGAGCGAATTGTAATAATTTTTCTTTTCTTTTTTTGTTATCGTTTTAGTTAAAATATTAAAAAGTATTATTTGTTTGTATTAATTAACCCGCCACGCATTACCAATTAGTTGGGGGCGAATAGAATGAGACATGAAATTATACGCGTGACAAGCGATTTATTCATTGAAAAAGTATTTGTTTAAACGTTTTACCTCAAGCGCATAAATTGTAATTTTCTTTTGTTTTAACGAAATATTGAAAAAAAAAAAAAAATCAAAACAGGGACTTAAATATCATTTTTAGTTCGTAATTTCGTGTCGGCAAAACAGTTCGCTCGTATTTTATTGATACAGATATTCTCCGTGTTTTACGAGGCACTTACAACATCAAACAAGTGTACGGTACATTTTAATTGGTTTTAAATTCATTTTGGCTCTATGCTCACATTACACATAATCGTTTATGAATTAAGTATAATCGAATGTTCTGTACCATATTAAAATAGAGAACTCTTTACAATACGAAAAATGAAAATATTAATATACGCGGAATTCGCAAAAAACTATTCCGAAATAATATTGTGGTTTCGTTGCAGGAAGCCACGCCGGCGGTACAGGTGCCGTTGCAGCAACCGTTCTATCTGTACGACGAGCGGACGCTGATACCGTTCCCGAAAACGGTGACAATTCTGCACGGAGGTTACCGCGTGTCGATCCCGGTCGGCGTGGTCGTGGCACCCGTCCCGGTGGGTGTGCTCAGAGCCGGTCCGGTGTTCGTCACCACTCTGTACGCGATACCAGCGGGAGCCGTACCGTCGCCGGTACCAGTCAGGTGAGAGAGATATCGAAAAAAAAAGAAACGCTTTCCTTTATAAAGTCTTTTCGAAATTATAATAGACCGTTCACTCGGTCTCGGGAAACGCATAAATTTCTTCTTGAAAATTGACGTTTTCGCGACACGGTTAAAAATCTAAAAAAAAAAAAAAAAAAAAAACGAAAATCCGATGAGATAAAAACAGTTTTCGTCCCGTCAAGCGCTCCATTGCGATATACGACGCGTTTTTCTGGCCTGAAATCTGTTTTTTCTTTTCTTTCGTCGTGTACTCAATCACTATTCAACGACAAATCGTCTCGTAACAAAATATATTTATTTTTTTCACATCGTATAAAAAATAAAAATAAATGATGTTTTACAGGCATTTTAAAGATTATTACTCGAATTGGAAGCCTTGAACAATTGTTTTGTTTTTTTTTTTTTATAACGTTTTACAACACAACTCTGAAACATTTAAAGCGATAAGACGAGGTTTCGACGAATTTTTTTAGTAAAATTCAACCAACGAGCTTAAAATTAACTATTTCAAAATGTCCATTTAAACGCATTTTCACTTCTTTTTTTTTACTTTACTACTTTACACGAGATATTAACATGTTATGTTAAGGCATCGAAGAGTTAATAATTTCAAATTATCTTAACTTTTTAACTTTTGATTCAATACCTATGTTGAACTTGTCGTATTTATGACTCAAACTAAATTAAAATTTCCCTTCGGCCTTCATAAATTCGTTTTAATAAATAGTATTGTAAAACTGGAATGTTTATATTTCATTTGATAAAATACGGAATTACACGTGGCTATGTCAGTTTTAAACTTTTTTTTTTTTTACTATTTACGCTATAAATATGTTTAAACAGTAAACAATTATTTCTCTTAAAAAAAAAAAAAGACGATTGAATTAAATACGAGAAAATTAAATTCGTTTCACGAAATCTGGGCGAAACACTATAATCGAATTTAAAAATCTAATCGTTTTATTCGATTTTATCTGAATTTTGTTATGATCGTCATCGTCGTTTAATAATATTTCATTTGACGCGCACTCATATATTGTGCACAACTATATTCTATATACGCACACAAGTCGTATAGATGGTGCGCATTTCTTACAATGACCGCTATTTTTTTTTAATATGTGTGTTTACGTAAAAAAAAAAAAACATTTATACACACGCGTCCCGTTTATTTTATATTGTAATACCGTCGAAAATGTCGATCCCGCGATCAAAACGATCTATGACGAATACCACTTATATTATATATATATATATATTTTACTTATAATATGTGAGTGTGTGTTTGCGTTTCGAGCAAGTTAACCGTTATATACGGTTTTTATGTAAATAAGCCGGCGTTTTTCACACGTAGGCAGGCAGTCTCGTTGGCGTCGTTAAAATATTTCTCGCGTATGTAATGCGTGCGATGACCGCGATGACTGCGGTTTCGTATGTTATTGTAATATTTCGTATCGATCGTCTCGTGTGATCGATAGAAACGATCGAAACGATTTTAATGTTATAAACTCACGTTGTACGTTGCTGGACAAACGTCTGACCCGGTCATTGATTGCGTATCGAGGTAAACCGCGAAAAGCTGCGCTCCAAATAGGTGGTTTTACACATGTCAGGACACCGCTTCTACGCTCAAACCTAAAATTATCCCTTAAACTCGTTTCGTATTAAATATCGCTCTCTTACGACCAATATGGACGTAAGGGGTTCTACCAAGGACTCCTAATACATCTAATAAGAGAAACGTTCGATACTTCCAAACGGCTCGTCTGCGGTCATCTATAGCTTCACGCAGGGCCGGATTTAGGAACGTGGGGGCCCTGGACCCACCTTAAAAGTATATATTATATTTCGACAACATATATTTAATATATTATTATAAGTGAATTTAATTTAATAATATATTAACATTTACCGCAAAACAATATTTTACTAGAAATTTTGGTTTAAAAATATTTATATTAAAATACCAACATAATAATAATAATAATAAAAAAATGTGGTACAATAAAAGTAGGTTTTTTTTTTAATTTTATTCAATTTGTGATTTAAATTTATTTTGCAAATAAAATATTGTGTTTTATACTTGGATGCAAAAAAATCCCATTAAGTGGAGGCCCTCATTTTGTGGAGGCCCGGGGCCCAGGGCCCTCCTGGCCCCCCCCTATATCCGGCCCTGGCTTCACGTACTATTTCCGGGAATCCGTAAAAACGACTTGACTGACAACCCGGTGATTGTTTGTTTTTCATTCCGTAATCCGTTTAAATCACTCAACGTACACACCGGATGGATTGTAATTTTTCAAAATAAAAACGTTTTTTACAATTAACTCGTACTCGTTGTGTGTGGTATTTAATCGAAACAAATAAAATCGAATGAGACGATCTGTTATAATTATAGCGTTAAATAAGCACAAATATAGGCGTTTAAGAAAATATTTGTTTTACCGAAACAAGTGGAAATTTCTTTCAAATCATCTTTTTTTTTTTCTGATAGGATCACCCCTTGGTCGTCTTATCCGTCGCAATATTTGGCGTCACCGCCGGCACCGCCGCCGTACTCGCAGCCGATACCACCGCTGCTACCAGCACCGGCACCGTACCCGTATCTGGCACCGGCACCGTCGTACTCGCAGCCCTCCTCACCGGAACCGTCGTACTCGCAGCCGGCACCGCCCGCGCCCACTTACTACCAACACGGTGGCGATTACGGCAACGAAGACGCGAGCGACCTCAGAAATCGCGATCCACCCGGCACGCTGTACTCGCAGTACGTGGCC
Organism: Chaetogeoica ovagalla; assembly: GCA_032441825.1. NCBI lineage: Eukaryota > Metazoa > Arthropoda > Insecta > Hemiptera > Aphididae > Chaetogeoica > Chaetogeoica ovagalla. The sequence continues at coordinate 10,067,340 of CM063735.1, read as the reverse complement.
GCGGCACCGTTCCAAAATTCTAAAGAATCGCCACTGCTCAATCAGTTCAGGGAAGAGTCGGAGAAGAACCGTCAAAAATACACGTCGCCGTCGTATTCCAACAAGTACCAAACGATAGACGCATAAAAATATCACGTGTCGGAGAACGGCGAATCGAGAGTGTTTTTATTATTATTTTTATAATTCGACGATAGGGTTTAGGATGTTTATGACTTTGAGAGCGTTAAAAAAATTCCATGCGAATATGCCAAATAAATATCGAAATATGCCCTAAAAAAAAAAAAAAAAAAAAAATCGAATACGACACTTTAAAATTGTATAATATACTATAAAAAAATATATTCTAAATCAATGTATATATATATTTTTTTTACTTAAAAATACAAATAAGTTATTTACAAAATAAATTTATTGATTTTTGTTCGTGTTTTATTAAAAATGTATTTACGCTTTATTTTTATTTTTTTTTTTACCAAAACGTGCATATTTATTCATAAAAATTTCTAAACACGCAAAAAATATGCAAAATAAATTTATTGTATTTGATTCTATTTCACACGAAACTTTTTATAATTTGGTGTGCAATGTGCACGATTAAAAGGAAAAATGTATAAAAAAAGTCATAAACATCTTAATTTTAATATTATTAATATACACTATTTTTTTTATACGAATTTTTAGTTCCATTTCGTAATAAAAGACTATTATTGTATAATTATTACTATTATTAATAGACGACTATTTTTCACTTTATTATATCCGCGAACGATAATTTTATTAATATATATTGTGAAAATAATTTAAATTTTCTACGGAATGTACATGTGTGTATACCGGTTTGGAAAAAGATTATTTTGTTAGCACCACTACAATTTTACGAATTCGATATTCTACGTAATTATTAATAGACGGTTTTTTGTTATTAAAATGAATTCGAGAAGAGTTCGATCACATCGAGGGAAATCATTATGAATCGCTATCTAAATATTATTAAATTATTACGTAGTCATTTATTATAATTAAAGGTTTTGTACCCGAAAATACACATATGTTTTTTAAATTCATTAAATTATTTATTTATATTTCGTACGTTATAATTGGCGTTCGTTAGAGATTTATTTTATAATATAATATTCTCTTCAAAAGAAAACCGTCAAAAATATAGTTTTTGACGCTGCGGTTTTTTTTTTTTTTTGTTTTACCTTATTACCGTTATATTTTCAACATGCGCGACTTTCGAACATCTATCGAACGCATTATAATGTATAATTATTATAATTTATTTTTATTATTGATTTATTATTTATGCGCGAGAACGGATTGTGGTCGTTTTCATGTCATTTACAAGATGGTACGATTTACTGTATGTTCAACGAGACAATAAAACGACAATAATAATAGAGCAAAACACACAATAACTGTATACACGTGTAATATGTTACAATATGTATTTGGATCCGCGTTGGACCTAAAAAATTAACATAAATGTTATATAACGAAATTCTATAGGTATATATTTATTACCACGCGTTTACGCGACGTCTAATAAATGAAATTTCGTATTTTTACCCGACACACGTATAGTTCGTACATTATGTAAGAGAAATTATTTGCCTTCTCGGTAGTCACCGCCACTGTAATAGGTGTTTGTCAATTTTTACATAAAAATTGGAGCCCATATACGTTTTTTAACACCGCAACATTAACGTAGCGTGAATACGTATATAATTTATTAGTATGACATGTGTACGGGCCACGCAGCCACTCCCCAAAGTGTTATTACGTTTACATTTTTACATAAATATATATTATATATATTTATGTATAGTATTTTGGTGAATCTTTTTTCTTAAAAAAAAAAATGTTCCCTATATTCTGTTACACCGTAATCGTTTTTTTTCCCCCAATAAGGAATTCTGGCACGCGTGTCAATAAAAACAGCTTTGTATATTCGTAGAGAAATTTAAAGCGTTTAGAAACCTAGACAAAAAATCTGGGTTATTGTACAATATTTTCACAACTTTTTTTGTATTATTTTCTAATAAACTGGAAGAGATTTCGGGAAAAAATGTAAAAATTCTCCTTAATACAAGGCATGCGAGTTTTACGTATTTTTTAAAATACATCGTAACGGTTTCTTGCAGTATTTCTATTCAGATCCGAACACTATTTAATTATACTCATTCCGTAGTTTTTAAATTTTTGAAAATGTGAATAATTTTTTGCGCTCAAACGTTAATTTCAATACAGCTACAATCGTCCGTAGATTCGAAACGAGTTTTGCACGACCGGTCGAAAACTGGAAAAATTTGTCCGATTTCAGACACTGAACCAGATACCGTGTAAATTTATCCGCCATAAAAATGTTCAGTTCAAACCCGTTTATAGACAATCCAATTTTCATACACACACATTTAAATATATTTTTTTTTTTTACATATATTCGGATAGTATTTTTTTTTTATTTTAATACTTTTTAACAAAAATATAATTCGAATAGGTAACGTCATCGGAATATTTATTTTACCGGTGTTATTTTATATTCCCATTGCAAATACTTTTTTTCTTCAACACCGGACTAATATAAATTATCGCGATTTTTGGCGGAAATATTATGTTTTATGGTTTTTATAATGTGTATGTAAATTTTCACCACCAATATCCAACGAAAATATTTAAATAGCTGTAAATTTAACACATTAGAATTTTATAAGCATAATTACTTTAAGAATGATAAGTCGTATATAAATGTACAATGGTTTATATAGTGGCAGAATTTTACGTCACGCAACGCGTGTAACAATAAATACACAATTTTCGCAATCGACGCAGCATGCAGGTCTCGTCGCATTTTTTTTTCTCCACATGTCTGTACAATAATTTTAAATTGTTTTCGTCGTATCGTAAACTTTGATACACTTTGACGGTTTAAAAAATATAAAATTCAGTTAGACACATTATTTGAGCAACGAATTAATTATCGTTTTCGTGTGCAAAAAGATTTATTCTCAAACTATTATGTCATGACAACTTACGCGTCTTGCAACAACTAGTCAGAGTAAAAGCGTATTATAACATTTCATACATCATCGGATTTAAGTTATTTTGGTACTTTTAATTGTATATAGCGAATCGCATTTTCGATTTTAAACTATTTTCAATATTAAGAAACGCCTAATTCGTTTAACAAATAAAAGGATAACTTATTTTTAATAACATTAATCGTTATTTATTATAATGAATTCGTTATTTTCATTCCGTTTATTACTACTTATGGAATATTCGAATTATCAATGAAATTCTCGAATTCGAAGCTGTTCGAATCCGCGCGTAATCCAGTCAACTTGTATTCGTCCGCAATTTTAAAATACGACTCATTACGAATATATTTTATTATCTACATAACATGTTTGTTAAATGTAATGCACAACGTGCGTTTGACTTTAAAAAGTACATTTAAATTAAATAAGTTAAATAATTATGTTAATCTAACGGTGTATTTACGAATATAATATAGTAGAACGTATTGTTATTAATTTCACAAACAACGAACATACTTCCATGTACATACTTCCAAAACGATTTGACCTAACTGAAATAAGACTTCATAATATCCATACGATTAAATTAAAAACGTGATCATGTCTGACATATTAATTTACTACAGACTAGTGTACTCCGGAAAGTATAATTTTTAATACGTATACAAAACGTCAAACGCAAAAATACTGTTACGACGTTTCGCACGAATTATTTAGAACAGAAAATAAAATAATAATTTGCATGCACGCGGTATTATTATTAGGTATAATTGTATCGTGTCATGGTACCGTCGTTGTTTTTTATACGTCACAATAATATTATAATATAATAAAACGATGAGTAATAGATACGAATATTTCTAAAAAAAACAAATCACATTATAATTTCGTTCATTTATTTTTCTGTTATAAAACAGTATTTTTTAACAAAAGAGAATCTTTCTCTTAGTTTTCTTCTGTTTCGCCCTAAACATCCAACTGCAAATCGGTTACCCCGTATTCTTATACGGTTATACATTTCCCATTAGACAAGATCTCTTACCTCACACCAACTATGTCTCATTATATCACTCACTGTTCCTTCTCTGTCCATTACTTATTCCGTATTCCTGTCTTCCTTTTTGACGAACGAGAATACCGAGAAAAAATATAACGTGTTATATCGAAATTCGAAAATATCGCATTTATGTATTATGTTGTCATTAAACTATATTATTGCTCCTTCGAAAATCTATATGCACGCTTGTATAAATAATTGCCTGCTGCATACTCCTGCCATCCTCCTATTGCCTCCTGCCTTACATCGTTTAACACATAAAATGTATAATAATTAATTATTAACTATTTGAATAGTTTAAAATCCATTTAGAAGACAAATTTTATAAATAATCTACCGATTCACGGCGAAGAATTTGTTTTCAATTTACAAAAGAGTTATCGTGAACATTTTACAGCCATTATATTATATAACGCCGTGAAATATGCAATTACACTGACCTTAATGTAATTAGTATTTATAATTTATTAATATTATTTGAAGTGTTACTTAATTGAAAATTAAAAAATTTATTTTTTTTTAGCAAAATTATAAATTCATTAAGGTTAAAATGCATTTTAATAGTCGAAATATGTTGCACAACTAAATGTTGTGTGGAAAATTGTAGGACGAGTTGTTTATATATTAAACGTGTTACAATAATAAAATATTGTAAAACCGTAAATATAAATAAAAGTACAAATTTTTTTTCAGTCGTAACATTTATATTATTTTATTGAAAATAAAATGATACGACGAGTAAAGCTTAAAAGAATATCACACGAGTGATGTTTGAACAATTATAACAAATATGAAAATGTTGTTGAAATACAAAAAAAAATAATAATAACAATAAGTATAAAAAAAATTACGAAAATCTAGCTAAAACAGTCTGCGCGTCTTGACGCAAATCGAGGGTAATTTGTTTAGTACTTTTTGTATCCGCTGCTACCGGAGTAGCTCGTGGATGGGACTCCGTAAGAGGTACCGATGTTAGCAGACGAGCCGTATCCGCTGCTGTAACCAGAGCTGTAGCCGCTTGATGGCGCGCTGGAGTAATCAGACGAGTATGATGAAGATGAAGAGTATGATGGTGCACTGTACGACGATGAAGAGTACGACGGAGCACTGTACGACGATGAAGAGTATGACGGGACGGCGGCACTGTATGACGATGAAGCGTACGACGGGGCGGAAACGCTGTACGAGTCTGAAGAGTAAGACGGAGCACCTAGAGCGATACCGGCTGCTGGAGCAGCGAAAGATTCAGCTGCGTAAGACGGAGCAGCAACAGCGTATGAAGCCGGTGCTGGGGCAGCAATGGCGTACGAGGCTGGTGCAGAGATAGCGATGGCTGGAGCTGGAGCTGGAGCGATAACTGGGGTCGGGACGGAGTACGGCACGGGTTGTTGGACTTCCACTGGGTAAGGTTGTGGCACGGTGTATGGCACTGGTCTGCTTACGGAAACTGGCACTGGGTGGGGCACGCTGACGGGTACGGCTCTGGGCACGTCAACCGGGTACGGTCTGTTGACCGTGACTGGAACCGGGTGAGGTACGCTGACCGGGACGGCCCTGGGCACGGACACTGGCACTGGCTGTGCGACGGGCACGGGCACGTGACGGGTTACTGGGACGGCGTACGGCTGCGGTACAGACACGGAAACGACTTGATTGGACGTGCTGACTCTGGTCGGTACGGCGGCGGCAGAAATACCGTAGCCAAGGGCTGGAGCACCAATTCCATAACTGGCCGGGGCAGCGATTCCGTATCCGGATGAATATCCGAGACCGGACGAGGCGTATCCGAGGCCGGACGAGGCGTATCCGAGGCCGGACGAGGCGTATCCGAGACCGACCGGAGCGGCGTATCCGTAACTAGCTGGAGCGGAGTATCCGAGTCCGATCGGGGCAGAAGCGAGACCGATTCCGGGGGAATAGGACGAAATACCGCTGCCGTATCCGCTGATACCAGAAAGACCGTATGACGACGATCCGGATAGACCTAAGCTTCTCTTGTTGGTTTGTTTGTCATCCGTTTTAGCAGCGTCTTCGGCGGCGACGCAGTGAGCGATCAAAGCCAAACCGACAAGACAAGCCTGAAAATAAAACGAAAAACCGTTTCGACTATAGTCTGAGAAACATAAACGAAATCGTTGAAAAAAAAAAAAAGGTTGTTCTGTGGTAAAATACCACCGTTCGTCTTATTACGATAAACGTGTGTATTTTTTTTTCTAAATCGAAACTTCACACATTCCGTGTGCGTGCACAACATATGATATTTACCTTGGAGAATTTCATGATGACAATAATCGTTATTAGGTACGGACAGTAGTAGTAGTAGGTGTCGATACGATGATTTCCACTGATGCGACTGATGCCAAACACGGGCTTGCTCGGGTTTTTATAATTCTGCCGAGATGCCGGTACGGCGCTTTTTTTTCTTTCTTTCTTCTTTGGCTACGTCCCCTCCACACTGACACCCCCGTTGTAAATTTCGCTAAACGCCAATAATCACCGTCCACGTGACACCACTTTCTCCGCGCGACGACGAGAAATAACTTCAATAAGAGTTACGTCACTTCGGCAGCGGCGACGGCGGGGTGATCGGTTTTAGAATGGGACCAGTTTTTGCGGTTTGCCGCACGGCATTTCGAAGATGTCACACGGTGGCTGTGGCGGCGATACCGAATCCGAAATATTGTGTAATGGACGCGTATCGTCGACTTCACACGACCATATCTGTGGAGACGAGTTTATTATTATTATTTTTTTTCTATCAACCGACAATCGTATCGCAGGATATTCTACCAAACGCACGCGGTGAACATAAAAGTTTTACGTGTTACGCGCACTATTATTTATTTGTTATATCTATAAATAAAAATATTCTAAATTACGCCGCTATATTCGCGGAGATTGTGTATATATTATACGCCTTTTTATTAATATTATATAAGCCCGACCCACGAGATATCACATATTATATTTTTATACGTACAAATCATTATAATAGTAAAAAAATTTAAAATACAAGGATATTCTTGACGAGCATCCATGAATTTGTGAAAAACACGTCGAATTCAATTGTGTGAAACCTAATTGAGCAACGGTGATTTTTTTTCACTCGAATCCTGCGCATCGTTTAATATAAGTTCTTTTTAACGTCCGAACGTTAAAACGCTGCTACTAATAAGGTGTTAAAATAATTTTTAAAACGGCTAATACGAACATTCCACGTAAACCGACGTAATCGGTACATATTTTTAATGTGCGAATGCGATAATTCTAAATTGTTAGAAAGATGTCTGCTGAATTGACATCGCCGTCGATAAAAAATGGTGATTTTGTTCTGTCTAACGTTGTTTCGAAGATACGAAAAAACTCGAAAATATGACGTTTGATGGATTTTATTAGTTTTCATATTTTTAAACGTTAAACATTATGCGTGCGTATAGCTTAATTATACATATATTGGATTGTAATCAATCTAAGTAATGACGTATCCAAAGTGTTCAAGTATCAATATACTCTGTAAATTATCCTCAGTTCCCGAAAAGAAATTCGTGAAGTTCAGATTAAGCCGTACGAGTTGTATATGACAAACAGGGGCGAACGCAGGGGGGATTTTGGGGATTTAAACCCCCCCCCCCCGAAAAACCGAGACGTATATATCTTGTTTTATAATTTAAAATTGAATTGACAAATTTTAATAATTAATTATTAATCTATGATATGTAATATGTATAATGTGTATAGTATAAGTGCCTAAAATAAATAGTTAAAGTGTAATACAGTATGAATAATATGATATTAATGAATACCTACTTTAAATTTTTTCAAAACCCTCCCCCGAAATTTTTTCCTGCGTTCGCCCCTGATGACAAACGATAATATTCGAAACACAAACGTGTAATATTTCTCACATACACCTAATCGAAAATTATAAATAAAATGCGTCTTTTATTTATTTATTTTCTTTAACGTTGAATTTGTGCATGTAAAAAGTATGGTGCGATTTGAAATTTTAAACGCATTACAAGTATATTATTTCAAATGCATACACATACGAGTATACGTTTAATACGCGATTTCTAACGTTATATGAACGTATGTACTCGTATGTAATACAGTCTCGGCTGTCGAGTACGACAAATTCTTATGATTTCGAAGTTGGAGAAAAAATACGTACAATAAAAAGAAAAGTAAAATTTATTCTTCCGGTTCATAAGTACAATATATATTATAGTATACACGTATATGTTTAAAAACTCGATTGTTGACTCGCGTGTCAAAGTGGAATAAGTAGCAGCTATTATTATTACATGTTTGCAATATAATATTTTTATATTCCGCGACCGGGATTAAAAATAATCGACATTTATTCAATGGTCACCACAAACAGTTTGCCGAATGGTGTACAAATATATTAAACGTTATAAAGAAAACGAAACGTTTTCGAAGTACTACTAAACAATTTTCCACAAAAAAAAAAAATGTCAAGTGTTAAAATAAAAATTTGACATATTATTATGGGAAAAAATTTAATTTTTTTTCCCCTCGCTATTCGACACTTTACACCGTCCAAAATAATCACAATATTGTTATCTAAACTATACGGAGAGTATAACAAAAATATAAAACATTACACATGCTCGCAGTATTTAGTGAATGCAGAATATAAAAATTATTGTATTTCTTTACACGGAAAGATACGCGAAGCGTCTCAACGAATTAGACATTACATAAATCTAATAACAAAAAACAATATCCAATTCAAACGAAATAACTTTATTCGAATAGTCGTACGAATTTTTCATCCGCTGTGCTCATCGCGTTTTTTCGTTTCGACTGAATTCGCCTTGAAAACACTGCGAATGAATTCGAACGGAAAAGGTAGAGGATTTCACTTGTTTCGAAATATCCTATTTTACTGGTAAAAAAAAAAAAAACATTACGTATATGTACACGTATGAACCCTAACCGGTTTTTTGGCAAACCGCGATTCATTGAAATACTACGGTGCATAATTTTTCTCACGTCGAAATGTGAAAGCTCAAACTTATTTATTTATTTATCGATTATATGCTTAGATAATGTGTTCTGAAATTTCGAGAATAAAAATTCTCTTCTAAATGTCAAAGTCTCGACTACGTACGCACACATAATACCTATTGATATGTTCACAATAAAGCTGGTATGATATAATCATCCGAAAACGTGTTTTTGTTAAAACGATAGTGCGACGATTTTTTTTTCAACGTCACCATATCCCGTAGACATTAAAAATACGCGCGTACACGCTAAAAAAATATATAATATATATATATATATATATATAATTACACCGTCTCTTAATTTTAAATACATTTCCGTTAATGTGTATTAATTGGCTAAAAAAAAAAAATCGTGTTATTAAAAAAAAGTTCGTTATCGAGTTTTAGCACTTAAAAAAGTAATTAAAATATTTGACTAAAAATGTATTTCTAGCGTAAAATAATTTACATATTATTTTCAACTCCTTACAGCCAGATTCTAGAGTAAATTACTATTAACTGACGGTATTTTTTATTTTCATAAAAAAATGTATATAATGTATGCCCGAGCGAGTGTGTTATTTGGATTAAAAAAAAATAAAAATAAATAACTAAGAATAGCCTATTCGAAGAAATATTTTATTTTCATAACTAATCATTTTATCATCGTTCATTCGAATATATTATTATTCCGAATGCAAAATAAAAGTATTCCTTGCAAGTCTGGACTTAAAAACGGTGTACTCGAGAGTGCGGACGACTAACCCGTTGTCATTATATTATATAGGCACGTTGTATAAATATTAAATTGAATACGACCAGTCTGGATTCCCACCTATTACGAGGATGTCGGTGAACTTGTTTCTATTTTTTTTTTCTCTTCTGTCCCCTCCGTTATGTAATCTCAAGGATTCCCGCGAATAATAAATACGAGAGTATATAGTCGTTACATACGATCTCGTAGTAGGTATTATTATACGTATTTCTTTTTTTTCTGCAATTTTATTAGCTTCGTGTCGTTATAATATAATGTTAATAATCGTTGCGCAATTCGATATTATAACAAAATTCATTTCGTAGTCGTTTTAAAACGACTTCAATGCGCGCATATTCGTTTCGCCCGTCCAAATATCTAATATAAATTATTGTGTAGTCCGACACGCGCGGCCGACGTCGTCATACATGTGTATAAGTACGTATTTTCTCATTATCATTATTATTATTATTATTATTTTTTTTTTATAATTTTAATTAATTCACATGTAAAATACGGTTTTTGGAAAATATTTTAATCTTCTTCAAATCCGATGTTTCTACATTTTTTTTTATATATGTAATTTCGATTAACTAATAATACAGTGTTTATTATATTTCAGACGGTTATTATTCATTTATAAGAGACAATATTATATCGTTTTAAGCGCCGACGATGTTTTATTCGATGAAAATCTAACGAATATGCCAAAATAACACATTATCAACCCGTTTCACGAACCGTATTACGTCATAACAAAATTAAAAAAGGGAAAAAACGAAACAGATATATCTTGGAAACTTATAAGTTCATACAAAAAGTATAAATAATATCAATTATTTAATAACTGTAATTCATCGAAAACTCCCGACGACGGTCCAATAATGAAAGTCATAATAATAAATTAAAGAAAACACGATTTGAAACAAAACTAATTGTGTATAATTAAAACTTCATCACTATAATATACCCGAAAATTAACATTTTTTTGTTTAAATTAATCGGAAGTTTTAATTGATCATTGAAGTAGAATAGGAAGAGTACAATTTCTGAATTGAAAACGTTCACTTTCTATTTAGGAATTACACTCCGCGGGTTTGGTTCTCATTAGACGTAGTAATGAAATAAAAATTAAAGTAAACCTAATCGGCGGCAACTGGAAGTTTCTAAGATTATGCTTTCCGAATTTTGACAACATACAATAAATTTTGTTAGAAACGGGTTTGCAACAAACTCATTAATATAAAAACATTTATATTGAATATCATACGCGTCCACTGTACAATTTCTAATTTATAAAGCGGTTTTATAAATACGTTGTTTTAGCAATTTATCTCATATACTTTTTATACAGTAACAATGACAACACTAAAAACGAACATCACCGCTCGGAAATTAAACAGAATGTTTTCTGATATAAGGTGTAAATAAAAAGAAAGAAGTGAAATTGAATTAGGAAAACTTTTACGAATCGGACGAGAGAATAAACGAAAAATAAAATAAATAAATTTATATTAAATAACAGAAATAATAAGTATCTGTATAATTATTATTTATTACATACTAAAATTATTTATTTTAGTTCGACTATTTCTGTTATTCAATGTATTTTCAAAAAAACTAAATTACATCACCGACACACATTTTCATACGCATTTCATCGTTACACGTGCACAAAAAAAAACATCTTCTATGATTCTTCTAGGATATCGGTTTTTTTTTTTTTTTTTTTTTTGTATCGACGTCGTATAATTAACACGATCTAAACATTATTCATAGACTTGATTACCTACTAACACACAAAGTTTTTATACTCTTGTACACATTGACTACATTTATAAGAATTGATATTTTAAATACTCTTTTCGTTTTGAAAATTTTCAGTGTTGGAAATATCGAATTATGGGTTTCCATTTGTATTCTCGTCGTAATACCGTTTAATACGTTTTCGGTATTGCGAAATAAACTATCCGAAATTAAAACGAAAAATTCGACAATTTCAACTTTGCGAAACTCGAAAGTAGTTTGATGTGAACGTCTCGGATTCGTGATAAAAATCACAGCGAACGATTTTTAAACAAAAAAATGTTAATTTTAAATAAAATTACGAATATTTTTCGAATTCAAATGATTCGCTTAGACCGCGCAACACACATCACACGCAGTCTTCCTCGGCGCGATACTATAAACGTATATTACACTGTTTTTTTTAATTTATACGACACACTATATTATAATAAACTTTCCTCCGGACAATATATTATTATATAATAAATAGGTACAAGCGAGGATATAGACGTCATATAGTTCTCTTCTAAAGGTCTGTTGTATCGTCAATTATTTGCGGCTATGTTATTTTTCTGGTAAGTTTACATAAATACGGAAATATTACGTAAAAATTAAATACATTATTCAAATGTTTATCTATTCGTACAGTATTCTATTACGCACCTGTAATATAAAAGCGAATACACGTTATTTCCTTTATGAGTAATAAAAATTGGGTAAAAATGTACCGTATGCAGTTGTATTTGTAATAAAAAAATTCTTGTTTTTATTTATCGAGTTGTTTAATAAATTTCGTAGTGTCAACTAGCCGTATATATTATTGATAATTATAGAGTATAAAAATTTAAAACGATAACTTTGTGCATTTCATTCACAATTATTAACTTGAAAACAATATTTTTGTCTTAATTAAATTTTTCACGTTTTTTTTTATTTATAAACATTAATAGTGACAAGTCGATTTTTTTTTTTTAATACGTAAAACAATTTACAAAACTCGTTCGCAATATTATATTATTTTAAAAACTCAAATAAATTATTTTGTAATGGATTTAAATCCCAATTTAATAAATTATTTTTATTTTATGTCATTTCTACAGCTTCCCTAACATTGAATTCTACCTTGACTGCTATTTACTTGTTTTAATCATTTTATTGAGTTTATATTGTGATACTCGTAAATCTCTACAACTTCAGATGGGAATATAATACTTAATACAATTATAAATTTAATGACGGAATTGAGGGGGCGCCTTAGGTCATGCTTTTCTTGTATTCCTGCATTTAAAAAATTTCGACAAAAATTTGGAAATATACACATTATAACAATTTTGTTAAAAATATTTATATATTCTTGATAAATAAAAAAATATAAGTAAAAATGAATACTCTTTTAAAATATTTAATAAAAATTGTTTAAAAATTCGCCCCTCCCCCTTACATGACATTCGGGTCCGTCACTGGAATAAGGACTGAAGTTGCGTGGACAAGATCGAATGTAGTGAAACGCGGGGCCTTAAAAAAAGAAAACTATAATCATGAATATGTAGAGAACGTGAAACAAATGAACACCTAATCATCATCAGTACCCCGAATCCAACACGATGCTTCAAGTATGACTAAGTACGAGCGAATAAGAACGCCATAGATGTAGCAACACATTGGTTACAATATTATTTAAAAAATTATTTTTCTTTTTTTACTTTGAATACAATAATATTGATCTATCGTCGCATAATAGACTAACTGCACAATAATAACACACGGTTACTACGTTTATATGATATAGCGTTAAAACGTTTAAAATTAAGTCGGCTTGAAATTATTTAAAACGTTTTATCTTAAACCAGAGTCGAATACAGGTGGGCGTTTTAGGGGTTCAACCCCTCATCCCCCCAAAAAAAATGTCTGAGAAAATTTGCAAGTTAAACTACGACATATATGTTAAAATATATATAGGATCTAATAATTTTAAATTTTTTTCAAACCCCCCCTCTAATTTTTTTTCCTGCGTTCGTCCCCGCCTATGTGACAATAATATAAAAATAAAACCACTGGAGTCGAGAATATGAACACTGCATGTATAAAAGTCTGAAGGCTGTTGATAAGACGCGTCTTCAGTGAAAAAAGAAAAAGGAACTTTTTCACCGAGTTTTTTTTTTTATTATTATTATTATTTAAAGTAATCAAAACAATATTTGAGTCTCTCGAGCCATTTGCACACGCTGAAAGTGTAAAATATAATAATGTATACGCGAAAAGAAAAAAAAAAGTACAAAACGTAATATTACAAAAATCTGTCACACACGATTTTGTCGAACGCGAGTTCGGTACAACATAATAATGGAAATACGATAAAATTATTATTATTAATGATGGAAAGCGTAGCTACTGCTGTAACCGAATCCGTGGTCGTGACCGAAATCGTAGCTACCGTAGCCGTGTCCGTGGTGTTCCTTGATGTAAACGGGCACATGCTTTTGCACGTACACGGGATATGGCACGGGGTGCGCGACAGGGATTTTCACCGGCACTTTGACGGGATAAGGTACCGGCCTGTCGATGTGCACCGGCACGTGTTTCTCGACGTGAACGGGATACGGGACCGGTTTCTCGACGGCCACCGGGTACGGCACGTGTTTCTCGACCGGCACGATGATCGGCCTGTCCACCACGATCGGCACCTCTTTGGTGACGTGCACGGAGCTCACGTGCCCGTAGCTGTGATCGGATCCCAGCAGACCGTAGTTGGACAGACCGTCCCAATCGCTGTGGCCGCCGTATCCGTAGCCCAGGCCCCACAAGCCCCGTTTGCCCTGTTTCTTTTCCGCCGGCTTATCCGCTTCCACCGGTTTCTCCGCTTCGGCGCTGACTATGGCCGTGCTCGCGCTAACCACCAACAACAACACTGAGATCTGCAAAACGAACGTCCCCAATGCATATCATCTGCCCTCTATCATAATATTTTCTCGATTTAAATTTTCTTGCGCGTTTTTTTCATTAATACCGCGCGATCGTTACGTCGAAACAAAAAACACGTATAATTTTTTTAAATATTTTTCGTGAACGTCTTGTATCCATTAAACTGCGTATAATACGTTTGCTCGTATTTAATAATTATTAATAATATATTGTTTCGGGTCAATAGTTTTCAAACGGTACACTCGTTTTTTTCTTTTTTTATTAACGAACGGTATAAAAATATTTAACGTTTTTTTTTTTGCGGAAACCTTCGAAGGCGAACAGTGAAATTAATGAAAATACATATAAGAAAACATAAAATTCAATAAAATATACTTCAATACGTTCGCCGCAATTATAGCACAACTGAGTTAAAGAGATCTACCATGAAAATATAATAAAAATTTCTATACATAAATATAAACATTGCATTATTATACATGAATTCAATAAAAATTATTTAATTATAAGAAGTAAAAAACACGGATTATATATAAACACAAAAGTATGCGGACTTGATGATAATATAACAAAAAAATTATACACATTGCATGTGTGTGCTGTGAATTGAAATTGCTTGAAAGTGAACCGTATAACGCCCGGAAGTGGAACGCGCTGTTAGGTGTAACGCAAAAAATTCAGAAAATATTAAAAAATTGAAATTGAACCGTTACACGGGCGAGCGAAAGAATACTGAAGACAGTAGTGCTATGACACCAAATATTTACACAAAATAAATTACAATAACATTTTTAAATATCTAAAAAATTACGGGATTTATGAGGTAAAAATTGTATTTTTAAAATGTTTATAATTTTTTACATATAATTTTGTGAAGGAATTATTTTGATGAAAATCCTAGAAGTCCTATTGATAATTTTCTTGATAAATCATTGTACAATAATTAAAAGCAATAAAAATTATAGCGATTACGTGATGATGATAATAATATATGCGAACTGTTGAAAAACACAAAAAACCGTCGATGATATTTTATCGGTTTTCTTTTGTCGCTATTTTCAAACCTTACCGGTGAAATGGAAAAACGTGTCGATTGAAGTATATATATGCCGAGAAAATAGAATTCGTCATCAAAACGCAAGCGGTCCAGAGTTTTTTTTTTTTTATTGTAGTTTTACATTTTTTAAAACCGATAAATTTAATCTCTCGGAATCGTTAGATTTCGAATGGATCAACAAAAAAAAAAAAAAAGAAAAGAAGTGCGTACGGTTTTAGAGTATGGTTTTTAGTCAGAAACAGTTTAAAAAAAGGTGACGAGCCGCAGGGTGTTGTGAATGTCGCTCAAATGACATTACTTAAATAAAGATTATATTGTCATCACTATGATTTTTAAAGCAACGATGATCCGTTGCGTTCGATAAAACGATTCTGAGCGGAGTTCCGCGATGTAATGTTTTGCGTACATTACAACTAAGGCTTTTTATGAATTAAATACCTTAGAACGTGTGATTTCTTTTCCACCTCGTAATATAATAACGATTTACGTATTTGACGAATATTTCGAGTTCCCGTAACCAGGTTGAATTCAGTATTACGAAAATATAACGATAATCGATCTCGACGAAATGGCGTTTTCTACGTAATTTCTAATATTATTTTTAGGCGTTTTTGAGAAAATCGAAAAATTATCCCTCTCAAAGTGCCCAACTAGATGCAATTCGTTAACGGATAGAAACTGTGACTGTCATGATCGGGTAGCACTGTTTCGGGTGGAATTCTCGGGTACAGACATAAATAAAAAAAAAAAAAACACGTCATTGTAAAACCAATTTCACATTGCTCCGCAAAAATCTAAAACGCGTTTTTTTATTTTTTTTTTTTTGCCCCAAATTAAAACGGAACTTCCCCGTACAACACTTACCCAGGACTGCATGTTCGCAGCGGTTCGTCGTGATCCGTTTGAAGTAGTACTCGGGAATCGAGAGCAGCTCCGGCAGCGGTCCGTTGCGAATGAGACGGGTCGCACCGGTCGGGGATTATGAGCTCGTGTGATCCAATTCGGCCGAACGATATCCGTTTATATACGGTCGTCGCGCCGCCGGGCCCAAGGCCTCGGGAGAGAGAAAGAAACGGCGTGGGCGGGGTCGTTCACAGTAAAAATCGCGCGCAAAGACGTTTCAAGGGATATTTCCCAACACGAAGCGCGAACCGGGGGCCGTTCACCGTCGGCCACCGGTGGTCGACCTCTGGCCCCGGCTGCGGCTGCGGCTGCGGCGGCGCTTCGCCCGCAGCGCACGCGACTCTTCCGAGCGCGTGCAGCCCGTTATTTGTTTCTTCACGGTTCGTTCTCTCCGTCGAACAATGCGTATTGCGTCAGCCCCGGTTCGTGCGCAACAGCGGTCCCCGTGTTTTGCATCAAATGTGTGTGTGTGTGTGTGTTATGCTAACGTACGTAATCGTCCGAAGCGAAAACTTTAAAAAGAAATAAGTTGACTACATTCGAAGTGTACGACGCGAACTCATAGAGTACCCGTGCAAAGCTAAGTTTATCTTTATCTGTCACTGTCCAATCTCACGGTAAAGAACGGAATGTCCCGGCGAAAATATTCAAAAAAACAATTCCCCATCTATTGTTACGACGACTCGCAAAAACGTACGAAAATTTACGTACAAAATAAATGGCAGCCAATCGCTAATGCGGATGTCGTTCGAGTGATTTATACTCGGAATCGAGTTTTCGAATTTCGTTATTATACACAATAACGAATTTTTGACAAAATCGCATTTTTCACGTTATTTATTTATTTATTTATTTTTTTTTTTTTTTGATAGTATTTTATTTTATTTTTTTAAATCTTAAAAGAATCAATTTTTTCTCCCGAGCACGAACCCATTGTATGTCCGGACTATACGATACGGTTATTATCGTTTTTCCGTTGAAATAACGATATTTGACAGCTATACTCATAACATCATAAAAGTGATAATTTTTGGTTTTAATGTTTTTGTATACCAATCGTCAAAAAATAAAACCTCTACATTTTTAAATATATTTTCTATAGAAAAAAAGAAAATAATTTTTTACCGGAAAAACTCTCGATATCGTGAATATTGATTATTAGAAATATTAATTATGAGACGATTTTATAAAAGGTTCGTCAAGTCATTTGAACGCGGCCGTTTAGACCAGTGCGGTTTTTTTTGTTCACTCGTAACAGTAGCGCGCAGAACTTCTGCGCCAATAACGTTGAACGCGTTATTTTACCTCACATTAACTGACTTCTCGAAACATTTTCGCTGTTAATCGAATCGCCGAGGACTTTTGTAATCTTCAACGCCTGAACGCACATGTTCACGTTTCAAACTATTAAAAACATATTTAAGAAGAACTATGTGTAGGAGGTATATATTACGAAATATATTTATTTTTTTTTTTGTATTTAATAATTGATTTTTGAATGTCAGTCGAATGAGCACGCAACGCATATCCGTCCACACAATAACATATTGAATTCGATGTCGAGGGGAATGATCGACGAAATCGCTCGAAAAAACCTGGGATACTGTAGTGTTTATTTTGTAAATGCATGCCAATTTAAGGTTAACGCGGTACAGTGTCATTAAGAAATTGTTACTATACGCATATGTTTCGAGTGACATTTTTTTTTTTTTTTGTAATAATCTCCGCCATCGAATAAATCCTGATCGTACTCGTTTTCAATGTGTCCCGGGGATGGTTATCTTTGACGACCGGTGCGATTCATCCGACGTCTCAAAAACTTCGACTATAGTAGTTCGACCTTCGCGCGATTGAATTACACCGACGCGTTGCCAAATCCAATTCTGTTGTTTTTTTTCTTTTCTTTATGTGAATATCGCGGACCAATTTCACACGAGGCGCACGCGATGGGAAAATCGTTGCAATATTTTACGCGTAAAAATCGCATGTACTGCGCACGTTGTTGGGTCGCGCGCACAGTTGAGCAATAATCGACGACGACGGCGGTGTGTGGCTAACGTGTGCGAGCGGGGCATTACAAAATTATTATTCGATTCCGAACGATGCGCGTCGTACGAGCTTTCGAAGGTGACGACGTCGTCGGCGTCGTGTAAGTAATTTTAAAATTCGATAAGAAAACACATTTTTTTTTTTTTTTTACACGGAAAGTGTGAAGAAACCGGCGTGTGGAAAAAAGCCGAAGAGTAACAGTTATTTAATTACTTCGTACTTGGATGGAAACAATATTTTATCGTAATTATACGTTACATTTCGTCGTAACAACGCTGTTGTTGCAATTTCGAAACGTAGGGGGGAAATCAATAATACACCCGTACACGTACGAAGTGTGCCAAAGAGTGAAAAATAAAGAAACAGCATGCTAACCCAAAGAGTCGAGAGTATACTTATACTATCACAGATGGTCGTCGCAGTCGGGTATTAAAATCGAACAAAATTACCTGGAGAAAATATTGTGAATATTACGAGAAAAAAAATTATATAGCGAAGAAATCGTGTACGTATAATTGTATTAAATTTTATAAAAGCATACAACCATTACGTGTGCATCAATAAACGTTTTAAAATTGGTTACGTATTACAAAGTGTGTAGTTCTTCCAAAACTGAATTTATACGTAAATATTATATTTAAAACGTCCATGTCGATATATTCATATTATACGGTTATTTTCTACTAAAACGTGTATAATTCGCTTTTTTTTATTATTATTGGATATCACAAATGTATTTCCTAATATCTCGTCGTAAAACTAATTGTACGTTTTGTCGATATGAAATTCAACAGTATGTAAATCAATTGATAATTTGTTTTTGAAAATCGTTTTATTTTATCGCAGTGCTTCTTTAGCGATGTCAATAATATAATATTTACGTTGTTATTAAATATTTTAACGGGGAAAAAATATCGTTATATACTGCACGGCTGTAAAATGATATGTCATACCTCAAAGAAATAATACAAATATTTACCGCATTTTCGTCCGGCCGACAGCACAAAAACCGTATATCTATTAATTACTCATACCAATGGTATTTAAACTTATTTTTTTCATTCCACGACTTATTTGTGTCTTCGCGGTATTTTAACGGATCCCGAATTATTAATTTCAGAAATATATGTATAATATCCGTATATGTATAGATGTAAATTTATTTTTCATATACAAAATATGTAATTATTAATATGTATCATGAAAGAAATATGCGTCTTATGGCTGGGGGTCATGTCGAAAATTTGTCCGACACCGGGAACGTTACCACGATAAACGAAATCGTCTCTAAACAACGTCAAAACAGAATTAATGCGAGAAACGTCCAGGGTCCAACATCGACTGAATTCAATGTAACCACAAGATACGATCCGTATACCGATGTATCTCCATATGCATTTTGATCTTCTTTTTTTTTTTTGAATAAAATGAATCAATAAATTTCAATGAAATTTCGTTATCGCCATCATCGTTATATTTTGTTTCCCTGCTCTGTGCCACACGGCTCACACGGGACCTCGACGCAGAGTATGTTTTTACTGAGGCGATGAGAAGAGCCGACATTTTTGTTTTCGGCGTCGGGGAACTTTTTCATCACGGTTTTCTCGTGTTATTGTGTTTACGAATGGAATCGATAATGGATATTTTCTACACACGGGTTTTTGATTTCGACGTACAGGTGCCAGCTATTCATTCGTACAATTCGACTATGACATGTGTGTGTGTAGATAGAACCTGATGTTTCGGGCCTAGTGCAAGTCCTCCTCGTCCGTTCCGCGATATGCCGAAGAATGCACATCGTTATAAGTGTATAGGCGTATAATAATAATAATAATAATAATAATAATAATAATAATAATAATAATATATTATTCGAAGAAATATATAACATATATATTTATTATAAAATAAAATACGAAGCATACGTATGTCTCATACAAAACACTGTAAACACTTATACGAAGTTACTTAAGAGTATATATATATATACATATATATGTACTATATACGATAGCTGCGAGTTCGAGAATGTTATTATTATTTTCTTTATTAATATTTAAACGCGGTGATACAGCAGTATTATACCAGACGATATAACGATATACGACGATGACGACGGCCTACGACGAGATCGATTGACGAAAAAGACACGAGGTTTCTCGACAGCACACTGAAATATGCGAAGGACGAAGGAATTAAATAATAATTCGGTAAAGTGTTATTTTTATCGCGTTCGCGGTAGAAAACACTCGACGTATTCGTATTATTGATACGTGAAAAATTTCGGTTTTTTTTTTCGAAACACTCGCGAGCAATCCCGTGTTTTAAAGACAACGGTGCGGTGAAAATATCGTGTGGAATCATTATAGTTTAACAAAGTTATAATATAACCCTCTGAAGTTTACCACTGTTAATGGTGTCAAACGTCCAAATCACAGTTATTATATTACAAAATATATAGTACATTTTTTTAAAAATTAACTGCCATTGTGAATTCACTACAAACCCGTTTAACAGAACCTGTTGTGTTTTGTGCGAACACGAGAAAAACATTTTTGCCTCAAACGCTCGATTTTGTTACCACGTTTTTCTATATTTTAAAAGTTTAAATTGCGTATAGTGTCGCTGTATGAGTCTTAAATTAAAAACTGTTGGTGAGTTACGTCTGCTAAAAAAGAGTACACCGACTTACAGTTACTTTCCAAAAAAAAAAAAAAGCATGAACTATAAAAATCGATATTAAATCGGAGATAATAAAAAAAATTAGCAAAAACCGTAACTCACGCAAGCTTGAAAGTTATAGAACATGGTGACTTTGCCATAATTTTTGTCATAAACATTTTTCATTCAAAAGAAAAAAAACAGGAAAATAAGAAATTACTGCGAGCATACTGTTATGATGAGACAATAATGTAAAATTTAATATTGTAGTGAATTTAATGGAGTGTCATTGAGCAATGTGCTATTACTTTCAAGTATAAATAATTGAGAATACGTCCAAAAGTAATGTGAAATCTAAAATATTATCAAACATTTTTACAAAATTAATATCTATACAGTAATATTAATAAAACAAATGATATTATTTATTTCAAACGTTATATGCCGCGTAAGTATACATTACATAATTTAATATTACACACTTAAAAAGAACGTAATTAAAATATACAAAATTGATGAAATATGTAGATACTAATTATACGTGCACATTATATTTAACAAATATTACATGATAATAACATTACACTGTAAAACCAATATATTCTTCGCTTCTCTCAGAATTTACAAGTCGGTGCATAACGACTTCTTGAATAATATCCAAGACATAACTATCGTACCTGAACGGTACAAAAATATTGTCATAACCGAAATCCGTGCTCAAAACGGGACGTAAATTTTTCACGTGAAAAATGTTCCTCGTTTGGGAGAGAGGAATGCAAAAAAATTATACAACCGATACACGAGTTCGATACCGCGTTCGTGTCCGAAACAATAATTTTCAACTTTTTTCATACATATATTTACATACAAGGGCGGACCGAGCTCGTTTATTTAGAGTTGAAAACAAATCGTAATCACGAATATAGAACTATATAATAGTAAATCCGTAAAATTCACTTTTAAATCACAAAGTTTCTAGCATAAAAAAAATTTTTTTTAATTGAATTTTGCGTGCAACGGGTGAACACGGTAATTAAAAAAAAAAATTTTTTTTATATTTATTACAAAAAAATTGTACGAAGAAAATTTGAGTGTATATTTACTATATGCTTATGACATAACGGACAACGAACACGCTTCCAGCCTTTGAAAATACAAAACGGCAAGAATCTCGCGTGTTATTTATTTGCTGATGTTGGTATTGAATCCCGTGGTCCTCGACTCCAGATAATTGTTGTGTCTAGTCGCATAGCCTGTGGTACTGCCACCCGGTGACACCAACCCTTGCATGATGTTGAACGCGGTGCCCAAAACGTTTCCCGTCGCACTGTTGATGCTCGTCCCGACGTCTTTTCCCTGGCCCTGGCCCTTGCCACCTACGCCAAGCCCGACGAGCGCGTGGTTCACGCCGATGCTGTAACCGGACGGGTAAGGGCTAAATTGGTAACCGGCCTGGTTACCGCCATTGTACACCGGCATGCCGATGTAATTCTTGTCGTTGTCCAAGTTGGTGCTGCGTTGTTGCTGCCACGCGTACAACGGGTACGCCGCCGACTGCTGTTGCCACAACACCGGTTGCGGTTGCAACACATGTTTGGTGATAATCACCGGATGTGGTCTGGGCACCTCGAACGGCACGGGCTGCACCACCGGCACTTTGATGGGCACTTGTACCGCGTACGGTACCGGCCTGTCCACCGGATACGGTTTCGGGACGGGCACCTGTACGGGGTACGGTCGATCCACCGGCACCGACACTTTGTACGGCACGTGTACCGGGTAAGGCACGGGACGGTCGACGTGCACTGGATACGGTCGGTCCACGTGTACCGGATAAGGCTGCAGTCTATCCACGTGCACCGGGTACGGCACCGGCCGGTCCACGTGCACCGGATACGGTACCGGACGGTCGTAACCCACCGGATATGGCACCGGTCGGTCGTAAGGCACGGGATACGGTATGGGCCGGTCGGTTTGCACCACGGACACGCCATATCCTTGCACGGGCACTCCGCCATATCCCTGCACGAGCACTCCGCCGTATCCCTGCACGGGCACTCCGCCGTATCCCTGCACGGGCACTTCGCCATAGCCTTGTTCCGACCCTCCGTACACTGGAGTGGTGGGTACTCCGTACGCACCCACCCCATAACCGCCCCATCCCGAAGGGTTGTTATGGTTTACGCCTCGTTTTATTGTCTTCGATTTTCTGACGGTGGCGGCCGTATGATTACCGCGACACGAGACGTTTGCGAACACGGCGCACGCATACAAACAAAAAATCTGTGGACAAGACGCGAAGTTTATACGATAAAAACGAAGCCGTACGAGTTAAATATACATTTTTTTCCTAAAATTTACATTAAAAAAAATTGTTTTAAACACTATATAAATCGAGTGGAGTTAAACGTTACTTATATATTTTTCGTTAAGCACCCAATTGTATGGAAAAACGATTCTTAACAAGAGTTTTTTTTTAATTTTTCAAAATTAGAAATTTAAAAAATCAATTTTTCTTCGATATTTTAAAAATATATTGCATTTAAGCTCGTGTAATTAATTTTCAGATCTTGAAAATACACGAAAATCACGCATGTCCAAAACAAACCATTTTAGCAAATATCGATTTTGTAAAATTTGGATGTGCCGATAATATTTTGTTACAATTTAAAATATTGCTACAAATTAAAATATTCTAATATTTTCAATTAATTTTACTTAAATATTTTACCGCGTGTGCCTAATACACCTCTGACTAAAATCAAATACACCTCTTTATTGTAAAAATGACACATTTTTTGCTTCACTCGGAATTTAAAAGCCTTCGACAACTGTTTACGGAATAATCAATATTCAATGAAAATAATCGTAGGAGGGATTCCATTGATGAAATTTTTCGTAACGATACTATGAAAAGTTTTAAACATGATGGCCCCATCAAAAATATTGTCTGGTCGGTTCAGCTGTCTATTTTTCCGTATCGAGAAAAATCATGAACACGGACGGACGGGAGGTGGAAAACTCGAAACGATCAAGTGAGTCGTTTACAAGTCAGTTTACTGCTCGTTTAAAAATTCTAATTTAATATTTTATTGCAACAGTTTTTGATATAGATTAACTTGACAACAAATTGAGACCGAAAAAATTGATAGTAACTTACTGCTGTGATAATGCTATGATAATCTTATCTCCTGTTGCCCGTTTTTAATAATAATATCAAATACTATAAATAATGTATAGTATTTGAGAATATGAAAACAACAATATCATAATTCCTTTTAGCGCGTGTAGTACTTTAACGAAACCCTATTGTAAAATTGCCACCGTGCGCGTGATGAAAAACCGTACCGCGAACCGTCTGGCTGCCTGCCGTTTAAGTAGCCGTAATTTCGATTTTTGAGGCAAATTTTGTTGAAAGATTTTCCGGGGGTGCCAGCTAAGGGCCAATGATTTTTTCAGGGGTGCCCGGAACGTCCTGACCCCCCTTTAGTTACGTGTCTGATTGTTCGTGTCTGCCGTCGCCGATATCTTAACACGAAACGAATGTCTGCCCGAAACGAATGCCCGCACAACGACAAGAACAGTATTGAAACGCGAAAACGAAGGCAACCGTAAGATGCCTGTAAATACATTTATATTCCCAAGGTCATCGATCTATCGTAATAATATAATATAATTGATAATTCGGGTTATCAATTAAGTTATGACTCTATTAATATATTATTATATAGAATAACTGAACACCGAAAATAGTTTTTAAAACTATATATGTATGTATGTATAATAATTGACAGTTCCTGCTGTAACTTCCGGCACTGGAAATTGTATTAGTAATTATTGTAATATTTAACAATTATTTTAAAACGGGCATATATACAGAATTTTTCGTTTTGAGCATTTAAACTAACGCGTACAACTGCTTCTGATCTCCGGTTGTTTTTTCATTATAGCCGCAATATATTATGCAAAGAAAAGAAAAATGTATTATTAAATATTACGAAACGTATCTATCCATAATAATACACTCACGAAAAGATAAAAAAAAAAAAATGTATCGAAAAACTCGAAAATGCACTTAATACATTATAAGTATAATAAGCTATATATTTATATAGCAGTTTATACTACTATATTGTGCTAGTATATGTAATATGCTGGGAAACCGAATGATTCGACGCGTGACAATCGGATTTAATAATTATATTTGCTGAAGAAATGGAAAGAAATAGTGTTGAATATAAATGAAGAAAGAACAAAATATTTTCTAGACAACCGATGGAACTATAGTTCTAGTTAGACATAAAGTTGTTCTTTATGAATACGGTGCGCGGGCCACGAGAAAATCAGAAGAAAAAGAGTTAGAATATAGTGTTTGAAAGAAAGACATCGAGAAAATTATTCAGTTATTGAGGGAAATAACGAAGGAAAATGCGAAAAAAGAAATAATGAAAAATCGGAGAAACCAAGTAGGAAAGCTAACATTGATAGAATCTCAAAAAGTAGTATGATAAGTTAGGCGAGACATGTAGGAAGATCAAAAACAATAACTGGGCAGATAACACGAGATGGAAGCTAAACAGGTAAAGTTGAGGAAGAGTTCGCTAAAGTTTTGAATTATTGGCAGTAAGGAATACGGAAGAAGCTGCAAAAGAAAGGGAGCAATGCAGAAATCAGTGTGAGTTGTGACGACATTTAGCTTAAAAAGTCTGAATCAAGCCAAAAAAAAAAAAAAAAGGGAAAACATAATCGTCGATTGACATTTGAATAGACGTCAAATAAATGTATGATTATTTTGCTGTTCCTCTATCGCACACAAACAGAAATTCTCATAAAATACACAACGAGAATTCTAAACCGAGATTACTTATAATGACTTACTTGTAACTTCATGATGTGTGTACATACCCGTTGCCGACGATGTCTCTGGAGACATTAAGACAGTGTCCGTAAAATCGTCGCCGTTATAAACGTGCTACGGAATAAAGCTTTTCGAGACCGTAAAAATTTCGATTTCCCGGCGATTACGCCACCGTCGAGGTCTTTTCTGTTTTTATTTGTATCGGAACACAGGAAACGCTTAACCGATTATTGTGTTTCGCTGTTGAAGAAACAAAACAAAAAACACTTCGTCTAGACATTTCCATTTGATACGACGTGGCGCCACAGTCAAGGACAATAAGGATAATCATCTCGTGCAGAATATTATTTGTTTCACGTTGAAAAAAAAAACGAATGGAAAAAAATATTTCTCAATCCAAATCTGTTGACGAAAATCGAACGACACAAATTTAAGTTTTAAAAAAACGTTTTTCTTTGTTGCCCGTATGCGCAAAACAAACTAAACATTTTGTCACGGAGACGAATTTTCGACGAGAGATCGGGATGACAGAAAAATGGGTTTTTTTTTTCAGTTATTTTGTCTCATCAAAACATTGTTCATAATACAAAATTGACCGAGTTAAAGCTGTTTTTTTTTTGAATTTTCAAATAATCGATATTTTCAAATTTTTAAACGACTTCGAGCTCGATCGTTTTTAATTTGAAAAGTTTACGAGCGCGATATTAAATAACATAAAAATAGTATAGTTATTTTAATGCGTGTACAATTAAGTTTTGCCAGGCGGACAACAAAAAAAAAAACACGAAATTTAAATACAATGAATGTGCGCAGAGCGGCAAAGCGTTTCCAATTAGAAATTACGCACTGTCAATATATATACTGCAGTACGTCTAATATTTTATTTACTATGTTTTCTTTTATTTCCCGATGATTCCTAACTGCCACGCAACTATCGTGAAAATAATTGACATTTTATGTTTTCGTTTTAAAATCGGTGAATTTTTGTAATAGAATTTTGCGTTAAATTGTTTACTTTTCTATTATACCGTTCACTCCCCCCCTTCATTTAAATACTGATCAATGTTTAAAAATATTTTCTGCATAGAATGAATGCTCAGACGATGTTAACGTGCTAATAACAAATTTAATTTAATTAATTAATTTGTATATACAATAAAGCCAAATTGAATTTAATTAATTATTTGATACGTTTTTCCGATTTTTCCCGGTTGTTTATTTAAAATCATGAGAAAAAACTAGCCGAAAATTGTAATAAGAAAAGACTTACTGTACGATTGTCAACATATTTTCGTTTCGGCGGCGGGATTCGTACGATTTCTGTATTTTTCATGAGCTAAAAATATGCGCACAATATTAGAGTTTGATTCGGAATTTCACGAATTATGTAAAATATATACGTATAATACGCATTGTAGTTATGAATTCATATAACTGTATGAATGCCCATAATATGATCACGGTTCCATATATAAGCCAATCGTCGTAGTTTCAAGTTTTAAACCACATAATACAATTCACTCGTTAATTTCCAATGCCTCTCGGTTGTAAAATAATCAATGATTCACGTAATATTATGTACCTACAAGTACATTTATAAAGGCGTATGAAAATCAGTCGACTAAGAAAATGAGTAGGAATATAATATTGCTAATGATACAAACAAAAATTATGAATTTTTATTTACGATCTATTATAGACTTAATAATATTCAGCCGAAATTTCCTCAGTTTGATTTTGTTTTTAAATTTTTTTGTGATTTCGTGTTTCTTTTTGCGTAAAACGTAAAATCTCGGCCGTCTTATCGCTCGACGTTTATTTTTCTCGATTCTGTGTATATAAGAAAAACCTCAACCTAATTATTCCAATGTCAAATTGTTTCATAGTTAATTGGCATGAATTTAATTAACGAGCCTCACAACAAAGAGAAATTCAGACTACACGGATCTTTAAGACATTCCGACTTTGTTTATATAATAATAGTCGTAATTATATAATATATATATATATACAATAATGATTAATTTTATGACACATAATATACGCGATAATATTTCGATTATATTATATTACATACCATTAATTAAAATACACATAAAAATAACGTATTAATTATAGATTATTTTTATGTTATATTAAAAAAATAAAACCTTCAAATCGCGAGCGAATAAATAACGACTCGATATTATTATTATTATTATTATTATTATTATTATTATTATTATTATTATTATTATTATTATTATTATTATTATTATTATTATTATTATTATTATTATTATTATTATTATTATTATTATTATTATTATTATTATTATTATTATTATTATTATTATTATTATTATTATTATTATTATTATTATTATTATTATTATTATTATTATTATTATTATTATTATTATTATTATTATTATTATTATTATTATTATTATTATTATTATTATTATTATTATTATTATTATTATTATTATTATTATTATTATTATTATTATTATTATTATTATTATTATTATTATTATTATTATTATTATTATTATTATTATTATTATTATTATTATTATTATTATTATTATTATTATTATTATTATTATTATTATTATTATTATTATTATTATTATTATTATTATTATTATTATTATTATTATTATTATTATTATTATTATTATTATTATTATTATTATTATTATTATTATTATTATTATTATTATTATTATTATTATTATTATTATTATTATTATTATTATTATTATTATTATTATTATTATTATTCGTAACAACTAAATTCCTTTTTTTTTTTTTTTTTTTTGTCAATTCTTCACGAATAATATTTATATAATAATATATCCGATTTGTTTTTAACTTTCACCGCATTTGTACGGATGACATTTTTTCCCTCTTATTCAGACTATACGTGTATAGAATAATATTTGTTTCAGGAAATAATCGTTTTTTTTTTCTTTTACTCGTATACAATTAATCCATTAAACGGGTTCAGACGCGTCGACGTGATGCGGTTTTTACTCGTCGCGCACTTATACGCTGCAAGAATAAAACGATCTTCGAGTGTGACTGTCGACCTGGATATGACTTTTATTACCATTTATTCTGATCGTAATAACATTATTTTTATAGTTATAGTATTGCGCGCCACCGTTATTAAAGCGCATTGTATAATAATTCGTTTAAAAATCTGTCTTTTTAGCCTCTATACACAATATAGACTCTGTCATGTTATAAACTATCGTGAATCAATGCGTGTTTGGAAAACGTTACGTTAAATATTTAGTCCTTGAGTATCGAACAGTGTAGGCTGCCGATTGAAGTACAGTTAAACGAATAATTTTAAATTATTATAATTTAACAAATAAAACGTTACAATGATACCTGCGCATACTTATAATACTAGTATAATATCAGTAATACCTGTGTTACGTGCGACTAGGGTATAGTACACACACTAGTAAATACAAACACACAACAGGATTTATAGACGTTTATTCGATATCTACGAATCCCTGTGACAGGGATTTTTTTTAAGTTTATTATTATTTGAATACAGCGATTTGTACGTAAAAAAAAAAACGAATATGTCGTCGTGACCGTAAAAAAGTCACGAAGTCGCTATGATGTGGCACGATATTTTATGCAACTCTGCAGACCTCGGACGTTGCTGCAGTGTTCCCCGCGATATAATTTGATATTGATTAAACTTCAATATTTCAACTTGTTTTTTTAATAGAAAATACTCGCGTGGACGACTTATACACACGTCATAAATGGAGAGGAGAAAATAAAAATTAATATTTTTTTTTTCGACGTTTCCAACACGCCGTCTGACCAGCAGTGTTGTTTTGTAGGCGATTATTATTTGTATTTTATTTCAGTATAGTCACTTTTAAGTCAAGGTCGTTGTGGTGTTGGTTATCTAGGCGCGTGTAATCAAAAATATATTACTAGTAGCTGTGCATACGTGTGTTGTAACGGAGAACACGCGTACTCATATATGAGTATATTAGCATACGTCGGCCCCAATTTATTTTCACCGTCCGAATTTTAAACGTTTCGAAATATATACGCGTATAAGACGGCGACGGTTTAGGCCAGGGCCGTCCCTAGAATGTTTTCAAGCGGGGTAAACAAACTTATTTGAACACAATAATTATACTATAGGCGTGTGAATTAAAATTTTGGGAGGACTGAAGTCGATTTTACTTTATAATGAGAGACTATATTAAACTGAGATGGTTTACGAATTTGTGAGGGGCTATTTCAGATATAATCGGTACTTAACTATTCGGCCCTTTCCCTACCCACGCCTATAGTCGTTACAAATAGGACCATGTAAAAAAGTATTTTTTTCGCGCGTGTACTTTTAATGTTTAACATTATAACTTGAAAATTATGATAGATATATTATTATTCATTTGTTATATGAAAAAAAATCTAATTATTTCATAATGGTTACCAATGGAAAGAAAGACTTCATTTTTCCATATAGACGATAGTACAATGGATAGGAATTTTTTTAATTATTATTATTATTATTAAATTAACATTTAAATCATTGACCATTATTATTTTGTTAACAAAACTGGTATTTTTGTATTTTACAAAATTGCTATGGGGGATTGTCCCCTTCACTCTTCCCCCTTGGGAAGGGCTAGGCGACCTAGACTCGCGTTATTCAATATTGTCCGAGCAATACGAACGCTCGTTTGTGCCAAGAGACCCGCGCGAGGACTACAGCGTGCAAGTACATACACACGTACAAATTATAATACGCGTTCGATAATTAATATAATTCGTTTAACGAAACATACGTTTATTCAAGTGTTTTAGTAATACAATTAACATTTGTTCGAGCGTGTAAAAAAACGTACAAACTAAGTATAAAACAACATTAATAACTATATAATAATAAAAAAATAAAAAAATAAAAATTATTTAAACAAAAAAAAAAAAAGTCTAAGATAAAAAGTCGTGACTCGAGTGATGTCTGTGGTTGGAGACTAGTGTCTGTTTTATTTCCCTCGTATTAGTTGGAATTACGTTTTACGATTGGAGTCCATCCGTGGCTTCCGTATTTCGAGCCACTTCCGTAAGAAGAGGAGGACAAACCGGATCCGTAAGACCCGTACGAAGACAAACCGGACCCGTAAGATCCGTACGAGGACAGACCGGACCCGTAAGATCCGTACGAAGACAGACCGGACCCGTAAGATCCGTACGAAGAATACAGACCGGATCCGTAAGATTCGGACGGGCCGTAGGATTCGTACGACGACGCTGACAGGGACGGACCGTAAGAGGATGCGACCAACGAAGCGGAACCGTAGCTAGAGCCCAAAGCGGCGCCGGTTAGGCCGTATCCGCCGTATGCGGATGCCGGACCAGCGATCGCTACCGCCGGAGCTGCGGCGAGGGCGATGGGTTGTGGCGCGGGGATGACTACCGGTGTGGATACCGGTACGGGGACCTGTCTGACAACCGGCACCGGAACTGGACGGGACACGGGCACTGGAACGTTCTGGACGACCGGCACGGCGTACGGAGCGGGCACTGGATGTGGGACCGGCCTGTCGACCGGGTACGGCACCGGCCTCTCGACCGGGACCGGGTACGGGGCGGCGACGCGCACTGGATACGGACGTTCTACCGGGTAGGGGACTGGGTGCGGCACCGGGACGGCGACGTTCCTCTGTACCGCGACTGGGTACGGGACGGAGACGGGTTGTGCGTGACGGTTGACGACATGCACTTCCTTGGAGATTGGGATCAACGGACCGACCGTGGGCGCAGGGGCGGCGGCGGTGGCGATTCCGATGGCGGGACCGGCAGCGAGTCCGATGGCGGGGCCGGCGGCGATGGCGGCACCGCCGTATGCCGGGGCGTACGAAGCCGCTCCGTAACCCAGACCGGCCGAGTAACCCAAGGAGGACAGGCCTAGTGCGGAACCATAACCCAATCCGGAACCGTAACCCAGTCCGGAACCGTAACCCAGTCCGGAACTAAGGCCTGCGTGTTCTACGCCCACACTGCGTTTGATCGGATTTTGCGTCTTATCGTTGCCGGTGGTGGTGTCGGCCCGGACGACGGCCGCGACGGTCAAAGCGGCGACTAAAGCTGATGCCTGTGAAGAAAAACGAGAAAAAAAAATTCGCATGGTATTCCTTTACAAATATATTCTATATTTAGTCGTCGCGCGTGTGAATTCCCTGCTCTGACGACGTGGTCAAGTTTCTTCAGCCAGTGCCGAAGCTAAAGTAAATATTCACAATCGACGTGTGTACTTACGAATTTCATGTTTGTCGTTGTACGTCGCTCGATCGAATGGTGACGTTTGGACCATCCGATTGGCTATATATATACACGAGCGTATGCGGCGACCGACGTTCAGACGGATCGCGCGAAAACCTAAACCAGTTTTGTGTGTCCAATACTTGCAGTGGCCGGTGTTACGTCATCGTCTCGAGAATATAAAAAAAAATTACAGAAAATGTATAAACGCGACTACAACGTAACCACATGTATTTATTTATTTTTTTTTTCATCTCGCCGGTCGCAACGAAATAACAAATTGTTATTTGTTGTTTGGCGAATCGTCTCGACCGTCTAAAGGGCTCCGCGTCGCATCACGTAACGTCCGCTCGTGTCTCATAAAGCGCATGTATTACGCGACACAACTATACACGACTGGTTCCGCCCGCCGCGTACTTCGTAAATTATTATTTCTCCGTACGACGCGCGTCGATATGACGGTGCAACTTCTCTTCTCTTTTTTTTTTTTTGAAGTTCCTACAGCGATTTTCCACCCAAATGGCTAAAAACTGATAATTCTATTTGACTTTTTATTTTCTTCGGGTTACGGGGCGTCTCCGGGCGGTAATGCGCGTAAATCCGCGCGGAACGGTTAAAAGTGTCCGGTACACTTTCCACTCCACTCGTGTTCTCTGAATTTTTATTGACCAGCATCGTCCACGCGCGCGAAGACGAACGTATTAGGTGTGGTAGCGCGTAGAAAAAAAACTTCGGGTTCTCATACACGTTGTCGAAAACGAAATAATAATAATAATAATAATAATTAGATTTCTGTAAATTGATTGTTGATCATTTGCCATATAAAACAGTGTTATTTATATTTCGGTTAAACTGATATATTCGAGTTGTCAGTCAACTCGCCCCGGCCTCGTATACAAAGACAATAGTGCACTAGTGTAACTCCTGTTTTGTCCCCCTCCGATGTGGTGAAATCCACTCGCCCGGTTTGTTTTCAAACGACGGGAGGAAATTACAAGAAACGCTTACGTTGACGCGTCTAAATACGAAACGATCGTGGTGGTTATTATGGAATTTTTCGTGGAATCTTCGGTGTGTGTTAATTTCGTTTCAACGGTAACGAAACTAATTTTGGAACAGAGAGAGTTTAATTTGAAACATATAAAGAGGCTTTTTTTTTTAAAAAACAATCGTGGGTAATACTTTTTTTTATTTTTATTCGATATGTGTTACGTGTGTTTATTTTTCAAATGCTCGTTGATTTTGCACTATAATAAACTTGTTTTTAACAAACTACGATGTGAAATCAATAGAAACATGAAAAATTGTATCGTAAATTGTTTATAATTTTTTTCAATCGATTTATATTAGGCTACGAGTGCTTTTTTTTTTATTATTATTATTATCATTTTCCGACTGACTTCGCCCATATAACCGATACGCTAAACATTGTATAAAGAACAATGTAATGAACCTATTACAAAATAAAAATCTTACGACCTTCGTACCATTAATCACAATCAATTCTATCATATTTTTCCGTATCGTCTCGCGAATCGCGACGATTTTATATTTTAGATTCACACAATACGGACGTTCAATGCTAAAATATACGTTTTTTTTTTCACGCTTTGTTACCTCGAGTTTTTTTTCTTCTTTAAACGTTTCTATTTATCCATAATTTAAATCTGAACAGTTTTTAAACGATCTCTTTTTCGCGATCGTATCGTATTATATTATATTTGCAAGCGTATTATGATTTATACGACTCGAAACCGTTTAACGACGGACTTCATTGTATTACTGCAACGGCCAATCGGTCTCTTCAGTACACCACTACTGCAGTAAATCGTTCAAATACACATATTATGGTTTTTTTTTATTTTGTTTTATTCGTTTTACGCGTTTGTTCCTATAACTATAAATAATAATTATTAAACGAGTATTATATAATATACACAGCAAACAGTATATAAATGTATTGTTTTATTGCATTTCTTGCAGACACCATATATAAATAGCGACGAGAAGAAAAGAATCGCTATATTCGTTATTGTTCACTTTTTTTTTTTTTTTACAAATTCAACCGATTTAGCTATGAATTTTTGTAGAAAAAAAATAATTTGAATTTTTTCTGCAGATAAATTTTATACGATAACTGTTCTCCACGCGATTCCAAAAGGGGGGGAGGGAATGTATTTTGCCAAAAACGACTAAAAAAAAAAAAAAAATGTTTACGCGCCGAAATAATCGAGAAATCGTTATTTAACGCGCGCGTGTAATTCGCGTATTTTTGTAATGCGATACTCCGTCAGGGATAACAACAGCGAAATATCTAAATAATTGTATTTCGTAATATAACACACGATTATAAAATAAATTTTAGCTAGTATTATACATGCATATGTTTAGGTGTTGTTTAGTGATATTTTTTTTTTTTTACTACTATCATTGACGTGTTCTGTCGCGTTATGGATTTTTTTTTATTACACAATTGTCCCGCGAGTATTAAATATATAATCGCACGTTTATAAAAATCGCGTTATAAAATCGTTTGGAAAGTTTGACTTATCTAACTCGCATTATATCGTTTCAAACCGATACGGTTTGCAGAAAAAACAGAATAAATATATTCGAATTCGAAATCCGCCGATTAAACGAAATCAACGAAATTCTAATAGTCAAACAACAACTAGCTCGTTATTTAACCAACACGTTAATAATAAAATATTTTAATACGTTACGTGAATAGATATAATATAAGACACGTCTAATGATTTCAGCAGACTTTTTATTATTATTTCTTTCTTTTCTGGAGAAATCATCGAATATTTTAAATACGCGTATTGCAACAGATGTTAGGTTAGCTGTACGCGTTGACATTTCGATACGAATTTCGACGAACGCACACGCATTATTATAGTGCTGCTTAAAACCAGCATCCTGCAACTTTTATATTATGTAGATCAATAAAACGCGTTTCGTTTTGTCCGTATATTAACGCCATGGATCTGTGTGAACAGGAGAAAACGAACAAAAAAATAATAATAATAATAATTTAAAAACATTGTACGAAACGCAAAAACTCTGTTAACTCGTAAATGCAATAATAGTATTTTTGACTGCGCGGTGAAAACAAAAGTAAAATTTCGCATTTATACTTACAAGAAAATAACAAAATAAGATCTGCGAAAAATTCTATACGCGTACATAAATAAACGATATCGTAATTTATTAATAACGTGCTTTCTACAAGTTGTTCTTCTTTTTTTTAAAACAAACGCGTTTTAGATTTAACGTGACATTTTCGTGTTTTTCTACATATTTATAATAACACACCGTCGTTCGGTGTGTTAATATTCTTATTTTTCCAGAAAATAAAAAAGCCGCCGTTTGGTAAATCATTAATTATTCACAAAAACGCAATATAATAATATAATATAATTATGTTCCTCTTGTATTGCGTGTCATCTTAAAAATGTTAACACTTTCATTATTAATGCTCATCTCGATCGATACTCGGCTCCAAGAGCTTACTTTTATATTAGCAATCTTTTAACGCGAAATATAATGTCACATAGTGCTTAGTATAGGCCTAATTTTTGAATATAATTAACGGCGATTATTGTCAATGTGATCGCATTTAATTATTTTCCCGTTTCGAGAACAATAATATTAATCTAACATTTTATTTCGATAAAATATAAATATTATAATATGACGTAGCGTTATAGTTCGATTACAACAACGACGAATAATAAAATAGCTCGTACAGCGCGTTAGGTTAGGTGCACGAAAATCTCGTCGTTTTATATTATTTCTCTCTCTCTCTCACACATTAAAACGCATTAAAATAACACGCGTTTATACAATAATTATTATTGTAGAGGTATTCTGTAACGTTCGACGTTATACCACTACAGGTCATTTACGGATGTCTACACATCTATAACACGCGGTCCATTATTCTGTCAATATATTAATTCTATTGATATATACACGTGACTATTCACACAAATGGTTTTTTGACAACGAACGAGCTCTGCACGTGACGAAGCACTCAATACGAACGGAACGAGGAGAAAGCCCTTGAACTTTAAAGGATTCGTACGTTGTTTTTACCAGATTTTTTTTCAAGTTTTTAAACGTTCTTCGTCATCATAATAATCTTCAAACAACATTATGTCCCTGATTTGACCATCACACGGGCAATCATAAAATCGAACGTAAATGCAGATTCTTTCATATAAAAAAAAAAAAATTGTTTAATTTTATCTATAATACAACCCGTAATAACGTAATTAAACGTCGTGTACGTTTTATTTGGAAATCAGTTTTTTTTTCAATCTATTTTTGCCAAATTTACAATTTCCCCAACAATTCATTTTTCAATACTATTTTTTATATATATGTGTTAAAATAAAATACAATTTGAACACAGCTTGACGGGGTTTTTTTTTATAATATATAATATTCATCCGCGATCTCGTCATCTAATTTATATCTACACGAAGTGTAGTTATAAATTAGTAGTTAATTTAACTATTAAATATTCGACAATATATTTTTTCCCGTTTTTTTTTTTTTTTTTGGAAAATTAGATTGAATTTGTTTTTTTCCTTTTAAAACATAGAGGAAATGTATTGGGAGAAATTTCATCCAATTGTTGTAAACCGGACATTTCCTAAGTCAATTTTACAATATATTATACT
Source organism: Chaetogeoica ovagalla (assembly GCA_032441825.1). Lineage (NCBI taxonomy): Eukaryota > Metazoa > Arthropoda > Insecta > Hemiptera > Aphididae > Chaetogeoica > Chaetogeoica ovagalla. The sequence continues at coordinate 10,030,247 of CM063735.1, read as the reverse complement.
TATATGGTGAATCGAGTTTCCAAATTTAACACAACTGCCAAAATTGTCCAAATAATTTTGAAAAAAATTGTAAAATAACAAAAATTAAAAGACAGATTTAAAAAAAAACCCTCAAATATGCAAAATGATGCAATATATAATAATATGAAACAAATTTGTACCGAACTCATTTTCATTAAAGAAGTATCAAAAGAAAAAGAACATGCAATTCACAGCCTTCATTATTACAATAATATTGTTCTTGACGATAAACGAATCATAAACTACAAATAAAATTAATGGTTATTATTAGGGCTCAGATTTCAATGCATTTGTATCTTTTTTTTAGAATGTCTTACACGATGCTTTCTAAGCTACAAATGTGTTTCAAGTACTTCATGTTGTAATTACAAGTAAATAGACCGCGTAAAACAGTTACAGACGTCTACATCGCAATATATTATAATATATACCTAATTTAAGACGTTGTTGAGTGTATACATTATGATTATTATAATAATCGAAACAATAGCTTTCATAAATATTAATAGATATCAAGAATTAAAATAACTCGTCTAGACTAAATACGTATAATACGTAGTACGTAGTTCGTATGTTTCTTCTAACGGAATTCCAAAATATTCGGAAACATGTTTGGAAATATACCTAATGAAATTATTAATAAAATAGTGTTTTATTCTTTGCTGGATATTCTATAAGGAACAAAAATAAATAAAAATATTTTACAATATCGGTTACTATAAAACAATAATCACGAAATATAATATACTATATTACCAACTACACGTATATTATATAAAAGCACTTTATAAATATTTTCGAATAAAATTTCGTTACGATCATTGTTTTCCCTTTTTTTTAAAAAAAAAGCAATAAAATAATATAAATCAAGTAATAGATCGTACGACTTTCACATATTTTATTCGCCGCCATAACGTCTGCACATTCCGCTACATACAAATACAGTTTAAATTCGTAATTATTATTGTAGACGGTTTAAACATTTTTTTTTATCGTATAAATTATTCATTTATTATATTATACCGGTTTTATTCCGCGTGAGCTTCGATAATTCTTTTTTTTACGTTTTGTACAACGTTCTGATCGTCTCTTGACTTCCCGTGATCAAATCTTCGCGGTTTCGACTAAACGTGTATAAAATCGATTGTGGACGTTTTCGTCGCATTAATATGAATCTCGTTTACCAGGGGATTCATATTTATCCGAAATTATTGAACACGATCATTTCGATCGGTATGGTCTTATTAGATTATTATTATTTACTTAATAATTTAAAAAAAAATTCTATAAATAAAATATTTGAAAATTAATTTTATATCTTTTTATTTTTTACTTTTTAAGCGTCAAATTATTTATTTTGCATTCTTACAGGTGGTCCAAAATATTCTCGTTATACGCCACTATAGACAGTAAAAACGCACAACGATTTCAAATTGTTTACGCCGTCACGTTAATCAGATAATATATTACATTGTTTTTTTTTATTTTTTATTTTACATACCGTATGCATAATATTATAACGAGTATTACTCACCATAAAATCGTACATAAACGTACAAGCCTATACGTAAACGGGAATTATTTATATCTCGTTTATCCGTTTCATGTCGGTATAAATATTATAAATATTACTGGACGCATAATAATAATAATAATAATAATAATAATACGAAAACACGCTTATATATTATATTTTCCGTCAAAAAATAAAAAACAAATCGTTTCTTTTAAGCAAGTACAGCTGCCTATATAAACGTATGGTATATAGGACGAGTCTTCGAGAAAGTTCAGGCCGCGTTATTATTATAATATATTACGTGTGTATATAATAATAATAATAATAATAATAATAATTATAATAATACGTTTAGCGAGGCGTGTTGTGTAACTTTATTTTTTTTTTATTTTTCAAATCGGTTTTTGTGCCGGACACAATAATAATATTATGTTCACGACTGTAGAATTGATGTATCGCTCGCGAGATGATGCCGAAACGCGAATCTCCTTTATATTATGTACAAGCGCGTTAAAAATAAAATCAACTAATCGAGTTTAAAGTATATATATATTTTTTTTTTGACACGAATCTCTAGCGAAAATATAAATTGAACATTTTTTTTTACGAAAATCGGCTTGTTTTTTTTATACGGCCGATCGTACAACAGACCATAAATAATACGTTTTTTTTTTATGTCGATAAACTACTCCGATTCACTGCGACTCGCGATACCGCTCGGTAATCTCGAGTTTAAAATTAGTGGACCTGAATTTCATTTTCAGACCGTCCGTCCATCGCGCGTGATGTAAATTCAATCTAAACCGTCTTTTGACTCATCGTATTCTTTATATTACAGTGATTTTTGGTTATGTAGGAAATAAAAATAGTCTTATACATTATATACGACAGATGTTTGTACAACGGTTTGTTTTCTTTTTCTCGAGAAAGTCAAACGATATATGAAAATTACATTAAAAGCAAAAATAGAACACGTCACGCAACGCGTGTATTTCGCATACACATTTATATTAATTATCGCGGGGAGATAGGTCGACGATTGATTATATGTGTAATAAATCCGATTCGGATAAACGTGAAAATGAGAGAAAAAAAAATTCCATCAAAAACCATCCGCAATTGCGTAACGACGACGGAATACAGCTGCTGTTCTGTCCGCGGTTGTCGCGTAAATACTAGTGGTAACGATTTTATACGTGTTTTTAAAATACACGTGTACACGAAGTTCGTGTATTTTAAATACACGTGTAATTGATTCGTGTATTTTAAATACACGTGTAATTGATTCGTGTATTTTAAATACACGTGTAATTGATTCGTGTATTTTAAATACACGTATAATTGGTTCGTGTAATTAATATTCCATGAATAAAAATTATATTTATTAAAAAATATTACGCTTCATAATTTATTAGTATTTATAACTATTTATTCAGTACTAACAATAATAATAACATTTGAAACAATATTAATACTAATAATAATAATTTAACAAAAAATGAATACAGGAAAACAACAAAAAGTACCTATTTAGTACCTAAAAAATATTTAATTATAATCCAGTTAATATTAAATAATAATAAATAAATAATTTTAATATATCATACTTTAATAGATAGTTTTAATTTTACACGTGTACTTAAATAACACGAACTTGTACACGTGTAATAAATAATAATACACGTGTATTAAAAATACACGTATAATTTTAGTTACACGAACTAATACACGTATATCAAAACTACACGAACTACACGTGTAATTTCATACACGTGTAATAGGGACCACTAGTAAATACTGTACACCAGTTCGATCGAGAAGACGTGCGTGTTATTGTGTGCAGAAAAATCGAAAGAAAAAAGCGCGTAATAGAATTGAAATAAGTATTTTATAAATAAAAATGAAACCGCGGTCTCGCGGTGTATCCGAAAGAAACTATAAATTATTATTATTGCGGCGGACTCGATCGGTTCGAATGCCTTATTCCACACAAACGCCGCCGTGTACACGTTACAATCGGCGGTATATCGTCCTGTAGAAAATACATATTTATTATATACGTCTATCGGATGATATAATACGATTTATTATTATTATTATTATTATTATTATTATTATTTTATTATTATTATTATTCTGAACGGAGAGCGAGAAATGTTCAATAATATTTTTGCGCAATAACGTTTCGTTCTTTTTTTATTTACTTATTTTTCTCTGCTTACGAATTTTCGACTGGAAATAATGCTCGGATGCGATCTCGTCATGAGCGTTAATACATACGTAAGTCGGTACGATTTATTCGTTAAACGGCAAATACGATTATCTCTCGATAAAATTTCGTAACATTTTTTTTTTTTTAGTACAGCGCCTGCAAAAATCGAAAGAACAAGACGCTTTTTTCTCGATAGTTTTGTTTAAAAAACTACCCAAATAACGGTCCTATATAGTTTTGAAATTCATAGACGGTTCTGGGAAAAAAGTTTTTTTTATCGGAATTCATTCGGTACTTATGTGTTATAACATCGCGTACGATATTCCACATAACTCGCGTCATCTCTATTTACATAACTACACGCTATATAAAACCGCACCGTTTGTATATGTACCTAATTAGATAATCGTGTGTGTGTGTGTGTGTGTTTTTTTTTAATCCGCCCCGGAACAAGACGCGCGATTTTCTTACGTCGGATTCTGTATAATCTCCGCGAGAACCACAATCGCGCGTCATGAGTTGCATCCGCGTCACCGCCATATATATATTATACGCTAACCTGTTTGCGCGAGACAACATTTTTTTCGATATTTTTCGATACGCGAAACGTGTAAGTCAGAGACACGTCTCCGAGTGTAGTTTATATAATATTATTGCCAATCGATTTTTGTCTTTTCGAAACACTAAGTACAACAGTATTTACCAGTTGAGTAATTAGGATTATCGTATGCCCCGTGGGGGAAATCAATATTTTTTCATAAAAACAAATATAAAATTTTTTTCTTTGTATGTAAATTTGTGTTCATTTAAATAAGACTATTAATAATGATAATGAATGCGAAAAAAACATTTTATTATTTCGGATCTATTTTTTTTTTATTTTTTTTTAGCTTCAGAGATCACAATCATTTCGTTGAGTGCGATTTTCCTCGACACATATATTGGCGGCACATTTTTTTGAATCGCCACCATAGATTTAATCGATTATTATAATGAACGCATAACGGTCAATTGTAATACCTATTAATATTAGACTCGTCGTGGTCTCCAAAAATCTGTCCTCGTTCTCGTATCGCCGTAATCTGCGCGGTTGACATACAAACGCGGTCCGTTTTTTGAACCGAATTTCTTACTGTAATAACTTCTTACTTATTTCTTACTGTTATAGATGATTTTTATTGTAGAAATTCGATACGGAAACACTTATGTTTTGTTTCAAAATTCAAAGTCCAAAAGGAGGATTCAATAACCATTATATATCCTTTCCCGTGATTACGCCACTGCGGTTTACATTACTGCAGTTATTACTGTAGTAGAAAACAAGTGGCATCATTCGCGCGCATTGAGTTTAATTATTTTGTATAATAACATAACAGTTTTTTTTTGTTATAAAATAAAAACGTTCGAATGTTTAAATAATAAAACAAAATTTTCATTTATTCGTATTGGAGGCACGGATTAATTTTTTTTTTTTTTTTTTTTAATTTCAAAGATGCGTGAAGGAATCAAAAATGTTGGGAGACCGCTGGTATACTCATCGCGATATAACTACGTATCGTTTACATCGAGTAAATGTCAAAGAAAACTCTGTCGAAAAAAATTAGTTATTTTAATGAAAAAAGGAATCAAATATACTATTCTGCAGCCCACGCATCCGACTACGACAACTAGTAAACCAGCTCGGCACAGTTTATGAAGCTATTATATAGGCCGACGACTAGCAATAAAATAGTGTCTACAAAATACGTTACGTATATATTATATACTCGTATGTTAGTACAATGTGGAATAAATGTGTCCGCGATTGAATCCACTCGAACGCGTATTAAAAACATATGTCATATTTGGCCCATATGTAAATATACTTTTTTTGTTTACACATAAAAACCAGTTTTTTTATTATTATTATTATTATTTGTATTATGTAAAATATTAAAATACCGTATCACACGCGTATTACGTAATACATTAATATTTTTAAATATTCGTGTGATTCGTGTTTTCGTTTTGAATCTATTCCATATTGGCTTTGCGTTGACAACAACGCGCGATATTGTATTAATATAACGCGTACCTATATTTCAATAATCGCTTTAAGGCCTTTGGTTTTTCTTTGGTTATCCCTTCCTCAATACCAAAACAAAAACTACTTCTTTTTTTCTACTTATTATCTCACAATCAATTGCTGTATAAATATACTTTATACTTTGTGTTTATATCCAAAAGCTCCATTAACATTAAATTCTTGATTGTCTAAAAAAAAAAAAATACTTGTAAGAATACAAAAAGTAAAAATAAACCGTTATTTTAGTATTATTTATATATATAGCAATAAACAGCTCCATAGCGTCAGATTTTTATATTTATTATATTAAATTCATAGAAATATTTTCTGTTTGTTAAATAATTTCGATTTCTAGCAAATACGAAATACGATGAGTATATTTTTTTTGTCTGTGAACGATTTTTTTTTCTTTTGATGGCAAAGACGATTGTATAATTTTACACGTATGAGCACATTGCACATTCTGATGTCATGAATGATCATGAATTCACCCGTTTCCTGGATATGTAGTAACGAAAAACTACCGACAAATTGCAAAATATTAAACGTGAAATTATTATTGGTATATCCGACTTTTTATTAAATCGATTTTAGTTTTTTTTTTTTTAATATTTATGATTTTAAAACATTGAAAATATAATGATTTAACATTTTTTTTTTTATTTCAAAAAAGTCATTTTGAAACTAGTTTTTCTTTTTGTGTTCAGCATTTGAATTTTAAATAAAACAAAATATGATCTGCGTTTAATGACGATTTTTATTTATTACTCTTTAAATGTATATAAGTATATTGAATTTCCAATTTTCACGTTTGTATGAATTTATGGCCGGAAAAAAGTTTAATGCGATATTATTCTACTCGAATATATATATACATATATTTTAATCTCTCAGAAATCGTTTTAGAGCATTTAAATTTTGTATTCCGGTTAAATGTTTTAAAAAACGTTTATTATTATTATTATTATTATTATTATTAAGAAAGATTTTCTAAAACACGCTGCACCCATCAGCGCGTGTCATCAAAGACGATAATTTCGCATAAATACTTACAGATACTTAACGAATAACGATTTTCGAATGATTTACCAGCTATTTATAGTAGTAAACACAAAACGTTTAGATCGTTCTCTGCAATGATATTTATAATGGCCATCGCTGTTAACGAAGTCGTCTACATAATTAATGGTCAGCTCGTTATAGAAACGAAAGATCCGATTTATCATCATCGTCAAACGCGTTGTGCGACTATTCCACCAACGCCCACACCATTTGTTATATAACAAGCGCTTATAACACTGGCCAACACTCATTTTATTGTCAATAATATTATAGTGAATATGTTTTTTTAGTCCCTCAATATGATTTTGGCTTTAGTTTGTAGAGGTTGGCGGCTCTACTTTACGAGATTATTAACACCTCATCGTATTACATTTCAAGCCTTGCATTTCTTCAATAATCGATAATAGTACATCAATCAAGAAGAGTGTAGTATATACTTGTACACACTTTTTAAATTATTTCTTCGAATTACCTCGGTAATCGGTAACCGTAACAATAAATGTAATGGATTCTCAGAATTCTAGCAGTATAAAAATATTATCACGTTTCGAATGTCATTTTTCAAACTTTTGTAACTTGATTATATTACATTTAAATGACACGATAAGAATAGAAATATTCCAAAATGATTAAATGTAATTCTAGTTTATCGTACATATGGCAATAACCAAAAAATGACAAATCCTAAATTTGGGATTTTTAGATATTCATTATTATCTGAAGAATAATATCATCAATATGATAAAACTAGTATTTTAATTTAGTAACCTCAAATGAATCAATATTTAAAAAAACATTTTTAAATTTTTTTTTTGTTAACCAGTGTAATACATAGAAAAACACCGAGAATGCTTATTATTATTTTCAATTAGGATTATCGATCTGCCAAACGATTCGAGTTTTGGGCAACTGTCTGGCCCTTTATTAATATGTAAAATTTCACATTTTATTAAAATATACTACAAACACAATTACTGTAATTTATACCTGTGATGTAATAATTTATTTGGTATTATATTAAACTCCCAACAGGATTACGCAAAAATAATACACAAATAAACAAATAAATATATATATATATATATATATATATATATATATATATATATATAGATAAATATAATAATTTTTAATAAAACAACTTCATAAATAAATAGTACCAGACAATGAACTGGCCAATAACCATTAAAAACAAACATTTATCTAGTATAACTTAAGAATAGATACTTTTTAAATATTAGAGAAATCATCATTGTACATGGTAGATTTTAATTCATTTCTTTATGTATATAAATTATTTATAAATTGAATAAATTTCATACTCATATAACTCAAATATAATAAAATAACACAATAATAAATTGATTGATAATACAAAATATAAACTTACACTTCAATAATATCATTTTTCATTTTTAAATAACTATTTATAATTTAATAAATCATTTATTTAAAAAAATGTATTATTATTATAAGCCCTGATGATTTTACGAGAAAAAAAAATTATATATATATAACATATAATAATATCCTAATTATTATTATCTAACTTGCTGGCTGAGCCGTTGTAAAAATTCATAATAGGATAAAGACGATTCAAATTTATCTTCGATAAGTTTACTGTAGAACCGTATCTTGTGCGGTCCGTTGTCCCTAAAAGAAATTTAAAAAATAAAAATAAATTTCAAATTATAAAAATTACTTACTGGTACACACTTTATTAAACTATACTCACTTTATTATTTCTATAGGTAGTGGATATGGCTTAAAATGTTGTAGATAAGAAATAAAACTACGCAACAAATACGACGGCTTAGAGTCCACATCATTGAGAGTTGTCTGAAATAAAAAATAAAAAATGTATACATCTGTTCTACGTAACACAATATGTTTCATACACAACAATTACATACAGCCAAAAGATTATAAGGTTTCTTTATTCGTAACTTATTATTTAAAATACAGAATACAACTTGAAATAATGATTACAAACCGTTTCTTCGCCATCCATATGTTACATAATAAACTGTTGTACTTACAAGTAATTCTGGCATTGAATTGACATTGACATAACCGAATAATTTTTGAATCAATTGGTCCGAACATCTGTGTCCAATGAATATCGTTAATGTTTCACTGTCATCCATTAAATAGATGCCATTGGATTCGACTCGTTCTGCGGACAGCTGTATAACTGGTGGAAGAGGTATTTCTGTCAATTTCTCATAATTAGTTTTCGGCTGAAAATATATATATACATATTGTAAGAAAAAACAGTCAACATGTCATTGTTCGTAAGTAATACGTTGTTTTTTAGAATAATTTTTACCTGTTCTTCCAAGGAATGTATAGGATATAGATCGGGATATATGTATTGAATAAGACTATTCAACGGCAGACTTTTCATTTGACACATACTAAACATCCGTTCATCAAGTCGAGTCGGTTGATTAGTTCTAAATGCCTCCTACAAATAATTTTAGTGTCAAGTCAACTTTTTCTCTTACGAATCCCATACAAAATAAAATATTATTACATGTTTTAATGTAGCTAGAATATATAACGGGAACACTTTTAACGACAAGGGTGACAACATGATTCCAGAGCCGCTGTATGACAAACAATAAGCTTTGAATGCGGAAAGTGAATCCGAGATAGCATTGAAAAATGCTTCACGTGCATCAGACAATGACTTCTCTGTACTTCGATCAACAGCTAAACATACATACAATACATACAATAATACACAAAACGATTAAAACACTGTCCAATTGATTAGATAATTCGTTTACTCACCCATTTTGGCTATCAAACACGTTATCGTTTGTTGATCGGCATGATGGAACACATCACTTAAATTGTCTGTGACTGGTAAGCAAAGTGTGTGCACTCGAATGCGACGTTCAGCTATGCAACGAAACATACATATTATAAGTTGAGTAAAGAAAAGCAAAAGTTTTAATGAATTTAAATTCTAATAAGGATTAATTACCGTTGCTTGAAGTATAAAGTAATGCCGCCTGAAAACAAACAACAGATACTCCGTCCAGGCTGTCTTCGATTGACAACTGCATGCCATAAGCATTGTCTGGATTAACGTTGGGTAACATAAGTAGATCGGACGAACGGACAAAGAAATTTCCATGAAAAGAATGTATTCCCACACCACGCGTACAACGTAACCTTAAAAGTGCTTCAAAACCGATCTTGCGAGAGAGATATCGATCAAAACAATTTATAAAACGTGTCACTATTGTCGGAGACTTGACGTCGAATTGAGGGAAGTCATGTATACAACCAGCAGAGTATTTCGATATTCCAGCTAAAAATAACAACATATGTCAATCAGAATATTATTTTGTCAATACAATAACATTGTTTACTTACAAATAGTGGCTATATCTAAATATTGTGATGATATGAAAAACAGATCAACAGCAATCTGTTCGGCACTACATTCGAGAGCTAACTTTTTATAGTAATCAGTGGATGGTGTCATGTGCTGAACACGATCACCAGTGTGTGCGTTTCCGTCATCTCTGGATTGCAAGCTACCGGGTCCACAATTCGGCAAACAGGCCTGGAACACTGTGATGCGACCACCTCGCGGTGCCAATATCTTAAAAGCTGCCTGAAGCGCAGCTCCCAATGCACAACCAGTGTTGTAAGATTCTTTGTAAAGATTTGGCAAACTAGTCAACAAATCTTTTACAGCCGATTTGTTTTCCTCCAAATTCACCATGAGACCATCAGGTAAGGGTAAAAATATTTCTAAAATTTAGTAATAACTCAAATTTAATTCATACGGGTACGACTAAGATAAAATAACACACACACATATACTTTTTAAACAATGCCTACCAGATATATCGCTAACAATAAGCTGCTTCGGCTGTCCTCCGTCATTATTTGAGATCTGATAAAAATGAACAGCTGAATCGTAAGTAATAAAACCTATGTTGGTTCGCGAATCTCCGGGTATATCATCTGTCATAATTTTATTCAAAATTCGATCACAAACAATCTCTAAATATCCAGTCAAAGTCGCTATACGCGAAACGTCCAAAAGAAACAGATACAAAGCCGGTTGCGGAGGTCTGACCTAAAATTATCAAAATAAATAAATGAATTAATAAGTAAATAAATAATAATTTATAGTAAATGCAACAACATTAACCATATAATCTTGCGAAGCTATGTACTCAATAGTAGAGTTTTGTATTTCTGGTCTCCTTGAAGGGTCACCAAGTGTTTTTGTATACGGATCAATTTGAAACTCTCCAGGTACTATAATACACAATTTAATACATACAAGTTCGGTTATATTAGTTATTCAATATTGTACTCACATTCATTGACTCTGTAGCATAAGTTACATTTCCAATGTGCATTGTCAATGAACTGAACAAATGGATTTATATATGAACGACAATTGCGACATCTTGTAATAGTTTCACATTGTATTACGGTTAAACGCTAGAACAAATTTTTTTTTTAAATTCTTTAAATTTAAAAAAAATAAAATACTTCACTTACTGAAAGATCTTTATAAGGATGTATTAATATTCCTAATGGTAATCTACTTTTGTCCAGTAAATTCTTTGAAGAAGGAAATTTGTTCAATGTACAGCGAAATATGCTAAATAAAATAAATACAAACACAGTAAGTAAATAGTATTGAATTTCAATTTGAAAAAAATCTTACTCTGGAGAACAATTATCGCAATTAGCGTATCCTTGAGGAAGTTTTATTTCTGGCGGTTGAACTCCGTCACCCGGTAGTACGTCTCTACATTTCAATAAATCCAAATTATCATAGCCCTTTCAAAGTACATAAAATTATTGTCATTATTATATTATACATGTCAATTCTGCAATATTATGTTTCAAACAATAAACTCACCCACGTCTTGGTAAAACCTTGTTGTACAACCGAAGGTATCTGTTCTTGCCTATATGACGCATCTTGTTGATTATAGAAACCTTGTTGTCCATGAACAGTAGCACTCGATTGCTGGTAATTCATAAGATTAGGAGCGCCTATATTATTTTGCTGTGGATACCCTTTGGATGCTAATTGAATATTCGGATTTGGTAACATGGCTGATGGCTGAGGGTGTTGAACATTATCATTACCTTGAGTTTGATTGTAGTAATTATTACTCGGCGGCAGTGTTTGTGAGCCGAGCCTCTGAGTTTGTTGATTAACACCAGAATGCAAACTAATCGAATTGGGAAACGTAGTGTTCGTGCTTTTTTGCTGTGGATACATGGTATTCGTTTGATTCGGAATATTAAGTGGAGTATTCGACAACTGTTGACTTGCTTGATTCACATTTGGATGCGGTGGCCATTTATTGTGATGGGATGGTTGAGTTGAATTAGTTTGGTTATAAAATTGATTACTTGGAGGTACGGAATAGTTGGGTTTTGGTAAAACTTGTTGACCTAATTGATTATTGAATGTTTGTAGAGGATATTGATTTGTGACTGACTGAGAAGGCGCAAAAGTGTTTGGTTTAGATTGACTGCTGAATGGTTGTGGTGGATACTGATTAGGTACTTGTTGTGAAACGGGCGGTATGCTTGACATCAGCTGACTGCTCTGCATTTGAGATGGGTACCGACTAGTAATTGGTTTATTCATTGGACCAGTATCTACTTTAGGTTGAATGTTTAACATCTGTGAAGAAAACTGATTATCTCTTGATGAATCTGGTGAAACCGTATTCAGTCTCGCTTGGTTACCAGGTGACTGCAGTGGAGGACACTGATTGATTGTTGGTTGAACAGGGAATGCAACGGATTTAGATTGATTAGTTAACACCTGTGGAGGCAATTGATTGACTCCTGAGGGAATTGGTGGAGCCATATTAGACCTCTGTTGATTATTAAATGGTTGTAATGGATATTGCCCAGATGTATGAGAGGCGTCTAATTTAAATTGATTATCAAACATCTGTGTAGGTAACTGACTTGCTGTAGATGTAGGCAAAACTGTATTCGGTGTCGGCTGATTACTAAATGGCTGTACTTGATGGCATTGACTTCCTGCAGGTTGAAGAGATGGGGTAACACCAGATTTAGGAGGATTACCAATCAATTGTGATGTTAATTGGTTGGACACTGATGTATTAGTGTTTTGGGTAGACTGAACTGCTGGATATCCAATGGCTTCTGGTTGAAGTGGTGGAATAGTTTCTGGTTTACCTTGACTATTGAACGACTGAGACGGAAATTGTTTTGAAGGCGATGAAACAACAGGTGTTACAACATTTGATTTTAGTTCATTATTAAATGGTTGTGTTGGAAAAGGACTTGGTGTTGATTGATAAGACCCTGAATCAGACTTCGGTTGATTACTGAACATCTGGGGTGAAAACTGCTTAACATTCGATGAAACAAATGTAACACTGGTTGGTGCTGGTTGATTATTAAATGGCTGTGGTTGATACGGACTTGGCGTTGATTGGAAAGGAGGTACAATGTCAGATTTTGATTTGTTACTAGACGTGTTTGAAGGTGATTGATTAGATTCCGGTGCAACAGAAATGGGTTGTGTTGGATATAGACTTGGTGTAGACTGAAGAGGCGGTAGAATACTTGTCTTTGGCTGATTATTGAACATTTTTGGTGGAAATTGATTTGATGCTAACGAAACATCTGAAACTGTGTTTGTCAATGACTGATTACTACTAGACTGTGTCGGAGGCAAAAACGGTGGTAAGACATTTAATTCACCGAACATTTGCGACAGTGGCTGAAAAGTAGCAAATGAAACTGGTGGAACTGCATTTGGTGTTGTTTTACTGCCAAATTGTTCTGAAGAAAATTTATTAGTCTCTAGCTGAACAGTCTCTGGCTTATCAGATACAGTTTTGTTATCTGTTGGTGAATGGATAATGGACATTGAATCCAGATTTGGAGACTGAGAATTTGTTTGTGTACTTGGACTGATTTTTGGTAGTTCAGATACTACATCATTTGTATTGTGTACTGTAGAAGAACAGCTTTGAAATGCAGCAAAATTATTTTCATCATTAAATGATGTATTTTTTGAGAAGTATGAAGCAGCTGTCGTTTTTACTTGATTAAATGTATGGCCAACGGGTATATTTTGTTTATTATCAATAGTCATATTTGAAAATTGATCGTTAGGTATCGTATGATCAGATGTTAGTGAATTTGAAGACAGTATTTTAGTATTTTCTAATGATTTGATATTTACATTATTAGAATGAATCGAAACCGATTCAGTTTCATTCGATGACATAGTATCAGAATTTAATTGTGAACTTTCCACTTCTCGTTTTATCGGCAATTGCTGTTGATTCGAAGATATCGAATTTATTAAAGTGTTTTGTGAATTAGAAAACACAGTCATGAAATTGTTTGATTTGTCTGAAGGTGGAGAACTTGTAGCAACAGGCTTTAGGTCATGTGGATGCACGTTTTGTTGTTGGCTATATGATTGTAAATTTGGTAACTGGCAATTGAATGCAGATTTATTATTTACATTTGTTGAATTAAAGTAGTGACTGACACTGTGACTAGTAGTTGACACAGATTGTTGTTCTGAAGTTGTATTTTCTAAATTCGGTAAAAAATGTATAGAATTATTAGAAAATTGATTATTTGATGTATTTATGTTATCAAATGTAGATTGTAGTGATGCAAATTGATCTGGCTTCTGATAACTCGACTGTTGTTGACAAGTGGTATCCTTTGAAGTAAAATAACTATCAGGCCGAGTAAAATGTCCAGCAGGCGGCAGAGACGATGCTACACAGTTGTGTAAATTTTCATTCGATTGTTTATCAGTTGATTTAGATTGGTCAACTATTGTTTCTTGTTGACCTTCTGCTAAGTCATTACTAGGAGATTGCAAAAGTTTATTATTAAACTCGGACGTCAAAACATTTGAAGAATCATGACTCATTAAACTGAGTGGACTATTCCTGGTAGTATTTGACAAATTAGAGTGACTAGTCTGATCATCAGAAGTCTGTTGTGGTGGTGCACTCTGATTCACTTTACACACATCTTCAGGCACAGAAGTTGAACTTTTTGGAGTAGTGTTGATAGTTGAAGTAACGGGACCCACAGATTGAGAAGACGACAATGGTGTGCACTGTTGGCTAATTATAGGTTGACTACCACTCAACAATTCAGAAACAGGTGGTTTTGAAGGGTTATACATTGAATATTGTTGATTACACGAATTAGCAACACTAGTGTTAATAGACTGACAATTATTATGAACATTTAATGTTTGATCTTGTTGTGATATCGATTGATTAGAAATTTGTTTATTGGTACTATTAACGATGTTTGATTGTAGTTTAGAATCGTTTGGTGGAACATTGGAGTTCTGAATAACGGATTCGATATGTTTATTTTGATGACTGTAATCTCCTGATTGTGTAACATCATCATTATGATGCTGAATGTTCAACGATTCTTGTTGATGGCTAAACAGCTCAGTATCACTGTACGGGAACGATTTATATTGTAGCGACTGTGAAACTGAACTACTTAATGAATTAGGCTGACTCAATGTATTCGACTGACTAAAATACTTTCCCATATTAAATTCAGAATGATTTTGAACGTTTGAAGAACCCGTAACACCATAGGGCAAATAATTGGTGTTATTATTAGAAACAGTAGAAGACGAATCTCGTGGTGTACTCTCATGTTTAAATTCAGTCTGTCGAAAGTCATTTGTATTGGCATAGTAATCAAATGGTCGAGTTCTCAACGTGTTGAAATTTTGTACATTAAACTGAGATTTGGGATTTTCTTGATTTTCTGATATTGGTTTTATCTCATTCTGATTAGTATTGTCGGTTAACGTCTTGGTAATGTCTTCATTGGTATCATCATCCTGATTATAAGCACTGTGCAAAATAGAATGTTGATGATCATCAATACTATTATCTCTATTGAGACTCAAATCAGCAAATTGGCTAGGTACTGGGAACTCTTGGTTCGAAGATGTAATTGTTTTTGATTCCTTAGTTACATGACACTCGGTAGTTTTATTTGACATACGTTTTGAAAAATGAATATTACTTGGAATGCTTTCGGAATCCTGATCGGTACTTTCAGAGTACAAAGAAGACGTGTGTTGTGGTGAACTCTCGGTTGACGTTTCTTCCATGTCGTACTCAATGATTTTAGGTTCAGGATATGATTTATTCGAAGAAAAATAATTTGTATTCATATTTGCAGCTATAGACCCTCCACTAGCAGCATTATAACTGTCTACTGAATAAAGTTCAGGAACTTTTTTAGACTGTTGTGGTAACAACAAACCAGTAAGATGAGGCTGTAGCTGAAAATCTGGATTGATTGGATAATTTTCAGCGTTAGTTTGAGCAAGACTTATAGCGTTCTGAAAAGAAAAACCAAATACGTACAAATTTCAAAACCAATTTAAATTTAACTATAATATGTTACAATTTCAAAAAGTTTATACAAATTATTATATACCCACAGATTAAACATAAACACTGGTAGTAATTAATAGCCATAATTGCAATGAAAATTTAATTTAAAAATGTAATAGATAATTAAACAAGTTATAATTGAGGAGCACGCATAACATAGGTTGTTTGTTTAAAATATTTATTATATTTTGATTTTTTTATATTTTTAATTAGTTTTATAAGTAATCGGCTCCACAATTGATAAATAATTCTACACAGATACGTACATAGTAAATACATTAATTTGATAAGCTGTTGAAATATAGTCATTGACGTTTAGCTGCACAAAAAACTAAATCTCTGTTGTGGTACTAAATTTATTTATATTATTTAGAGAACAGTTTACAGGTAATACAGGTAAGAAATTGAAATCATAGACAGTAAAACCATTTGAATAAATAGTTAGCGATTTTACTTACCGGAATTGAAGATGGGGGATTTTCATAAATTCCTTTGGCGTTAGTCCTAGGCGGCCCGGACGACCGTGGCGGTTGATTAGAAGAATCGATCTGGTGTAAACGATTATTCATTAGTGGGACCGCATTGGGGTTTGTATATTTTCTCTCGTGAAATGGTGATTGATCACGAGAAGCCGTGGACGTTACACTTCCTGGAATAACAACGGGAATCGTCATAAAACGTTCCAAAAAAAAAAACCATTTAATCGACTGCTTTATTGAATATTACTACTAGTTTACACGTAGTAAATAAAATATAAACGATATATTACAATGAATTTAAAATATTATACGACGGTTACCGCGCCTTGAATAAAACGAATGAAAATCGAGTAAACGTCGTGGTCGTTTCGAAAAATATTATTTTTTTCCGTGATTATTACGGTATTACAGTAAAGAAAAATTTCTAAATAAACGTAAGAGTATACCATTTATTAATATATATGTATTCATCGTAATTACCGGAATAATTATTATTTGCCGTTCGAATGCAGTCGTCGGACGATCGATTGAACGTCGACTGTCCGTTGACCAGGGCATTGGCTGCGGACGCAGGAAACAAAAAAGAAACCGAACGTCAAGACGATAACGGGAATACTTTACAGGCGAACAAAATAGAAAACACTACTCACGGTTTTGATCGAAATAATTGTATCTGTGTTCCATGGTGTAGCGAAATGCGTGTGGAAACCTGAAAAACGTACGAACTTGACACGGTTCGACGATATAATGTGGCTCAAGGTTTTCGGGTTGACAAAAACATCAAATCGTATTCGGAACGAGGGAAAAAAGAACCTCTTCCACCGCGCCTATCGCTGATCGTCAACGATCGCCGGCGAGAAGGGGGAGGGTCGAAAAGAAATTTACAAAAAAAAAAACAGAAATTCTCTTCTTCTTTTTTTTCCCCCCCCGAAAAACGCGAATGTGTCGACCCCGCGCGCGCGCGCGCTCGACGGTTGCGTGTAAGACTTGCGCGTGAAACGGAAAAACCGTACACGCACACAAAAGGCCTTCTTCGAACGATGGTCGTCGTGGCGGCCGACGGGCGGGTAACGGACCGCCTCGCCGGTGGGGATAACGTGTGAAAAACTCGCGAAAAACCACAGTCGTCAACGGACGCGTTTGTGACGACGTCAAAGCAGTAACGACGGCGGCGGTGGACGAGACGACGTAGAATATTAGGGGGAAAAAAAATAATGAAAAAAATAGACGACGTTCACAATCGCTGGCGTTCGCCGTCACTATCTGTAAAAATTTCTGATGATCGCGGGGGGCGCGTGCGCTCGCCGCGTAGACCACGTCACGCTCACACACGCACACGAGCACGACGTCGTTCGTAGTGATTATACAACGAACGCGGCGTGGCGGACGGCGCCCGAACGCGTCCACAAACGTTTACGTGGAACGTCCGTAAACGCCGCGTAAAAACGAATAAACGAAATCTGATTAATTTTTTTTTTCTCCTCATTTGTGAAAAAGTTTTGACCTTTGAGAAATTTTCATCGGGAAAAACGTTTTCCCACCGTCGCACTATAGTCGTGCAAACGGTCCGGTCCGTTTGGCGCGCGAAGGCCGCGTTCGTACGGTCGTGCGCGCCAAACGCGACCATCATCGCGTCCGACGAACACGTCCGCGGTTAACGCGGTTAACCGGTTTCGTTTCATGAATATTTCATGCCGCGTTTTACGCGAAAATTGTAGTGGGAAAAATGATTTATCACGTTATGACGATTACAACAAGCAATTAACGCGTTTAATTTCTCGTAACGTCCTTTATGATATTGGAATGGTAAAACAAAAAAAAAAAAATCACGATTTACACCTTATATATGTATAATAAGATCGCCGCGTGGATTTTTCGAATGGTAATATAAATCGTCTGAAGTAACGTTGCAGTAGGACCGGGTTGTGTACAATTTTCAATATAAAAATTACGATTTTATAATAATAATAATAAAAAAAAAAAAATAGCTCGACACCTGATAATTGCTAAAAATAAATAAATTATTAAAAATCGGAAAATATATTTATTTATTTTTTTGAATACTTTTATATTCATCGGTGTAAATTTCAAGACTCTGACATGACCGTTATTTTGGTAGTTTTTTTCGCAGTGTTCAAACGTTATATCGAAGCGAAAAAAAAAGCGCGTTTTTCATTTTCCAATTTGTCCGGTCGTTTTGAATTGAGTAGCGCGTTTAGGATTTTGGCGTCTCAACAGTTACACAATATTAACAGCTGCAGCAAGCGCGACTTTTTTCAACGTCATTGACGCGACTGTGGAGGCTAATACTTATCCTCCCACGTACCACACGTAACAGCGAAAATTTTCTTTAATTTTCACGGCTCGTCCGAAATAAACCTCTTCAAATGAAACTATTTCGATTGACCTTTCCAATAATTACACTCTTGAATATTTATATCTTCTCTTTTTTGTAAATCTCACGATACGCACAATTCCAAATCTACACAAAAATATTTCCGACAATACGTGTAAAACGTACCTACGTATATTAAATAGCCGTAAGGACACACGGATCGTTAAACTCATATTATTAGCATAATACGTATGACATCAAGTTATTTTGAATAAAGAATACAGTCAATGGTTATAATGATCAGGGCTCGGGACTTTACGCGTTTGCGTATCTGTTCGATAAATGGATTGGAGAAATCGGATTCGAGATATATATATATATATATATTTGTTTTGCGATATAAGGATTCCGAATTAAAAAATTTGCATTGCGTATTTTTTCTTTACATGCATACTGTAAAGGTTTATTCGTTTTGATTGCATGTTCCGTGTGTTTTATTTATTTAATTAATAAGAAAAATGAAATTTCGGGAAACAATGTGTAGATTACCTGTGTAAAATTCTCATTTAATATGCGTTATAAATATTTTATGAAGAAAGCACGAAGTGTATACGTAGATTTATTTCTGAATTAATTTTATCTATAATATGTTTTCGTCTGGAATACAGCCGATAGAGTGACAATCAATAGCGCGGCGACTCCGTATTTTATTCGGTGAACCCATTTAATTTTTAGCTATGTATAGGCAATATTATTTTTATTTATCTAACTTTTTACAGTGTCATTTTGTTTGCCATTGCTCAGTGATCGTTATCGTGTCAATGCGTCGTATATGTGTATTTCGTCGTGTCGTATTCGTGACTCGTATCTGTTTAAAAAACAACTTTAATTGTCGAGCGCACGTATTCGTGACATAATTTTCTTCAATTAATAAATGTACCGAAAGAAAATCAATCACAAATTTGTCGGTTGAGAGAGGTTTCATTTCGGAATTCGGGGATAACGTATTTTCTGCGGATGGCAGAATTTTATTCTGTAAAGTATGTGAACTCAAAGTAGAGTGTAAACGGCTGTCCAGTGTAACACAACACTTAAAAACAGAAAAACACGTAAAAACGATTAAACGGCAGAAAATGTTCAAGACAAGCATCCGACAAGTGATTACACAAACTAATACAACTAAAAAGTCACCTTTCAATATGGATTTATGTAAAGCATTGTTGTCCGCCAATATTATTCCACCGAATAAACTGTCAAACCGACGATTTCGAAGTTTTATAATATTGTTAGGTACCTCTATACAAGAAAATGCTGAATGACAAAGATCCATATTCCCCATTCCCATTCCAGTTGGCAATTTTCTTTTTCACAAGAAATATAATATACTTTTTTTATAAATAATAATTTTTAATATTCTCTTTTTTTTTAATTTAATTTATATACGTATTTTTTAATTAAAAATAAACACATATTTAAACGCATAATTTGATATTTTTTTTATGCATATGTATGCGCATATTCTTGTGATTTTAAGTGCATAAAGTCCCGAGCCCTGGTAATGATTATTAAGCATATAAGTAACGTGTATGTTGGAAGCTAAATTAACAATGAATAAATATATAGATGAATAAAAAACTAGTTAAATAAATAATTAATTAACTATGTGAATAAATAATATAAAGACTTAGAATTTGAAAAATTGAAAACCGAAAACTTTTTGACCATTTTAACGGTTCCATAGTTTAATAAAATGTCGTTATCTTTTTGGAAAAACGTTTACGATGTTGCCAAAGCTCGCGAATGCCGCGATAATATGATATTTTTATTATTTTTTACACGTTTATAACTACATATAATATGGGTGTGTGCAATATAAAAACGTAATATACGGATTATGTTTTATAAGATTAAACTGAGTGGAAAATATTTCAAAAATTCAAAACGTCTGCGTTCGAACAAAATCATCTATTCTATATTTTGTACAAAACAAGAAGACCGACGGCCTAGGCACGGCGTGTTTATTCGTATACCGCAATTTTATTCGACCCTATCTCAGCTGTATTTTTTTCTAGTGTAATCTCTTGGTTTTCCGCTTAAACGCCATTTCCATCTTGCAAAGAGCTGGCACATGCATAACAAGTCTTACAAGATTTTTAAAATTTTGTAAAACACAATATATTTTAATCACAAGAACATATAAATGGGCTGATGAATATTGCAGACACCGCGTCACGCGTATACCTCCTTATTCAAGCGCTGTATCAGAACCAAGTAGACTGGCAGACAGTTTTTTTTTTTTATTTTGATTTTCACAAAATGTAATGTACATATATGTAATATACGGACTCGCGTTCGTATTATTATCTAGCACGAAATGCTTCAAATATATAATTTATATTCTTATCATCATATAGGTACGGATAATAATCGTCGATTATATTTTATTCGTTTGTAATTATTGTGAATATATTTCTGAATCCGGAAACACATTTTTTTTCTGCTATAATGTTTCGTTTTATGTAATATATACATATCACGGGAGACGTATGAAATAAGAAATTTCGTTACTACCTTGGCCTTGAAATGTATATATATATTATATAGACAATAATTTAGAGATAATAATATATACGTAACGGCAACCGGTTATAATACGGTTTTAATATTTAAAATGCGGCTGTTATATCGTATAAATCAATATATGTATAGAAACTCGGGCAAAGAAATTTAGCGAGTTACATATTATAGATATATTGTTTTTTCTTTTAATTTTAAAACTCCATATGGAACTTAACCGATTTTTTTCTACCTGATACGTATATAAAATGTATTTGAAACCACGCCAAGCGACGATATATATTATAATAGTACCGCACAAATATCAGTGTGAGAAAAGAAAAAATTTTGTTACAACCTAATCGCAATGACACTCGACAATTTGAAACCGCGTAGAAAATTACGCATCGAAATGTCGCAATTGACAGAATAAAAATCAACACTCCGCGACGAAATAAATTGTTTATAAAAACTGTCAAAAAAAATCTAACTCTAGACGGATTTGATTAGTACCGTCATCATTGTCAGCTACACCGTGGCTCATGTATTTCCAAAACTAAAAGTTTTTAAAACGGAATTCGGATCCATCCATCAGTCAAGAACATCTCAAAACTTCGTATGTACTTCCCTATTTGTAGAAGAAGATTTAATGAAATAATATATTCGTATATGAAATTAGGAAATTTTAAAATGAACCGTATTATATACATACGTATATATATATATATATAACTAGGGAGCACTTTAAAAATTATTTTACGTGCTGGATTATGTGATTTTTTATTTACATATATATATATATATATATATATATATACATACGATAATAATAATAATTAGGACACCGACATTAATGTCCTAAAAAAGTAGGATTTAATGCTTTAAAAAACCCGCCAGTATATTAAAAATATTTTTAAATATATTTTAAATTTAACAAAAAACAATTATTGACAATTTTGTGTAATGTTTAAAAAGAAGTAAATATAAAAAATATATATAAATAATAATTGAACGAACATATCTATAGTTGTTACGAGTTTACTGACTTATCACGCGGTATACAAAATATCGCATCGTACTTAACGTTATCGAGAGTTTTATACGATTATATTCTATCCTATTCAGCTGTATACTCGTATTCTACTTAATATCAAAGATATTATTGGTGATTTTATCGAAACTTTGATTACCGCGTGCAGATACAACAAGCCGATCGTAATAAAAACGATTATTATTAATATTTCTCCAGACTTCGTAGTTTTATATACGCTTCGCATAATTCCTGTTAAACCTTCGATTTGATCAATAAATCGAGTAGGAAGACGTACTTTTGCCTTGCACTTTTCCTTGGATAATAATTATATTTTCTAAGTCATCATCTCGTCGTATGATATGACTAAAAAATTTAAGGATTTCACCCTATATTGAATGGATGTTGGAGTCGTCTATTCTCTTGTATACTTTTCTAATTTTGATGCGTTTGTTCCGTAATAAGCCGTTCACTTGGAATATATTAAAACGTCATGTTCTACGCTAAATATTGTATATATTATATTTATTTATCCATACTATAAGTGTAAAATATAATGGTAAAAATCATTACATAACTTATATTGCAACTTGAGTACAATATTCTCAACAGTATTATTTCACACTTTATCTAAACTACACACTCACATCTCATATACTTACAACCATATTACGCGTTATCTTAGTTCATGTAAATAACATATAGAGGTCGTATATATTATAATAATTAATTATAAGTAATAATTATATGTAACAATAAATGCCTATAATAATAGTATTGTATTCATCGAGTCACATAATAATTGAGCACATATTATACGTAATATACATATAATACTAAGTAAGAGTACGTTTAATGTAACAAATCGATATGCGCTCTTGAGTTTAACGGAATTAATATAAATAAGCGTTTATAATACACATAATTCGTTAGGAATACCTAACGAATCCGTAAAATCGGTAAATTTTACATTTTATAATAATAATAATAATAATAATAATCATATTACGCAGGTAGGTTTCTAATGTACACATATAAATTATATTATTTAATTATTTTTATACACAAATAAAAACGCGCGTATTTAACGTACGCCAAATATCATATTTATTATACATGTACGTAAACGGATAAAAAAATTGAACACTTTTTTGTTTTACGATTCGCGGAAGACAATTCATTTCTTCTTTCGCTATTTTCACACCGAAAGCCATTTAACCGACGACGTTGAAATGAAAAATTAATAGTTTTTATCTATATAATATATACGATTTTAGAATATACGCGTATATGTATATTATATATTATTGGGACCCTATGTATACACGTTGTGAATATTGGAAACAAATTTGCGATCCGATTACATTTTTGACGAACGCGTGGCAACTTTTGACTTAATTGTACAATTTACGTCATAATATGCATGGAACTTATATATTATAAACCTACTCGACTACTACAGTTTTACATTCCGAGCACAACGAGATATTGCAGTATTGGTTTTACAATTATGTGTGTTTATGTTTTTTTTTTTTATGTTTGTACCTAAAAATTCTACCAGAAGGAGCTGGGATCTTTACAACCATAGGTTGGATTCCGCGATGGCAAATCGCATCTATAGCTGGATACCAAGCGAACCAATACAATCACTCAAAAAGGTGAGGAGAGGGCGCTGTAGGGTATAAACACCTCGAATGATTTATACGGATTTTTTTTGTTTCAATATCCCAGTATTTTTGTTTCGATTAATATTGCGACGTCTCGTTAAATTTTGGATGAAAAAAAAAAACTACAACGTTTAATCTACGTATATTTCGGCATCTCGATCATTTTATCGCGAAAATATTATGGATTTCTAGTGAGTAACGGGCGAATTACTGTTCACCGCGCGTTTCTGTCAGCCGGCGGCTTATATAAGGTTTCTCGTGCGATAAGTGCGCCACGCGTCGTCGTGTTTTTTGTAAACGACGTGGCCTTATTATTAATTTGATCGGTTACAATATTTTCAAATTATTAATTGTATTTATCTCGCCTTAAAAAAAAAAAAAAAAAAAGAACCGCAGAATATATCAATTCTGTGATTTTACCATGTTAATTCTATCACACGAAAGAGATAAAAAAAAAACAATTTGTAATGTTCTTTTAATAATTTCATATACGAAAAAAAAAACCAAGTCGTCGGATGATCGCTCTCCCTTAAACACACCACTAGCTGGTGTACTCGCGATAAGTGTATTTTATTTTTTATAAAATTGCCACAACGTTCAAAACTAATACATAGTCCTAGATAGTAATTGCGGCGGTTAATCGTACAATATTATTAAATAAAAATAATATTACACCGATGCTCAGTTCAGAATCGTTTTACACTGTTATAAGATCGATACGATACGTCGTCACGTACATACACACGTGCTCCTGTAGCGCACACGGTATTTCTCGGTTCATTTTAATTACACGTATATGTCGAATAATTTAAATATTATACGTACATAATAAAAGTTTCTCGACGTCTATGTGTCGACTGCAGATTACGGTAAAATTCGTGCGTGTTAACGCTATAATAATATACTCCCGCGCGTTATTTAAAACGATCGGCTTATGTATATTTTATGTGCACGTTGCGTCGGACATTCACGGAGAACGTTATATTATTAAAATGGAACACCGGGATCAGTAATCCTATCTCGATCGATTTAAATCCCATGATATACAATCACCTTCGTCCGAATGCTTGCACGCCAATAAAACAATTAATATAAACTAAATTGCACGGCTTTTTTAAACACGCGTGTCGTTGATGCTCGACGATTAAATAACTAATACCGAGCTTATTTCGTGGTTTATTACAAAAAACAAAAAATTTACAGTAATCGTACACGATATACGTAATTCAACAATACAACGGTCACAAACGCGTGAAAATTGCCTATACCCTAGTGCCGTGTGAGTAATGATGTATTGCAAAAACCATACGGAATTCCGTTGGTTTATAGGAAAATCGAAAGAAAGAGAAAAAAAAACACCGAGAACAAAAAACAATTTCAAAAATTAATTCTACTATACAAATCGTATTAATATTGGATTTTATTTTTTTTTTTTTTGCTTTTGTTAAATTAAACGTTACAGCAAGGCAGTTACAAAGATTTTACAGATAATACAAGATTTACAGATACAAAGAAAAGAAAAAACAAATGGATTATAAACAATAAGTTAAATTTTTATTTACGTATCGTTCGACAGGAGAGTACGCATTTAGTTTCGCGTACGGTTCGTGTGACAAATTCGTTATTAGTTGTCGATCTACGTAAAAAAAATAACCGATAAGTACGACAGAGTAATCACGCGATATTTAAAAAATTTCCGAAAATAATTTTTGCAAAAAAAAAAAAAAAAATAATAAACCATTTGCCCCGGACTCGTACCGGTGTGTGTGTACTCTTTCAAAATAACTAAACGAATTAATTGAAATGTAATTTAAGGGTATATATTTTTTGTGCGGAAACACTCGCTGAACGGAATGGACATCGTGTCCCGTGTGCAGAATAACGCGAATACACTGTAAAAATTCGAAAATTAGACACTCTCTTTCCCATCGGTTGTGTAAAAAAAAAAACATATAGCTTTGAACTTTACGACGGCGGCAGTCTATACAATAATAATCGGACGCGGAGAAAATGTTCGAGATGTGGTCAAACTGCCGGTAGCGGTAGCGTACCACGACGACGATCGATCCGCGCACAGCGGTTACCTCCCGTATCGGTCCCTAGACCAGCGCACGGTAAGGCGGGTCCGTGGTAAGTCCACACTCCTCCGGTGTTCGCGGACACCCGTTCGCGAGAGTTACGCGCATAACGTTTACGAAATTACACATTTCACCCCCCCCCCACCCGAAATCACATAGTCGAGTGTAAAATATTACTCTGTGATATTTCATTTGCCGCGACGACACACAATAATAATAATAATAATAATAATAATAATAATAATAATAATAATAATAATAATAATCGATAAACCGCGAAAAACAAACAAACCCCGTTTGACAATGGTGAGCAGCGGTGGCGACAACAACAACGACCATAATCATAACAACAGCATGCACGACGGGTGTTCGGCCGACTCGTTGGACGTGCACAGCACCGAGGACCAACGGCACAAGCCGTTGCTGGAGGCCATCAAGGGCGGCGATTACGACGCGTTCGAGTGCGCGGTGGACAAGTGCGGCGGCGAGGCGCTGAGTTTCCGGGACGAATGGGGCTACACGCCGGCACATTGGGCCGCTCTCTACGGCAACGCCGAAGTGCTACGGTACCTGGTGGCCAGGGGCGTTACGGTGGACACGTCGTGCTACGGCATCCAAGGCTCCAAGCCGGTGCACTGGGCATGCCGGAAAGGTCACACGGCCGCCGTGCAAGTGTTGTTACAGGTACGCCGGTAGAATGTTTTTTTTTTCGGAGGGCCGCTCGTGTAGAACAACACTGGAAACACAGTTTGAACATTTCCACCTGTTCTATTTTACTTTTATTCATATTCTTCTTTCGCGGTGTGTTCCTCTCACCGTCCACTTCTCTCTTTACTTTTTCTTCCTTTACCGCCCATATTCCCATCTTAGTCTCGACCTACCAAAATGGTCTTTTCTCCCCTTGTGGTGCAGTATCATCCAGTACCGTAATCAACAATGATTCTTCGTTACACCATACACTACGTCCTGTACATTCAAGTCATTTCAAATGATAGACAATTTTTTTTTTTTTAATATATATGCTAAATAAAAAAAATTTAATCATAATCGATTAATAATAATAAATTATTGTTTAATTATTGTTATAAAATAACACGCTATTTAATTTTTATTATCAATAAATATAAATATTAATATAAATCATCGTCTTCGTTACTCATTTTCATCCGCACATAATTCTATTTTTTATATAGCTTTTTTTTTTGTCATTTGCAAAACTTTACCTACAAACTCTAATGATTTCAACGCTCAAAATATAGCTGCGGATCATTTTACGCTAATGAAGATCACAATACGTTTTTAATCGTGAAAAAATTCTTTCGCCACTCGATACACGCAAGGAAAAGAAAATAACCTTTCGGCATTTGGAGAAAATTCTCGGTTACATATTTCAAATCAATAATAACTATCGTATTTATATGCGCGTGTCAAACAGAATAATATTGGTTTTTTTCGTTAATAGAAATCAGTGTGATAAAAACAAAAAAAAAAAAAAAAACGACGACAAACTCGAAAGTTAAACGATTACTGGTGAATTTTATACAAACGTCCGATAATAATAATTGATAGATTGCCTCGACCGTTCAACGAGCGATCGACGAGCCAGAAATTTTCATTATTTCAATAACGTCATAAAATATATTTATCGAATATTTCGCATTTTTTTATCGTATTTTTTTTTTTTTTTTTACAAATATTAAACTTAATAGGCCGTAAGCTACGCTTATTTTGCTTGTAAGTAAACACGAAATCATGTACTTATACACATTATGTACAGAAAAATGTATAAAGATAACATCGCGTATTACATAATACACGTGTAATATTATGTTCCGAATATTGTTACTATAACGCGCGGTCTGTACGGTATACATATTATTCGTATACGTTACACATTATATTGTATACCATGTCGGTTATTATTTCGTGAAATGTAATATATATATATATTTTAACGTTATAGTAAAAGAAAATTAAAAAAAAAAAAGAAAGCCATGACCTGAATTAAATCAAATTGCATATCATATATACGAAAACAAAGTATTATAATATACGTTAGGTTTGTGTAGAATATAATTACTTCGGACATAAATCGCGTTAATTTTCTTGCGCAAACCTTGAAAATAACTACGCGAGATGACAGATTAGAATTCCGTACCGAACCCATTTCAATATACATTTTATAAGCGCGTATACTATTATTATTATTTGTAAACCGAGCGTACACATACGTATATATTTCGTTATAGAATACTAATTGAAATTATTTAAAAGAAAATTCACGACTCGAGATTTCATTACATAAAGCGATATATTATTATAGTTTAGTAAAAAAAAAATCCGTATAATTTTCGCACGAATATGAATTATTCGCTCATAATTCAAACCAATTAATTTTTTCCGCATAAATCAACTTAATTGGAATATTCTATACTTGTATTAAAAGAGATTTCATGTTTTTTTTTTTTTTGCTCACAATAATACGGATTTATATCATAAAATAACGACGTTTATTTTCTAGAACACAAAAACCTCTTTAAAATTATCTTATAAAAATACAAATAAATAAATAAAACTGTTTTAAACGTGTTTATATACGTTAATCTGTTCTACGTTTTATTACGCGTCCAGTAATGTGCAAGACACGCGAGAAGAAAACAATTTTCGATCCTCTCCGCTGTATATTATTATTATTATTAAGTTTTTTTTTTCCTTTTTCCTCCATTCTGCAAAGGCCGGAGTGAACCCGAACGTGTCGGACTTCAAAGGGCTCACGCCCCTGATGACGGCCAGCATGTTCGGCAAAACGTCCACGGCCAGTTTTCTGTTGGGAATGGGCGCGTCGCACCATCTGACCGACATCAACGGTGACACCGCGCTGCACTGGGCCTCGTACAAGGGACACGCCGAGCTGATCAGGTTGCTCTTGTATTCCGGAGCCGACGTGACGAAAGCGGACAATTTCGGTTCCACGCCGTTACACCTGGCCGTGCTGTCCGGGAACGCGAAATGCGTGAAAACCCTCTGTCACAACGTAAGTACCGTTTCCCGAAGTTCTACTTGAGCCGGGCGCGTCGTATTACAACAGCGCACATTTTCGTGCGGTGAAAGTTAAACGTCATTCTACACGGGGAGTAGTCGTTTCTATAGCGTCTCCTCGACACCGACAGCGTTTCGCACGGAACGAGAAGGGAAGGGAAAAAAATCCACGAACTACGCGTGCTTTATACTGCGTGAAAGTCTACAATTTACGGAAATAAATCATAGATTTCAACAAACCTTTACAATTTTAAGGGAACGTTTTTTAATGTTCGGACATACATAGGCGTGCGCAAGAGGTACGCGCAAAATATGCTGCCGCTGCATATTTAAAAAAAAAAAATATCATTTCATTCGAAAATTTTTTTATTTTATATTGTTAAAATTTTTCAAACATTTCCATTAGAACTCAATTTGTAAGTAGCTCGGGACAAAACGACACGCATCTCATCGACATAATTACGGTACAATAATATTATTTTTGGTATCGGCACACATTTTCACGAGCTATTGAAATTTAGTCTTCCTTATATCACGCGAACAGACTTTTTTTTTCGAAATTTATCATTGTGAAATCGAAAACTGAAAGAAAAAAAAAAAAAAAAAAAAGAAAAGAAGCTATTAACCGCCTATGTTTATGAAATCTTCACGCAAATAGCTGCGTTATAATTTCGTTTTTGATTCGGGCACAATAAAATAAAACGTGTTTTTTTTTCCTTTAGACTCAATTTCTTTTTTATTGCATAACTTGCCGATAAAGTCTGCGCACTCCTATGAAATGTTTATTTAAAGCATCGGCATCTAGACATTAAACTATAGAAGACACACGGCGCGAATAAGCATATTAACGACGCGTGATGTCCGAAATTAGTGTATTATTAATCGTTTTTTTTTTTTTAAATATGAACGCATCACAGAGTCAGATATCGTTACAACCCAGAGACAAAAACGGTAAAACTCCGTTGGGATTGGCCGTGAACCACGGGTACGAGGACATTGCCGGACTGTTGAACAGCGAGATCAAGAAGCGAAAGAAATGGATGATACCACTGTACAGAGCGTTGTATGAAATATACAACGAGAGAAACGACGCGATTCTTTGAGAAAATTAACTGTTTTTTTTTTTTTTTAGCAACGTGGTTTTCGGGAGTTCGGCGTATTCGAAAGGACCGCTGTTGCTGTTCCTGTGCTCGTTTTTCATTTGGTGGTACCCGATATACATATTAAGAGTGAGTTGATCATGTCTACTATAAAATATATCGATTAAAAAAAAACGATTTTTTTCCATAGCTGTCACATTATTATTTTTTTTTTTTATAGGTGATTCCCGTTACGTGGAACTTGACTAGAGGTTGCCACTACACGTATCTGGCTTGGAACGTTTTCATGTGGATTTGTTGGCTGACGACAAAGCTTTCCGATCCCGGATACTTACCGATAGATTCCGGCAGTTACATTCAGACCATAAGACAGGTAACCTAACCGTTCTCTGTACGAGTAGATCAATATGTAACTTTGATTTTTTTTTTTTTATAAAGTGTGCAAAACGAAATTCGCGTTTGTCTAATAAATTAATATGATGCGACGAAATCGCAAAAATACGTACGTATACCGCGCTTAAGTGTATGTCAATTAATTCCGATGACGAAAAATTTTGTAAAAAAAATAAAATGTATTACCGTAACAAAGCGCGATTAATAGATAATAAAATCGGAGTTATAGACGCCTATGAATTCAATTTTTTTTTTTTTTTTTAATAAACCTAGCTCAGCATTATATTATTAAAACATGGCGCTTATAAAACACATGTTATTTCTATAATAAAGTAAGCGATATTGAATTCTTATAAACTATTTAAAATCCTCAAATAATAAACGTATGAGTAAAAATTGAGAAAAATGAGGAATCAAATTATATGTTTTTATAACACCCCCCCCCAAGTTCTTCGAAAACTATAGTAGACAATCATTTCGAAAATTAAGCCTAAAAATATCGAATTATAACCACGTAAAATATCAAAAACACAGAAAAATAAAATTAGAAATATTAATTGAACTCGTCGTAAATATTTCTCCGCCGTTTTACTATAAAACCCATTTTACTTTTACACGCAAAACAGTTGCTGTTTTATCCTTGCGACATGGGAACGAAAAAAGACATACTGTCCAGGCTTTGTCACACGTGTCGTTGCGTAAGACCCTTACGAGCCAAACACTGCCGACTGTGCAACAGGTGCGTCCAACATTTCGACCATCACTGCCAATTCGTTACCAATTGCGTCGGTCTTGGCAACAGGTACGCTATACGAATAATTAATACTAATATTAAATATATATTTAATTACGAATAATTAATAATAATAATAACAATGGCCTGACGGTTAGGTTATATTAGAAACTCAACTCAACCTAACCTAACTTAACCGCCGGACATTTCTTCGTGCGTTGCACGCGATGTCGTATCGCGTAAATGTCATATTTTTAAACTCCCTTCCCACCTTCGTGTCCAGGTCGTGGTTCTTTTGGTTCGTCATCAGTCTGGCCATGAACTGTTCGTACGTCATTTACTTGATGTGCTGCACGATTAACGTGGATGGGTTCAACGTTTTATACGTCTTGGCGCTCTTGCAAGCGATCGCTTTCGCTCTCCTCAGCTGGGCACTGACCGCATCCATAGTAAGTGTAACTCACATACCGTAATTTATGAAAATCGGTAGCGTACAATACAAATTTCGTGTCCTCTGACCTGTACGTACTTGTATACTGTGATCCATCATGTCCCGACTCGGAAGAGTCATTCGAGGAGAAGTGTATAGCTGATATAATATTGTAATTTGCTTTGTGTGAAATGTCGGTGATTTAATACTGCAGGGGCTTACACAGTTCTATCATCCCATAAAACGGTTATATCGTTTACATTACATTATTTTAGAACACTTTTCTGCTATTTTCGTTTGGCTGTGTAGCGTCTTCTTAATGTTTTCGCATTCACAAAAAAAAAAGTCCGTTTTATTTGGTTTTCAGTAAAACGGTCGGTGATTTTTTTTTTTTAAATAATAATTCGTAACGGAAATTGCCTTCAGACCGGCAATAAAAATCGGCCGACTCGCATCTGAAAACCTTTGCTAATAACTTCCCATATAGAAATCGTGTGCATTTAACATCGTGTGCGTTTCGTGTGTGCGCAGTGTGTGAACGCGTTGATGAATTTGACCAGAAACGAGATGATCAACTATAAGAAATACGCGTACCTGAAGAACAGCCGAGGCAAGTACTACAATCCGTTCTCCAGAGGGGTGGTCATCAACGTCCTGGAGTTTTTCGGTTGCACGCAAAACAGAACCGACTACGAAGACGAAAGATATTGTTACGATTAGAAAAAAAAATAATAATAATATTGTCCGAAAAATTGTTGTTAACTGTCGTTGAGAAAAAAAAACAAGATAAATACGTCGTTAATAATATTTTAAAAAATCACGAATATTTCTTTTATATATATATATATATATATATATATATATAGCTTTTCGGATCGTTTAAAGAACTGCCACCAATAATTGTAAAACACTTTTTTTTTACACAAGTATATACGCGTTTTTTTCGTTTTTTTCTTTTATATATAACCGATCGGAACGGCGGCTTACAGATGATATAATAGCAGAGAGGAATAATTTTTTTTTCTTTTATTCATTTAACAACTCGTTTTACATTTTCGAGCTGAAAACCGGGATAGAGACGCGCTCTGTTCAACTGTTTGGACATTCCGTCGGAGCCACCGTCTTTCGTATTCTATTTCTTTATATACGTTTACTTTCTACTCGCCGTTAAAACACCACCGCACGCGGTGCACAATAAAATAATATTTTTCACATTATAACACACGCATACTATATATACATATATATAATATACGATTTGCATACAATAATAAAACGCGCGTTCGTATAACGTGAAATATTTTTTTCTCTTCTTCTTCTTCTTCTTCTTTCCCATCGTTTACAATAAATACAGTTGTATAATATAATAATAATAATATAAGGAAAGAAGAAAAGATGGAACGGAACGATATTTTGCAAAAAAAAAAATAAAAAAAATAACACATTTTTTTTCGTACGGTTTGTATTTTCATATATTTTTTACACGCATATATTATATATATTATGTTATATTATTACGTTTTCTATATAAATATATAGCGAAAAATATAAAAGAAAATCACAAACGCCGATTTTTGTACGTGTATATTAGTAACATATATAAATATTAGTTTCTATTATATAAATTAATAATATTATTCAATATCGCGTGTACACAACAAAACGGTGGTTCTCAACTTTGTTTTTTGGTACGACGACATACCTCGTACAATTTAGATCCACAAAAACGGTGACACGAGCATATTTAACGGATATGTTTGATAAAGTAAAAATCTACGTGAATCGTTACGATTGCCACAGTTAAGATTTTATTAAAAAGAAAAAAAAATTCTAAATTCATACGAATAAAATTTAAACGGTTTAAGGTATTTAAATAATAATAAAAAGTCCATAAAAGTAAATCGGTGTGATGAACAAAGTATAGATTAATAATTTTTTTTTTTTTTTTTTTTGGCGACACCGGTTGAGAACCACTGCAATATTATAATATTTTTATCTGGCACGTTTTCCATAAAGAATTTACTAAATTAATTATACTAAAATTGTCGAACGTACATATAAATGCTATTCTCTTATATTTTATAAAATGGCGAATAAATTTTGTCGATTTCACACGACAATCGAGTTATACGGATTTATTGGCCGCTACAATGCGTACAAATAATAATAATAATTATGTGTTGTGCAACAACCGCGAGCGGCTGCTGCGAATTAGATTCGTATCCGCCGCGCTGGATATTATTATTGTACGCGGCGGTTACGACATTTTTACAAACGATTCTATTGTTTCAATACCAATAATAATAATAATAATAATAATAATAATAATCGTCGAACCGTACGGGAAAAAAATAATAAATTTTAAAAAATAATAATTTGTTTTTTTTTTTTAAACTAATTTTGCGCTTATTGTTTCATATTTAAGACGGTGAAAAACGCGAGATAAAAAACATAACCACTCAGCGCGGATTCGTTTGAATTCTTCTGATTTATTTTTCTTTCTCTTCTTACTGTCTGATAAACTCGATCACACGTTCGTTAAAATAATCAGACGCCGGTTTTATATACGTCTTTTATTCCGTCCAAGACGACAAACCGTTTTGTCGGTTTTTGCGCGTATGCGAAAAAACGTTGTTTTCGACCAACTCAAACGGATTCGAATAGATTCAATACACTTTTCCTTTTATAGATTGTTGTCTTAAACACAGAACCGACCGAGTTCGAATTGTTTAAAATTTTGGACAAAAAAAAAAGAACGATATTTTCAAACGACTGTATGCCGGTGAATTTTTAATTTAAAAAGTTAATTCAAAGCGGTTTGGCGCAACAAAAAAAAAAAAAAGAAAAAACGATCGTATTTAATTTCAATAAACGTATAATTAAATTTGTTATACTTATTATACACACTGTAATAATAGTATAATGTATTTATATGAATATATATATATATATTTTTTTTTTTTTTTGAGGGAGAGAACTGTCGGTCAGTAGTTTATTACTCGCAAACGATAATAATAATAATAATAATAATAATAATAATCAATCTCAGCAGGCTTAAAACCTAATGTCCGTATAGTTATAAAATTAAATCGAAATACGCGCTATCATTTTTAGTAATACATTATTTTATTTGTATATTACTACC
The DNA here is from genome assembly GCA_032441825.1 of Chaetogeoica ovagalla. Lineage (NCBI taxonomy): Eukaryota > Metazoa > Arthropoda > Insecta > Hemiptera > Aphididae > Chaetogeoica > Chaetogeoica ovagalla. The sequence goes on along the minus strand of CM063735.1, from coordinate 9,994,934 downwards.
ACTATCGTTTATAATATTAATATACATATTTTAATATAATGTTAAAGTTATATGCTCGTTTTGACTAGCTGTACACATTTAACACGAGATTTCGGGCGTAGTTATAAGAAGAGACTTGAACGAACCAGGAACGATACGACGATGAAAATGGATTTTTATTATATAATTTCTTTTTTAAATATGTATTGATCCTGCGCAACAAACGTTGAAAAAAAAACCGCGTGTTTACACAAATTGCGATTATAAATAATTGGACTTTCACGCGTGTATGTACGTATATGGCGGGGTATTAACGAGTTAAATTTTACAACAGTCACTTATTATAATTATGAGATTTTTTTTTTCTTTTTCTTAAAGTCACTTTCTTATTGAACTCAACGCGTCGATTTCGAATTAATTTGAAATTTAATTTTTACCCGAAAATCACCTAATCAATTTTTCTGAGTTTTAGTGTTGTTGGCCAATTTTTTTTTTGTTTTAATTCACCTGAGACTTTTATTTTCCCCTAGAAAAACACCGATCTTTCGATATATTTGTATTTGAAAAATTCTCTCGCCAAATATTATAATATTTGTAAACGTTTTATGAAACTTTAAAAAACTAAACCGAGTCAATTTCTTCTCCAAGTCAACGTGACAAAAGTGTTATTATACTGTTTACATTCCATTTAATTTCTATAATTTTTTTTTTTTTTTACATCGACTCAATATTGTCCGTTCTCGACATATTGTCCGTAAAATCATTATCGTTTATAACGTCTCCGCCTATCATCAAGTCTCCAGTCGTAACGTACACCCGTTTAACAATCTCCTCTAGTATATATTTAATTATTAATATTAATATTATTATTATTATTACTATTACGTTATGTTACACGCGAGTTTTTTTTTTCTTTGTTTTTCAAACGAGGCGCGTTCCCTGTGCTCGTGTAAAAACTTTATTATATTATATGGTTACATTTACTTTTTAAATACATAAAAAAAGAAAGAAAAATCGTTCGAGATAAATGATGAAAAGATGAAAAAGAACGAAAATGTAACGGTCGGAGAAGAAAGTTTTTGTTTTTGTTACACGTGTTATGGCGATTCGCGCGAGTGGCGGTATCGGGGCGTTGCAGCGGTTTTATCGTGTCTGTCTCAGCTGTACGCCGTCGCGATTGTTGTCTGGACGGTGGTAAAGCAGTAAACACGTTTTTTTTTTTCTTCGCCGCACACTCATGGTAAAACGGACAACGAGAGAACCGCCGGTGTCACTAGTACTAGTACTACTACTACTACTGGCTACTGCGGTGACGGACGCGGATCGTACGGTTCCGCGTCCAGGCCCACGTACCGGTTGTTCTTGCGGTGTACGAATCCCGTGCCGGGGCCCGCGTTGTAGTAGACCACGCGACGAATGCCGAACGGGTCCACGTAACCGAAGCTACCGGTGCGCGTCTCGTCTTCGTCCGTCCGTTCCTCGTGATAATGCCGCGGCAGATAATATTTGAATCCGTTCCGGACGAACGACACGCCGTCGTATTCCGCCGGTCCCGTTTCCCGGGCCGCCGCGGACACGTCCACCTTGCGGTACGCGGGCCGGAACGTGTGCGGTCGCAACGGCCGTTCGTAGATCGGCGGCAGTTCCGTGGTGGACGACGACGTACCACCGCGGCCGCGGTAGTACGCGGGTTTCGGCGAACCGTCGTCACCGTCGTCCGCGGCGATCGAGTTCACGTCCACCGGCCGCACGGCGTAATACTCGGACGGCGGCGACGCGGTGCTGCTGGACGACTGGACCGACGTAGCCGCGACCGCGACTGGCCGCCGGTGGCGTGACTGCGAGACGACGGCCGGCCGCGGCGGTGGCTGTGACGCTGCGCTGGACGGCAGGAAACGCAACGGCAACGATTCACTGTCGGACGGGTACACGAACGGCGAGCCGCGCCACGACGATTGCCTGGGCGGCGGTTGGGTGATGGCCACGACGGGTTTGGCCACCGCGGTAACCGCCCGGTACGGCGGCGACGCGGAAACGGCCGTGCCGGCCACCGCCGCCGCCGTCGGCGAGTATTTGGCCGCCGACACGGCCTGACCGACAGCCGTTTGTGTGCCGACAAACAGTTTCTTGTTCTTCACTATCCTGTAACCTGTGAACAGAAATAAACGGACGTTTTTGTTTTTATATATATATATTTAATACGATTATTTAAAAATTCCGTCCGAGAATAGTTTGTTTAAAAAGAAAAAACAATTTTTCGAAAAAAAAAAAAAAAACGATCGTTTAAACATGTGTTCTTAAACGTTAAATTGTATAATTTCTATTGCGCGTATTTTTTATTATTATGATTTTTCTCGTCTAATCGTGAAACCTGGCAAATACAATTATTATTATTATTATTATTCCCGACATCTATTATACATTAATCATTTTTAAAAAATGCATGCGTATGAAAAAATGCTTAAAAATTAATCATAGGGAGTGTGCGACTAACGCTTCCTTAGTTATTTTTATCACAATGTTTTTTTTTCTATCCTCTCGCATACTCCTATTACGAGTACTGCCGGTCGCCTATTATACTTTTATAAAATAAAACCTAAGAAAAAATTATGATTTTTTTTTTAACTTAATCGAATAATTTATTCGGTCTAAATAGAAAATTATATCAAAAATCGTACGGATAAATTGACGATTGAAGAAATAAGTACATGGATAACACAAAAACGTAATATTCCAATATTCTAGATATATTTTGTATACAACAATTATATATGTTCCTCGTATATTATAAAAACTTACTGATTATTATAATTGATTTTTTTTTTTTTTTTTTGTTCCGTTTGAACAGTACGAATCATTTTTTTCTTTTATAATATTTTCCTTTATAATAATTCAACAATTACTGCGTGAATGTACATTTGAGTGACATTGTAAATTGACAAATCGCACTGCATTGGGTGAATTATATCAATACAATAATATATAATAATGACAATACCAAAAAAAAAAAAAAATAATAATAATAATAATAACGGAACGTGAAAATATTTACATACGTTTTGTCAACGATTTCTGACCGCAATATATAACACCGTTATTATATATGTCTACGGCACATTTGACTGCGAATTGAAAACCGACCATTATTACTCGTATTATTATTTTTTTTAATACATTATTTTAATATACCGTTTTTTTTTTTACGGGATATATATTGTATAGGAGATCGCCTGAGTAAATTACACGTTATTTTTCAATTTGAGACGATTTCTCGAATGTTGACGTAAAAAGCGGGTTGGCCTAATATAGGAAACGTCCAGTGTTAATTATATGAAAAAGTAAAAAAAAACTGCCAAAATACATTTTTATGTATTTTTTTTATGTGTATTATACATAATCAAGAGAAATAACACTACTGCTCGTACGTTTTATATTTACGAATTTATTCACAAACAGAAAACGTTAATTGACGTGTTAGTATTATAACAATATAATATAAATTTATAATTGTATAAACATAAAAAAAAAAAAAATATATCCAACACGCGTTGGACGAATAGTTTTTTCCGTCCATCCCACACGCGCGTATAATAATCGACTTTATAAAATTATGACACGTATTCTTATTATACGTATATACTTCAGTGATTATAACAAATTAACTTATAAAGTGTATTATAACCGATTAAACAAAAAAAAAAAAAGAAAAAAAAAAAGAACATTATTTTCCCATTATACATAAATACGAGTCTTCGCGTTTAGTGCACTAACAAAGAGATTTTATACGTTTATCGTTTAACTCGTTATTACTTAACTTTTTCGTTATAACGTAAAATAAAACGAGTCGAAATGATCACACGTTTCTCTCTTATTCTTAAAAACCTAAATAGTTTCTAATTTTGTATAATTATTTTGTGTTCATTAATTAATGCCTACACGTGCGTACGTAACTTTTCATAATATTATAACGTTTTACTGCGCGTTTCATTCGTTGTTGTTTTTTTTTTAATATATAGTAAAAATTGTAAGTTAAACGTTTTTGTTTTCTTTCATTAATTTTTCGATTACTGTATAACTGTCATATTCGTATAATAATTTCTATTTTTATCAATTATAGTAGTTTTTGGAATGATTTTCACTCGAATAGTTCAACGATTAGTTTCATATTATATTCAGTGTTCGAACGGAGTTTTTGTTTTCTCGTTTTCAAAAATGTATATTTTGAAAAACAGTAACACAACTGGAGTCGTGTATTATATTGTTTTTTTTTAATAGGTCGAAATTGGTCTATTAAACCGACCAACTGCGCGAATCTATTTCATAATAATGCGCGTGTAAAAGAATGATTGTTGTTGTTTTTTTTTTCAGTAATCACGTTGAGAACATAAATAGAATAATAAATGTGGAATAAATGTAAAAAAAAAATTATTAAAAGAATTGCGCGAATACGTTTTTATTAACGAAAAATAAATATTAGAGATTTTATATGTAAAAAAAAAAAAAATAATAATAATAAATACATAAAATATACGAAAATTACTAGGTCGATAACTATAACGCATATATTTACGTTTTTTTTTTTTTTTGGTCTTACCAATTTTTTTTTTTTTTTACTCGTTCGATTATATTATCATTATTATGATCAGGTATTACAGTCATCGTCAGTCAACTCGTGTCCTATTCGATTTTAAAACACAATAAATACGATGCAAATCAAACGAAATCAGTCACAATCAAAACCGATTTCTAAACGCATTAGCGAAAAAATATTAACGATTATTATTTATAGAGTCCCCGAAATAAAGCGTTTAGAATAATTTCATAACCGTTGAAAAGTAGTTAACAACAACAACAACAATAATAATAATAATAATTTATGTAATAACGAGTAAATAATGTGTTATTAATTATATTTGTTTGTACACACGCGCGTATAGTTCAATCGACGCGGTGCTTTTTAATATACGTATTATTACAAAATCAATCGCATTCATATTGTATATACCGAAGAAAAAAAAATCGCTGTTCAAATTGAAACCGCGATCGAATAATAATCCGTATTTAAAACATTTATAAATCAAAATAACTTTTTATTAAAAAATATACCGCGTATTACGTCATAATATAAAATACGGATTTCTGTCTGTGTAGTTCGCAATGTTTAAGCAAATAAACGATTATGTAAAATCGAGATTTTATTATTATTAATTAAATAATTATTCTTAAACTTAATTTATATAAGTTTGCGTGTGTGTGTGTGTATGAATAAACCTTCGTCACAAAGAGAAATTCAATTCGAGTACGTGTATTTATGTATATAAAATCTGATTTTGTTGGCAACAAATATTAAAAAAGTCTTTTTTTTTTTTAAAAAAAAAATCCCGTGTTTGTTCTTGGTATACGTAACACAGATATAATTCAGGACAGACGAAATGTAAACAAAAAGAGAAAAACACAATATATATATAAAAAAAAAATACGCTTATAGCGAGTATATTGAAATTTCAAAGAGAATAGGTACGCCGTGCACGTACAATAATGTTTTGTAAACGAGTGTAAAAATAAAAGACAAAATATTCGTATAAACGAAATATGGAGAAGTGTATTTGTGCGGATAACTGACTCGAAATAATCGTTTAGAACGGACTGGAAAAGGACTTTACCAATTGCATAACTCGTTCGCGCGTAGCGTCGCATAAATTATTTAATAAATATTTCTATAACGCAATACGCTGTTGTAAACAAATTTTTTTCTCTTCAACAATTGCGCCCATGATATTATAATACCACAAAAACTCATGAATATAATATATGGTAACACCTCAACACTCGACTAATTTAAAGTTGGAAATCGTTACGCTTTTGGTCACGATTTGAATAAAATGAAAAATTTATATTATCGCGTGTACATAATATGCATAAATCCGCGGCTCGTTTTGTTCGTCGAGAGAAAATCAATTCACGTTCGATATTTTATGTCTGACCGCGAACTAGTAATATATCAATGTAAGATTACTGTTGATAATTTATTTTTTCGTATATTTCGTAAATACTTAAAAAGAAAAAACGCTTGTAACAGGAATCTCATGTCTTGTAAACGTATATAAGTTGTTTTTTTTTTCAAAGGAAAAGTTTAATTACAATCTCTAAAATATACAGAACAATTCTCCCTTCAATAGGTTCCCGGAGACTACACATTTGCAAGTGGCCAACTATATACATTAACCGAAAGCAAATTGCTCTCGTCGATGATGATTTTTTTTTTTTTTTTTAAAGTTTTGTGTCGAAAATTATTTTTCATCTGATAAAATTATTGCACTAATATAGCGAGTGTCGTGTTATTATTATTTGTAATTCTTTAAATCGTAATTTATTCTTCACGCGCATCTAAAGGTAATGTGGATAACTGACTGCCGAAGCAATGCGATTGGAGGGGGTCACGGTGTTGCAATTGTTGTGGTCGTAGTAACGTTATGTAACCAGAGTATAATAATAAATACGAAAAAGCAATTTTTAATTTTTTTTGTTTTTTTCATACAATAAAAACTGATTTGCGGACGACAAGAATAATTTCTCGAATACATGAATACGCAATGTAGGACTTCCACGTTTACAATAATTAAGGTGTAGACGAGAATTGTATCTGCGCCTCGAAGTGTTAGATTAGGTCGATAACACAATTCTGCCAATAGTTTTAAATCGGGGGAAAAAAATTACAAAAATAAAACGAAATTACGCAAATGAATAAAACGTTAAACGAAACTACGATATAAAAAAAAAAAAAAAAACAGGTTACGACACAGATAAAATCCTTTTCCGTCGCACGTATTGCGTTTACGATTCGACAAAAACCTGTCCACCTCCGCACAATGAATGTAACACGCGAATTACAGGAGATAGTGATGTAGCGTCCACTCGAGATACTCTCGAGATCCTACAGCATCCGTTGCGGACACTGCGTAATCGATAACAAGCGATATTTACCCTTTGAATCGGCCACGTAGTCGTTGAGTCTCAAATATCCGTCAGCGTCTACCCAGCCGTACGTGCCGACCACGCTGCCGTCTTGAAGCCTCCTCTCTTTACGGTACTGACCGCTAATGGTCTGATACTTGAAATATCTCTCCGGCCCCTCGTCCGTCTGTATGTGGTACTGCGTGTTCGGTTCCGTGTCCCATCCTCCCTCGATTTTTGACGCGACCGTTCCAAAAACGGCGAGCTGTAAATAATCGAAAACATCAAAACGTTGTCGTCATCGTCATCGTTATAAAAAAAAAAAAAAAATACGCAGAAAAGTGTACAATATAGGAAATAGCGATTCGAAAATCGCCAATGCGGATGCCAGTGTTTATTTCACGCTCGTCTCCCCGAAAGCAGTCTACCCGTCCCCGACAAAATTAAATAAGAAAACTCGCGTGTTTCGTAATTATTGAACGAGGGTACAATTATACGTATCAACGAAGATTACTTTTAGCACCCAGTCACAACCACAAGGTTGTAATTTCCCAACGCTTAATGGTGAAGATGTACTCGCAGACGTTCAATCGTCTAAATTCGGTATTAAATCAATGTTCGATAGTGAGACAGATGAAATTCCGTTGGGAAAAATCTTAAAAGCCGACGTGGTTTATACAGAATCGCAAAAACTGTGTGAAATACTTCTAGTCATTCGTGCTGTAACATCCGCGGCTTTAGTGTATAGAAAAATTCGTTTAGTACAGCGAATAGAATTCTGAGGAAGACCAGAAATAGTTGAGACGCATCGTATATGATAATAGGTATGTATTGAGGGGCCTGCAGACATTCCCAACCGACGAATTTTTTTAAATAAAGCGCTATAGACTCGTACGCGGCGAAAAAAACTCGACGATTACGATTGTTTAAAAGAAAAAAAACGTATTTTCTATTCTCATTAAAAAAAAATAAATAAATAAAGTTTTTAACAAACCGGCGAGTTTGTCTACGCCTCCGGGAACAAAATTCCTGAAAGAAACACACTGGTCGCAGATGTAACGGATTGTGACCCGGTCGATTTGTTATTCGGCTTTTATTTTCTTCTCGGGACCGCGCGCGTATATATTACTATGTAATATATGCGAAGACGTATTATACGTTTAAAGAATAAAATTGTATACTATTTTCGAGGAGAAAAAAAACAACAATCCCCAAGTGTATTGTACGCGCGACATTGCGATTCCACGTCAACGACGTTATATTATGTACAACATCAACAAGGAGGGAATCATTTGCTACAAGTAATAGCGTATTATTTGACTTACAAATTATTAAATAATTATTATTGTTACCGCGTTGGCGAAACAAAGCAAAACCACATGTTATTATAAGAACAAGCGCGCGCGCGCGTGCATTTGCAAATGGGTATATCATCGCTTTTGCGCAGCAGCCGCTGCTGGTCCAGTGCCTTTTAAGGTGGTCGCGTGGACGGTCCGAGAAATCTCCACTGAAACGCATATTATATTCCTGCAAACGTATTACTATTTCCACGTTTCTTTACAATTCTTTTCGTTATTTATTTATTTTTTTTTTTTTTTAACGAGTCATGGCCAAGGTATAGGACGGACGATCCGCGTCGTTTGTATTAAATGTGCGAAATCTTCTCTCGCGTATATCGACTGGTTTACGATGAGAATCCGGTGAGTTATCACATAATATATGAGTGTACTTTGAATACTCGTTAAAAAAAAAAAAATGCTCAGAACGCGTATATCCGTTCGTTGTGCATTCGAAGTAGCTGGTGTATAAGACGCACTTGATTGTGCTCAACGAAGCCGATTTACGCGTGTCGTTTTACGCACACTCGGGCACAGAGGAAAAACGTCTATTACGCGCGTAGATTAAAAGAAATACCCGCAATGCTCATAATTCGCCGTTTTTTTCTTGTTTTCCTCCACTTATTATTCGGATTATTATTTTAGTTTTCGTAAACGAAATGAATTTTAATATTTATAGCGCGTGGAATTTTCGAATTAAAATACGCTTTTTAATGGCGTTTGAGTACCTGTTTTATATAAATAATACGTGAAAAATAGTAGATTTTTTTTTTTTAATCACATCACTTCAGCGCTAGAGGTTCTCCCGTTTAGTTTTTCGAATTAAAAAAAATATATTTGTATACACTTTTATATACCGTTAAACGACTAAAAACGCGCGTATTAGACAGCTTTATACGATATTACGTTATAATGTACCACGGGGTATAAAACGCAATTTATTACACGTCTTCTTCTGTTTTTAAATCGAAAATTATTTAACGTTCTACGCGTATAATATTCGTATTGTACGAATACGGCCGCAATGTCACTAATAATAATAATAATAATAATAATAATAATAATAAAACCATTCATTTTGCGATTTCGTTCGTTATTTCTCGTGGGAACGGGAATTTTTTTTTTTCATTGTTCGTTTCGAAATCGAACGTTTATTTAGAAAATTAACGGAATTCGAAAAAAAAAATAATCAAATTTTCTACGAACAAACGCACACTTGAAACTCGTACGCGTCCATAACGGTTTTCTTCGATATTTTTCACTACGTCACCGACACAATAATAATAATAATATTAGCAAACATGTGTGCGACATTTCGAAACAGTCGATATACGTTTAGCGTTCGGCCTACACCGATTTACAAATAGTAGTAAAAAAAAATATATACCGTTTTCGACGCCCACGACAAAATAATATTCCGCGATTTTTTTTTTTTTTTCGACCGCTTACGTATTATCATTTTATATTATTTATCGCTCGCACGAACATAACATATTATATATTATACACAATATTATAATATATATTCGAACGTTTATTCGTGTATTACATGAATGTCGTATAGGGGTCAACACGTATACGTATATATCAGGAAATCTGTTGTAAAACTACTCGTATAGTTTTTTTTTTTTAAGACTTGTCGTAAAACTCCTGTAATCGCACGCGCACTTCTTCTTTTTCGATATTGACACCAGCCGTTATAATTAGGTAACATTTTTTTTATTATCATTATTACATAATCGTCCGAAATTTATATTTATTATGCGTACCGGACATATATTTTATAACGTACACCAATAATAAAAAACAAAAAAAATCCAAAATTGTTTTCTCCGAATTTATAAATCGGTACGTACGCGCGCGATGTTACGAAACCGTACGTTTAAAACATAATATTCCGTAAAATTAAATAATATCGTTGGGCAAGGCTTGAAATTGTATGTGTGTGTGTGTGTGACACGCCGTGCGGTGTATAATACGAAAAGTAAAATATGTTTAGGAAATCGTGTTGTACATAATATATTTTATATTATTCAGAGGTCATTGGTGTAAATTGTCGACTCCGAGTGTTGTTTGAAAATCGATATTAGAAGAAAAATAACGATTTTTTTTTTTGTGTTATATGTTTTTCTTTTACACAGAATTCTTCGTTTTCCGTCAATTTAATTGATTTAATCTTGAATTTTTTTCTTAATGATCAAATCTGAAGCGTTTCGGATGTGCTGCAGTACGGGGAAAAAAACGAAAATTTTAAGCTCCGTTGTTACAGGGGAAACGCGTGCAACAGTAATAATAATAATAATAATAATAATAATAATAATAATAATAATAATAATAATAATAATAATAATTTATCGTAATCGAAGAACGAAAATATTTCGTTAAACGTTTATATATATACGTGTGTATATTTAAAATGCGGGGCGTCTCACGCCAAAACGTTTTGTTCTATTCGATATTATTAAACGGATTTTATAATTACTGTAGAAACCAGCAGCGATTATTGCATGCTAATGATGACGAATTTGAAAAAAATTGTTATCTATCGTTACCGCACAGTGTTTTCAACAGCAAGAAAATTATTTGAATCAAATTGATAGAAATCGCTAATGCCGTTTAACACGACAATATTTATCTAAAACGTATAAAATGGCTATCGTGATTATTATTTATTTTTTTTTTTTTAAAACAGGATAATTTTTTTTTTTTTTTATTTCGCGAGTCCTTTACGATTAGAATCGAATTAAAAACGCGTTTATTGTACAGCGCGAAAGACGTATTAAAACCGTTTATGAAAAAAAAACCCCCCCCCCCAACTTTAAAACGTCGAATATAACAAAACGGTGCAGCGCAACAACAACAGTATAATAACAATTACGTTTGAACAAGTCCGAATGAAATACGAAGTACAAGAGGACGATACGCACAAATCACGTTCTGGTTTGCAAAAAATAAATATCACGCGTATCCAGCTGTCACGCTGGTTTAGGATTAGGACACGCTCGTTTGCGGGCCGCGCCGACAGGAATAATTTTACGCGCGAAACAAACGTAACACAACACGCCGACGAATAGAAAATTATTAAACATCGGACAACGGTTTCTACGCGTTTAAACTTATAAATTATAACGCGACGGTCTCTCTCTCTCTCTCTTTATATAGCGTGTTGTGTGTGTGTGAAAAATCGTACGGGTGTCAAAACGTAACAACAATATTATTTAAAAAGAAGAAGAAAAAAAACCGCGCGCCGTCGACTTCCGTGAGAGGAGGACCGCAGTAGAAAGTTTCGAGTGTATGTCACGACGACGACGCCGCCGCCGTTATAGTCGCGTCGCAACCGATTCGGCTGCACCAATAGCGGGCCGTACGTTATAATATCTGAAATAGACGCGGGATGCGTTCCGAGTTTTTCACACGCGCACCACACTCGTTTCGAAACGACGTAATATTTGAACAATTCGATCTGTGATTTTCAAATGGACGTTAATTGTAAATGTTTGTTAACACGAGTTCATGCGACGGCATGAAACGCGAACGAGCCTAACTGGTAAAGGTTAATGGTAGAGGTGTCTTGGACGTTTGCGGAGGCGTATTTCGCAACGATTCGGCGCAGCAGAATTGATTTCATACCGTTTGTCACACGCCAGACGTCCGGTACGTTTACGGCGTTCGTTTTTTATTTCACCAGAAATACGTTTAACAAACGTTTTTTTTTATAATTTCTTCGAGGTTTTTTTTTCAACAATAACGTACAGTGAGGATTACACGGCCGAGCGTACTGGTTCACTTTCGTATAACGGCGGATCACGACGATGTTTTAATTAATAACGGAAAAAATAATATTATTATTTTTTTTTCCTCACAAAAATATTGGACGAAATAGGCGACTTTTTTTTTTTTTTTTTTAACGTGGATTACGTACGAGTATGTACATTGCGTGCGGTATTTAAAATTGCGCTGTAGAGACTTTAACGATCGGCCATTATATATCTGTGTCAGACGTATAAAATAGAAAAATGTATTTAAATAAACCGTTACATTATTATCATTGTTATTATTGTATGGTCTAATACATGATTTATACCGATATAAATTATATTTCACGACCCAATGGATATTTTCGAAATATTTCACACCAACACTTGTCCCCGTGCGTTTCGTTGCCCGTAAAAAACGCCGCCTCTCGTACGTATACTCTCTCACGATACAAACACAAAGCACGAACCAATATTTAAAAGAAAATAAACATTTGGTTTAATTTTATTTATCTAATCCACTTTTAACGTAAACGTTTCCGTTCTTCTTATTTCCAATTCCCCTTCTTTGTAGCTCAGTCAAAGTAACGCAATTTAGATGTATAAAAATGAAACTTCACGGGCTTTTTAAAGCTCGTTATATTTCTACACGGTCTTTTACGATTTATAAATATTATTATTATTGTATAAAGAAAAAGCAAAAAAATGTTCGCACGTGCAAAACAGAATTACCCTATCATTGTGCAACGTGTCGCTTTCGGTACCGATGAAATATTTTGCGCGTGTCGACAAATAGATTTTTGTTTCTAATCCGTATATACTTGTCGGTTAAAAAATTTAATAACTTTTTAACGATTTGTTTTCTTTTCGACGCGTATCGTCTCAACACGAATATCCGTTACGTTTTTACACGACGCACACGAATAAAAAATACGTATTTTAAAATCGCGTATTACGGAATAATACAATTTGCGATTTGTAGTATATTTTTTATATAACTTTTTTTCTTCTTCTTACAATACGCGCGATTAAAAAAAAACACACACACACACACCGAGGAAATGCGTGTAAATCGGTGTCAAGTTCGGCCCGTGACCGATTCGGATATTCGTCTCATAGCGCGTTAGTGGTGCGATTCGAGACGCTGACACGCCCGGCGCTCCGGCGGCCCTCGTGTGTATAATGTGTTTTATTTACGTACGTTTCGGCACGTGCAACTCAATCGACATCGTCGTATTTTCACGTACAATCTCATTATAACCGTGTGTATAGGTTTAGTGGTATAAAACACTCTCCATCCTACCATAATAATAATAATAATAATAATAATAACAATAACAATAATAATAATTCATATAGTGTCGGTAATATTATCGCGGCGCGTGAATTAGGTGTGAATTATATTAGAAAAAAAATCTGAAATCCGATCGGTATTCCGTACGTTTTCGTCGGACGAATAGACGAACGTGCCAGTACGGGGTGACCAGGCGGATAATTTCATTTTATTCGTCGCGCGTACACGTCGTTTTTCTATGTATATATATTTTTTTCTTTCTATTTGTTTATTTCATACCGTTATGGATATTTACGCGTTTTTCCGTCCGTAAAGTCTAAACGTATATATATATATATATACCTAGTTGATTGACGCGGGGGGAATCATTCGTTACACGAGACTCCATCGCGTGGGAATTATCGATTTATCGATTTTGTACATTTTCGCGCGTTCGTTCGATCATATTTCCATTAATATCATTATTATTATTATTATCGATTTTAACGGCGTATTCGGAGTTTTTATTTTTTATTAAGCGGTAGTGGAAACGAGTCTTTGTACTTTTCCAACGTACCGATCGATCTAATCTAAACATTCTGAAAACGTATTAAGCGTTTAAAAAATATCTCGTTATTATTTCCTTAAAACCCGAAATACGTTTGAACATTTAGAGTGTATACGTTTTTATCGCGTAAGTGTACACGTATTTTTTCGGATTTTTTAGAGCATAAACATCCGCCGCGTGATTGTCGTTTACGAATTACGCGTGCACACGCGATAGACGCGATAGACGCGACACGCCTGATATTGAGAGAATTCGCAAGTGTTTCACAAAGAGAGTTTTTTTTTTTATTTTTTATGTCATTGTCGTTTTTCGTCTTCCGCGCTGCTGCTACAGGCGAAATCCAAATGATAAATACGTAATATATGCTTATTATATATTACGTACCTACGTATTATACTCAGAGGCGGACGGCGTATTATTATTATTATTATTATTATTATTAATGGACTACTCCACGGTCAGACTCACGGAGATACGTGGCTGGCGAAACCAAAAATATTAATTTCAAACACACGCACAGTGACGATTGTAATACGTTTAGACAATATTATATACCATATATACGTTATTTAAATACATAAGGACACTGGGCCCGGTTGGAGGGGACGGGAGGTCTTAAACGCTAAACTAAAAACGACGGTATTTTTTTTTTGTTCGAATAGAAACATTCGTTTTCATAAATATTAATTTGTTTTTCTTCGTTTTATGCCCGTTTCATTCGAATACGAGTGCGTCGGGACACGCGTACTGTTTGTTCGTTTGTCACTTGTCGCGCGCGAAAACAAAATGTAATCAAATCGAATAATCGTAATACATAACGGGGTAGTATATTTACGCGTCGGCGATTTCGCGCGCGGTCCGCTGCGACAGAATCCATAATGATCACCGGCGAACAAATCAGACCGAAAAACTCGCGTTTAAGAAAATGCAACGAGAAAAATATTATGCGATTATTAAATACCCGTTTGAAGCGTGCCCGAACGACGATGAATATTTTCCGCGTAGCGAACATCAATAGCGAAACGTCACGATTACGTTAAATCGTGCGTCATAAATATATATATGCGAAATCAGACCTACATTTTTTGAGCATCGCTAAAATTACGCGTACCACGCCCTTAACACATAAATTTCAAAGCCGTTAATAAAACATTTCCGTAACGCGACTTTAACGTTCACGTTATTATTTTTATTTGCGTGTTTACACTATCACGTACCTGTTGCGCTATTCCTAATCGTCTAATTATTATTATTATTATTATAATTGTGCAATAATTACGCAGGTTTTTGTGCTGTAGTTATATACTTATCTAACACCGATTCCGTGTTATTCGCGACATCCCGCCCGTCAATATTTAAAATTGACGAGTCCCGGTGGCAGACCGTTTGAAATTCGTATAAAAAAAACATTGGTTTATTTGTTTTTTAACGTCATCAGAATTGAAATCTGAATTTTTCTCGGCGGTGTTGATTTTTAAAATCCCTTTAGCGCTATTCTCCCCCTCTCTCACCTCAGTCGCGTTTATGTCGGTCGTTTTGAATCGTCTGAAAATATTATATATACGAGTATATACGACAATACAAACAACGGCGGCGCTATTGTCGCAGACGCTCTTTTTGAAAAACACAGAAAGAGAGTTCTCCCATAAAAACAGATCGGCGCGTCATATTCGCGCGACCGTTTTACAAATAATAATAATAATATTATTATTATTAAGTAGGTCGTAAGAATATGATGTATTGTTATTTACAGTGCGTATATTGTAATTGAATCGATTAAATATTCAATGTCGACGCGTGGCCAGTGTATTATACGGATAACGCGACAGATAACGCGACACGCGGATACGGCACTGTAGATGACGAGGTCAGAAACGTGAAAATAAATAACAGTGTAGTGAGAGAGAGAGAAAGAGAGAGAGTCAGTCGGTGGGCGGCCAATTACGTAGTCCCGCAATGGGATCGAAATGATCGAGGCGATATTTATTTATTTTTTTAACAAAAGAATAGAACTCAAACACGAAAAAACTGTCTCTATATACGCGCCGAAAGTAATTGTGTACGCACGTTTATATAATACGGCTCCGGATCATGAGCAGGGAGTATCGTTACGACGGTGTCAAGAGTTCATCGTACATCTAATCGTATATTTATACGCCGTCGTGCCGTATTTTGTATACTTATTATAATGTCGTTCGCGTGTGTGACGACGACCCCGTCAACTACGGAACACTTCAATGAGCTTTTTCAAAGCCGCGCGCGCGTACGTTACTAATAATATTAAAAATAATTATTATTATTATTATTATTATTATTATTATTATATAGCCGTTGATGTGTTACGTCATGGTTGAAATATCGATCATCACTCCATTTATTATTCCATCGTTACACGGTTGGTATACGGTTGTTTTTTTTTTCTTTCTGAGACATACATTTAATTTTATAACGGTATAAATAAGTGCTCATCAAACGAATAATCGTATTAGAGTTATGTGCGTTTAGTATGTAAAATCTTATAGTATTTTATATATATATATATAGACAACGTTTATTTTTTTTTATCCGACCCGAACTTATTGAACTGAAACGATCCGATCTTGATGATATTTGAAACGACGCGTCGATCGTATGATATTACATAATGTTATGTACAATCGAATTATACGAAATCGTTTTTTTTTTTTTTTGAAAATATTTCGAACATACAAAAATTAATGTTATTCTTGTCAGACGAGTATGCGCTGCAATGATCATCGCGTCTTATTCGCCGTTTAAATTATATCAAATATTTATCATTTTCAAACGGCAATGTACGAGTGTACCGCTATAAATATGTTGTTAAAGAACGGATCTTACCACGGGAATCTATGATTACTGAAATTTCCCGAATAAAATATACACCATATAAATTTAAGAAGTTCAGAATTAGACGCTATTTACTACTGAAACTAATAGCATTAAACGCGTACGTTATTTCGATAATAAAGATCAGTTGAGCGACTATAGGTCTGTCGAATATATGCAAACGATTTTTAGAAAGAAAAACGTAGGAAAATCAAAAGTTTACATATTTCGTTTTGGGTGTGTAACGATTAAGAACCATACGAACATCGAAACGCGTTTAGAAGATGTTGGCCGATAATCAACTTTTTTTTCACCCTGTATACATTATGAAATCGGACTTTATACAATTGGAATTCAAATGTAAATTTTTTTTTTAATAATAATTTCACCGCCGAAAGTGAACGGACGTCCTAAGGACTGCTCTCCGACGCGGTATATTTATAACGATTATACGAAAATGTCACGAATTATTGCAACACGCGAGACGATCGGACCGTCGTCCGTCGGTACGTATACATATATAATATTATTATATAATATAAATATATATATAAAAAAGAGTGTATATTTTTTTACAGAGGTAAATTTAATAAAAATCACCGAGCTGTGTCATAAAGCTGTAAAGATTTTCCAAAAAAGCCATCGATCAACTACAGAACAAACCTGCAGATTCTTCCGTCTCGGTTATACATCGAGGACGAGGTATAACGACGTTGGTATAATATATTAATATATTTTTTATATAAATCTTACAACTATTTTATATATATATATAAAAAAAAAAGTTTATAGTTATTTCGCTTCAAATTATTATTATTATTATTATTATTAAAAAAAAAAACTTATTTCTGCGCGTATTATAAAATCCAATGCCCCCTTCAATCTATATTGGAAAAATATTATCCAACGCATTATATCCGCGTTAATAATAAATTTATAAACGCGCGCGTAGTTAGTTGAATTATTACATTTTAAATTGATATATTCTCCGAGTGTACATTGTGACGTACCATTGAAATGCGTGCGGATTAAAAAGCGACGGATGGTATTGGGATTTTTAAAAATTATTGTTATTATTATCTTATAAATAATTTAATTTGCGATAATTGATAGTAATAATAATAATAATAATAATAAAAACCGCGGTGAATTCAAACGAAGAAATGTATAGAGCAAAAACGGTTAAATTTGAAAAAATTTTAAAATGATCAACATTGCAAAACACGCGGGCGGACATTTTTCCGACCAATACGATCTGCTACGAAATTATTATATTAATAAATCTTCTTACATTCCTACCGTAACAAAATAGACGAACCGTAATAGGATACGAGCCGCGTTCGTCGTTGCGTCTTATAATAATAATAATAATAATAAAAACTCGCTTACAAAAAAAAAAAAATTCGTTTTTATATATAATATAAATATGTACGATTACGAGAATAATATTTTATAATATTATAACACGGACAACAGGGGGAGGTGGGGGAGAAGAAAAAGGGAAACGCGCGTTATTATGTCGCGTCGTATCGTAAAAATCACGCTCGGCCAGTGCGCTGATGCTGATGCTGCTGCTGTTGCTACACGAATCCGTACAGTTCACCGGCAGTCGTTGTACGGGTCATCGGAGCGCCGCCGCAGACTCCCGCCGAGGACCGGAACGCGCGCGCGCGTGCTCACCGGTATTCGGATTCGGTCACGACAACCGACGACCGGTCCTATTCATTATGCGATTATTATTATTATTATTATTATTGTTATTATTATTATTATTATAACTAGAAAAAACGCGTGCCGAACCGAAACGATACGCAGCAAAGCCGCGGAGAAGTTTTCGTTTTTTATAAAATACGCCTCTCGGCTGATATCGCACTGCACGCGCGCGTTTCAAAAAAACCGAGCACTACCGTTTTGCCGGCAAGGCGTCGTGTGATTTCCATCGACAACGACGAGAACGAACGTAAAAAAAAAAAGGGGGGAAATTTTTTTTTTCTCTTTTAAAATTCGATTTTCCCTTAATGTTTAAATGTCGACGAGAACAGAAAATATACACACTGCGAGAGACGCGCGATGACCGTATACAATTATATAATATGTGATACCGCAGGTATTGGTAAAAAAAAAAAATACGGTTTTTATGAAAAAGAAATTGTTCGCAATACTTTATTATTACACGCGAAACAATTTACGATAACGGAACTGTTTTTTAAGAAAAAAAAACCACGAGAATTCACAAACGCCCCCTTCCCCTCCCCCGATGACAATTGTATTTTTGAAACGCGAACGGCTTCTTGAGAATTAAAAATGTATTTTGTATTTCGTGTAAAAATTTGATGTCCACAAAGTATACGGCATTGTAGGCTATTCAGAATTATTTCCCACGCAAAGCCCCATTGTTGTTTCGATGGAAATCGTTAATATTGTTTGCGTAAAATATGCGAGAAGAAAAAAAAAAAGTCCGAGAATCGTTCGTATTTTACGAGAGTAAAACGGAGAAAACGAATTGTTGTCCGATTGTATTCCTCCAAATCGTCTGCTCTCGTGTCGTCAAATCGTTGACGGATAAAAAGTCCGCGTGCAATGTACGTACACGAAAGAAGTAAAATAAAAATAAAAACTAAAAACCGAAAAAACGAAAACACCGAATGAGCACAACCGAGTAACGTAAAAATCGATTCGAACGATTTCGCGTCCGTCCGTCCGTCCGTCCGTCGTCGAATCGTCCGAATCGAATCCGCGTATCGCGCGCGCAACGAAGTCACACGTAAAGCAAAACAACAAGCGAACAACAAACAAGCAAAACGACGAAGACACGACGAGAAGCAATGAAACTTAGTAGAACGGAGAATTGCCCGGGCCTGTACGCGGTACAGTAGTATAAATACCGATGAACCGAGTTGGTTTAACGATCCGCGACCTTGTCCTCGATCCATAAGTGCGCGCGCGTCGCACTGCACCTGCACGCGGTCGTACCGCCGAGGAACGTACGAACGAGAGTAAAATGCGTTTTTTTTTTTTTTTTTTTGTCATTACCGTTTTTTTTTTTTTTTTGTTAATTCCACGCGTTACTCGTTCATTTTGTTTATATAATAGCAACTCCGGAGACACCTACTGTTCCAGACCGTCGATCACTGTACCATGTAGGAGTCGTTCCTCCCCACCACGACCGACCCGAGACTTTTGTTTGTTTCGGTCGTTGTTTACGCGATAAAGACACGGACCACCGAAGTGATGCGCGCGACCTTCGCGCCGTACGACGCGTAGGCCCCGGCTGCGTCCCCGCGTCACGCGGAAAAAACGAAATCCCCCTACTGCGAGTTCCGAGACAATGGACCGGCGGGGTAAATTCGTTTTTCTTTTCCCCTCCCATTCCGTTTGAAAAACGAACGTACACGGTGTGAGGAAAATCGAAATTCTCGTCTTCCGAGCGCACAGCTCGCGCCGGTACGAATTTCCCGCTAGAACTCAGTGCTCCGATCGTGGTGAGTTGGAACGGTGTTTTTAGAGTTTCCACAGTTTTGAAAACGCGACACGAAAAACTTTACCGAAAACTTAGCGTCGAAATTAATTTCCTTTTTTTTTTTTTTTTTGTTTTTCGAAAAACGATTGTACGAATAATTGAGAAATGCGCGACGAACGTGTATATTTATTTACACTGTTGTGAGTAAAAAATTTCAAAATATTTCTTTCTGATTTCTGTCCATTCTCACATAGCGAACATTGTCAAAACGCTGAACTATTGCAAATAGAGTAATTTTTTTTGTTTTGACGGCTGAAAATTGTATGCGAAATAGATCTCACTTCAATTATGTTGGAAAAAAATCTTAACCTACTCGTACATAAGATATGGATTTTTTTTTTTTTTTTATTATTACCGCTTTCAATTTTCAAATAAATTACACCGAATTACCCGGAATCGTTTTATCGAACACAACGATTGACTTTTTTAAATCCATTGTAGTAACGACAAAACTCTTAAAAAATATCCATCCGAGTAATTCATTTCGAAGTCATATCCACAACAACCGCTGCTGTTCGTTTTGGTTTTTTCTTACCTTTAATTCCGACGAAATTCTAAAGTATATTTACACACACACACACACACACATACGATAAGATTTCACACGAACACAGAGTCGAACGGATCGATTAAAATTTTTATTTCTCCATTCGGTTAGTTCGGTGAAAATTAAAAATATATATTGAAAAGAACCGCCACCAGATTTGTAGTGATGTCATAAAGAGAGAGAGAGAGAGAGAGAGAAATACGGCTGCACGAACGCCGCAGCGGCTATTATCATTATCGAGTGCCTCGAGGCTCAAACGAATTGATTACTCGCGTGTAAAACATGGTTTACTTAGATATTACGACCGTTCCGGGTGAAAGAGAGACGACGGATGCTGTAACGTTATGTCTGTGATCATCAAAACGTAATTTTTTTTTTCTCGCCGAGTCGTTATTGTCTCGTGCGTACGATGATGTCATACGTTCGTCAGAGAACCTTTAGAACCGGACGAAAACGTTTTTCCGGAGATTTTTTTGTCTACATTCGTAAAAAAAAAAAACGAACGAACGAATATATTGTTCATTACTGCGCAGTATGTGTGTGTGTGTGTTTAATATTGTAAAACGCTTGCCTACAAACAACAAGAACGACATAAAAAAAAAAGAAGAAAATATACATACGATCGTCTTTATTATTAGAAAATTATTTCACACGACCTTCCATCGTATGGCGACCGGTGGGCACGGAATGATTTCTTTGAAACACCGACCGATGAGCTAATGATGTATAACAACAATAGTAATCTAATAAACGTCTCTCTCTACACACACACACACAACAATAAGATCGGATTGTATACCGATCGATGGAGAATGCTTTGGTATAATTATTTGAGAAGTGTTCAGACGTTTGAAAAATATTCGTCGAAAAGCCTTACGCGTATTACAACGCATCTCGTACAATTATTATTATTATTATTATTATTATTATTATTATTATTATTATTATTATTATTATTATTATTATTATTATTATTATTATTATTATTATTATTATTATTATTATTATTATTATTATTATTATTATTATTGATCGCATTTCAATCATCCTGAAGAGTCGTACGCGACCGTCACGGTCGGAAATACATTTTGTTTTCATTTCAACGACCCAAAAAAAACCTACGCGCAGTTCTGTGTATCGCTCGTTGTCTACATAGAAAATTATGTAACAAATTTATATAATAACAATAATATTCACTACGTGAATAATTAATGAGAATTCGATCGATTAAAATATTTTTACGATTTATTCGACGAAAAAAAAATGTATTTCTATTTTTTTTTTTTTTTAAACATATTTCCCGAAAATCATACCGCATTCCGTGTCACTACATATTATGTAGAAAGTCATATGATTTCGTATAAAACGCGCGAATGTATACTTATTTGTACGTTATTCGCGTACGTACGCGCTAGCACATCATATCGTCATAACACAATTTTGTAATGTTACTTTTTTCTCTCTCGCTTCATATATAAGCGCGTTTTTGTGGTCGCACGTCGATCACTGTGTATTATTATTATTGTCACGTGTCGTGTGAAATCGTGAAAAATATTCTCAACTGCGAAATATTAAAATAATAATAATAATAAAAATGTTCATCGTCCATTATCCGTATAAGTGTTCCCATCACTTAATCAGGGTGTGTATCATTACGTATTACACACCGTTTAAGTATACTCTTTTAAGATTTTATTGAAAAATATCCGCAAGTACGTATATATGCAGATTATAACATTATAATATGCTCTCGAACAATTGGATCTCAAGAAAAAAAAGAAAAATCGAAATTAGTTATTGTTGTCATTGCCGGGATCGTGTGTACGCCATTATAGAATAGTGTCCGATCCTTATATCGTTCTAATAAAGAAATTAAAAACATTTTAATTTAATGTAATAAGACACGCGGAAGTGATAGAAGCCAAAACAAATGAAATACGCGTGGAAAATACGAGTAATAACATATTTGATAATTACGTATATATGAAACGTGCGAAATTATTATAAACCATAAAAAATTGAAAGTCTTTACAGCGATCCGATTATATAAGTCAAACGACGAAGAAAATAACATAACCGTATTGTTGAATATAATAATATCGAAAAATTATTTAAAACCAAAAAAAAAAAAAAAATTCCTATTAATATGCGCAAAAATTAAGGTAAATATTTCGTGCTCGTATGAAACGCGTTTTACTCAGTTCGGCTACGAATCGGAAGAATACAACAAACGAAAAAAAAAAATCCCGTGACTTCTCCCGAATAGCAATTCAAATTTCGCCCATTGGCCATTAAGAAAAATATACGATTTTTGGCAAAAAAAATTTATCGATGAGAACACCGCCACCGATTATTATTGTAACGCAATACAACAAAACGAATTTTTTCTCCCCCACGAGGTCGCGTTGGCTTTCTGTCAATTCGGTTGTTCGCGACAGGAAATCGGGAAGTGATCTTTGTGAAACATTAACATTCGTCTATATATGAATACCGCGGCAATACGCGTTGTGTATTGAACGGTCTCTATTACAGTTATTCGCGAATATATTCTTCTAGAGTCGATTGAAATTCTTCGAAAATCAAAAAATAAATAATAACATTTTTTACCATAGGCGTACAAAAAAAAAAAAACTAAAAAATTATCAAAATATTTATTTTGCGCGAATATGCGCGAGTGTGTGTATAAACGACGAAGTATTTATTATTATTATTATTATTATTATTAATATCGCGCGTTTTTTGAATTTTAAAAATTAAACGTTCAATCGATTACTTAAAATAAAAATACGCTACTGGAAATCATTTATTCCGATGTGTTCGCTTATTATTATAATTCACGTACAAATGTATAATTTATATATATATATATGTATAATATACGCGTCGATTCCGTTGTTATTCGGTTTCCGTAAAATTTTCGAAAATCGTAAAAAATGAAAAACTGCCTATGATACGATACGTCACACATTTTTTCGGTACAACCGTTTAAAGATATTGTACACGTTTTGTTCACGTTCATATTATACACGATTAATAAAAACAATCATATATATATATATATTATTTCGAGTAATTTAATAAGTTATTACAACGAATAGTTACAGGACATCTGAGAATAGGGATATTTTAAAGAAATCGTTTTTTTGTCTCTTCGAAAACCCGAAATAATCTTAAGAGTCACCTCCTCCAGGTAAATAAAATCGTTTTTATTGAAAACGGACGATTGTCAGTGGTCGATATAACGATTATAACGTACTCGCATACTAAGCATATATATATACTGAGTGAAATGGGTCGTGAAGAATTTAAGAGCGTTGTGATCAATAATTTTTTTTTTTTCATTCGATTAAAATTCGTAATGAATAATCGCGTTTTACACGTTATCAGTATTCAGTGCCCCGTCACCGCGCGTATTTCAAATATTAAGTCTAAACACAATATTGCCGCGCACACGAACGACTCGTGGTGAAATGTTGTCTAAATCGATCGATGTGATCGAAACGAATTTTTTGCTGGTCTTCAAAATAAATTGCCCAAAATTGTTTTGCTCCAATGCCATTTGTGCGTTTGGCATTTTATGGGCACGGAATTTTCCTCGAACAAATGGCCGTAACGTCAACGCGTTAAATGCAACGATTTCTCATTTAATAATAAAGAGAAAAAAAACTGCTAGACTAATAAATTCACACAAGAATAGGAAACGCCGCCGAAATTCCTTATAATAATAATAATAATAGTAATAAAAATTATAATTTTCGTTTTCTTTCTAGAGCTCAACGTCTTGTATAAGATTCGAGAACATACTCAACAGTGATGTGATCACTCAATTCCTCGACGAGGAAGGGGAGGGGGAACGGGTTAGACGTCCCTGATTTCTTAATCAAATGGAACCCTCGACAAAGGGTCGTTCCATCGCGTCCCCTGAGCACACCGCAGGTTTTTGGCCGCCGCGCGCAATAATAACGATTTCGACTCACTTGGAACGAACAGTAGTAGAACGCGATGGACGGTCGCATGATCACCACGGGGCAGGCTGCGCAGAGCCGCGGCGGGCTACACGAAACGGCCGGCCGCCAATTCCATGCGGAACAACACTGCGCCGATCCCGATGCGATTAGCCGACGTCCGAACCGTATTTCAGAGCGTGTTGGCGATAAAACAAACAAAAATCTATCGGAAGTACGACGACGACGGGTTTTCGTGAAAAAAAAAAACAAAAAAAAAATAGAAAAAGTAGAATAATCAACGAGAGAACGAACCGGCGGCACACGAGACGCGGACGGACGTGCGCGGGTGACGTCGTCCCGTACGATTGTCGCGTGACGAATGAAAGCGGCGAAACGCGAGCGAGCGAACGCGCGCGCGAACCGGTCCCCGCAGACTCGATCGCCGCCGCCGCAGTGTTCCCTCTACCGGCGACGTCTCTACGACGACGGAAATCGAAAGCGGAACTTGTCGGCGGCCGTGGATGACCGCTCGCGCGCGTAACGCGCGACACATATTTTTATAAATCGCATACTATTTTTATTATTAAATTATTACGTATATTAATTAGAGCGGCTCGCATGAATAATTCCCTGGACAAAAACGGTATTATATTCGTCGAGGAGAACGCGTGTGTACGTAGAGACGAATCAAAATTTATTTTTAGTATTTTATTGACTCGTTCGTTTTTTGTTCCGTTCGATTGTGTAAAACGATTACGCGCAATATAATATCGTTTACCGCGGTTACATTACCAGGTGTTAGGTAACGTCATCGACGGATATTCCATCTTTCTCGAGATTTATTCGTCGTCACCAATTCCCTCGTGGCGATGCTCGCCGCCGACGTCGATATCGCGTCCAAGCGTTCTCAATCAAATTTTACTAGATAAAATTTACTTTTTTTTTTTTTGCTTTTAACACACATTTTAAATATAACGGACTTTTTTTTTTTACACTAATCATACAAATTTTATAAATGCAAAGCAATTACGGGGACGACACGGATCACTCCTGTGGGCTTTCTTTTTTACACAACATATTACGTAAACGTAAAAAAAAATATATATTTATAATAATAATTAAAAACAATAAACGTAATTTTTTTTTTTTTTGATAGTATTAACCGCGGTCACTACTACCGACTGCCGGGTACGGGTGCGGTTAGGTTAATGTAACCGCTAAGAAATGTTTGCCGGCGCCGAAATTCAGACGTCGAAGTAAAAACAGACGGAGTAGTGAATCCGTTGAAAACCCACGAGGGAATCGTTTCATACGAAACACGTTCGTTTTTAGAAAATATAAGTGTCATCGATCGATTTTAATTTCGATATTAACGTCGAAACGATATTATTATTATTATTATTGTTATTAAGTTGATCGAAACGATAAATTTTACCGCGGCACCTCATAATACACACTCGTGTGTTGTACGTACAACAACACTCGTGTGTAACGTGACTTTTGGATACGAAGCGCGCTAAACCGATAGCCGACGCGCACCACACAGCCCTCGTCGATAGGTCAAAACGCGCGACCGTCGTATATATATATATATAATATTGTTTGAGATTATATCGCGATTATTTTGCCGTAAAACATAACGTCGGATCACCAGACAATGGATTTCAATAAAAAAAAAAAAAAAATGGAAAAAAGTATAAAAAAAAACTCCGGGCAATTTTCCGTCCGCGCAACACTACGACGACGGACGGACTAATGCGCGCGATTTCACTATATATATATATACATGTAAGTGTACAATTCTCCAGCACGTCGCAATAACAACAAAATCCGATAGTTTCTGTAGGAACGCGATAAATTTGCAGACATAATGTTTACGCCGGCGGAGCAATGAAGACAAAAAAAAAAAAAATTATTTACACGCGTCGAAAAGAAAATATACAACACGTATTCGACAGAAATATCAGTATTATGGGAGAATCTTACGAACTTTTTTTCGCGATATCGAATAGGGGTTTTCATTTTTTTAACGAGGTAAATCGCGCGATTCAAATTTGCGAACAATAAAACCGTAAATCGACGACGAGCGCGGAAAACGCAACTATTTTCCAAACAAATATTACGACGTTCCGACGACCGTCTCTGTGATCGTTTTGCGTCTGCGGACTCCGAATATATTATTGCTGTTACCCGAGAAAATGTTTTAAATAGCCCGCGGTACTGTTGTGGATGTTGCTCGAGCGCATTGAAGTGTGTTTCGCTCGTTGGGATTTGGAAAGCAGTTCGATAAAACGATTCTGAGCAGAGCTAGTAATATTATTTATAAACGAAATAACGTAATTCCGTAAAAAATAAATTACACTTTGCAAGGAAAACTCGCAGAATTTATATTCATAAAAGAAAATAATTACCTCCTCCACATAACTATAATTGCTACGAACCGTTCGAAATTGAAAGTAATTTAGTAGTAATTTGAAAGCAACACATTTTTTACCCTAATACAATATTATTTGGTGTGGACACTTCAAGTTTCCGCACTGTAACCGCATTGTATTCTCAAAATTACGAAGAGATAATCACGAAATCGCGTTTTTATGGTAAATTTTTTGTCTGCCGCTTAGAACAAAATGTGTTGAGAAAATCGATAAACGACCACCTCATTATAGTACCACCAATCTAAACGAAATCTGTTACCGAAAACAGTCTATAACTATGGCGACTATAAAAACGAAAGTCGCATTCTTTTTGCTGGAATTTTCGTGTACAGACGCAGAAAAAAAATACACACACATCATCGTAAAACCAATACATTGAAAATCTAAAATAACGCGCGAAAATTCTGTGTATAAAAATGTACAATAAATCGATGTGGATTTCTAGTCGTCGGAACAAAGCGACGAATAAATATCATATATTATTAGAAAAAAAAATCGCTACGCAAAACCGTCCTTGTACGAGACCGCGACAGGGATTGCACAATCGCGCGCGCCCGAGTCGTAATATGCCAAGAATTTTCGCAACATTATGTTATCGTCTTGTTTCATTAGTATATCGTCTTTTACGGACACGAACTGTATCAATGTCAATGTTAAAATAAAAAATAAATAAAACTAATCTGATCATTATTAAACGGTGGGATTTAGCGAATGTATAATAATATAGAGAATAATAACCGCGCGTGTGGGATGACGATTCCCGAAGGCGGAACCGCAAACAGTAGGATGCGAAATGTTAAATGCTCCTAATTCACGTTGTCGACCTTGTCGGTCTTGAAAACGTTTATATTATTATTATTATTATTATTATTATTATTATTATTATTATTATTATTATTATTATTATTATTAAAAAAAAAAAGAATCCGACGCGTTGATATTTCATCAAAGAGATCTCTTAAATATATTACGTATACCACTTTCGGCTGGTTCGACTGAAATAACGTCCTCGATGACATGTCAACGAGAAACAAAATTACAAACACGACAATAATGAGCCCGTGGGATAGTATAAGAGTATTGTATATCTAATTAGGCAATCCTTGAAGTTTTCTCATGTGCACAAAACTTTATTGAATCAAAAAAAAAAAAAACGTTTTCTTTTTTTTCCAAACACATGTACACCTCGAATACTTCGAATTATGGAACGACGTTTCAAGGATATGGTGGATACCAGGTGCAGTGGGACGCGCGAAAAACCTCGCCATCCGGTAGATTAGATCGTATTACACGCACGCATAAACGAAACGGAATTGCATTGCCATTCGTCCTCATCAAAACAAACAACCAATCAGTTTTCTAATCTTCTCTTCTAAAAAACAAAACTACAACCCGTCGTCGTTGTCGGTTTTTTTCATACGAAAAGTAAAAAAAACGAATCGATTTCGGCCGATCGCGCGCAGACTTGTATCCGTAACTGAGTTGACCGCGGATTGCAATCGTGCCGATGTATAAAGAACTTTAAAACGTTTAGCAATAGATCATGACGAACATAATCGATATATTATAAGGTTTCGGTGAAAGTGAACCTGCGGGGCTCTGCGCTTTGTGTTTAATATACGCGTGTATAATAATATTATGTATACATTTCCATTTGCAAACTTGTTATTACATCGTAGTGGACTCTATACAATAAACATATACTAAGCAGTTCCAAGGACTTTTCGTTTATACCGTACGATTCGATCCGGATCCTGTAACACGTGTACAAGAGAAGAATAGTGGAGTCCACTATTCTGTTCCTGATTCCCCCTCACCACGGAATTTTTTTCAAAACTCTATTAATAAAAAACCAATAGAAATATGAGACTTGTTGCTGATTGATTTACAGATAAACCGTCTACTGAACAATAATCGGATACCGTAAAAGAAAAAACAAACATTTACGTTAAAATATTAACTCGACGATTGCAACAGAGATCAGCGGAGGAGATAATTTTTAATTTGAACGCGCGCGCGTTGGAGATATCGCCGGTAAACGTATCGGAAAAACGCGAATGCGCATTGGAGCAAAGTATATTAAACAAGTGCGGACAAAAGGACGTTGCAAATACAGAAATATTATAACACCGTAGGAATTTAATTAGTTGTTTAAATCGTATTTATATTAGTTTATTAACATTCCGCGAATGCTTTCACGAGACGTGAATACGGACAAACAATAAACCCGATTGGTTTTTTTCGTATTGTTAGCGACAGACTGTTGTTCGCGCACGTCAACTACGCTTCCAATAGAAATTCGACGAATTATTATTATTATTTTTTTTTTTAAACAGACTTTTTAATCAACTAGTCCTATTATATATATATACTCGTATACTCATATATTGTTTCTTCTACAGGTGTATAACATTTGATTCTAATTGAAAAAAAATCACCTGCAACGCCCTGAAACCAACACTGCGCAAATTAATTAGAACGATCGAGAGAGTTCTGCGACTCTAGTGACGCTTTACATGCGCATCGAATAATAATCATTAGGACGAGTGAACAATTTTAACCGATCCGTACGACAAAAAAAAAAAAAAATCGTACTCGAATAACCACACAATTATAATTAATGAATACAACGGGATAAAACACACGATTTTATTTCAAAGGGATTCGTACGTTTCGTACTTCCAACGGTACGATCGATCTAGTGATGCGATAACGATTCCGAAAACGGATTTGAATTCGTCGTAAATTTTACTATAGAATGACTTTCCCTCATTTCTAATTTTTTTTTTTTTTCATAACTCCTTAAAAAATCATTATCGCATCACTTCGTCGATCGGTACGTCGAAAATACGAAACGTTTATTATACCGGATTAGTTATGAGTTCTCAACGAAATAGTAATCTATTCATAATTATACATATTATATAACGACCAAGAAATAAATAAATTATTACTTATTATTAATAAGACACCTGGTATAAATGAACGGTAACCTGTATGAATTCATATGATAAATAACATATTTGTTCCAGCTATGTACGTAATACGAAAAAAAAACGTGTTCTTTTTCTTTCACGTGTTCCACTATACACCGTACACACTATACGCCCTGACAATAACTGCAATATCCACGTGAATAAATGAGACACCGTTAATGTATAACGCTGTAGTATATTAAAAAGTTATATTACAAAAAAAAAATTAAGTAAAAGTATTAATATGGGGGACAATTTGATTTTACTGCTTCCTCCTCTTCCCGGTGTTAATTTTTTTTTCTCAAATACTAATATTTGAAAATTATATAATATGTGGAAATTTGTACACCTTAAAGTTTTCAGACGATTCATTGAAAATCCATAAAAATATCGCGAGTGTTTTGTAATTACGCGCATACGTAAAATCGGTTTTTGAAAGAAAATCGAACACGTTAGAAAACAAATCGTCGTATATATGTATATGTGGTTTTTAAAAACGCCGCGCCGAAAACCGTTAAATACTACTAAACATAAAAATCACGTTTGAAAAACCTAAAAAAAAAAAACCGCGCAAACATGGATTGTTGTGTTCGTCTAAGTTAAAAAAAAGCACACACACTCGTATTATGTTTAACGCTGCGAGATGTTTGAAATCAATGGAACTCGTAGAAAATTCTACGATAAATCCGCTCGTTTATAATACACGAAGAAAATTTGGGGAAAAGAGAAATGTATTTATTTTTTGTTTTAACGTTACGTTGCGCCTCGTATTTTTACGCGTGTAAAACGAGAAAAACAAAACGAACGCAACCTAACCAGTGGAGCGTATTTTCATCGTTCTTTTCGGGATGACCCAGAGCGGTCAACTTAACAGTTAAATTGTACTGAAATATCGAACACGTAGAACGCGAATCAGTTTTGATGTAAGAATAACGTTCGGAGTTATTTCGCCATAAGAATCGGATGTGACATATAATATTGTCAATGTCACGAATTACAACAACAATGCTTTTTTAATTGCATAACTCTGTGGTATACGTATTAAATACCTTTAAAAGGTATTTAAAGAAAGCCTTTTTTTTTTTAGCAAACCAAATTTATATTAACAGTGAGAGAAATCGTGTTAAAATTATTATTATCATTATTAATAGCGCATAACGGAACGCGCTTTTCTCATTTCGCGTAATAACTTTTAAAAAAAAAAAGGCGTGTATTACGTTCTGAGGGGGAACGGTCCAGTCGGAAATGCGCCACGTTGAAAACAAAAAAAAAAAAAACACGGGTACTTACGATGACGACGGCGTACGATGGCCATCCGGAGGAATACATTTGGAGACGGGACGCGCGCTCGCGGGCGGCCGTACGGCGCTCCGCGTACCGGTACGCGCGACTGTGCGAAACGCGGGACCGCGGCGACAAAGGAAACCGATGTGCGGACAGTGCGCGCGTGCGAGACGGGAGTGCGCGGCGCGACCGGCCGGGACGTTGTGTTTGCGCCGTCCGTTTTTTCGGACCGCGGTCGCGCGCGCTCAGCGTGCCCACGCGTTCGCTCGCGCGGTGTGTCTGCCGCACAGCCCACGCCGCCGCGGCAAGGCACGCCCCGGTTCGTCGCGCGAACCGCGTCGTCTTCGCACTTCGCCGCGCCGCGCGCGGGTTAGTAAATCGCACCGGGGCAGTTATGAAAAATATTATATAAATAAAATCGTTTTTCGTTCTTTCTCTCTGTTACCGTTTTATTGTGCGGACCGACGTGGCGCGGATTTGAGCCCCATGCGCGACAATGTCACGCGCGCGCGTGCGCGAGTGGTGCGGGTGTGTGAAATGTGACGGCAATGCGGTGTAACGGAAAAAAAACAAAATGAATAAATGCGCGATGAGAGGAGGACGGGCGAGAGATAAACGCGGTCTTGACCCGGGGCAACACCAATCGTTACACAGTGTATTCGTCGTTGTTGCGGCACATGAACGCGTCGACGATTGGCCCGACGAAGCGGGAAACGAATAGCGCGCGAGACAAACGACCGTCCGGCGCAGCAGACGGAACACGAGGAAACGGTGACGTAACCTCCGTATCGGCGGAGGCTGACCCGAGTTTTTTAATACGAGACGATTGTACGCGCTGACCACTCGGCAAAATGAAAAAAAAACCACGTAATAGAAATACGCGTTGTTGTTTTTTTTTTTTTTGTTTCCTGAGACACACGCGGCATATGGTGAGAGAGTGAGAGGAGAAAAAAAGACCGACGAGTGGACACACGGTGAACGAGTATTGTTGTTGTGCACATGCGGACGGCGTGTGTGTCGATTACTCAGAAGAGTAAAGAAAAAAAAAACGGCCAGAGACTCTCTGCAGTCCGGGGCGCTTACACGACGCGAAACGTACACCGTGACGCGTATTGTCGGCGGTAATATAAATAATACGAGTATACGAAACGACGGGGAGGCGCAGAAAAGAATAAACGTTCCGTCCTCGTCGATGAAACGAAAACAAAAGTACAATCTCCATTTATTAAATCGTCGATTCGTTTATACCGGGACGCGCGAAAATTGTCAATTTATACATATGTCATCGAAATGTGTCTGAGCATTATTTCACTTATTCGCAATCGCCGCAGATATTCGGATACTTTGCAATAAATCCGTGTTTTATTATTATTATTATTATTATTATTATATCCGAGACACGGGGAGACTTTATATTTCGCGTTCTAATACGCCGCAACACTGTATACATACCCGTACGGATAAAAACCGATTGTTTAAGACCTACGCGGATTAGGTTAGGTGACACAGAGAGTGAGAGAAACGCTGTACACAGTGGCGTAGTCAAGCGGGGTTAGGTGTTTAAATTCCTCTCCAAATGCTTTTTTTTGCGTTTTTACTGAAGTGGATCATTGGGAATATGAGCATTGAGCAACAAACCTAACAAAAAAAAATGTAAAAACCTACAGTTTCATTCGTACTTAAAACGCCCCGTTGCGTAATCCTACGCTACTGGCCATACATTTAGTTGTTGCATTTATTTATTTTTTCTAACGCGCATAGGTATATTATATAAAATACGTTCATCATATTGTTTGTTTTGAAAAACTTAAAAGTAAGTTAATATCTCCTATTCCAGACACGGTTTTCTTCTATTCAATCGCGTCAACGGTATAATACGATTATTAAAAATACTCTTAACTATAACATATGCAGACGTTTGCGATCTTTCGCGAGTTATAACACATTAAAAAAAATAAGTATATTTATAAAAAATATTAAATCGAAGTAGAAACCGATATGGTATTATTTTCTTTTCCAGAAGTATAAATAACGCGGATATTTATGATTCGGCAAATTTATCCCTTCGATAATAATTGTCATATCGTAATAGACGAATCGGTTATTGTAAATTATAAAGTATAAATATTATATATAGTTGACAATATCAAAATATTTTCCCTCGCTCTCTTATAAAGGCGTGGTCATTCTAATACCCGTTTGTTATTTATAATGTCAAAGTGTTTCATGGCCATCTGTGACCCACATTCGTAAAGATATGATATGATAAATCGTACACGTTAATATGCGAGACACGACACTGAATACGAGAGTATTTAGTTTTGTTATTTTATATTCGTCGGCGCAGACCTATTGCGAAAATCGATCTAAACCGTTGTTTTTCTATGTATATTTTGATTTATATGTATTTTTTTTTTAAATTTACACATTTCAAAAATATTCACAATAATTTATTAATTCAATGTGAATTCCGAGTCGTTGAAATTAATTTACTATTGCGGACTAGCTTGTTTTGTATACGGAGTCACACGTACACACGTACGCGAACGGTCTGCAGATGGTCGACACGTTACCCACGCGAGTAAAATTATGCCACTTAACAAATTGGTCGCTATAATTTATTCGTACTCTATTCTTTTGTGTCAATATACGTCGAAACATTGACATTATTGACGTACGTCAAGGTTAAATCTCTGTTGGTTTAAACGAATATCGAAACAATAAACGTTGCGCAATTAAAAAATACATCATATAATGTATTGGTAAATGAATAATTAAAAATAGCTTTGAACGCGACATTAACGTCGCTGTTGGTACGCGAGAGCCCGTTATTATTAACATACTAAAAATGATATCTTCACTTTTGTCCCTTCGCTCTCTTAATCTCGCCTTTACTCGAGTCCGATTTCCACATCCATATTTGGCCAAGAAATCAATTAATAGAAATTGATGAGAGCGCGCGTTCAAAACGGGTTTCTCTCACACGTTTCGTATATTGTGAAAATTAATCGTTCTCAACACGATTAACTTCCTCATTCGTAAGACTTTTTCCTTTTTTAATGTCCCCATTCTTTCCTCTCGTCGAATTGATGCTGATCGCTGTTTTATCACCTTCCCTTCTAAATTTAACTCTGATCTCTTATCAAAAATTTCATTCATACTCATCGCACTAGGGACCACTATACGCTTATTCGAATTCCATCCCACTCCATATGGTCATAATGTCATCCACTGCACAGAATGCTTCGTCTTTCGTCATTTGATCGTTTACATTAATTTACAATATCGCTGTTTTCTTTGTAATAATTACGTAATTATTTTATAAAACACTGCTCGGCTGGGCGTTTAATAATAGTAACAAAGCATAAATGACAAAGCAAGTAAATAAATTAAATAGTCGCATGCTAAGTTTATGTCTTAATGAAAAGTAATATGATAAGTATATAACACGTTAGCCAACCTATTATAAGCAGTTAAAAATGGGTTTAGATTACGGAATATTACCTATAATCGATGTTTTTATAACGGAAAGTAATTGATTTTTTCCCCATAATTCGAAAGGTATCAATAATACAACAAGAAAGCTGTCTTCTACTCGACATTTTCTGGTTGACTATTCGACTTCTGAAAATAGGAAGTTATTTATTATTTTTTTTTTTTAATTGCAGTTTAAAGCGTATTCTATATAGGGGAAACCTGTCCGACTTTCGATTTCATACATATGCGTATCGACGATAAATTCGAAGAACTATAACACTCGGATCGCGCGTATAAATATAAATCGTATAAACACAACTACAGTTTTATTTATTTAATATTTTTTTTCTTTAAAGTGATAGGTTTCTTTTCTTTTTTTTAGACGCTTTTTACGAAAATTATATAGCGATATTCTCGTAGAAATCTCATAATTTTTTTTTTTTTTTAATACAAAAATATCACGTACCACACAGATTATTATTATATAAGATCGATTGTTATTTCGAAAGACCGGATCTAATATAATAAATATAATATATAATATCGAAATTGTATAATTGACCAATTTTTTGTTTTTTTTGTGTCGTGGTGTAACTGCGTAATGAGTTATACGGATTCATCTAACGGTGTCAAAATGAGTTATTTCAATTGTCGTGGACCGATTGAAAAGGTGTATTTATCTAATCCACGGATTAGAATAAAAATTTGAAGAAAACAAAATTCCCGTGGTTTATGCATTTGTTTTCTTTTATTACAATAACGATTTAAAAAGAAAAATTATACGTAATAAAAACGAGCGCTTTACTGAAAACGTAGAACATCAAATTAAACGTATATTGATACTATATGTATACGAGAATAATAATTATTAAAACCTCAAAAAAAGAAAAAATTGTGTAACGTAATAAATGAATAATAATGAGCCTACGTGTTTACGATTCCACGACCTGCGATTAATTGATGTCGAAAGCGAAATATATGTGCGAATTTCGTACAAAATAAATTACATACGCGTATACATTTACTTCTCATGATTTAAAATGCATTTAGGAGATATTTCACAATACTTGAAACAAAAAAAAAAATAATAATTTTCTTTTGCCTTCTAAGAAAATCGTACGTAATTCGATTGTACAAACACATTCTACTAAATGTATTTATCACGCGAAAACATACACCGACTCGTTGACGATACACCCCGAGGTACCGTAACCAAATTTATACGTTTCTCACATAAATATTTTAAATAAAAAAAACGTCGATTTTACCGAATATATGATTTGAATTTAATCCGTCTCGCGCAGTGTTCGTGACGGGAACAAACGAATTATAAATATAATCGCATCGTTCCATAACATATTAAAACCGAATTCCTCTTAATGTCACAAATTACAATTCTCGTAACAACTTGCAATTTATAATAGATTTTTTTTTTTTTACTTAATACGATTTGTTTTATTATTTATACGTTATTGACAAAAAAAAAATGTATTTCTTTATAGACAGACGTTCAATGAATTTTTGGGGAAAATTCAAAATTAAAATAATAATCCCATGTCGTTTTTCACCTAGCTCACACGAGTGTTTTATACGCGCCCGATTTTCACGTTTATTTTCATATTTCCACTTATTCCGTATTATACGCATAACGCAACGACTGTATACGCATATACTTCATTAACTTCGCTGTAACAACTCGTTAAATGAAACGCGTCATATTACGCTATTGATTATATTTTCTCTTGGATTTCTTTTCGTTTCCAACACACCGAGCGCGCAACCCATTAATTCCGCCATATAAAATACAATAAAATTCATTACTTACCGCGTGTGTTGTGCAATTTATAGTTTTCCCGCGCGCGCACTTTGAATTATTATTATTATTACATTATAAACTGCCGGACGTGCGGTAATTTACGCCATTATTGTGATAGAAACTAATCTCGTTTTTTTTTATTTTATATATTTATTATTATTATTATTATTATTTTCTTTTTGTAATACGCGCATGCCGTATATGGATGGAATTCGTGTTTGTGAATATAATAAGCGATATTACGAAAAAAAACAAAATTAATATTTTATGCTCCAATATAATATAATATGCAACGAATGTTACGTGTTGCGCGCATTTCACTAAAACCGAATTATATTATTATCGCGTAAATATTATATTACGAATTTTTTTTTTTTTTTTACCCCGAGGTTCACATGGAAATGTCTATGAAATCGTTCAAGATACGATATTTGAATAAATCCGTTCGAATGTGTTATACGAAAAACACTTTCTTTTTATTACATCGTTGTCGACCGAACGTAAAAGTCTCCGTCCATCTGTGCTAGTACGTGCCGATTCGTGTCTATATTGGTGAAATTCCGTAGCAACTATTTTCCTTCCGCCGCAGTCGCGGTCTACCTAAAACGGTTCTTCCGGATTTTCTTGGTAATACCATCTTCACCGGGGCTTCTCGTTTTCTCCACTCATTCCAGTCCGTTAATCCAGTACCGGTCTCCAAATTCAGCGTTATACACGACTTCCGTCATTCCCCCGTCACTGGTCCTTCGAGGTCCACGTGCGGCGTCATTTCGAAAACTCTTAGCTTCTCGACCATCCTCGGTGTCCAGCGCTGTTATCTTATTCAGCGTCGCTTACAATTGGACTTCACACTGAGAGCAAGCTGAACTTATAAATAAGTCGTCTACAGGGCGTAAAAGCACTTATCGCACCCATTCGAATAACCATTGACGCGTAGTTAGACCGATTGGCTCTTGTGTGAAATGAAACTGTTCAAGTGCGTTGTAAAACACTTTCTCTGTTATTACTATCGTACGTTTTTTTTTTCATTCCCAAAAGAATATACGAAAAACATTATATATATATATATAATATTTTATTGTTTACTGTTTGTGGAAATCGTATAAATCATGCAATTATTACAGTGTGCAAAAATGTAAACGATATCGCGCAAAACGTAACCGTCGAGGTAATTTCGTAATTAAACGATTCATTTTGTGTTGATAAAACCGTATAAACGGCTTACAATACAAACGTTATATTATAACATATATAGCCAATGGCCATAAAAACGAATGAGGTATTAAATTACGACTTTCTAAATCATCATAATTCGTACGCCGCTATGTAAAAGACGCAGATTTATTTTTTCGCTAACATCGGTTAATCTAAGAGTAATGAATACGTATTATCTTATTATTATGTGAGGTGCTCGGCGCGCGCATAAAAAAAAAAAAACAACAAATAATAATCTTTAATCTTTATTTAAACAGTATATAAACGCCGCGTAAATAACTAATATAAACACGTGTACGTAACAATAATAATAATAATAATAATAATACTTGCGCAATAATAACGATGCGCGTATTTTCTTTCAGATTTTAGTAACAAAAAAAAAAAAAAAAAGTCGTTATTCCCCAAACGATTCAGAACGTCGTAAATCGGTATTCAAATTATTTTAACTATATATTTTGTCGTTTATATTCCGCAGCACTGGGACCGGCCGGTTGTCATTCTCATATAATACACGCGGTATTAAAATATTTTTAGTGGTAAAACGACGAATCCGGTTTCGGATTCGATTCTTGCAGGCGTCCGGTCGACGCCAAGCGCCCACAAAAAAAAAAGAAAAATAAATAAACAGTTCCGCCGCACACACGCTTATTTTATCCGACAAAAAAACCAAAGACTACGAACAGTGTACGCGAATAGACGAGTATCTGCCGGTTGTGTAAAAATACAAAAAAATAAACGAATTATAACAACGAGGAGAAGAAGAAAAAAACTATTTACGTATCGAAAAAAAATCGAAGGTGTCAACAAATAAGCGTTTTTCTTTTATTTACGCATGTCATTTAATATATGCAAATACGCTATTATATATAATAATATAATATATATGTAAATATACAGCCCACGCACATTTAATGACTCCCGTTGACGGGGAAAAAAACGTTTGTCGCGAACGAGTGCTGCTCGAGCGCCGAGAATTCAAAATTGGTGTACAGTGAAATGTGCTCTGAAAGGCTTTTGGAAATAAAAAAATTTCCCAAGAAAATTACGAGTGATGACCACACTTTTTCTTTCCGACGTTTCGAAATAACTGCAAAAACACGCGTACATGCACGAAATTAATAATTGTTCCGTAACCCGTTTTTACCCGTTGTTCAAAGCGTTCGTCGAATGCCAAAACATACGAAAACGGAAAAATCGATCGAACAGAATAAATTCGTTTTCGTT
Source organism: Chaetogeoica ovagalla (assembly GCA_032441825.1). Classification (NCBI taxonomy): domain Eukaryota; kingdom Metazoa; phylum Arthropoda; class Insecta; order Hemiptera; family Aphididae; genus Chaetogeoica; species Chaetogeoica ovagalla. The sequence continues at coordinate 9,955,778 of CM063735.1, read as the reverse complement.
TTTCGCAATACGTTAATTACACACGTCGTGTCAAACGTTTAAATGCGTTTATTTTGCTTTGACGGACACGAAAATCGTACGAGCACGATACGTGTTGCGCGAAGTCGAGTTTTGTAATTCATCGAAGGCAAACGGATTTGAGTCTGTTGGCCGTCGTGGTACGCGTCGACGACAGAGACAATTCACGTTTTACAGGGACCGATGAGAAGAAAATCACTACGAGTCCCCGAGGTTTATGCCAGTGTGTAGTAACAGGATAATCGGTAGAACGCGCGCAGATTAATAGAATATTATTCCGGCGGAATCAATGACGCGTGTCTCCCACACACACACACACACTCACTGCTGCGAAAGAACATTCAAAACAATATAACGGAAACGTCTTATTTTTTTATTATTATTATTATTAATTTTTCAACGCTTTGAACGTACGAAAAAATAACGTGAAAATAACGCGTATGTGCGCGGATGCGAATGACGTTGACTTCTTCTTGACGGGTTTTCGTTTAACCGCGAACGCGCATATACCGCGACGATGAGAAACGATATATTCCCATGAGCTACACAAACGTACATTGTAATTCGGGGAAAAAAAAATTTAAAAAAAAAACACCGAAATAACAATAATAATAATAATCCGACCGCATCGATACGATAATAATAATAATAATATATTGCGAGCGTAAATTCGCGTGCGAGATGTGCCGAGGATTCCGCACCGCACGTACCGAAAACCATTTTTCCATCGTATTTTATTTATTTTTTTATAGAATTATTTTTGAATATATTATCGAAATGCGAGCGTGATAAATAATAATAATAATAATAATATTATTATCATATATTGTCATCATCGAGTGTATATAAAGACTTTATAACTGACTTTAACGCCAGCTGCTTCGTGTTATTTAAGTGTGTATTATTACTTATTTGACATTTTAAAATACAGTAAAAAAAAAAAAAAAAAAAACGTTATTATTATCGTCGCCGTGGAAATAAATTGTCACGTTTGTCCGTCAGCTGGCGCAGAGAACTTTTTCAAACAATCGACAACCATTCGCGTAGTGTACATCCCGTAAATGACTTTTTGAAAAAAACAAAGAAAAAAAAAATCGAATAACGACCGAATTATTATTATCGACAAAATCGGCAAGGAGAGGGGGGGGAAATAACCGTTTATATAATGTTTTTACGCGACATTGTTTTTTAAAAGAAAATCAAAAAAAAAAATTACATTTATCGTCAATCATAGCGACTTATTACATTTTCAATTTTTTTTTTTTTTTTGTGTTTTTTATTTTACGTTTAAATTGAATACGATACGAATTTCACGGTTTATCTGTCTCGTGTAAGCTTGTGCTTGTGCCGGAGATAGAGAATCACTAATATCGTTGCGAACGCCCGAAGAGGAAACGACGTTTGAATCGTAAAATAAAAAAAAACGACAAAAAAGCCGCCGAGACGAGACGAGCAAAACGGTTAGGTGATACATAGTAATAATAAACGGCGCGACGAACCGATTGCCCTCCCGCGCGCGTCGTCGTCGGTCGCGAAAATCCTCCTCCGGGGCCGCGGTAAACGCGTGGGCGACTCCGTGTCCATATGAGGCGATAAACAACACCGCGCGGTGGTACCCAAGTGGGCTCGTTCCGAACATAATAATAATAATAATTAATATATAAATAATAATAATAATAATAAGGCGCACAACGTGTTTTTTTCTTTCGAAAAAACCACGGTGGTGTGTGTGCGTACGTGTACGCGCAACAAGTGGGTGGCTGACCTCAACACGTTCTTGAAATCCATGTTATGTCACACACACACACACACGCGATGTACTTCAGACAATAACGCATGTGTGTGTTTGTGTGTGTCTATACTGACCGCCGCCGCCGCCGCTGTCGCGCGCCCGTCCGATCTGTCGTCAATCGGTTCGACGAACTCGTCGCGCGCGTCTCTAAAGCGGTTCAAAGTCGTCCGTCGATGTCCATTCGCATCGTACATCACTGCTGCCGCTGTACCATCATCATCATCAGCAGCAGCAGCAGCAGCAGCATCAACATCAGCACAGTGGCGTGATTACGGGACAGGGGCATATACAAGGGGGGGGGGCGATGGGGCGATCGCCTCCCCCCTAGATACTTGTGTATGTACCTATATCTACTGACAACTAAAATTAATCGAACTAAAACTAAAATGTCATAAAACATTTTTTTTATTTAAAACTTATTATTTTTATATAATTTTTCGATAATTCTAAGTTCGCAACAGATTCGACGGGCCGTTTTTCTATTTGCCCCCCCCCCGAAGGGATGAAGTAAATACGCCCCTGTTACGGGATGACAATGGCATGGACCCTGGTCACCGAAAAAGTCCCCGGACGCGTGAACACAATTATATTAATTGTATGCGCGACAAATGTTTTCTCACGTCGTACACGTGTTTTTATTGAGACTAAAGTGTTAAAAAAAAAAAAAAAAAAAATTAATAACCGTACTTCTATTACGATGCGAAATGTATTATACGATTGGATTTTGTAAAAACGAACCGACGAAACACCGCGCAACGGCCCCGTAATGCCTATAAGCACTCTGGAGTCCGTTTTCGGCACCTGTTCACGCTATCCGACTGGTCGATTTCAAATTTCCCGCCTGTTCAATACGGATCCGGTGAGCGTAGTTGAATACAGAAAACGGGGACCATCTCCACCGCAGAACGTTGCCGCCAGTAGGCCTAAAATCTTGTAGTTACGCTACTTGTACTACGGCAAAACGTACGGCAATGACAATAAATAATAATATGTCACGGTGTGCGCGAAAATACGGTATTATTGTATCGGGCGATACAATAAAATCGTTTGCGCGGTCGTTAATCTCACACGGAATAGAATGTATTGGCTGGTCGTTCGCGTGTGGGGCACAAGTTCTTTTTGTTTTAACCGTAATAACGCGTACGCGCGTTTTTTTTTTAAATTAAATTTATTAGGCGATTTGAAGTTTTTGACAAAAAAAAAAAGAAAAAAGAAAAATTGAACGCACGCGATAAAATATTACACGCGTCGGACAGAGGAGCCAATTCGTTTGAACAATTGGAAAAACACACAATTTGTATAAGTTATAACTAAACGGGGAAATATGCGAGTAAAAATAAAACGTAAAAAAGAAGAAAAAGGAAATAAACGTTTTAAATTTTCAAACGACACGCGCGAACGTTTCGTAAATATCGTACAGGATACAATGAATTGTTTGAGCATCGCTCGAATATTATAATAACCAAAAAGACTTTTACTCATTTTTTTCTTCTTCTAATAATAGCGACGCGCCATCGCCCGATAAAATATACCGCCGACCTGTTTGTCGGTGTTGTGTTAGAGCTCCAAAACGATTGCCGAGAAAGAAAAGAAAACAATTTTTTTTTTTTTTTTTTTTATAGATGTAAATCCAAATAATAAACGCGTAAAAACGACACACGGACGAATAGAATTGGAATGCGCGAGAAAATCGATTGGATATAAAATATTCTAAAAAAAAAAATCCCTTTATCACTTTACTTTAAAACCAATTTTCAATTGTCAATTAATAGGTCTGAGTTTCTTAATCTTACAACGCCAAAAAAAGCAATTCAACACTGGCTCTCCTAGTGTTATTTGGCCGGTCGATTGGTTAAATCTTATAAAACATATTTTGGTGGAAAAAAAAAAACTTTTAAAGAGATATTAGTGTGACGTTACACGTTAAACGAATCGTACAGACATTGTAGAGTTCAATAAGTTTAAAAGCATAAACTCCGTTGAGCGTATTTTCTTCAAAATACTTACCATTTCGATTTTACAATAATCGTTTGAGACGCTGCCGATTGAAAAATGTTTTATGAAAATATTTTTATTTTTTATTTATCGATTTTAAGTTTAACGTGGGAAAAAAGAAAATGTACAATAACGCGTTTCGAGATCCAATAAGGAGATATCCCCGAGGTCTGGCTGAACAATGAAATCTGTACTGGTAATAATGCGTATATTGTCTTTCGATTCGCAATAACGCTGCGTAATAATAATAATAATAATAATAATAATAATTAACTACGCGAATCTTAAACACGTTGTTGTGCCTTGTAGTACATTATACAAATAACGTGATTGATGCTGCGGCGAGAAACATTTATTTGTCGGAGGGATTTCTTATTTTTCGCCTTCCTTACAGTTATTTTACGTTTCACTGAAAGATCGCCGCGGCGCTTGTGATTTTTTGTTTCGGCCGTGTTCCAGACCGCTACAGCAACGGATTAAAACGCGTGCGCGACAAGTACGACGACCTGAACCATTCTCAAGACGCCTACTATTGATTATCATCTGCAGTAGGTTGAAAGAACAGTTAAATATTTATTATTGTTTTTTATTATTATTATTATTATTATTATTATATATATATACAACGTGGTATTCACGGGCGTAGGCGAAGTTTTATAAGACCTTCAAAATAATAATAATAATAATAATACTTTTTTAGCAGCGCACAACGCGTTGTTCCGCCGAGCAGGGGATTGTGACAAACGGTCGTTTGTATTTACTCGGAATATCGCGGCGTTCGGTCAACAACACACGAAGCGTCCCACGTAAAAAAAAAAATGAAGAAAATTAAAAGATTAAATTTGTTTTTTCTTTTTGTCGGTATATAAAATAATAGTTAAAAAAAAAAAATTGTACGCCCTACGGCTGCGAAAAATCTGAAAAAAAAATTACTTTTATAATCGCCGATGTAGAATTTAATTTCAAAAGTCCGGAGCAATTTTTTTGTTCTCGATAATATATTTATGAACACACAACGAGTGTACTTATGTATATATATATATATATACAGAGTGTTTCGTCGTGGAGATTTCGCCAAAACTTTTGTTCAATTCGATATTTTTAAGTTATTTTATTTTTATTTTTTTTTAAATAGCTTAAAATTTCAACTCCTTTATAATTAAAAATGTTTTATTGCAACGCAGAAGTATTACTTCAGTTATTAAAAAGCAAAAAAAAACAATTTTTTTTTTAACATTGTACTGCAGAACAAAACATAGCATTTCTAAGATTTCCGTGACACGCTCTGTATAAGCTGCTGATTCTCGCCGCCCACGATGAAACAATCTCGGGAAAATATTCGCGCATAATTTATTAAAGAATATTTGTAGGCGATCCTTGTGAGTCGTATGAACGGAATACTATGCGTTAAATGGACACAGGCAAACGAAACCGTGCAACGCCCAAGAGGACGTTTTATAGGCGAAAACACAGAAAATATTGAAAATTTAAAATGTCTACTATAAAACCGTTTCACGAAAGGAAAAGAACGTTAAACGTTCCACAGCCGTACGTATTATCTATACACAATAAGAGAGCTGTTTATTATGTACCTTTAATTCTTAAGAAATCATGAGTTTTAAAAAAAAATTGTATTTTTAAAAAGCTTATAACTTCTTTAAGAATTTTATTGTAAGTATAAGCAACGTATTAGAATTTAGTTCGTATAAAAAAATATAATGTCTAAAGTATATGACTGTAAAGACTTCAGAGTTCTTCTTTAGCAATTAATCTGATGAAAATCATCGGAATTGTTTTAGCGTCTCGTTAAAAAAATGTGTAGTCTTCTAATATAATATCCGTTGGAAACGGCTCTTGTGTGTTTGACGATCCGACTACGGTTTTAAGAGTATTCGATCGTTAAGACGAATACGCTCTGTGTATTGTAATATAAGAACGAGTTACAAGAAGAAGAAAAAAAACGTTAATTATCAGAAAACAATTCACATAATTGATCATCGCGATAATAATGTAATTGTAGTTAAAGCGAATAACGTTTAACTTTCGTTCCCAGAAATACATATAAATAAATGAAAAAGAAAAATCGCGTTGATATAAATTCACGTATTTCATCGCACTGTCGACTTACTTAATGCAACTGTTAGAAACGAGTAGACTTTAATTCGTTTTTAGATACATATAAAAGAAAACTGTTTGAAATATTTGTTCACAGAACGCACGTTTGAAATGTCTATTTTATTATATTAAAAGTTATATTGTCATCCGGAAAAAAAATTATCGTTTACGAAATTTGAAATATTTTAGCAACAATCTAATGACAAAATAACATTTATATAAATAATAATATATAGAAATATTGTAAAAGTTCATAGGAATAGAAAAACAATTTTTAGACTACCCAAAACGTATATAGAATATATAAATTCATCTTCAAATAATGTTATAATAATATTATAAACGTTTTTTTTTTTTAATTTTGTACGTGACGCGTACAAAGTAAATATGATAAATATCTCCTAATAAAGTCACTATAAATTGCGAGATTTTTTTTTCTATTTTAAAATTAAACACCACATTAATAATGATTATATATATATATAATTATATCTGCTGCTGTCACACAGTTCAAAGTCCAATAATACTTGTTCTCTAATCATTGCTATTATAGATGTAATATAAAACGCATTACATGTATGATAACAATGATTAGAGAAATAACAATAATTTCATTTCGATTAAATTATTGTTGACTTAATTCTTAAGACTCGGGTACATTTTGATTGTCACTAATAAGAGGGCAGAAATAGTATATATAAATATACGTACATTGCGCCAGCCCTGCCCGTTCGAAAAAATTAATTTTTTTTTTACCAATAATTAGCACGTAATTTGCATGAATTTGCAATTTTCAAATATATGTATATTTCGATTGGGCGGGGTTGGCGTAACGTTGCACCACCCCCGCCCATACATTTTTCGATATACTGGAAAAACTAATACCGTGCAAATTCTAGTTTTAATCGTGCAAATTCATGCAAATTACGTGCTAATTATTGGTAAAAAAAAAATTAATATTTCCGAATGGGCGGGGCTGGCGCAATGTACGTTATAAATATATATATATAAAAAATTTTCAGCGTATTAATTTGCCAAATGTACTATTTTTGCCGTTTCGTCGTACGTTTTTAGTCATTAACTAACTGCAATATTTTTTTTTAACGTCGTTACACGTACACGACCGGTCTGACGCGATCGAATCACTATATTATAATAATACGTTGAAAGCATTCAGCATTTAAAATTATCACGTGCAGAAACCAAATCGCTCATATGCGCGTGTGTGCTCATAATTTGATTATTTGCCGATACGCCAGTGAATCATAATATCACGTCAACGTCACGTATATATCATATATAGCGAGCCGTGTACAAATACGGTCAATTTATTATTAATAAGGATTTTTTCGATATTCATTTTGTTATCATAAACTATCGTATATAGTTTCACTTTTACATAATCAAGTCACATTTTATTCTAAACGAGCCAATAGTATAAAAAAATAAAATTAAATAGTAAACTCGTAACGAGTTACTTTTAAAAATCGAACAAAACAAAAAATTCAAAAATATTAAGTGTTTCCCGTCAACTATATACTATTATAATATATACAAACACTGTAATATTATTGCACACGGTGTATCGGTATAAATCGTTATCCTCGGCCGTTATGATGAAAGGCGAATTTTATTTCTCCAAGTCCGAAATGTTTAAATGTTTTAGGAGATAAAATTTTTCAACTGAAAAATGTGTCCCTCTCTCTTAACAGCAGTCGACGATGAAATGCGTCCCGCGGGTTATAATTAAATACACTTCGCAACAGTCTTAAACGCGTAAATACGTGTAACAAAAAAAAAATAAATTAAAAGCAAATAATTCGTACGATATAATATTATTAATTTACCAAAAGAATAAAAAAAATATATGTCTACGTATAGAAATTTGTCGTCGAGAACGAAAACATAATCGCCCGGTGTCGCATAACGCAGGCAACACATTTTATATAACATCAAATAATATTGCATAGCGCAATAGGACTCGGGAGTTTATTTACAAAATTATTCGTAAATATTGTTTAAAAACCGCGTTTAAACTATTTAATTATTCTTCGTGTGTTTGTCATAAAAACTGAAAGATAAAACAGCGTACGAAAAAATAATAATATCTTGCGTTTCGCCACAAAAATACTTCGGACGTTCAAAAACAAAATACTAATAATAATAGTAATTTCAATAATTGTCATATATTCGTATTATTCGATGTGCCTATAAACAAATCTACTAAATTACGAAGAAAAGAAAAAATGTTCATTTTTAAATTATTTTCTCGGCAAAACGAAACAGCGATAATGTGTTATTTTAATACATTCACAGCGTGACACGCCTCGTAAAAAAAACATTCATTTTGTGAATGCGACAATAATTCCACGTGATACACCTGTACATCGTTATATAAATATAAATATATCCGTTTTCAGGCAAAATTAAAACAGTGTTCAAGCAATAATCGTGTGGCTGACGATCACTGCGCGCAGCAATTCTTTTATTTATTAAAGACGATTTTAACTGTACAGGTAGAATCCTTTCTTGCACACGCTAGAGAATTGTGACTCATTTACATGAATCGATTTACCGAATTCAATCTCATTTTAATGAGTCAATTCGCAATTCACAAAATTCGATTCCAATTAAAATACATCAAATCACTTCCGATTATTGTAAATCGGATGAATTCATTTGATAAGACGAACAGAACTATACTGTTTAGTTGAATCATTCAAATCCGCAGCAAGTCGACTCACTCACTCCGAACATGAATATATTCCGAATACAATTATTATAATTGTGTTGGTACTTGGCAAAGGTTAGCCAAGTGACCGAGTCGCTGATTCAATTCATTCAGTTCGCTAAAAAGATTCGACTCATCGAGTAGACTCACGAAGTACACCGATTTCGTTTCCAATGCTGCAATATTGTCAAGTTCAAGTAAGAACTTTTTTTCCAAGACTTGACTTGCCAGCGTTATATATATATATATACGATTAAGTAAAATGAAAGTGTTTAAACATCGTTTTATATTACATATAATAATGCGTAAATAGTATAAAATCAGAACAAGCGATATAGCTGAAACAACATTTTTGTAATCAAAATTAAAAACAATAAGCAATTAATAGAAACTTATAATAACTAAGCGCGCCAAATGCATATTTTACACACATTCATATAGGAATTGTTCCTAAAAAAAAAATCCAAAGTATATAATATATGAGAGTATTAAAATATTATAATCTACATCTAAATTATCGCATTACGATAAGATATAGAGTAATCAAATCTCATTCCATTGAAATTATACCTACCGAAACGTGCAATTTATGAAATATATCGTTGCGGTTTTACACGCGATTACATGAATCGCTATCGTTATTATAGTGGGAAATGTATACAAAATGCCTACCTATACAACGTAAACGTATTGTCCTTATATAAAAAAAATACCCGACTTATGTTTACAAAACAAAATAATTTCATAAAATATCGCACGGGGATTCATATTATTATCGCTCGGCAAATAATAGTATATATACCGACTAAAAAATTTTATCATCGATGGAAAGTACGTTAAAAAGAAAAAATTCCTGTGAATTAAATACGGTAATAAAAATCTCTGAACACGTTTATCTGGGCGATAACAATCAAATACTCGTATACTGTTTTGAAGATTTGTATTTGTGTACGATTTTCCATTTTTTTTTTTTAATGTTTAAATAATAATAATCGCATTTCATATATACGGTGTGTAGAAATATATTATAAATGTATTAACATTTATATTTTGTTTCGTACGGTAAGCCTCACAAAAACTATTCAAGCGCCACAATTAAATAATAATAATAATAATTTTAATTTCGTTTGTAAGTAGGCCTTCTGTCTCTCATTTGGATAGTCACGGGATAACCGCGAGAACTTCTCATCAACAGATCTAATTTTAATTTGATGTCGGTCATTTTGAAATCCGTGTGCACGCTGTAGTTTCTCAAGAACGTGGACACGAGCACTTTCATCGACAATATCGCGTACTTGTATCCTGTAATCGAATAGGATTTTATACATAGATACACTTACATACGAGAAGAAAAAAAAATTCGTATAAACTCTTTGTATTCTTTCATACCTATGCATCCTCTTGGACCACCGCTGAATGCTATAAAACTGTACTTATGGCGTTTGTTGACGTTCTCCGGGTTGAAGTTGTCCGGATTGAAAGACCAAGGGTTCGGATACAGTTCGGGTAAATGGTGCGTGCTTATCGGAGCTATGACGCACGTCGTTCCCTTCGGCAACACGTAATTGCCTGAATCTAAAAAAAAGAGATGAAAAAACCGCATTGTTATTTTAATATATACTTTGTCCGACGATGGTTACCACGTGTGCACTCACGGATCTTAACGTCGTCTTGGAGTCTTCTGAGTAACAGCGGTCCCACGGGAAACAAGCGCAGCGTTTCCCTCAACACTTGTTCCAAGTAAACGAGTTTAGTGGTGTCATCGATGGTAATGGTTTGGTCGCCGTCGCCCATCACCTCGTAAATTTCATCGTAAACTTTATCCTAAAACATAACGCAATAATCCATTACGAATTTCAAAGGAGAATATACAAAAAGCCATTGAAGCTTTCGATTTTTACAGCAAATATCCCTTCCCGAATATTCATACAATTGTATGTAATATAATGGCTGTGTTACCCGAGACGACGGCATAATGCGAACGTTCTTTTTCTACGCTGCGTAGTCTTAAACCATATTTATGAGGTCCACAATGTGTGAATATCGATTAAACGGACTACCTTCGCTTAATACACTCATTTGACGGCGTTTCAAACACGGATAATACGCGGCATAATTAATACGAAAGAAAATGACTGTTGTAAATCAGTCTATATTATTTAAAAAAAAACACTGGAGCTTACAGTGCGCTTTGTTTTATGTTCAGTAATCAACGAGTGAACAAAAATTTAATTGATCAATTGTATCGAGACGAAATGCAGACGGGAAAAAAGAAGAAATAAAGAGCAACGTAAACGAAATAACAGTAAAAAAGTTAAAATAAGAATAATAAAAAAATAGAATTTCAATATTATTGAATAATATTGAAATTTATATTTCTATATAATGTTGAAACCACTGGACCGCACAGTGTATTCGAGGCCCACGCACTCCACACATGGCACATGGCCACGGACCAGGGCTGGCAATCGCGAACAATGTTGTTCATCTATGACCGCAGCAAAGACACCGTGAATATCACACATACACTCGTGGTATTGTTGCGGTCACAGGCGAACAAGGAGTTTCGCGTTTGCCCGCCAGGGCTACACTGAACAGTCAGTTGGATGCAGACGACTATTTATACGTGTTTTTCTGCGTAGCCGCAACTCTTCTTTGTGTCGTAGTGCTATCTGGTGGCTACAATCGTGACAAGAGAAAACAGGATAAGAAATGAATATGTGAGAGGAATAGCGTAGGAGTAGCGCCGGTAATAATTATTATCGGTTTTGACCCGGAAGAAAAACGTATATGATAATATGAATATTAAATTTAAAAATCGTGGAAATAGTTTGCTTAAAATATTTCTAGTAATGTATGAATTAACTTCAGAAACTGGCTTATTTATTTCACTTTACCATTCAGTGAAATATATTTTAATAATTCCTTAGACGTGAGTTTCACGTCAAAGTGCATTTTCTAAGCTGAAGGTTTAAAAATCTAAATTTAAATCCTCAGTAAATTAAATATATTTTAAACCCCTTGTCTGTTCGTATGTAAAAAAACCGACTTAATTCGCTTAATTCGGTAGTACATTTTTGAAATTTGAAATTTGAAGAAATATTCGACAAGTGTGAGTGTTCGAGTCAAGCAACCTACAGTATAAAAATTAATTCTTTAACAATATATGACGTAATACCATGAATTCATATCCCCATGTCAGACCAACACTGAATTTTGGAGGAACTTATGAAAAAAATAAATAATTGAAATGCGGGAAAGTCGATCTCAAGTTAACTTCACGACGAATAATAAAATGAAAAACCTCGGTTCCACAAAAATATATTTACTTCTATTTGGTAAATACGCATTTCAATAACTATATTAGCATCGTCAGTACACAATAACGACGTACCGTCTGACGGATGCTGACAGTACTTATATATTTAACAAACTGGTTACCGCCCACCGCCTTCCAAAGATGAGTCATCAACCGATGAGTCATCAAACGAATATGTTTGACGATATCGTTTACAATATTATATTATTTTAAACGCTTAAAACGAAGTTCTACCGTACTTATACAGCTTACACGGGTGTTATATTTATTGCACCAAAAATATGTATAATCCACATTTGAAATGAATAAGCTTAACCGAAGTAAACGTTTTACTTCGGGGTGGTGTGTTACTCACTTGGACTTCGGGGTGGATGGCCATCAGTAATAGACTGAAACACACAGTGATGGCACTGGTTTCACTGCCCTGCAAAATCAATTCGATCTTTTAAAACGTGCGTTTTCTACACATCATATTATACGAGTATACTGAGTACATGAATACTTACACCGACCATCATGGTCACGACTTCGTCTTTGAGTTCGTCGTGAGTGAAATTCGCGCCCGCGTCGTTCAATTCCAACAACGTGTCCAAAAACACTTTCAGACGTTTTTCTAAACAAAGAATTCAGTAATTGTGAATGAAATTATCAATTATCAATTATTATTATTATTATTATTATTATTATTATTATTATTATTATTATTATTATTATTATTATTATTATTATTATTATTATTATTATTATTATTATTATTATTATTATTATTATTATTATTATTATTATTATTATTATTATTATTATTATTATTATTATTATTATTATTATTATTATTATTATTATTATTATTATTATTATTATTATTATTATTATTATTATTATTATTATTATTATTATTATTATTATTATTATTATTATTATTATTATTATTATTATTATTATTATTATTATTATAGGAAAATAGAAAAAATATTCACTCTCGCCGTCGGTAACGTCTATAAACGGTTTGTTTGCCGCTTTCTTCTTGTCGAACACCGCTTTCTGTTCTCTGATCACCTAAACAAATATATTTTTTTATTGTATATAAATCGCGGAACTCAGTATTCGTGAATATAAAAAGACATCATTAACAATGTCTGAATCGACTTACCTGGTCCGGAAGTTTGTGCAACGTTTTGCAGATTTGGTGTAGCCCAGTGATTTTTCCGTAGATGGAAAATATGAAATCCGGATATAACCACGGTTTGTACATCCTCATCGCGTCCAATTCCGATGCTCTAGAAAAGGAAAAAAAGAGAAGGCGATTTATTGAAAAATTTATTCCATCGATTGTGATCATTATTGTTACTTATGACTGGAGTAATTACTTTATCAACGCTTCGGCGAACTCAGACTCGCTGTGCGATTGCGTATTGAGATTATAACCCATTGCGGTTTCTATAAATAAACGTGGTATAAGTTTACCGTGTGTGTTCTTTTATTGATTGCATTCGTATAATACTCACGGCAGATTATATCAAGAGCCGTGTCCGCTATGTAGTCCCAGAGATTGAACTGTTCCGTTTTACCTACTTCCTTCTTTAGATTCCTAATGAGAATTTTGTTCTTCTCGTTGAAAACTGGGAAAAACTGATCCAAAAGGTTTACGTTAAACACCGGGGCTATGATACGGCGATGTTTTCGCCACTTATCCACTGCAATTATTAAAAATATTTTATTTAGATTTTTTTGTTTTTACATTTTTCATATTTTTTTCCTGTAATATTAATAAAATACCTATTCAATTAAGTCCATAAATCTAATGTTTAATATTCTAATATTTAATGAAAAAGTAAACATGTTTATTTCTATATTTATATATCAATTATTATATAAATATATAATTTTATGTAATTCATATATTAATATATTTATAATTATATTTTAATATTGATTTTCATATTTTAAAATATTTTTTACGTTCATTGCATAATTATAGGTAGGTAGTTTATTAGTAAGTCAAAGGGACTAATACTCGATAAAGTTAAAAAAAATTTAAAAAGGCTATTATTCAATAAGACACGTTTATTTTACCGTATTTCAATTAACATTTTAATTTACTTTGAGATTTTTTTTTGTTTTAATGTAACGAATTTATTGGTATAGATTAGCTGTTACAAAATAATACAGTAGATTATTAGTTTAATGCAGACTTTTTTTTCTTTTTATGTCGATAAAGAGATGTATATAATAATTGTGTATAAATGTAATAATATCATATATTTTGGTGCGTATTCCTTAAGTATAAATATTGCACAATAATAATAGATATAATTGATGAATAATTATATACTACAATTTTTTTTTCAAGTTTTTTTCAGTTTTTTTTCTTTATTTAATGAGCAAAACAACAAATAAAATATTTACCATGATTCCGGAAAATCAAAAAAAAAAAAAAAAAATGTTCCGTATAACGACGCGTGTCAATTTTTAAAGATGATATAGACTAACCCGGTGCGGTGAACAAGCCTTCGCCCAACATATTCTTAAAAAAATTGTAAAATGTGCCTTTTGCTAGAGCCTTGGAACTGTTCAATACAATCTGAAACAAATCCGGTTTGATATATTAAAAATATTATTGGATATCCTTCTAATTTTTTTTTTTTGACAAGTGAAACGTCAGTAGTTTAATAATGTGTGAAAGAGGGAATATGCGTATAATCGTATCAATTTTTATGTTTCGAATAATTTCAAAAAAAGAAAAAAAAACTCGACTTGATCGGTCCCGCGTAGTACACATCCCCGTAACAGATTCTAAAAGTCGTCCATCTACTGGCACATTGAAAATAAAATATAATATACGAACTTGTACGTCTTCTGGCTTGCTGATGGCGATGGCGAATGTTGTGCCTAGCCACCATGGATACGGTTCGGGGCCATACTTTTCGAACAATTGGATGATTTTCTGTATGACCTCTGGACGATGGAAAAACGAAACGCGAAAACCGTTAAATCATATTACAAAATAATTCACAGCTACGTGCAAATCGTAAATATAATGTACGTACGTTGTGGCGTGCCGACGAATTCCAGTCCGGAACCCACGATCGGGTACGAAGGCGGACCGGTCATTTTTGCGGCCAGTCTCTCGTAATGCCTGCGACTCCATTTCAGATGACACCACAGTACCACGAGGAACGAAATGATCGCGTACACGGTAAACTCGGATCTCGACAATCGGAACCCGCCCACCAAACTCTTGAGCGCCGTATGGAGGAAATCTTCGGACATCTCTATCCTACTACATCGAAAACCGTCGGTATATTAAATATATATATAGTTTTTGTAGAAAAAGAAACGGTTTTATAATAAAACCGCAGCAAACGGATGACGAGAATTCTATACACCGCGTGTATAAGACGTATATACTGAAATTCTATGCACAAAAATCAGCAACTCGCCCGCGCAATGTCATAATAATATTCTGGAGTATCAAATACAGTTTCTAAATAGTCGAGTGATTAATCAAAAATTCTATTCATAAATACAAAATATGCATTAACTTTGACTATATTACGTGGATATAAAATAATTTTCGAGAATTCCTTGAATGTGTACAATTTTTTTAAATTCGTCCGACTTCATAAAGAATTATTTTACGTCAGTAAACACGCGTTTGTAATATACGTGCTCACAAGGCAGACGAGATGTTGGAATTTATAAATAACATCCGAATATTTACCGCGATTAATACATTTATACAAACTATTAAAACTATTCTTCTTTAATTCCTTTCAATTAAATAATTACGTGTATTTTAATGGTAGAAGAAAATTATTCGTTATGGGATAAGCCGATTATTAAAAAAATAAAAAATTAACCGTGTAAGAAAATTCAGAATTTTCACTTGCTCTTGTCGTTCTCGTTATTCTTCCTCGTTTTTCGTCCGCTCATTCTTAACTGTTCCGCCCCAAACTTCCGCTTTGTCTACCGGATCACTCATCTCAAACCTCCGATCTTAAATCATAATTTCATAAATTCTCTTTATATTCTGTAATTCTCTTTATACTACCTTGCTCATATCTTTTTTTTAAGAGTCCATTACCAATTGCTCGTGGTCACGCTCCTTTCGCTCTATACGGTCAACATTTCCACTTATACGCCAATTATGCGATTGTCTCACGTACGTAAAATTTCTACGTCGAGTGTATTAACGGATTTCCTATAACACGTCTTATTTTCGCCATTGCGTATATGTTACGAGACGTTTTCCGTTTAGAATTTGACAGTGAAATAAATAAATTTATTATTTACAACCTGTCACTAAACAATTGATTTCTTTTAAAATTCGTTTACACTATTAAAAAACCATTAAACTTAATCATATAGGTATGAAATATATAAATTTCGTCGTACCGACTTTCGTGTATTTATTGAACGAATTTGTTTTTTTAAATATATAAATTGACAGAAAAAACTATTAAAACGAAAACGATCGACAACAGCTGCGATGATTTTTTTTATTTTTAAACGTATAATATTCTTAAGGGTTTTAATTTTCGTAGAAATTCTAAAAAAGTATTACCAGAAATAAATTGGATATAATGTTATTAATACTACGAGAGGAAAGAAAAAAAAATATAAATTACAACAATATTTAACGATAAAGATTCAATATTCATTCGACGTCGTATAACAAAATATATTTTATATTTACAGTTTTTTTCCCCGTTTATAACTTATAAATAAAACAAAATGAAAAAAAATTAATGAATTATTTACGGTCTATATGAATACAATAAAGTAATGATTCGCACTTACTTTGCTGTACTCTTGGAAGTGAATCGTCTCTGTCGAACTCCGACCACACAACTACGGCATAGAAAATGCCCCCGTAAGACGTAAAGTCGGTATCTTAATAAACCGACAAGGTCGATTGGGGCCCCGCCGTGTAGTCAAACCAGTTCACATTTTTATAACGTACAAATGCACTCCCCGCTCTTGGAATTGAAATACCTAAAAATATAACTCTGGTTTGTTATAATAAATAAACGCGTAAATTTTTATTAAATCAACGTGTCACAATGTTTCAAATACAATTGAAAATATATTATTTACGAGTATGACACAATTTACAGTTAATTACTCGAAAACGATATAATGAATCCGTTCGAAAAACGATTCTCAGTGGAAATCATTTACTGACTTTCAATTTTCAAACATTCAATTAAACATTTTTCCATAGCAAGGGGGGCTACAGCCCTCCACTGACTACGCCAATGTAAACAGGGTAGACCGGAATATAAAATTCGATTCGTCCGTTTGTATATAATATCGAAATGAACAGGAAAAGTAAAACTTAAAATGGCGAATTCTCCGCGCACGTAAAATATAAAATTTTGATTTATTATTTTTATTTCTGTATTTACTCGAATGAATCGAAATGTAAACCGTTTTAAACGAACGATTAATTTTATATATATATTATTGTTTATAATATATATATAGTAGAAATTATTTATTATAACCGGTAAATTAACACGTCATTTAAACGTCATATCTCTAAATGGATTAGATTCTACTTAGCATTTGATAATTGTCATTGAATACAGATAAGAAATAAAATAGCAGAGCTTGTTATAAATTTGTTTTATGTATCGAAAATTCCAAATATAAAACTCTACGTTGCGTAATATTTTACATTTTTAAAAACTATTTTTCCAATTTTGGGTTTTGTTGCTACTTTTTTGCTATAACATCCGTTGAATTTTATTTAAGTTTTTTTATTTGGGTTTTACATAAACTTCGTAGCCTTAAGAGAAGGTATGTAAAATGTACTCATATTGCCTTTTTCATTTACATTATTGCATATTTTAATCCCTATTTGTAGGTATTAAACGACATTGCGTGAATTCATTAATTCATAAATTTAACAAATTTTTTTTTACTCTGTTTTGCTATTTTTAGAGCATATTTTGAAACTTTTCTTTCATAATTTATCGCATATTTCAGTAATTGTATGTGCTATACAATTCGAGCACATTAGAATATTTGTAAAAAAAAAATATATTTTATTATTATATTATATACAGTGGAGTACGTTCGTTCTATATGAAGTATTAATCTGTGACTACGCATAAATGACTTAAAAAAATTTAAAAAGTAGTAAAACTCGTATGATAAATAATTTAAATTAGTATTTATATATTTAAGTTATCGTTGAGGTTGGACATCAAACGAGTTTGGGGTTCAATAAATTAAAAAATTTTAATTAATATTTTGACTTGACTGATATCACCCGAAGTTTAAAATTCATTCGATTCTCATTGGTAACTGGTCATAATTATATTCACCCAGCTGGTTATCATGTAAAAATTTCGGATCTTGCCTCATATTGCGTAGGATATTAAAATATTCTACACTATTGAATTCTGGTTTGTTAATGTTAAACATCTTCGAAAAATAAAATATGGAATATTTTTAAAATATAGTATTTTATTATAATAATTTTGGTATAAATATTTACGTTGATATTATAATAATGAATGAATATATTATATGTGTAAAGTATAAGCGTAAATAATATTCAAAATACTTTGTGTTTTAGGATCAATCCAA
This sequence comes from Chaetogeoica ovagalla, assembly GCA_032441825.1. NCBI lineage: Eukaryota > Metazoa > Arthropoda > Insecta > Hemiptera > Aphididae > Chaetogeoica > Chaetogeoica ovagalla. Next base: position 9,937,211 of record CM063735.1, on the reverse strand, counting down.
TGGTAGTGGTGAAAATAATATATATATATATATATATATATATATATATATATATATATATATATATATATATATTACTGTAATAATGAATAATTATATTCCACGAATTATTAATTACTCGTTAACACATACATACGTACATATTCGTGTATGATCATGTACCGATCGATATTTTCACATTTTTATACTATTAATATATAACTATACCGATAGTTATACTGATAATTATTGCTATTATAACACGTACGCATATATAATACGATTCAAACACAAAAGATCAAACCGTTAAACACACAGAAATTCACAAGTAAGAATAAAAAAAATTACGTTTCTAAGTTCAAGTCTGCCTGGATAGGTCTTGATATTTAGAAACGTACTGATTCAAAATAATGGCAATATCGTCTTATATTAGTAATTAATAAATGAGAGTAGGCATTTTATAGTAATGGATTTCATATTTTTACATTTACGTTTAATAATTATATTAATATGTTTCATGTACTCCTATATGTGTTAGCATTCGAAGGTGTAATTCGATTTCTCGTATAACAATGAATATATACGTATTCCATGTAAATTGTACATGTGCTAAATTAATAGCTGTTTTCTTAATAAATTTTTTTCTATATACGATACGTATATTGGGTATTATTGTAAACGCAATTTTATTTCAACTTGTTGCAAAAATATTGGCATTACCGTCCTATATTTGTATCTATTATATATTAATATGTATGCTTCATGTATGTGTTAATACTTATAAGTGTAACAATAATCTAAATCGATGTATAGTCTTTTACGCATAACATTAGATATATTTCGTGACACTCGTAAAGCGCTTAGATTATATCATATACGATATAATATAATCCCCGGGTACATTTCTCAATGTATATTGACTTAACCCAACGATCGTTACATATAATAAACGTGTGCTATTATATTTATTTTAAAATTTTTTTCGATTTTATATGCATTACATTTCATATACAATTAGCAATGGTGTAAGAGTCCGATTGGGAAATATATACGCGATATAAAGTATACCCAGTTCGATTCGCACCCAGAATATTATTATTTTCCACGATTCTATAATTACTCATTAACACACACGTATGCATATAGTTGTGTAGGAATATGTAACCGTACTGATAATCGCTATATGGGTTACATAATAGATAGATATTATGATTTAATATGCATGTGTAACTAAAAAAAAAATTTTTTTTTTTTTTTGTTTAATAAACGGTGCGTTTTTATTTGAATACATATAAAAATAATATTTTACACATTGAATTATTTAAAATCGGAAAACAATTCGCCACAGGTCGAATTATTCCATTGAGATGATTGATAAAAGTCGATCGGGGACGGTGACGATATTTTATAGAAATTAAATATGATTGGCACTTCGTTCTCGTTCACAGCTCGCGTCTCTGGTTGATAGACTGGCAATGACGACGGCAAAAACCATATAGGACCGTCGTTCACATCGTATGACTATAGTTATACTCACTTCGGCTCCCCGCAATCGTTTAAGCAATCGCGTGGATAATTGTCCGACTGCAAACAATTTGATCTGATTGATGAAACTTGTTTAACTGGGAGGTACACGTACAGCAATTTCTTCATCGGGTATATTATTGATATATGCAATCATTTCTTTGATATCCGTAATCTCATTATAATCTCTTGCAGCTATCATTTTTACTTCTTCTTCGAACTGGAGTAATAGATTCGGCCTTACGATTATAGTTTTTCTTAGAACAGACTCGAAAATTGAACGTTCCAAATTTCGGAGTGTAAATAAATCTTGTCGGTTGAGTAATATACGGTAGCCTTCGTATAATTGAGAACTCAGGAGCAGCATATTTCCACCACGGTAGACCATTTTTGAAATTGTGATATATTTATCGGTCAAAAAAATATTTTTTATAATGTTTTGCGGTGGATCGCAAATAAATCATAAAATATTCCCCCAAAACGCATAGATTCGCTTGAAAAAATCCGGACGTAAGCAAATGTGTCTTGACGGTGTTAAATATGAATTTTTACGTTGAAATTATCGGTCGGATCGGACCCAATAAACAAAAACATACGCCCAACAAAGTCAATGACGAATGTTATAATATCAATTAGATGAGTAAGCGGCATTGGCGAAATGTATTTATACCTGTACGTTTTATTTAAACTATTCATTATTGTAGTAAAAATAAGTTAAACACTTTAAAAAAAATATATATATATATACAGTATACGTTTGTCACTGGGAGAATAATGCGAGACTGAACGTTAACCGAACTATGATGGAGAAAATGTATATCACTGTAATAAAAAAACAATTATTTACCACCAATCGATACTTTCACTTTGACAATAAATTTATCAACACATACCGATAACTACTCATTAACACATGCGTATATAATCGAACGTATTCGCAGTGAATTATAATTTTTAAGAATAATACACACGCAACAAGAGCAGAGGAGAAGAGGTATGTGTGGGTTGTGTATAGGCGGTATGGTTTGTGATAGTAGTGCAGGTTAATATCGATAAGAAGAATAATCACTTACAAAGGGTAGTGAAAAAGAATTACAATAGTAGTGTTTGATAGTGATATACAACGTGTTGATAGAAATTATGGGAGCGAACGGAAATAATTCGTACAATATAATATTATAAACATTAAAAGAATAAAAAAAATTTATATGTCTACTTGTAGAAATTTGTCGTAGAGAACGAAAACACAATTGCCCTGAGTCGCAACGCGCAGGCAACACGTTTCATATAACATCGAATCGTATTGCATAGCGCATCAGAACTCGGGAGTTTATTTACAAATAAATATTCGTTCAATTCGCTAAAAAGATTCCACTCTTCGAGTAGACTCACGAAGTACACCGATTTCGTTTCCAATGTTGCAATATTGTCAAGCACAAATGAGAACTTTTTTCTTGCACAAAACTGTCGAAATTGTTATCGTTAACGACAAATACTGTTATAAATTTAAGTCCCTCGATAACGCGTAAACACTACGGAAGTATTCCTCTCATTTTTCTTAACTTAATTCAAGAATTGACTTGCCAGAGTTAGTTATATATATACGATTAGGTAAAATCAAAGTGTTTAACATCGTTTTATATTACACATAATAATGCATGTATAGTACAAAATCAGAGAAAGCGACATGGTGTTAACAATATTTTAATAAACGAAATTAAAAACAATAAGCAATTTTTAATATAAAATAATAATAACTAAGCGCGCTAAATAAGTACTTTACACACATTCATATAGGAATTGTTCCAAAAAAAAAAAAAAAAAAAATCCCAAGTACATAATATATGGGAGTATTAAAATATTATAATCTACTTCTAAATTATTGCATTACGATAGGATATACAGTAATCAAATCAATTTCCATTGAAATTATATCTACCGAAACGTGCAATTTATAAAATATATCGTTGCGGTTTTACACGCGTTTACATGAATCGCTATCGTTATTACAGTGGCGAATGTATACAAAATGCCTACCTATACAACGTAAACGTATTGCCCTTATATAAAAAAAATACTCGACTTATGTTTACAAAACCAAAAAAATTCATAAAACATCGCACGGGTTTCACATTATTATCGCTCGGCAAATAATAGTAAATATACCGAATAAAAAATTCTATCATCCATGGAACGTACGTTTAAAAAAAACCCCCCGCGATTTAAATACGGTAAAAAAAAATCTCTCAATAAACAAAACGTTTCTCCGGACGATAACAATCAAATATACTGTTTTGAAGATTTATATTTGTGTACGATTTTCCATTTTTTTTTTTCTAATGTTTAAATAATAATAATAATCGCATTTCATATAAACGCTGTGTAGAAATATATTATAAATGTATTAACATTTATTATTTGTTTCGTACGGTAAGCATCACAAAAACTATTCAAACGCCACAATTAAATAATAATAATTCTAATTTCGTTTGTAAGTAGGCCTTCTGTCTCTCATTTGGATAGTCACGGGATAACCGCGAGAACTTCTCATCAACAGATCTAATTTTAATTTGATGTCGGTCATTTTGAAATCCGTGTGCACGCTGTAGTTTCTCAAGAACGTGGACACGAGCACTTTCATCGACAACATCGCGTATTTGGATCCTGTAAACGAATAGGATATTATACATATACACACATATATACAAGGAGAAAAAAACAATTGAGATAAACTCTTTGCATTGCTTTCTTTCATACCTATGCAACCTCTTGGACCACCGCTGAATGCTATAAAACTGTACTTATGGCGTTTGTTGACGTTCTCCGGGTTGAAGTTGTCCGGATTGAAAGACCAAGGGTTCGGATACAGTTCGGGTAAATGGTGCGTGCTTATCGGAGCTATGACGCACGTCGTTCCCTTCGGCAACACGTAATTGTCCGAATCTAAAAAAAAAAGAAACGAAAAAACGCATTGTTATTTTAATATATACTTTGTCCGACGATGATTACCACGTGCACTCACGGATCTTAACGTCGTCTTGGAGTTGTCTGAGCAACAGCGGTCCCACGGGAAACAAGCGCAGCGTTTCCCTCAACACTTGTTCCAAGTAAACGAGTTTAGTGGTGTCATCGATGGTGATGGTTTGGTCGCCGTCGCCCATCACCTCGTAAATTTCATCGTAAACTTTATCCTAAAATATAACGCAACACGTTATTACGAATTGCAAAGGAGAATATACAAAACGCCATTGAAACTTTCGATTTTTACAACAAATATTTATGAGGTCTACAATGTGTGAATACCGTATAAACGGACTACCTTCGCTTAATACACGCATTTGACGGCATTTTAAAACACGAATATTACGCGTCTTAATTAATGCGAAAAAAAATGACTGTTGTAAGTCAGTCTATATTATTTTAAAAAAACACTGTAACTTACAAAGCGCTTTGTTTAATATTCAGTAATCAACGAGTGAATATAAGACGAATAAAAAAAAATTTAAAAATGATCAATTGTATCGAGACGAAATGTAGATGGAAAAAAAGAAAAAACAATGAGCAACGTAGACATAATAACAGTAAAAAAGATAAAATAAAAGTAATAAAAAAAAAGATCATATTATTTAATTAAATTTGAATATTATTAAATCAATAACATTTTAATTAATTTCAATAATAATAAAAACAAAATTGTCGCATATAAATAGCAATTCGAAACCACAGGACCTAATGTTTTTCTGCGTTGCCCCTACCCTTTCTTGTGTCGCACTGCTATCTAGTGACTACTATCGTTTTCCGTTTTATAGCGGTTATAGCGGTCGACTCGCTATTTCGGTATACGTGGATGTTTAGTATGACGCTAACCGCGCTATCAATCCTATGTTACACGTATATTTATTATTATTATTATTATTATTATTATTATTATTATTATTAATTTTTTTGCGAATATTTGGGTAAATGTATTGCGTATGTTATTTACCCGTAATAAATATATTTCTCATTAACATTAGCATCGGTTTTTTAGTAACACGATTTGTATATATTATGTATTTGACACTGGCTGTGATGCTTATAGTCATATTGTGTTATAATTTTATCCATAAATCATTGTAATATGCGGAAATCACATTTGTTTTTTAATATTATAATTTATTAAAAATTCAAATATATTGTTTTATTCGAATAATTTTTATACAGTAAAAAAGGAAAAGTGGGTGAGTGGGGACAAGAGAAAATATGATAAGAAATGAATATGTGAGAGGAAGCATAGGAGTAGCGTTCGTACTAATTATTGTTTTTGACCCAGAAGAAAGCGCATATGATATTATGAAAATTAAATTTAAAAATCATGAAAATGTTTGCTTATAATATTTCTAGTATTGTATGAATTAACTTCAGAAACTGGCTCATTTAATTCACTTAACCACGCAGTGAAATAAATTTTAATAATTTTTTTGACGTAAGTTTCACGTTCATTTTTTAAACTAAAGATTTAAATCCTCAGTTAATAAAATATATTTTAAACCCCTTCTCTGTTCGTATGTGAAAAACGACTTAATTCATTTAATTCAGTTGAAAATTTTCAAAATTTGAAATTTTACGAAATACTTGAAAAGTTTGAGTGTTCGAGTCAAGCAACCTTCAGTATATAAAATTATTTATTTAACAATATATGACGTATTACCATGAATTGATATCCCCATGCCAGACCAACACTGAACATCAGAAGGACTTATAAAAAAAATAAAAAATTGAAATGCGGAAAAATCGATCTTAAGTTAACTTCACAGCTTACACGGGTGTTATATTTAATGCACCAAAATATGTATAATCCACATTTGAAAAGAATAAGCTTAACCCAAGTTAATGTTTATCTTCGGGGTGGTGTGTTACTCACTTGGACTTCCGGGTGAATGGCCATCAGTAATAGACTGAAACACATAGTGATGGCACTGGTTTCACTGCCCTGCAAAATCAATTCGATCATTCAGAACATGCGTTTCTTACACATCATATTATACGAATATATTGTATAAGAATACTTACACCGATCATCATCGTCACGACTTCGTCTCTGATTTCATCATGAGTGAAATTCGCGCCCGCGTCGTTTAATTCCAACAACGTGTCCAAAAACACTTTCAGACGTTTTTCTAAACAAAGGATTCAGTATTTGTGAATAAAATTATCAATTATTATTATTATCATTATTATTATTATTATTATTATAGGAAAATAGAAAAAATATTCACTCTCGCCGTCGGTAACGTCTATGAACGGTTTGTTAGCCGCTTTCTTCTTGTCGAACGCCGCTTTCTGTTCTCTGATCACCTAAACAAATATATTTTTTCATCATATATAGATCGCGGAACTCTGTACTCGTGAATGTAGATACACATAATATGTCCGAATCGACTTACCTGGTTCGGAAGTTTGTGCAACGTTTTGTAAACTTGATGTAGCCCGGTGATTTTTCCGTAAATGGAAAATATAAAATCCGGATATAACCACGGTTTGTAAATCCTCATCGAGTCCAATTCCGATGCTCTAAAGAGGATAGAAAAAGGAGAATGCGATTTTTTTTAAAAATTAATTCCATGGATTGTAGTGTTTATTGGTACATATGACTTGAGTAATTACTTTGTCAACGCTTCGGCGAACTCAGACTCGCTGTGCGATTGCGTATCGAGATTATAACCCATTGCGGTTTCTATAAATAAATGTGGTATAAGTTTACCGTGTGTGTTCTTTTATTGATTGCACTAGTATAATACTCACGGCAGATTATATCAAGAGCCGTGTCCGCTATGTAGTCCCAGAGATTGAACTGTTCCGTTTTACCTACTTCCTTCTTTAGATTCCTAATGAGAATTTTATTCTTCTCGTTGAAAACCGGGAAAAACTGTTCCAAAAGGTTTGCGTTAAACACCGGGGTTATGATACGACGATGTTTTCGCCACTTGTCCACTGCAATCATTGAAAATATTATATTTAGATTTTTTTTTTTTACATTTCTTGCATTTTTTTCTGTAATACTAATAAAATACTTATTCAATTTAGTCCATAAGTCTAATGTTTAATGTTTTAAAAAAAAGTAATAAAGTTTATTTCTATCCATCGTCTAAAAGAAAATATATATATTAATATATTTTAATAACGATTTTCATATTTTAAAATATTTTTTACGCTGATTACATAATTATTGGTAGGTAGTTTATTAATAAATCAACGTAACTAATATTCGAAAAAGTTTAAAAAAATTAAAAAAGCCTATTATTCAATAAGACACGTTTATTTTACCGTATTTCAATTAACATTTTAATGAATTTTAAGATTTCTTTTTGTTTTTATGTAGCGAATTTATTGGTAAAGATTACCTGTTACAAAATAATACGGTAGATTATTATTTTAATGTAGACATTTTTTTTCTTTTTATGTCGGTAAAGAGAGGTGTATAACAATTGTGTATAAATGTAATAGTATCATATATTTTAGTGCGTATTCCTTGAGTATAAGTATCACACAGCTATTATAGGTCTAATTGATGAATAATTATATGCTAAAATTTTTTCCCCTGCTTATTTTTGCTTCATTTAACAAGCAAAACTACAAATAAAATATTTAATGATTCCGGAAAATCAAAAGAAAAAAAAAAATGTTTCTTATGACAACGCGTGTAAATTTTCAAGGATGAAATATACTAACCCGGTGCGGAGAACAAGCCTTCGCCTACGGTATTCTTGAAAAACTTGTAAAACGGGTCTTTTGCTAGAGCCTTGGAACTGTTCAATACAATCTGAAACAAATCCGGTTTGATATATTAAAAATATTATTGGATTTCCTTCTAATTTTTTTTTTTTTTTTTGACAAGTAAAACATCGGTAGTTTAATAATGAGTGAAAGAGGGAATATGCGTATAATCGTATCATTTATATAAATAAATAAAATTTATAATATTCACGACGATACGTACATCTACCCGTTACAAAGTATCAAATAATTTTATTATTATTATTATTATTATTATTATTATTATTATAATTATTATTATTAATTTACAACAATTTAATTCAACAAGACCATATTTGCACGACTCACTAAACAGTTGCTTTTTCTCCGTTTTGCTTCCGTTTCGTCGAAACACTGAGTATTACGCAATTATTTTTAAGCAGATTTTTTTAACAAACGATTAAAAATACGCTAAAATTACAATTTTTGTGTTGCGAATAATTCCAAAAAAAAAGAGAAAAAAACTCGACTTGATCGGTCCCGCGTGGTACACATCCCCGTAACGGATTCTAAACGTCGTCCAACCACTGACACATTGAGAATAAAATATAATATACGAACTTGTACGTCTTCTGGCTTGCTGATGGTGACGGCGAATCCTGTGCCCAGCCACACTCTGAACGGTTCGGGGCCGTACTTTTCGAACAATTGGATGATTCTCTCTATGACCTCTGGACGATGGAAAAACGAAACGCGAAAACCGTTAAATCATATTACAAAATAATTCACAGCTACGTGCAAATCGTAAATACAATGTGCGTACGTTGTGGCGTGCCGACGAATTCCAGTCCGGAACCCACGATCGGGTACGACGGCGGACCGGTCATTTTTGCGGCCAGTCTCTCGTAATGCCTGCGACTCCATTTCAGATGACACCACAGTACCACGAGGAACGAAATGATCGCGTACACGGTCAACTCGGATCTCGACAATCGGAACCCGCCCGACAAACCCTTGGGCGCCGTGTGGAGGAAATCTTCGGACATCTCCATCCTGCTACGTCGAAAACCGTCGGTATATTAAATGTATATATAGTTTTTGTAGAAAAAAAACAACGGTTTTATAATAAAATCGCAGCAAACGGATGACGAGAATTCTATACACCGCGAGCATAAGACGTGTATGGCTATGCACAAAAATCAGCAACTGGGACGCACAATGTTACAATAATATTGTAAAGCATTCTCGAGTGTCGAATACAGTTTCTAAAATAGTCGAGTGTTCAATCAAAAATTCTTTTCGTAAATACAATATTTATTGGCGATTAGCAGAAATTTTTTTTTCCTCGACTGGTTTTTGAGAACTTTGGTTTTTTCTTTTTTGACGATATTACATCATTCGTATAGAAAAAAAAGTAATGACAATCGAAGGGAAATTGTATCGTGCGAGTGTTATCTGTAAACATCTACGTTAGGTGTCAATAACAAATTATTATCAATTCTCTGTAAGCGTATCCCGTCGTCTATTGATTTCTACGAAATTCTATCGTTTTAATTTAATGATAACTTCTATTTGTTGGCGAACTGAACTGATGTATTTTTTTTTTTTAATATAAAACTACGAGTAGATATTTACACAAGAATCGTATAATATTACGATATCTAACCTTGTAATCACCAACGAAAACGCACAACTCTATATAATATTATATATGCAATATTGTACGTTTAATTCATACTCATTTCATACGCCCGTATTCCGAATGGTGACGAAAAAAAAATAAAAAAAACTTGCCCTTGTGTGCACCGACAAAACTAGTTCGGTTCGCGACTATATTCAAATGTACACAAAGAAATTTGATGATATTACGAGGATATAAAACAATTTTTCGCGAATTCCTCGGCAGTGTACAATTTGTTCCATTCGTCCGAAAAAATAAAGAATTATTTTAAGTCATTGAACACGCATTTGTAATATACGTACTCACAAGGCAGACGAGATGTTGGAATTTATAAATAATAATCCATTCGCGTTGACGATATACTATTGATGTTTACTCGTCGTACAGACATAATAATAAGTGTATATCCTTTTCTTTCTTCTTTTTTTTTTCATTCTCGATATAATTGCTGACGTAAAATTGACAAAACAATTTTTTCCATTAGATTTTTTTAACTAACTGGCTTACGAAGTCGTGCAACTCAACAGTGGGGTATTTACCGGCAGATATATCCAACCCTTGGCTTTTTTTTTCAACATAATTCGGTAATGGTCGTGTTTTTTTTTTTATTAATTTATCATTGGGTATAAATACAAAACAATATTTTGAACACAAATCGGTGGAACGTTTGTAACGAGTGTTCAACTCCTGAACGCAGTTCATTTTAGTGTTTAAAAAAAGATTAAAAACATATTTAAGAAAAGCTATGAAAGAGATATTTTATTAATTGATTTAGATTTTAATTTTAAAGTAGATTAAATGAGCTTGCAATGGTCTACACGTCTACACGACAACGTAAAACTAGATTTTGAAGGAAAACAATCGACGAATTCGCCAAAAAATCCTATAGGAAAATTTGAATTTGTTTTGTAAACGTATGATCAAATTAAAGGTTTTAATTATTCCGAGTGAAGGAAGAAAATTTTTAGTAATTTAATATTGTCGTATGTACGCGCCGTTTCACGTTTCCACGTCGTTTTCGTTGGTTTTGGTTGTGTCGCAATATAATTTTGTTTTCATTACTTTTTATTTTACGGTAAACAAATTTTTGGTATGCGGAGAACATTTCTTTTCCTCCCTCACCCGGACATTTTCATAGAGAAGAGACGCGCATATGGTTTATTAAAGGATTACTGTGATGCAAGTGAGAATTATACCAAATGGTCATTGCAAAGGAAAATTCGTAAAAAAATAATACCGTTATTTATTTATATTTGTTTGTATCCGATTGAAAAATTTAAACAGATATTTTAAATGCCGTCCGTGTCGGTCTACATTGAAATGATCGTAGCCTTGTACCGCGTTTAATACATTTATACAAATGTAGAAAACTATTAGAACTATTCTTCTTTTACTCCTTTTAATTAAATAATTACGTGTATTTTAATCGTAGAAAAAAATTATTTGTTGTGAGAAACACTGACTATTAAAAAAAGAAATTAACCGAGTAAGAAAATCTTGTAAAATCAAAATTGTCACTCGCCGTTGTCGTCTTCGTTTTCGTCCGCTTATTCTTGTCGATTACGCCACAAACTTCGACGGGATCAATCATCTCCATCCTCCGATCTTACTTCACAAGTTCTCTTAAAATTCTTTAATTCTCTTTATATAACCTTGCTCGTAACTTTTTTTTTAAGAGTCCATTACCACAACGCTCGCGGTCACGCTCCGTCCGCTCTATACGGCCAATACTTCCACTCGTTTTACAAACGCGGTGTAGCTTTGTTCAGACCGTTATAGCTATTGTATTTTATGTTTATTATAATATTCCATAACTAATATTAATATATATTTTTTAATTGCAAATTAATGTCAAATTCAAATATATACGGGAAATTCGTTAAATACAGTCCGCTTATTTTTTGTCATAGTTATATTTTTGTTCCGTTTGGACAATTTATCAATCCCAATTGTATTCTATTTCTTCGCTCGCGCAAATATCACCACCATTTGAAAGGACAAAATATTATTAATATTATTATAATGTTTACAGACTATAAAAAAAAAAAAATAGAAAACAACTTCATTCGGTTTTGAAATTGTAATTTGGCAATTTGACTCTGATTCGATGAAATCGAAAAAGTAGGTTATTATATGAAAACGATATTATATAGTTCGGGTCTCCAACTATTAATATTAGTATTCCGTTTAGGACGTATATTTTGTATTCTCCTCGTATATTTCTTACGCGTAAAGAAAAAAAAATAAATCGTTTTTAACCAATTATGCGATCGTCTCACGTACGTAAAATTTCTCCGTCAAGTGTATCAACGGATTTCGCATAACACGTCTTGTTTTCGCCATCGCGTATATGTTACGAGACGTGTTGCGTTTAGAATTTGACAGCGTATAGAAAGAAATGAATTTATTATATACAACGTGACAATAGACGATAGATTTATTTTTAAATTCGTTTACTCTTTAAACAAAAACCCATTAAACTTTATCATATAGTTGTGATATATATAAATTTCGTCGTACCTACTTTCGTGTATTAATTGAACGAAATTTATTTTCTTAAATATATAAATTGATAGATAAAACGATTAAAACGAAGACGATCGACAACAGTTGCGATGACTTTTTTTTATCTTTAAACGAATAATATTCTTAAAGGTTTTAATTTCCGTAGAAATTCTAGAAAAGTATTACCAGAAATAAATTGGATATAATGTTATTAATACTACGAGAGAAAAGAAAAAAAAATACAAATTACAACAATATTTAACGATAAAGATTCAATATTCATTCGACGTCGTATACACAAAACATATTTTTGATTTACCGTTTTTTCCCCCGTTTTTAACTTATAAATAAGACGAAGCGCAAAAAAAAAAATAAATAAAGAATTATTTACGGTCTACATGAATGCAATAAAATAATGATTCGCACTTACTTTGCTATACTCTAGGAAGTGAATCGTCTCTGTCGAGCTCCAACCACACAACTACGGCATAGAAAATGCCCCCGTAAGACGTAAAATCGGTATCTTAATAAACCGACAAGGTCGATTGGGGCCCCGTCCAGCCAAACCAGTTCACATTTTTATAACGTACAAGTGCACTCTCCACTCCTCAACAAAACAAACGTTAGTAAGGGTTAATATTACTCATTTCATACAGGTTTTTTTTTCTTTGCTACGCGAACAGCAAAATCGAATTTCGTTAAACACGACAAACGGCACGTAATCAATTTTCGTAAGTCGATTTTATTTCTTTCTCTTTGTCCGCTTTTTTTTCTTCCGTCCAAAACGAAAAAAAAAAATAACCGTATTTATTGAAATTCCTAGAAATATAATTCTGGTTTTTTTTATAATAAATAAACGCGTTAATTTTTAATAATTTACGTGTCACGATGTCTCAAATACGATTGAAAACATATCATTCATAATACGGTCTGCAGTTAATTACTCGAAAACGATATAACGAATCCGTTCGAAAAACGATTCTCAGTGAAAATCGATTTTGCGCTTTCAGTTTTCGAACGTTCAATAAAACATTTTTCCGCGTCACTTTTTTTTCTTTTCAGAGCACTATACAATTTATATATTTTAAACCCAATCGGTTAAAATTAAATTAACTTTTAACTGTTTTACGAACCGCAATCGCACATTTTTTTTGTCACAATATGTACATTAAAAAGGTCATTCGCGAGTGTATGAATTTTATTCCATAAAACTTAAACGCTTGTATTTATAATATATTTATCACAAAATCTAAATTTTACTTATATATATATATTAAATAATTAGGGTAACGTATATTGTTTTTAAATTGTCCAGAGCATATAAAAATTAAAAATCGTATAAAATAAAAACGAAAAAAAAAACAATTATCTAACCATTGAATTGGAACAAAAAAATATTAATTTAATTAAAATATTATCTGGTATATATACAATAACATTTTTATTGTATAGGTGCTCTCCTGGTATAATTCAAAGTGAGCTATACTCCCCTCCCCTCTTGTTATTAAAAAATTTGTTTATTATTATTATTATTTTCTAATAATTCTTACCATATGTTTTATAAACATACAAGTAAAAATACTTATTATTTCATTTTGTATTAACATATGAGGGTGGGAGGGAAATAAGATGAAATCATCCGCGCGCAAAAATTTTAAATCAAAACAGTTTGTTTTTCGCCGAAACGGATGACGGAATCGTGGGATTGAAAACGATTTTTAAATAACTACAAAGGTGGTCAGATGTATAATGTAAAATCATATTTAATTTTGCCTCGACTAAGAAAATAACACGGAAAACGCGGGCGACAGCCACAACGCACGGAATTAATTATTAAGACATAACGTTATGTTCTGTACTATAAATACGAGTAAAAAACGTCAATTGGTCACGGTAAAAAAAATGGTGTATGAAGATAATTTGTCACCGTAATACATTTTCACGTGGAAAAGTTTTCCTTCGAAAAATCGTTTGATTTTGATAAATCCGTGTAGATATAAAATTGTATTTAATTTTTTTTTTTTTTTTACTTTCTCGATAAACTTAGAAATTAGTAAAAACTATTGAAAAATACCTGTGTTACATATGTAAAAGTTGGTAAATTTTTCTTAAACTTTTTAGGCAAGGGGGGAGGCTGCAGCCCTCCACTGACTACGCCAATGTAAACAGATCAGTCCGGAATATACAATTCGATTCGTCTGTAATATCGAAATAAACGCGAAAATTAAAACTCAAAACGGCGAATTCTCCGTGGACGTAAAATATAAAATATTTATTTGTTTTTATTTCTGTATTTACTCGAATGAATCGAAATGTAAACCGATTTAAACGAACGATTAATTTTTTTTATTTATATATAATATGTATATTAGAAATTATTTATTATAACCGGTAAATTAACACGTCATTTAAACGTCATATCTCTGCATGGCTCGGATTCTACTTAGCATTTGATAATTATCATCGAATACAGATAAGAAAAGAAATAGCAGAGCTTGTTATAAATTTGTTTTATGCATCGAAAATTCCAAATTTGAAACTCTACGTTGCGTAATATTTTAAATTTTTAAAATTTTAAATTTTAAAGCTATTTTTCCAATTTTGGGTTTTGTTGCTACTTTTTTGCTATAATATCCGTCAAATTTTATTTTATTTTTTTTTATTTTGCGTTTTACGTAAACCTCATAGCCTTATGAGAAGGTATGTAAAATGTACTCACATTGCCATTTTCATTTAAATTATTGTATATTGTAATCCCTATTTGTAAGTATTAAATTATCGCGACAGTGCGTGAATTCATCAATTCATAAATTTAACAAATTTTTTTTTTTTTTAATTTTTAGAGCATATTTTGAACCTTTTCTTTCATAATTTAGCGCATATTTCAGTATTTTTAAGTGCTATAAAGTTCGAGCACATAAGAATATATGTAAAATAAAAAAAAAAAATGTTATATTATTATATTACATACAACATGTAGTACGATCGTTCAATACGACATAATAGTCTGCGACTACGTGTAAACGACTTAAAAAATATTAAAAAATTTATAAAACTCGTTTAATAAATAATTTAATTACGTCAACTATCTGACGGGTTTGTGTACACGGTTAATGTATTCCACTAAAGTTAATACTACAGGACAGTGGTTGTGATGCAGGAATAATATTTCTTATTCCAAGAAACACAGTATATTATATAATTATGGTATTCAAATTATCGTTGCGGTTGGGCATCAAACGGTTAATCAATAAGTTGAAAAATTTAAATTGACTTTTTGACATGACTGATCCCATTCGAGGTTCAAAATCGACTCGATTCTAATCCCTTTTTCCTCGCGTTAACATCGAATCTGCGTTTTTTCTTCTTCTATCAATTCAATCGATTTGTTAAATGTTCAGAATTCAACGCCGCCGAAAGTTCACTTATCGACACACATTATAACATAAATTCGTTTTAAAATGAGTATGTATTTCCGTCTCCCGACGATTCGTCTTCCTTTGGGAATTCTCTTTCTCGGCTCCAGTGCATCAATGGCCAAACTGTTTTCATCTTTTGCTTCGGATGTGTGTGTGTGTGTGTGTGTGTGATGATATATTTCGACCATCCATATACATCTCTATATCATGTCTGATCTTTAATCATCTCCTTTTCGTTTTGTTTACAAATACCCTAGTCCGAATATTTTTATTTTTTTATTATTAAAATACTTAGTTTGCAATGATTAGCTAACCAATCTGTCGTGTATTTCGATATGCAAGCCATCGACACTTTTTGACGTTCATATTCTCTAGATACCTCTATTGAGATAACTCCTCGAGTGTAAATCTGTCATTTTTCAGATTTGATTCGTCTCTATCCACTATACTAGTACACATGTATTTGATTCTATCCAGCTGGTTTACTTCTGGACCCACTTGTCTCGCTTGACTTCAACGATTTTATATATATATATATATAAACTAATCAACAGTGTATCGTTAACATATACCTGACTGATTATTTGAATTTTTAATTAACTTTAAATTTGATCAATTCGATTTTCAACGAATTTTTAACAAAAAAAAAAAAATCATTAACTCTCCCAGTCTTGTAAATTAAATTAAATTTTTTTTATCGACTACCGCAAATGACGTCATATATTGTACGTACTTGCACGTACATAGATCGGTCGCATAACAAAACGCTATAGCAGTGACGCTTCGATTGTGTTTAATTTCGTTCTGTAGCGCTGTCATTATTATTATGATAACAAAATATTTTTTTTGAAAAATTCAAAAGAACAAATTGAATATAAGTATTAAATAAAATGTATTATTACATAATTGCATATAGAGCGTGTGCACTGAAAATATAAAAAAAGTTTTTTAAAGTTTTTAATACGTTGGAAGATGCGCAAATGAGCTGTCCTTCGTACAAATCGTACGGTTTTCAAATTTAAAATTCACAAACCATAAAAAAATTTTAAAAAAAAAGCGAAACAGTTTTTAAGAGTTCTGAAAAATAGAAAAAAAAGAACTCATTCACTTTCGAACTGGAAATCCGAAATTAACCAAACTAGTTTTTACTACTAGTAATGAATGTTACAACTAAACGCGTGTGTGAAAAAAAAACGAATATTCGTCATAGACCGGAATGACTTAATCGATTTTGTATAAGAATAAACTATATAAATAAAATATTCAAGGGCGAAATATTATACATTTATTATACGATTAATTAATTATATTTCCTAAAATATATAAATTATTATTTAAATAATTATAACAATTCGCTTAGTCGTTTCCTTTTTTTTTCTTGTCCGAAATTGTCAAAAATTCGAACGAAAAACTTTAAGAAATATATTGTTATATGTATAGGTATCAAATCGGAGGGAAAAAAAGCAATTTTTCGAGATTATTTTTGGACTTTGTTCGAAATTCAATTGAATCGTATCTTAATATATTACGTGTCCGGAAATCTCAACTAACGATTTTTTTTAAAAGCACTTCACGAGAGAAAACTATGAGATCCACAACTCGGAATCATTTTTTTTCCAGATCCCGCGCCTATAAGTTGGTTTTTCAAATTCAAAATATATATCCATTTTATAATTTTATTTTAGAAAAACAAAAAAAACTAGAAACATTTATTAACGTTAATTGTCTACGATTTTTTTTTTTTTAAATAATTAATGAAAATTCAGATTTTTTCTCCTTTAAAATGTTCATCAAATTTTAATTTATTTTTAATTAAAAATCCTTTACGAATAAAATGAAATTAAACAATTTGTTTATAAGAAGTTATTTAATAATAATAAAAAAAAATAAGTAAATAGGAAAACGTTAAAAAGTTATAGCGTTTATTTCTATGTATTTACTAATTAAAGCCAATGATTATAATTTAAAAAACAAAAAAAGAAATTTTTGTATTATAAACGCATTTATTCGCTATCGTATCCGGCTTTGACTAATTAGAGTCGATTATATTATGTGAAAAAATAATAATATCAACGACCGGTAGTAAAAGATAAAAAAATAATAATAATACGTTAATAGAGAATATATTACAACAATCGAAATAAAATCGATAAATCGTAATCGAATAAATACAAGCGAAGAATGAAGTTCGTGTACAACGGGAATTAAATGTCCTTTAAACGGACGATAATTACGACGATATTAATAAATATTATAATAACGCGTATCGATATAAAATATTTATTCGATTTTAATTTCATTGTAACAAATGTTAATTTGCCCCAAAACCGAATTCTACGTGAACTCTACGTTAGCAACTATTCGGCACGAAAAGTCACGATCGCCACGCTATTCCGGTTACCATTCGTGTTTTTTTTTTTATATTAATCGACAACAGACGTACAGAAAAATATTAACCGCGTGCAAAACAAACCGTTTGGAAGACTAGAAAATATTATCTGGCGTAATAACGGTCGGGGGCGGGGGAAGTCGTTATAAAAACACAAAACTCTCGTCGTCATGACCGGTCTCATATTTATGTTGTAACTGTCATGCGGTGTTTCCAGAGGATTTTGTTGTCGACGAAAATTCACGTAAAACGTTCGAATCGTCATTATTTTCGAAGATAAAAAAATAGTAAAAAAAAAAAAAAATTAATCGGAATGTGCCATTAGCCCGTCCGTATGAATATTTTCCAGAACAATTAAAATCCCGTTTACAAATAATAAATCGACCGTCTGTGCATGGCGTTCGTACATGCAAACAAAAATCGTTTTTCGCTTATTTTTTTTCCGGGTGACGCAAAAAAAAATTACCAATGAGATTTTTAAAATCGGCGCGTAAACAATTTCGTGAAACGTCGCGAGGAAGAAGGAAAGGGAAAAATTAACGTTTTTTTTTTAAAAAAATCGTTTTTATAAAATATATTCAAAAAAAAAAAAAATATATATATACATGTATAATATTAAATATCGGTAAGTAGCGTGCAGTGTAATGAAAATTATGCGATTTACTATAGAAATTATTATTATTATTATTAATTACAGGTACGACAGGCAATACGGACACGAACAAGTCGCCCTCGCCGTATAAGTCTACGACACTGCGCCACACTGGTCGCGTAAATTACACGTATTATATTATATCTCGTCAGACGACCGGTTTTAGGTCGCGCGGACGCTGTGCGAATCGCGCGTGCGTTTACTGCGAGGAAATAAAATAATTGTCCGAATATTTACCTTTATCGTTCCTCTCCCCGCTTATTTATGTTTCTTTTTAACTCTTAACTCGCCGTACTTAACGTACTTCCGCGCGTAAAACCACCCCTCATAGATTTTTTTTTTTCGATTCTATTATATAACGACGATAAAGGCGAACGGGATTTTTCCAGAGACAATAAATACCCGCCGTCACGTCGAAGTTACTGTTTCAACATTTTTCAACGTTGCGCCGCCGACCCCTTTTTTAAATTTTAAATTTTTTTTTGTTAACAACTCATATAACATATTATACGTCGCGTTTATAGAAAATCGTATGGATAACGAAGTCCGGGTTACGGCAATACGCATAAGAAATTATATTTAAACTCATTCGTGATAACAGTGTACTCCGTAATATAATATACGTAATATTTGTTGATTTTATTATTCGAGATTTTTATTCTCTTTTTTTGTTTTATCGATTTAAACCGTTATAGAGCAGTCCTGAACTGAATTAGTCGGCGAACCCCGAGTGTTCAGTACACTATTATACGCTCTGTTCGGTTTGAGTGCATTTTTCACGACGATTTCCGCCAATCAGACACAACCGATAGAACCACGACGAGAACCAATTACCCCGGCCGGTAAACCGAATGTCGCGTATCGGTACAACATTACGAAACGGTATCTACTACGGTTGTTATTTCGTGATTCTCCTCTCGACGCGAATCGCATTGCGTACGGGGACGCGTATCGGAAGAACGCAATGTTTAAAATCAATTTTCACAGTATATTTCGTACGCGTTTTCCGGCTGTTTGTCGACTCGCCGAGATTAGACGGCGGAAATCCTTATAACGTAGTCGTCCTTGCACGTCCGTTTCCAGAGCCGAATGTATAAAATTGCGTGTCCACGCGTTTTACACGGTCGATAAATAGTCTTGTTACCAGAAATTCTTTGGCGAGAAATTCTTTCTCCTCCACGCGTCGCGTTACAACGGTTTATACTGTTTTTTTTTTTTTTTTTTATTACAATTTTCGAAAAAAATAACATAAACATGAGTAAAACGAAAAAGACATTTAGACGGGAAACAAAATATTATCATCACTGTACTATATAATACTTTTTTTTGCTTTTTATTCTTTTCGATACGATTTAATTCATATTTAATCACAGTGCACGAAATAATAATTGTTATGATAAAAAAAAAAAAAAAAAAAACAATCGTCATAAAACAGTAAACACTGGTACACTTAAAAAAATGTTCGAAATAATACAGTTGATTTTTGGACAAATCCGCGACAAATCAAAAAAATATACATATATGGTTTTCTAAAAACGCAACGACACGTTCGATAAAAATAATATAATCGCTACACTCTAATCCGTGACATGTTCGAAAATCCGAACCGGTTTTTTTCTTCTTATTTCTATAATTGATTTCAAATCAATCGAACAAATTAGTAACAAGCTAAAGACAACCGTTGTAATTAAACTAAATAAAATGTTATGCACGCAGATACAAAATAATATCAGTTAATACAAATGAAAATGTATTAAGAAATTTTTTTTTTTTTTTTTTAGTGCTCTGCAACAGAACATTTCCGTGAAAACAAAAATGTTTACAAAAATAAACCGTTAAACGAAAATCAAAACTGAACGTATTTATTTATTTCTGATTTCGAAATGCGTTTCAAATTAAATTTCGTTTGTGCGAAGGCATCCGTTCTCTTTGGCGTATAGTTACGGGATACCCGTTGGCGCTTCTCATCAACAAATCCAATTTTAATTTAATATCGCTCAATTTCATGGCCGTGTGGACGCTAAAGTTTCGCAAAAACGTCGACACGAGCACTTTCATCGAAAGCATAGCGTACTTGGACCCTGCAATTATTCAGAAAACAGAATCTCGTGTAAATCAATGTAAAACAATACGCACGAATAACGCGGCTTACCGATACAACCTCTCGGACCGCCGCTAAATGCCACGAAGCTATACCTGTGGCGTATAGCGACGTTCTCCGGGCTGAAGCGATCGGGATCGAAAGCCCACGAATTCGGATACAACTCTTCACGATGATGCGTGGCGATCACGGATATGACACAAGTCGTTCCCTTCGGCAATACGTGATCGCCCGAATCTACAAAAAAATTAATTACTCATGACATTATTATATCTTATACTTATGACGCGTGAAAATTCACTGCGGTGGTATAGGTATGACAGCAAAATGATATTTTCGTTATATTTTTGAGAAACTGTGTCCCGGTGCTTATATTAACGTGCGCTTGGACACGCGATTTTGCGTGATTTCTATATGTAGAAAACGTTCTAATTTAAGAAATGCAGTCAGTTCGTTAATTTTATAAAAGACAAAAAAAAAAGGCCAAAAATCTGAGTGTGAAATTATAGATTTCGCGATTTCAAACAATGCAAAAACATAATTTACAATTTTAAGAAAAAGGAGTGCAGAAAATATTTTTAAAAAAATTATTATTTAGTAAATAATTAAAGATAAAACAATACGAATAAGAATTTAACCCCCTCCCCCTCCTCTTCACCCGTATTTGTTAATCTACGGGAAAATGTCGTGTTAAAAAAAAATGTCTTGGAACCCGGACAATCCGATGGAGTTTCAAAACTCAAAAATTCAAATTAATTTTAAAAATTAATACTCACGGATTTTAACGTCGTCTTGGAGTTGTCTGAGCAACATCGGTCCAACGGGATATAATCGAAGGGTCTCCTTCAACACTTGTTCCAAGTACACGAGTTTAGCGGTGTCTTCGATGGTAATCGTTTGGTCGCCATCGCCGAATACGTCGTAAATCTCGTCGTAAACTTTGTCCTGATCACAAACATTTTATACATTTTAATTTCAAAGTGACGTTTCCCGGCAAATGCGCTTCATACGGGGTATATAAACGAAACGCAAACGATCATCTTAAACCGCGAACGGAAATAGCCATTTTATTTTAGAGTACAGATGCGAATGAATCCCCGCTGGTTTTAAAGAGTTCGACGAACGTTGTTTAATAAAATGCCAATAATTATTATATTATATGACGGGATTGGGTCACGTTACATAATGTTAAAAATCGGTCTTGGAAACATTTTTTTTCTCCGATTCACTAGCCGAAGTGTAATATATTTATTAGCCGCCATCTAGTGGGAAACGCATTTTTTTTTTTTTTTTAAATCGCACATTCATTATAAATTCAATTTTTTTTTTGCTTTATCGGATATGTACACAGGACAACGGAATCCGTAAAACATTGAGAAACGCGTGACGTTGTCTTTATTAAAATTTTATTGACACCGATACGGTTTGAAGCACGACAACTATACATGAACAAAATACAGGTATACGTAACATGTATTTTTTTTTTAATTTAAAATACAACCCGTATAACCTCCAAAAACTGGTTGCTCTTTTCATGCGACGTACCAATAAATTATATTATACAATTTGAAATGCGCCGCTGGTCGATTTCGACCAGTATACGATTATTATATAGGTGCGACTCGTACAGATTTTGCACGCTGGTAAATTACTTGGAGAATATTGACGGTTTGAGGAAGTAAAAAATAAAAATTTTTTTTCCGATTAAGTATATACTGGTTAATAAAAAATGTGTGTATTTCAATCGTTTTCATACACGTCTATGAACCGGCTCATTTAACGCGCTATAAGCGATAACTAGAATCAATAATCTTATATCTGAGAGTTGAAATTTAACGTAATTTTTTTTTTTTTTTTTTTAATTGTAACACGAACGATTATTGAAATTAACAAAATTATTGAAGAGCTGAAAAATCGAAAACAAGATGAAAGTTATTCATTAATCCTATATTATAACGCCTGCAGTAATGATGAAATCAAATATTATAATAATATACTATATTATATTAGCGTCGTTCGGATACGTTTTCCAAACACAACATGTTTTGTCGTTGCAAATGCAAAATAATAATAATAATAATAATACTCGTCTAGACGCGTCTCGCTCGAATCGACAATTCTATTTAAATCAATATTATTTTGTACGTGCAGTGTATACGATCAGGTAACTTACTTGGATATCGGAATGGATGGCCAACATCAAAAGACAAAAACATAGGGTTATCGCACTGGTTTCACTGCCCTGTAATCCGTTCGGAAATTGTTTAATATATATATATATAAAAAAAAAAACGTATTATTGGTACGCGTTTCACGATATATTGCAGGGATTATTATATACTTACACCGATCATCATGGTCACAACCTCATCCCGTATCTCGTCGTCGGAGAAATTCGCGCCGGTTTCGTTCAGTTCCAGTAACGTGTCCAAAAACACTTTTAAACGTTTTTCTGCATATATACATATAAACGAATAATAATAATCAATTGTTATAAAATCATTACAGCGAATAACTCACTCTCGTCGTCAGTAACGTCTACAACACTGGGCTTATTCGTCAGTTTTTTCTGAGCGTACGTTTCTTTCATTTCTTTGATCACCTAAACCGTTTTTGAATACGTTTTCATTATACGACGTCACAGCGAATCTCCGGTATCCGACTTACCTGATTTGGAAGTTTGTGTAACGTTTTGTACACTTGGTGTAATCCCGTAATTTTCCCGTATATCGAAAATATAAAATCCGGATACAACCACGGTTTGTAAATTCTCATAGAGTCTAATTCCGACGCTCTGAACAAATAAATGTATTATTATTATTATTATTATTATTATTATTATTATTATTATTATACGTCCGTTGAAATCGATTAATATTTATTAATACGGCAGTAGTTTTTTTTTCAGACCAATAAATTCGTTAATTCTTATATACAATTTCACACACGAGTTTTACACATCGGAACTGGATTTGTACACAGAAATTTATAGAGTTAAGTAGACGCGATAGTATTTATAAAAAAAAAAATTTTATGAATTGTTCGAAATCTTTTTTTGCGAACCGAATTATTGAATATTTACGATTATATTATTTTCTTTCGGACGTTAATTATAAAACAAAATAATATCGCGCTAATATAATATTATAAATTTTACTTGATTAAAGCTTCGGCGAATTCAGATTCACTATTCGATTGAGTGTCGAGATTGTAACCCATAGCGGTTTCTATAAAAAAAAAAGCGTGCATAAAACGTTAAAATTTAACTCGTAAGTAAATCAATTTTATAACTTACGACAAATTATATCGAGAGCTGTGGGCGCGATATAATCCCAGAGATTGAACGGTTCTGTTTTACCCAATTCCTTTTTCAGGTTCCTAATAAGGATTTTGTTCTTCTCGTTGAAAACCGGGAAAAACTGTTCGAAGAGATTCGCGTTGAACACGGGAGTAATAATACGGCGATGTCTTCGCCATTTATCGACTGAAAATGATTTTTTTTATCGTATTTTTTTTTTTTTAAATAATGTTTTTGCAGTTATATAACGGTGATTTGGCCATTACAAAACTGTTTAAAACTGTTTTTCTTTTCCTCGTCAACGATAGTTTTGTTTCATCGTCAATATACGCGTCGATTTTAAAAAACAACGATGCAAACAGAAACCAAACTATAATAATCGTCAAAATACTGACTTGGAGCGGAGAACAACCCTTCGCCCACGGTATTCTTAAAGAAGCTGTAAAACTGATCTTTTTCAAGAGCTTTGGAACTATTCAATACAATCTGAAACAATAAATAAATATTATCGTATAAGACTTTTGAATACGAACCCGCCTAACAGGCTTTCGTTAATTGTTTTTCGCGGATAACACGCGTGTTATAAATAATAACGATGTGTGATTTCGTGTATTGAACAAAAAAAATTCCCGAAAACGGCTTTTGGCGTTATTGATAAAATAGTCGTAAACGACGTTATATAGACTGTGCAAATAGCGCGCGTGTGTATTACTTGCAAGTCTTCTGGTTTTATTATGGCCACGGCGAAAGACGAGCCCAGCCAGACTTTAAACGGTTCGGGGCCGTAATTACCGATCAGTTTAATTATTTTGTCCATGACCTCTGAAACACAAAACATTTTTTTTTCCCCTAATAAAACCATTGCCAGTTTAACCATTGCGGTATGTGTGTGTGTGTTCTTCCATACGTTCTTGATTTCCAACGAACTGAAGTCCTGACCCGATGATCGGGTACGCCGGAGGTCCGGTCATTTTCGCAGCCAGTCTTTCGAAACGCCGAAGATTCCATTTGTGATGGCACCACAATAGGACGAGAAACGCGAACAGCGCGTACGTCACCAGCTCGGATCTTTCCAATTTGAACCGCGGATTGCTCGTCGCTGTTGGCACGGTCGATTCCATCTTAACGGTCGTGCAACGAACGTCTCATGATCTAGCAAATGTGATTTCAATTGAAATTTACGTTTAAAACGCTCGAGACTGTATAATTTATGTTTCGCGATTCACACGATGTTGTGTTATAACATGAACTGTGTCCATTTGGTTCAGTTCGCCGCGGAGTAATGAGGAAGAAGTAAAAAAATACACAAGTATAAATTCATTTCGCGTTCTTCTGGCTACGTACGTATATAATATATGAGTAGTGGTGAAAACCTGAAATCATATGTATGTGAGATTGAAAAACAAAAAAAAACGGTGATAAAAAAAAATTTAAGTCGTAACCATTGTCGGATATAGGGAGACGAAATGAACGTGTTTTAAACAACTATTTTTTTTTTTTAACCATACACACAAAGCAATACATTTCCGCCAAGTGTATATATATTATTATTATAATCGAAATATAATGTATGCAAAAAAACTCGTTTCAATTTAATCTATAAAAATCGCCAAGACATAACTCTCAATAATATTAATATTGTGCGGTTATTATTATTATTTTTTTTTTTACAAAACTTAAATATATTTATGTATCATATGATTTAACAAAATGAGAAAATTAGCAAAAAGAATTCTCGTGATTATTTATTATACGTCTGCTGCGAATGCGTATTTCGGGAATAATAACACGCTATACAAAACGGATTGAACTCAGTCGATTCTAACTTTTCTTTTTTTTTTTTTTGTTATCTTCCTGAACACGCTGACTTCACCATTGCGGGTATAGGTATTGACGCTAATTAAAATAGTTCAAAATAATTGTCGAAAAAAAAATACATATATATATATTATATTAAAATATTTAAAATAAAACGTCGCTCGATTACATTAGACAAAAACAAATTGAAAAATTCCTTCTTTCCGTCGGTCATACATCACTCTCCATCCATAAGTCTCAAACAGTAAAAATATTGACGATATATACCCATGCAAATTCATAGCGAACATTTTAATATTTCCACGTTCGGCGATAGTATTCGCCGCGGTCGTTTATAATATTCCTTACACATTAATTGTCGAAATGTACGATCTTCCTGTTCAATTAAATCAACGAGAACACGTTTGATTTTCAATATTGTATATAAATTAAATGATATTATATAGATACACGTTTGCATATAAACAAGAGGAGGTACACGCGTATAGCAGCTGTGCCAATGAATAAATTCTATTACATAGTAATTTAATAACATATCGAATATTTATAAAAAAAATATTTATCATAATTATAATTATTATTTGCACGATATAATTGACTCGATCGCGGTATATCTTATTGATTCGTCTATTCTTTTTTTTTTTTTTTTTTTAATTGAGAATAAAACGTGTTTTCACATTTTCAATTATACATACATGTATCGTTCGCTATAAACCTGCCGTAACAATTAAATTAACGATCAGCTCTGATGATATGTACAATTATTACATAATTGCCCAGTGCCCAGTAGCTAAATAACTATTTATAATTTTAAATCGGTATAGACCTATGAAACTACCGTTGTCCGCAAACAGAACACTGCAGCGAATGAACCACAAGCAAAAATTGTACCATTTTTAGCTTTAATGCAGAACTACTGTCTCTATACAATTCTTAAAATATATCAATTATGACTATACCGAGATCTCAATGATTTACTACTGTTAACAAAATATATTATTTTACATTTAATATTTAAACGCCTTCATTGTGCAACTTCACTCAGAGATTACCACATCGTGTAATTCACATTTAACACATAATCAAATTTCATGAAGTGCATTCACCATCAACGATCATGTTCAGCGATTACGTCTAAGAATCCAATTCGTAATGTACGTGATGCAAATGTATCTTAATTGTATACATAATATGCTTTCTAACGGACTTAAATCGAATTCAGTCGGTTAAAATTCACACGATTCAAATAATATTGAACAATAAATCAGATACGAATACATTCCGACCAGAAGATACTTCTCTGACAAGTTTGTGCCATCCAATTGGATCCACAAATCGTTTTCTAAATATCACATATGGGGGTGATATTTTTTTTTTATTCATTTCAAGTATGGCACAATGTTTATACTTTTTACAAAAACACACTATAAAATTATATAAAATGAATACGATTGTTTTTATTTGAAATTTCAACATTGATATATTTTACTAGCCCATAATTTAAATACATTATAATCAAAATAAAAAGTGCTTACATTTTATAACCTCGGGATGAAAAAATAATGATGCACATAAAAAATTTGAGATAACTCCCAGTATATAGTAATAAAATGTATGATAATATTATATGGGCACATATACATATTACTTAATTAATAAAAATATACATTAGACCAAGTAAAATTATTTTAAAAATACAATAATTATTCTTAAAGTAAAATTAATTAATGTCAAAAAATTTTGAAATTGTTTAAAACGTAAGTTATAATATTATTGTGTGATTACCTATACAATATTTTAATTAAATTGGATTATGCACGATTCTTCATTTGAAAAACGTATTATATTTTAGGTCTTTTGGGAACCCCAGTTAAAAGATTAACACTTTTTTCTCTTTTCAATGAGTTCTTATTCGATCCAGGCACATTGCTATCTTGTAACCACCTGACTTGCGTAGCTGGTCCATATCCCTTCTCATTTTTTGCAGCTATTCGAAATATAATAGCAGGCTTATTTGTCCTGTCAATCAGTGCTGCACCAAGTGACTCGTGACTCACCACAGCAGCGTTATTAGGTCCACAATACACTCGAACAAAATTCAAGTTTGTCGTCGACGGTTTTACACTTTGTGGTGGCACCTCCTTTGGATTTTTGATGGCCAAACAAACTGAGTATTCTAAAATCTTACCAGAGCTCGTAGGGGGCGCTTCCCATGTTAAACTGGCACCGTCTGGTGCTTTTGTGATTTTGATGGCAGATGGAGCACCTGGATAACCTGGTAAACAGGTTTTGAATGCAGATATTTCACTCCATTCACCACGACCGCAAGTATTTATAGCAGCTATTCGCAGTTTATATGCTGTACCTGGTTGAATATCGATTTTTAATTTGTTCGTGTAATCTGGCAAATGGTCTAAGTTGGTGTTTTCGTGTTCGTCAGTTATGGAAGTCGAGTAAAACTGTTTTACCAAACAAGTAGTACCTTTAATTACACCAACATCACACCATGCAGGTCCCTCTTGTTTTTGTTGTACCACTGGTTGTGTAGTTTTCAATACTACGCTATTATTATCTGCAGTCCCATTGGTAGGCGGTGCTTGATTCAGTGCAGCAGTCGCTAACGTTGACAATGCATCAGCAATATCATTTTCAGATTTTTTCTCTTCTTTCACAGTTGATTTACCAGTCGCACCTAATGTATTTTCAAGATTTTCGATTTTCTTTTCCACATCTTCTTTTATGAAATCCGATTTAATTTCCAGAAGAGATGATCCAACGTTCTGGGAGGGTTCATCAGTTAAAAACTCGGATAACTCTCTCATTACCAAATCTTTTAGTTCTGAATCTTTCATACTTAAAACCGACTGTTGATCCAAATCGACTCCGTTGTCTTCAAGTTTTACAACATCGTTATTTAGGACTGAATCAGTTACAGCAATAACTTGCTGTTGACTTCCTTCCATCACACTTTCTTGACTAACTGGTACAATTTGATCTTGAGTGGATTCAACTAAACTTTCTTGAGCAGGAACTGCAGATTCAATTAAATTATCTGAAATTAATATTAACTGATCCGATACTGGTGTAGATTGTTCGGCTACAGCAACTTGTTGTACTGAATCATTAACTGCTACTGTAGTATTTTCAACTGGTACAGGTTCATTGACTTTTACAACTTCTTCGGATGTTTTTTCAACTTCTTCGGATGTTTTTCCAACTTTTTCAGATGTTTTTTCAACTTCAGGTTCTAATTTTTCAGGCTCTTCAACCTTCTCAGCTTCTTCAGTTGGAATTACTTCCAGTTCAGGCATCATAACACACTCCTTACTTTCTTCAGTAATTGAGACTTCGGGTTCTTCAACTTTTTTAATTTCTGGATTATCTAACTGAACTGGATCGTTGTTAGCTTCAGATTCAATTGTCGTTGGTATGGCTGAATCATCGGTCAAATTTTTATTGTCCTCCATAGTCACTTAGTATGAGTACTAAGAAGCCTAAAAAAAAAATATATATATTTAGGTATATTTATATAATATATTATATATGTACTGATCATCAATTTTCTTAAACCATTGCATTCTAAACGGGTAATTAATAGCAAAAGAAGAATGAAACTACAGAATATAATATATAATGTTAATAATCGAAGAATATAACAAAACAAAATCGATTAGACATCGCTTTAATATAAGAACAAAATATTACATCACAACATACAAATTATAGTATAATAATATATTACCTACATGACTGTCACATAAATAAGTTAAACTAAATATGATTTAAGTTCAATAAATAATTTTTAAAAAAAAGTTATGAGTAATTTTAATTGACAATCTACACTCGATTTAAAACACAAAATAATCTGTTTTAAATAATATCATGACATTTTTTCAATGCTACATAAATATGTTCTTTTTTTTCTATCACAAATTAAAAATTTGTGAATACAGTATAGACAATTTAATGTTTTTTTTTTTTATAAACAATGTACAATAAGAATTGAAATTAAGAGAACGCACATACACATGAAAAATATACTATTAAACATCAAAAAAATTTTACCTGCTACATATATTGTTGCCAAGCATTGTAGCTACAGATAAAATTATATGGAAAATCAAATAAAAATTAGTAAAATTATAATTGTCGTCGTAAAATAGTTTGGTACGTGAAACAAGGAAATACCACTAAATGTTACAGTCGTAAATACAAAAAAAAAGACACATTTTCACACACGTCAGATGAATAATTTTTATCGGTGCCAAAACTGTTAATTATTAAACGTAAATATTTCTTACATCGAATCGTAATTTAAAAAACACTTCAAAAGAAGTAATAATTTTTCGTTTTACAATAACCGCTAATATTAGGCCAGGAAATGAACAAAGAAAAATGAGGAAGCGAATTACCTAGAACAAAAGAAAAATCAAGCTCGCACAACGATTATCGTTCGGTTTCATATCCAAACCCAATAGTTTTTCGATGAAACGTGTGCGTGCGCGCGGTAGAATCCACCAAATTAGAATTCCTACAACGAAACGGTCTATTGACAAAAAAAAAAAAAAAAAACAGTACGTTCAAAACCAACAGCATTATTGCGCGCGCGCTATTAGCAGTACACATTTTTAACAGCGTTTTAAAGAGACGAATTTCAAGAAAATGAACGCGATGACCACGTACATTCAAACTTCGATACTTACCTCGATTAACTGATTGCGTACGTTTATCACATACGAGTAATAAGCAGTATAAAAATCCAAAACGATCACAGCGAAAGCGTACAAATATCGTAAAAAAAAAAAAATCCGTTTCCGAATATTCCGAAGATGGATTTTTATAAACGTGAAAAAAAAATTACCAAATGTAAACAACAATCAGCTATCAGTAAAGTAGTAAATAACGTTTCGCTTTCCATGAGAAACGCAAAAACGTCTTCGTAGCGAAAAAACCGCGTTTAAAAAAAAAAAAAAAAATTCGCGATTAAACGACAAACGCCGAAATACGTTTATTTCGACGGGTTTTCGAATTTTACTAATAAACTATTATTATTGAATCTCGTTCGAGAATCATTGTAACCGATTTTATTATTATTTTTATTCCATAGATCTAATCACGATCTACCTCGTTGTTATCATCGTCGTTAGATAAGCGGCATTTCCTGCGACATTTGAAATGTTACTTTCAAGTGATACCGGCCAGGCGACGGATTTCGCGGACGAAAATATCGCGAGACTTTTCGTATTTTACTATTTCGCTTCTTCTTTTTTTCGTGTGTGTTTTACGATAAATTCCTACGCTGATTTTTTTTTCTAATAGTCATTTCCCGTTGTACACATAAAAAAAAAAAAAAAACGCCAGCACTATGAAGGTAATGCAGCAATACCGTTTTCGATTAAACGTTCAAGCATCATCGGAATTTTTATTTTACGTTTTTGTTTTTTTAGAAATTCCACGAAGACTTTAAATACGTCAGTGACAAACTAGAAGCCGTTCAATCCAAAATGCCATCTATTCTGGTGACTGAACATGGCGACGCCATTAATACACATAAAAGTAAATTAGATTTGTTCAGTTTGGTTTAAAGAAAAGTTAAAAAAAAATATATATGTATATATATATAAGAAGAATTTATAGGCAAAAAATGTGTATCTATTACATGTATTAGATTATTATAATTAATGGTAGTTGTTAGTAGGTTTACGTCTGGTTTTTTTTTTTTTAAAGTCAAATTTATTTAATTCTGGTAATTATTAGTTATATTAAAAACATACAATTTAATAAACTATAATATACATTTAGTAATTATAATTTATTGGAAATTATTTTAAAAATATATTAAACAATGGTTTATTTATTTTTCCGAAGCGGTAAAGAACGGTTGTGGAAATGAATGTTGAATGATAAAGAGGAAGACCGAAAAAGAAGTGGTTGAATGCGATTGGGTATGATATGAAGAGTGCTGGTGTGTACGTGAAATATGTGGGGGATCATGTGAAATGGAAGTTTAAGACAACCAGTGGCCGATCCCAAATAGTCGGAGTAGAGACAAAAGAGTAGAAGAATGATTTATTTATTTTCATACTTAGTCAATTACAATACAATGTCATCAAATCGAATGTCATTTAAACCTTGACATATTTATTGGGAAAAACGTGTATCCTGTAAACACCTGAACAATTTATAGAATATTATAATAATACTACATTTAGATATTTTTAATAAATAAATGATGTATCTTTCACCGATGAATCCTTCATTTGATATTAAAAATATAGGCAGGATTATATGCTTTAAAAAATGCATTAATCTGTAACTACCACGAAATGCAATCATAAAATATTCTCATAGATAAGTAAAAATGTATTTATTTAAATAAAATACCAATGCGATAATATTAGAACGTAATAATTTCGTTTTACTCAAAAATAAGTAATTGTGATTATCGATATTGAAACGAATGAAAATAAGGAAATAAAAAAACAAAAAAAAATCTTTGCCGAAACCCGGGATCGAACCAGGGACCTTTAGATCTTCAGTCTAACGCTCTCCCAACTGAGCTATTTCGGCAGATAAACGAATAGGCCATTTTTTGTGCACAAAACACAGTTCTAAATAAATTTCAACTGAAAGTATTATTGATAAAAAGTATTATAATTTATAAATATTTTCACATGTGTTTCAATCAATATGTGTGTTAAATGGCGCGGTATTGAAAAATTTACATCGTATGAGTTTAAATGGGGGAAAAAAAATGAATGATTAAAAACGATAAAAAAAAAATTTTAAAAAGTAAAAAAGAAAAATTATTCCTGCCGAAACCCGGGATCGAACCAGGGACCTTTAGATCTTCAGTCTAACGCTCTCCCAACTGAGCTATTTCGGCTGTGGGCGTGGTTGATATATTTGCAATATGTAAGAGGACAGGCACACGTATTGAAAATTATACAATAGATGGCGTCGCTATATTCTATTAACTTATTTTAATAAATGTTTTGTGTATTGTAATTTCATTTCTGCTTATAAAAAAAAAAAATTAATTAGTTTATTATTATTATAATTTTATAATTAAAATTAATGATTAAATACATAAACACAAATAATACGTTTTTTTCTCGATTTTATTTAATAATTTTATTTTAATCCAAACGCGTAGTCTGAATACATAATTTAGTTTTACTTAAAATTCTATAATATAACACACTGGTTTATTTTTTTGTGTGCATACCTGTATTACTTTTTTATTGAAATTACAACTCAGTTTTATTCATTTATAGATGTTCGAAATACCAGTGATTTTATAGTATATTATAAAATCGGTGCTAGTACCATATTATATTTGTTTTACATTTCTGTTTATAATTTGTATTATTTCCCGTTATATTCGTATATTATTTTGTAAAGACATTTCACTAGGTAAACTTCAAATACATAATACGAGTTATTTTCGAAAATAAATATTTCATTAAAAAGTTTTTGTCTTTCTGATGTTAATAAATAATAAACACTATAAATTATTCGTGTATTATTACTTTATGGCTTTGTTGTAAATAAGGAAATGTGTATTTATTTATTCACGAAAATCATGAACATCACTGAACGACTTTATATGTAGGAGGATTGAGGCGTCATGAGTTGATGAGAATTAAAGTTCGAAAATTTATAAATTGTATTAATATTAAAATTTACAAACTAAATTCTAAATCATATGCGTATAAATAAAAACAATTTTTCTAGATACGTCCAATCTACGCAGTGCTAATAAAAATGATGAATTCCAAAAGGAAATACACGCTGACACGTATGAATTAACAGCCAAAACTGTAAACAGGTTAGAATTACATTTTATTAATGCGTTTAAGTCGATGTTTTCATCATAATATGTCGTTCTGTTTTGGTTTTTTTTTAATGTTAATCCATTTTGATAACTATAAACACGAAACGGCGTATAGTTAAATATGCCAAGTGCCATTATAATACGAGAAGCCTAAAATTTTATGCAATACCTATCCAATTTGATTCGTATACATTTACTGTACATTTGCCAATACGATTTTTACGTTGATATAAAATGTGTACACAAAAGCTCCGTATAATATTAGTGTATTTGGAAGAAGAAGAAAATAATGGTGAAACATAGAATGTTCTAGTCTCTATAGATAGGATACGGGATTTGATTAGTTGATATTTCCTATTACTGCGCGTAAAAGTATTATTTAAATAATCGTACGTTATTATGATTAGAAAAAAAAAAAAACGTAATAAAATTCGATTTTATTTTCGATAGAGAAACGTCGTGTTATCCGTTCATAAATATTATTGCGAGGGCGAACGCGTTTGGAAAAAAACAAAAAAATGATTTTTTTTTTTTTTTTGTGATTGTGAGGAAACCGGTGTTTCCTTACTAACACGAGCGATCGTCAAATACTGCAGATGTCTTTGAATGAACTTATTGTTATACGAATATTTTTTTACAGTCTCGTGCACCTTTTTGATCAGCTGCCGCCTCTATAGGTATGATGCAAGACGACGGGGCTCGTGCCATGGTACGTCTAAGAGGGGTTCTTCGAACTCGTATTCTTCTCCACAGAAGCGAACACGATAGGGTGTCCTCCTTTTTGTATTCAAAAGCCCTTTTTCTTCGCCTATTCTATAACTTGTATAATGGTTTGTGTTATTGTTTTGTTACTGCGTACGAAAACGGAATGTTATGAAACTAGATTTCTTATACAGCGGTGGATGAAAATTATTGTTTATCACAAATGTCTCTCGACAATATTTATATGATGATGAACGTATGAAATGATGCGCAATCGTATGTACTACTTTTACACACACACACACACACAGGATAAATTTATCCAATTTATCCTCGAAAAATTACATAAAATCTCGCGTAATTCTTTTTCTCTCTCTCTCTTGGTAAATGATACCTAACTTAAGGTATGAAGAAATATTTTCATTCGTACACTCTGTACGGTATTATTATTACTGCATAAGTGTACACTCATTTCGAATTTCGTTGGGACGAGAGTCGTTGCCATAGGCTTTTTCCATTAAATTTGGATTCGAGACGATGTTGTATTAAAAACGATTTTTATTGCGCTCGTATGGATATGAATCATAACGAGTGAGAGGGTAAGGTTTTTTTTTTTTTTATTATTATTCTCCTATCGTTTATTTACAAAACTATCTTTAAATACAACGACGGGAGGAGGGAGACAGATGGTTAGAAAAATATATCCTTTGGAAATGAGTCCCCCGTATAATCATGTGATGAGACGAGTCGTGTGCGCGTGGAACTTAACCGCGAGATCGGTCGGAGATTTACACGCGTATTCAGCAGCCATTCTTGGAGAATTTAAAGCCGCTCGCTTTATGGTCTTGCGATTGTTTTGTAAACACCGTAGTATTTCGTAATGTCGCGTTTATTTTTTTACACACTTTCCCGTCCGTCGCCGACACGTCGGCCGCAGCTGAAACTATTACAAAACTCTCGAACATCTGGTGGGTACCCCGCCTATCATCCGGTCCCTACGAAAAACGTACCACGTCACGTGAGTCCCTGCGTTTCGACGCGTGGTCTTCTCTCACCCTGGTCCGCCGGTTCGACTATACTGCGTCGTTTCTAAAAACACTCTTTCTTTTTTTTTCTTTCGCCGCATTAAAAACGCTCTGTGTGTGCGTTTAGACGGATTCGCCTGCTAAAGATAGCCGACGTTCGATTGCATCACAACGATTCGTTGTTATTTACGTTTTTCTTCCGGCGGCTATTTCCGTCCAGATAGTGGTGGTACTCCTCCTCCCGCGGTCGAGTAGTCGTTCCGAGTAACCGGGCACGCCACCGTTCTGGCGTTCGTAACGGAAGATTACGGACGCGTGGTTGTTAACCACCATCGCTCGGTTTTTTTCTCTTTTTTTTTTTATTCAGTATTCTCGTAGCCGGCTCGCGTACAGTGGTGATAATATTACGGTCAGTGGCGAGAACGACTACAACTGCTCCGACGAAAATTTTCAGGAAGAGATTACGTGAAAATTACGCGCCCCTGGATACGGCAAATCGCCCGTCTCAACAAGACTTTTACGCGTTTAAAAAACAACCATTGATATTATCATAATTGTTTAAACGTAATTTATTTGAAAATTAACACCTCCTCTCCCTGTGCCCCGGAAAACGATTCCGGGTCTAAATGCGCCGCCGATTACGGTTGTGTCGTCGGACCGACTGCGGGGGCGTGTTGTTGCGGTCGAGTTAAATGGAAGAAGAAGAAGAAAAAATACTCGATGCGGCAAAGGAGACATTCGGACGCGCGCGCGCGCGCGAAACGTCGTCGTCGTCGTCGTATTGTGCACCGTAAACGAAATGCGACGACGGTTCACGGTGCTGGGGGAACCGACTGACTGACCTTGGCACGCAGAATGGCCGCGCGGTATAGTGTGTGGTGATAGTAATATAGTAGTAACGTTTTGCATATAAAAAAACAAAAATTATATAAAAAAAAAAAAACTCGCCTAACCAGAATACAATTGTAGCCGTCTGCTGGAGGAAATACACGCGCGTGCGACTTGCGTCATTATAAATAATTATTATTATTATTATTATTATTATTATTATTATTATTATTGTTATTGTTATTGTTATTATTTATATTTCGAACGTACGCGAGCGGAATTGTGTGTGTGTGTGTGTGTTTCACTTTCGATTCGCGATGGTATGGATACGATAGGAGAATGAAAATAGCAATTGTACAATATTAATGTAATATTATTTTATTGTATACGTTTTTTTTTTTTACCGGCAGCGTTACAATTACCGATATTCGCGCGCGACGCGGGGGAAAACGTAATAAAATAAAAAAAAAAATTACGTATTTATCAAAAATTATGGTCGTCATTATTTCAACGAAATTATTGGTTCGCGAATTTTTCAACGTTCCTTTTCGGTTTTTTCTTTTGCTCTTCGAAAGGAAAACATTTTATTTACAACGAAACGCAGTATTTTTGAAATAACTACTCACAATATTAATTGTAAAAAAAAAAAAAAAAAAAAAAAAACGTATATATTACACAATATCGTCGACGAGATCGTGATTTTCGAAAACAAAACTTTCTCCACGCGTTATTTCGAACGCGAGTCGTGTTCTTTTTTTTTTTTTTTTTCGTAAATATTTTATTAATAATAAACGTAAAAAAAAAAGAAGAAAAAAATTCGATGCCTCCTGTGAGGTTTGAACTCACGACCCCTGGTTTACGAGACCAGTGCTCTACCACTGAGCTAAAGAGGCGCGCTGCGAATGGTCGATAAAACGAATACATTTAAGCGTCACAGCTGATGTTGTACGATAACACGTTTTCGTATTATCGTGAAAATTTCGTTTGCCGTTTTATGTTTAAAACGAAGGAAATAAAAACGACGCGATAACGATAGAGTTGAGTGTTTTTTTTTTTTTGTTTTTTAATTAAAATTAATTTAAAAAAAAATTTGTTGCCTCCTGTGAGGTTTGAACTCACGACCCCTGGTTTACGAGACCAGTGCTCTACCACTGAGCTAAAGAGGCGCGAGTCAATAACGCGTATGTTATATTTACTAGATTAGTCAAAGTGACATTGATTTTTAAATGTCCGCAACACGCGGAAATGTTCATATTGCGAAATAAACGATAATCTCATTGGAATACGAATTATTTAAACGAAAACGGGATGTTTTGTAATTATTAATGTTTTAATTTACCAAACGGAATTCTTACAAACGTATTCGATCATTTCTTTGATCGCGTCCGTATTATACATTATGCGTTTAGTTATTCGAATTCGTAGAAAACTGAAAATAAATAAATAAAATACGGGAAAATGTTTAAAAACGCGTGTACGAGATATATGCGAGATCCGACGGGTTGGGGGGAGGGTTATATATTAGTGGAAATTTAATTTCCCACTCGCGGTGTTATTGCAGCAACGATCTTTTGTATCTTATGGACGTATAAGTTGGACTATACAGTCCATGTCTGTGTTACAGACAAAACCTATAATCGCGTGGATGTTGTAAAAATAAAATGAGAAGTATAAAACTAGCCGGGGACGGGTTCGAAAAAAAATTCGGTTTTTCGAGTGTAATAAAAAAAAAATATCTAAAAAAAAAACCGTTTTCGAAACGAAACAATATATTATCCTGCCCGTTCAACAGATGGGCCGATTCAGTGAAAGTGAAATAATTTTTGTAAACAAAAATGTTATTACCGCGTGTATTGTAATTTGAAAAAGCAATCGTTGTAATGTATTAGTTTTTTTTCTTTCTTTTAAATCCCTCAGTCAAATCAGTTATGTATATACCTCGAATAAAATATCGTCTGCATATTTGTTTTTTACGCTTTTTCGGCCTTTAAGACCGTCTCGTAAAACAAATCCTTCTCCACCACAATCCCCCCTGCTGCAGTCATCAGCTACTTCCGTCTACTGCGTATACACATCTCTCTTCACACAGTCCTAGCATCTCAAACGATGTCTACCAAAACGGTCTTAATTCCCGTTGGGCCTTCTATGATTACTGTTTTTTTTTCATCGCATTCACCTAACATTTTTTCGCAATTTCCCATTCAATACACGGTCTTTAGAACAGATTTTGAAGTTATTCTTCTTTATTACAACGCGATCTCCATTCTCCGGTTTGTGATATCCGTCTAAATATATTTCTCCAAACGAGGTCTCTTACTTTCGTCTTCCTTAGCGCCCACGTCGTGGACGATAGGGGAATGACAGCCAGTCGTCCGCGTATTGTTTATCATTCATTATAAATACTATACGTAGGTACGCTGATGATTTTTATTATTTAAAGAATTTCCACTCATAGGAGGCCCGTTTGTATTTACAAAGTTTCTTCGTATGCGCTATGGTTTTTTTTTTCTTATTATAATCATATATTTGTTCGTTGAATTTCATTTAAAAAAAAGCGTTCTGTCCCGGTGCTATAAAAATCAAATGGACTCGCGGTACATTAACATATTTATTATTATTCCGCGCGATAACATTATTATATTGCGAAATAAATAACTTTTTTATATATATATACTTTTTTTTCCGACGTTTAAGCTGAATACGCGTTGTTATGAAATGCGGTCATATATAATATAACACGCGATGATAACTACATTGTGTATAAAATACGTTGCGTGGTTTTTCATTTATATATATATATATATATTTATTTATTTATTTATTTATTTATTTATACTGAGTCATCATAATCAGCTTAAAACGCCAGCAGCATCGTGCGTTATAAAATCGATAGATTTTTTTTTTTTTTTTTACACATATGTGTAACACGTGTTGTATTCGTATACACCTATACACGTATAATCATTATATGTAATTAAAAAAAAAAAAAAAAAAATTCGAACTACTACTGCAGTGCACGCGGCCGGTATATCATCGCGCGTTTTTTTTATAATTTATATATAAAATAATATAATGTACACGAGTATATATAATATAAAATATTCAATCGTATTCCCGTATACGCGTTATTTTTTCCAAATCTGTAAGTAAATTATTATTTAAATATTCCACTCTTATAAAAGTGTGTGTGTGTTTTTTTTTCAACGCGTTACACAATTCTAATAGTTTTATTCGATAAATACTGCGCACAAAGAGAGACACGCACGTCGTCGTCGTATAATGCGATGACCAAAACGCGCGCGAGTTCTCTTACAGAGGGGAAAACGAGTTTCAATAGAAAACGTGTGTGCAGTGTAGAGACGACATTCGAAAGAGAAAAAAAAATGTTTCCCGTATAAAAAAAAAAAAAAATCTCTATAATAAAAAAAAATCTCGTTAGTGTAATGAATATATAATTAATCTAAACGTTTCGGCCGCGTCTATTATTATAATACTTTTGTATTATATAATAATAAGAATAATAATAACAATAATATGACGTGATAATATCGCGTATATATGATATACACGCGTGCGATTTCCGAACAGATTTCAATTTTTTCCATTCGTTCGTTGCGTGTGCTAAAAAAAAAAAATATAACGATCGTATGATGCACGCGAAACGTATAATTTACCACTCGCATTTATTAGAAAAAACAAATTTTTTTTACAATTCCGCCAATTTTTTAAACTCGCGAAACTATTGCGTGTTGGGTGTGTATAATTTTTTTTTTCTCGCAACGTCCTTGTTGAGTCCTATTCGACCATAAAAAACCGTATAGTTATAATTTTATTCACGCGTAGTTTTCGCGAAGGCGACTATTGAAAACGGACTGGTTTCTTCGGGAGGTCAAATGACAACGGCGGCAATTTCTATACGGCCAAAACGGCTAGTTCGGAAATAATAATAATAATAATAATAATAATAATAATAATAATAATAATAATAATAATAATAATAATAATAATAATAATAATAATAATAATAATAAAAACCTGTTTTTATCGTCACGCGGTTTTATGACAAAGAATGGACAAAAAAAAAAAAAAAAAAAATACTTGGCTATTAATAATAATCTTCAGCTACTGTATACGTTGATTAGCGCGATTTTGAATCACCTATAAAAATAGAACTACTTAAAAAAAAAATATATATATGTACTAAAAGTGTGAATACCCGGCCGAAAGTAATCGGAATATTATATTATACGGGATTCGTTAAACGAGTTGAAGGAATTTTTTTTTATATATATATATAATTACAAAACAAGTATATATTTTAAATTAAATATTATACATTTAGTAGAATAATTTTAGTTTTTTGTTTTTTTTCACTTTTTCCCAATCGTATATAATAGCGACTACTTCGTTTATACGGGTATACGAGTATATTATTAATCACGTTTGTATATACACAAATACCACGCAAATTACACGTGCGCGTTTAATAATATTCGAATAATAAAAATCTCGCGTGCGTACACATATTATTTGAATATTTATTAAAATCAAACGCGTCCGTTGCGTTTTGATGAATAAAATGAATAATTAGATGAAATCGAACGACATTCGTTATCGGATTCTTATTGAATTTCATAATAACATTATACGACACCCCCCGACTTCATTTTTATACTTATATTGAAAGCCAAAATTAATTATACGAGTATACGTCTACTATATATTTATTTATTCGGTCAAATATATTTTTTTTTCAATTTGTATTACGTAATCATTACGATATGGTACGTAATTATTATTATATTCAAATAATTATTATTACCTGTATACGTTCTCTTATGTTATATTTCGATTATTTTCTTTAGCATATGCACGAAACGCCGATTGCGTATTAATTGCGTGTAATAAATGTAATATTTTAATAATAATAATAATAATAATAACGACTGTTCGGATACACTGCAGCAGATTCCGGCTTTTGAACTGCTACAGTCCGTGTACAGGAGAGAAAAATCGTTTTCGAACGACCTCGTTTGCGTTAACGATAGTGGTCGTTGTACATTTTTTACAGTATGAATATTTTTTTTTCTTCTTTTTCTCATCCCGCACGCGAATAAATGCACATAATAATATTATTATTATTATTATTATTATTATTATTATTATTTGTCGTTTATACGATAATTATGTTGAATATACGTTTTATTTATTTTTGTTCAATATATATTCTAAAGCCTTCTTCATTCTGATGCTGCTCGGAACGATTCAGCCTCTGAGACAGTGGCGACTAACCGCTATATACACTTCGAGTGTTGCTAACGCTTATGCATAACGATATGAGTAGTATAACTATCAACGTAAATATATTATGATTATGAACGAAAACACGCTGTTTATAATATATTATCCCGACTAAGTATTAATGTAATTCACGTGCAACACGAAGAGACATTTTAAACCACAAATTCACGGAACAAAGTCGCATTGGCCCGAGTGTTTGTAATAAAAACATTTCTTTGTTGTACGCGCCGTTAATCCGTTTCAGAAAGTGTTAATAATTAATATACCGACAACGCGTTATACTGTGTACAGCCGATAAAAGAAAACCAGTTCGTTTGTGGTGACTTTTACTCTCGCGTTCGAGTACACGGCGACATAAAATTTTTCGTTTCTATAAAATGGTCTCGCGGTTGTGCGCCGCCGTCTTAATACACAAATAATAATATTGTATTTTAAACGAACTCAGTGGTGGTGGTGGATAATGTCCGTATATATTATTATTATTATTATTATTATTATTATTATTATTATTATTATTATTATTATTATTAAAACTTCATGACCAAATCGGGCGGATTACGTTGCATTATTGTTATCATAAGATCATCTCTTGCGTTTGTCGTCGTCGTTCTTCGTACTAAATACTTTGTGGTTTTTTTTATTTTGTTGTAACTCTCGAATATTTAATACCGCGTATAATCGGACTTGCAACAACCGTACCACTATATATATATAAAAATGGTGTAAACGTTATTCGGGTTAAAATTCAAACAATTTTTTTTTTAAGTCATTATGCGTGTTAAGCGGTTTAACGTTGAAAAAATAAAAGTTTTACGGTTTATCTACTGGCGTATTTTGGGCGTAGGTTTTTTTTTTTGATCGACGATAATAATTATTGTTTATAGAGACACCGGGTGAGCTTTTCGTGTATACACGCATTCCGCCGGGAAATGCGAAATGAACGTAAATATATTACAGGAGTTATTTTAAATGTGTTTATCCGAGCCGCCGAGAAAATCGGATGGAGGACAGAGAGAGAGAGAGAGAAAGGGGAAAATTACGTTTTACCATATAAGAAGAGTATAAAAAAAACCCCCGTGACTACTGAGCACGCGAAGAAAGCAAAAAAAAAAAGCAAAAAAAAATAGTTTGCGTGCGATCGCACGGCGGTTGGTTTTTTTTTTTTTTGTTTTTTGTACGCGACGAAACGACGACGGCGAAATCGTGCAGCGAACAGTGCTCGCACCAGTATCATCAGAGCGTTTTGCACGAATTATTCACAGCCGGGGGCGCGCGCGCACGTCGTCGTACCGTTAACGAAGCACCGCACCGCAATGCTATACGGTCGTCGCCATTGTTATAAAAATCGCGTGATTTTCCGTCGTCGTAGTCGGAACACAATGTAAATCGCGCGACGTTTGTTGCTGTCGCAGCAGCAGCAGCAGCAGCTGTAGTAGTAGTAATAGTAGTAGTAGTAGTATTAACCGTAGTAGTAGTAGTAGTAGTAGTAATGAGCGAATGAGTGGCGCGGCGGGAGCAGGTGACGGATCGGAGAGTTTGTATAAAAAAAAAAAAATAATAATAATAATAAAGAGAGAGCCGCCGTCTCGGCGGGAGTGGTGTGCGCGCGTAGAGGTTTGTCTCATTGCGCGGGCGACGGCGTCGACGATAATAACAAGAATGGAGTTCAAGGGCTGGTGACGCACGCGAAGCCGTCGTCACGCGCTTGCGCGCTCTGTACGGCGCAATCGATGGTGGCCACGTATTACTCTACTACTACTACTACTACTACTACTACTACTACTCTTACACCGCTTCGTCAGTATTGTACGCGATGTGTATTATTATTATTATTATATAGAGTGCGCGCGCGCGCGCGTGTGTGTTGGGTTAATGCATCGCTTAACACGCCGTTGTGCGCACTCGCGTCCCGTTGCCTTGGCTACGAACCCGCGCCACCGCATGTTTTTATTATATACGCCCGGTCGATTTCTTTGTATTTTGTTATTATTTCTCTCTCTGTTTTCCGTGTATTTCACGGGAATATCGGACGCGCGCGCGTGTGTTGTTACACGGGGGCGGGGCTCGAAGAGGTCGTCTCGAAATCTAACGATCCCCGGCGCGCGGCGGCGTAACCGTGGCGACCGAGGCAACAGTTGTTGCAGACGGTATTTTTTTAGGTTTTTTCTTTTTTTTTTTTATTCGTTCTGTTCCGGACGACGGGCGTCGGTTACGAGGTTTACGCGTAT
Organism: Chaetogeoica ovagalla; assembly: GCA_032441825.1. Classification (NCBI taxonomy): domain Eukaryota; kingdom Metazoa; phylum Arthropoda; class Insecta; order Hemiptera; family Aphididae; genus Chaetogeoica; species Chaetogeoica ovagalla. Next base: position 9,893,189 of record CM063735.1, on the reverse strand, counting down.
TTATTAATCAGACCGTGTTAGGCCGATGTGTATATACATGTGGGTAAACGATGGGGCCGGGGGGGGGGATGGATGTGTGTTGGAGGCCGTCCGCCGCCAACCGTATCGCGGCGCGGGGCCCCGGTCGTCACGGGTTCCGCGCGCCGCTATACGCACAATAGAAGAGACTCTTGACCGGAAATTCAGCGCACGGTGCGGCGCGGGTTGGTTTAGTTCGGTCGCCACTCGCGGCGGCGGCGGTGTCTGCCCGTGGCCGCGCGCCGCCCGTCTAGTGCTTTCCACGCGACAAACGTCCCCGCGCGCACAAAATCGGCAGATAAAACATTAGGAAAATAAATGAGAGACGCTATTATGACGATAATCGCGCGCGGTCTCGTGCACCACGCAGCTTCGCCACCTCCCCCCCCCCCCACCAAAATTCATCGTTATTATGGAACCGTTATCGGTCCGTTTACTGCGCTTTTTTTTTCGACATCCGTTATTATTTTTCGTGTACGCTAACAATGTCGTTGTCGTATTATCGATTTCCCCGCGAAAATAACGGTATTACGCGGTGTTCGCGAATTGTGCGAGGAACTGTCTACTCTCTACTACATTTGAAAAAATGTGGTTTTTTTTTTTTTTACGTCTCCTTTTTTACACATTATTTGAGTTTTGAAAGGAACGCGGGGGGAATGCGCTTATGATATTATATCCCGCCGGCGGTATATATCGTATTGATAAAAAAACAAAAAAAAATCGTGAAAAATATTTGATATGTTATTATTACTATATCGAGTACGTGTACATGATAATGGCAATATATTATTAACGCCTTACCCCCTCACTCGTCGCTGAATAATATTATTTGACAATTATTTTTTGGATTTACCGTCATAATAATATAAATATGTAATATAATAATTTTTATCCAAGAGGAGGTAGCGCGCACAAATTTTTTTATCATCAGCGATGAACGCAAAGTCAATTAACGTTAATTGAGGCGAACCGTCTTGAAAATTCTAGAATTCTATTGCGATACGCCGTTGTCATCATTATTAATATAACAATCGTCAATATTATAAGAATTAATAATAATATGTTGTGATGATATATCACTATAGTATTATCGTATAAATGATTTTTACGTGTTATCACGTATTATATACATGCTTGAATTTAAATTTTTATAGAAACATGTTGTAGCACGCGGTGGTATACTGTTCTTCTATCTGTGTTAAAAAATTGTTTATAGGGAAAAAAATTTTTTTTTAAAAATTATAAAAAAAAAAAAATTACGCTTAGAAATTAGATTATTATTATATATTAGTGCGTCGGAAATGCAGGCGCATGCGATATAGAATAATTTTATAGTTTTGAACGCAGCTATTTTTAAGTTTCCATAATATTCAATTACTGTGAACTTTACGTTTTCCAGCATCACCACTGCTACAGCAGGTTTATAATTGCTTGCCAGTCTCGTTCCTCGAGACAGCGGCCGAGAGATGTGTGTTTGCTGCAGCGCGCGCGCGTTTGTCGTTGTTGTTTATTTTCGAGAATAAACACGCATTCGGTGGCAAATCGCCAGTTAAAAAAAAAATAATAATAATAATATATACACACGCTATTAAAAGAAAACTATACACCGCGCGGCGGTCTTGACTTTGAATTTTATTGGGAAAAGAATGTTTTTTTTTTTTTTTTGTTAGTTATTTTAAATATAATATAAGACAAATCGAATTCGGGGCTTTGTATATACCACAATCGCCTCCGGCCGCATAAAACGAATTTCAATGTTTATGTAATACTACGCATCGATTGTGTGTGGCGCATTAAAATATATCTCGTTTTAAAACGCGGCGTACGGTACTTCCTGTTTTGAATTGCGTTTAAACGAAATAGACGAAACATTTTTTTTTTTTTCTACCAGATAATATTATTACGTTGTTACTACGATTGGAATGATTTGCTGCGGTTTTTTTTTTTTTTTTTTTTATGTATAATAAAGTAAATATATATTTCATATAATTTGAATCCGAATGAAACGTAATACGTATTTGAAACGAATGTGTGATTAATGGCAGAGTTTTAAAGTTTTATTTCACGGACGAGACCGCAACGGTTTATTTAAAACGATCGTCGTAGAAAAAACGAAAAGTACTCAGACACGCGGTCAGTGCGGGTTTGACAATTTAAAAATTCGAATTCCAATTCAGTTGGCGTGGTGGAAGTTACTGAAATAAAACCGTATTGTGTGAAATTGGAATTAGTGGAAAAAAGAACCGATGTAAAGTCGATTAAAAAAAAAAAAACGTGTGTTTTTTATTTTATTTTTTTTTTTGTTTTTGTAATTTGTCGTGCGAGATGTTATATGCCATCTTCTCATTGGTGTTATCGTGATGTTCCGATCTGTCACATGTTATCGCGGGTGAACACACAGTTCTGCATATTTAAATAATGAGATAAATAACGTATTCAATTGGAATTGTGAAAGACGATTACCACGTCATACTTAAGTAGTAGTTATTTTGAAGTCCATTGTGACGACACTCGAGTGGTGATTTCGTGGGAAACTCGGACACATTAAACAAATGGTTGTCGTGTGTATATATATATATAAGGAGGAGAGTACCGAATTTCTTCTTTTTTTTTTTACCACTTAGTATGTACGAATTCTTTGCCGAATCGTGTATTTTTTAAGTGCCCGGAGAGATTTATCGCGTAAAGTTTCTTCTCGTTTTTTTATTTTCAACCATCGAAACTATTCTAGAGAAAAAAAAACGAACGAACGATTTGAATATATCGTGTTTTTGAAAACGATCGTCGGGAGAACGCTTCACCTTGTTTTTTATTCACACCCCCGCCGCCGAAATAACTACGAAATATTATACTACATATTTACTACGTAATCCGTTAAAAATGCACAGAAGTGCCGTGCGCCATTCCAACGAAAATTACAGTCTCCACATGCGAAATTCTGTATTACAGTCAGTCCTGCGGTATATTTACTAACAATAAATCACGGTGCGCGTGTGTATTATTAGAATATTTTGTTCTTCGCTGTTTTTACGACACGTAAAATCGTGTAATAATAATCCAACCGCGTTTTATAACCCATAAAAATCTGCGCGCTAGAGGTCTAGGTCACGCACAATACATTCAAATAATATACACATTAAAAAACACGTGTGTATTGTTTCTTTTCTTTTTTTTTTTCTTTTCTTTTTGTTCTTGCGGCGTGCCGCCGGGGGCCAGTGATGAAACCGTTTCGGCACAGCCGTCCGTCCGACCGCGTGACGCAACGAATTGTAATTCGGCTTTCGATGCTAAAGAGAAAACGTAATGAAAAAAAAAAAAAAAAAAATTCTTTTTATCATACACGAGACCCGTCCGGATAAAAAAAAAGAAAAGAAAAGAATTATGCGCGTACCCGGTTGTTGGAAAGTCGGCGGACGGGACGTTATAAAACGCGGTGAGAGAAAGAGAAAGAGAGGAAAAAAGAACGCGTGTTTGTTTTTTTCGTGTGTATGACAAGACGCGCGGGGACGAGTGTGTGTGTGTGTGTGTATTAGTGACGACGACGTCGGGCAAAAAAAAAAAATCAAAAAGAATTTCCAACGTCGCTGGAGGCGGCGTTCGCGCGCGTTACGACACGCACACGCGCACGCACTGGTTAGCGCGGCGCGCGCAGGTGCATTCCTCCGTCCCACGACCGACGATGACGCGCGGGTCAATAGCGAGCGGCGGTGTGGGAGTGGTGCTGCTGCTGCTGCTGCTGCGGCGGCGGTGGGAACGAGGCGAGTGCAACGACGTCGTCGTCGTCGTCGTGGAATGGAAAGGAGAATATATAAAAAAAAAAAACCGGTCCCGACAGCATTCCCAGACGATTTCGTCCGTTACCGCTCGAACCGCGCGCGCGCCAAGCACACAATAATAACACACAACAATATCCCTCCCAAGGTCCTCACCCCGCGCTCCATCCGGCCGCGTACGACGGGCGTTGCGCGGCTGCGCGTCGTCGTAAATCTCCGTTTCCCGTCGCTGTCTCCCGCGTCTATGTCGTTCCCGCCCGCCCGGTTGCGGCGGGACCGGGGCCGTTATCCGTTCGCGGTGTTCGTCCGTGTGTGGTGGCGGCGGTGGTATCGCGCAATAAGCCCCACGAATTAAAAACGTCGCGGTGGAAACAAAAAAATAAATAAATAACGAGAAACGAGAGAAAAAAAAAAAATTACCTATTTTCAAAACGGATGACGCGCCAGCACTCCGCGTGTTCTATAACCACCACGTCGTGTACAACGTTTCTCGACCGACGCGTGTCTCGCGTTTTTTTTTTTTTATCCACCTGTTCATATTTTCGTCGTTGTTGTTATATTGGGTTTATCATCTTTTGGTTGCGGCACGCCTGCCGCCGTGTTTGTACGCGCGCGTTTATTGAAAACTCGACATTTTTCGCATTTAACAACAAATTTCTTCTCGTCCGTATAAAAAATATTTTTCAGGGGAAATTTCCGATGGAAAATCACGTTTTATTATAACATTTATTATTATTATTATTATTATTATTATATTGTCGTCGTCCTTCGACGGCGTGCAGTTATATATATATATATATATATATATACGACGTTAATATACGTTCAACGAAGGATGTGAGGCCTCTTATAGGCTAACACGGTGTAAACATCATCGTTGCAGGCACTCCTGGCTGCTGCAGTGTTTTAATTAGCTACGTGATATTTTTTAAATATTATACAGGTGTACAACCAAAGAACAAAACTATGGTTTTTTTTTCTTATATAGACTCGCTAAAACCGATGGAAAAACGGTAAATAGATTTCATCAAATTTTTTTTTTGTACAAAATTTCGTATTTCTAATTTAATTTGAATTGATGAATTATGAGGATTTAGCGGTGTGTGTGGAACACGGGCAATCCATTGGCGGAAATCGGGAGAGAAGGACTTAGAGTCCCCTCAAAAATTAATTATAGTAAACTTGGCCCCCCTAAAAATAGAGAACTCTACTTCATAAGTAAAATGATTAAATGTTTAAAATTTCTAAATAAATTATTGCTATTATGTTTTATTTTATGAGAAAAAACAATTAAACATTTGTATTTATACACAAAATAATAGTAATAATATATAAATGTGTTTCATAAAGTAAGTAAGTGCTAAACGATATTATTTACGCGTATTGTGTGAATTAATCGATTAATTTAATAATGGCTGAAACAGTGTTTGGACATCTTTAATATTAAAAAAACAAACATTAGTTGTAACCGATTCCTTCTTCATCAACAACAAACACTAGAATCTGTAAATGGGCAATTAAATATTGGTATAGAAATTGATGTAACCGCACAAAAAAAGTATTGAACATACTGTGGATGAAAACACTGTCATTTCTGATTCAAGAACTTTAATAACAGGCCCTGTGCGACCAATTTTAACAATAAGTACAAATGTAGATAAACAGAGTTTCAGTTATTATGTTATATTTAAATTACGTACAATACATTGCAGTCATATCTATGTAAAATTAACGAGTAAACGCGCAAACGAATGTGGAACTGGGAAAGATGAATCCTTGAACTTCGTTTCATTAAAACACACGAAATAATATTGAATTTAGCATACGCGCAAACGATTGATCGCCGCTAGGTCAACGTCTAGGTAAACATCCGCGTATACCGACAGAGCGCGCCCGTCGAACGCGATAAAACGGCAAAAGAAAATAGTCACCAGATAGCACTACGACACAACAAAAAGAGGGGGGGAATAGACACGCAGAAAAACACGTATAAATAGCGGTCCGTGACCAACGGGCCACTCAGTGTAGCCCCAGCGGGCAAACGCAAATAACCGTCTTCGCTTTTGCTCGTGGTAAACACATCGTGTATAGTATATCACACGCACGGTGTTCTTTCTACCGTTAGAGGCGAAAAAAAAGGTGTTCGCGTTTGCCCGCCTTGAGTGTGCGTGTGTGTGAAACCACTAGTTAGTAAATTAAAAACGTCTAAAAATGTCTGTTTACGCTAATGGATAAGACAAAAATTTAAACTCCCCCCCCCCCGAATGTGACCAAATGTCCGCCTATGGGGCAATCGTATTCCAACACGTTTTATACTTTATTACGAACGATGAGAAATCGTATTGTGGTGTTGTACTCGCGTAACTGTGAGGTGAACGATTTCACGAGGATGTCCGTGCAGATATCAAAAGCAAAAATGATGAAATACTATGTACGTGTATATGTAGAGCTGACTGCTGCTGCTGCGAGACGATTGAACGAGAAACGGAAAGTGAAAGCGTGTTCGGAAGAGCATCTGCAGCAAAGAGAAGAGAAGGTTTCACAGGCAAAAAGAGTGAACACGCGTTGAATAACGTCGCATCGTGAAAGAATCGTTTAATTATGAGAAATACTATGTTAAGTTCGATAATTTAGGGGTCCCGTACCGCGTAATCTTTAATCGCTCCGATATTGACGATATTCTCAAATGTGTGTGTGTGTGTATTTCTCGGATGACTCTATTAACATTTCCATCCGAATCGTTCAAACGTCAATACAAAATGTTTAAAAAACGAAATGATTTTCGATGAGATTTTTCGTCGGTTTTACACCGACATTTGCGCCTATCCGACAGTAAATACGTACAGGTTACGTAATATCATTGAAATACTATAAATACATATTTATATCTGCTGGGATCCCGTGATAATGGGAATTATATTTAAATTATTTATAACACACAAGATGCGTTTAGACGATCGCGACGACGACGTTTCTCTCTCTCTCTCGGGACCGTTCTATTCCAAATGAGTTTTATGTTCGCATATCTTATAAACTGCTATAACGGATATTATAATTTCCGCGTCACCTCGGTTAGTCGGTTGTCGTCGTTAATTCCAAACCGCAGTCTCTTCCACAGTTCAACGATGTACAAATAAAAAAAAAAAAAATGATAATATACATATTACTCAACAGTTTGATAATATTTTATTCTGATATTCAACGCAACTTATAAACCCATGTCAATCGGATCCAACGTTCGTATTACCGATTTTTCTGATCGATTGATTTCTATTGTCAGTAATTAGTAGCGGCGGAGAGTTTATGATAACTTTTATATATTTCTCCATTCTAAGTCGATTTATTATTATGTTTTTCCAGTAATTTATTTGACAATACACGTAAAAATTTGTATATACCGACAATGTTTAGCTTCGTCGGATTCGTTGAATACGCGGAATGCGTATTCTATTAGACATAATAACGTATTTAAATTACGGACGGAATAATAAAAATATCATTTCAAACATTCTGCTTTTGGAGTCTGTAAACGGTATTTGTCACGTAATTTTTAATTTTCCCCTCTCTTTAAACACTCGCCGGCGCCGAGTGCTCTCTCTCTCTCTCTCTAGTTTTATGAAACTTTGAGAGATATTTTAAAATAAGTATATTACTCATCTACTTCTGTTGACTTTTTTTTTTTTTTTTAATAAATCACATTCAATATGTTTACTCTTCTTAAAAATGCATAAAGCATTTGTGATACGCTTGCACAAACAGTCGTGTCACTGAAATTCACATTATAATAACACCGTTCTAAAGTGTACTGCGTATATATAAAGTAAAAACGTATAATTTCTAACCGTCATTCTTGACGACACACAGAGACAATATTCCATTATTGGACGCAATCTAATAAACATTTCAAACGACCTTTCAACAGACCGGACACCGTAAAGTCGGAATCAGTGGGGGGGGCGTAGTGGTGAACCGCGTTTTTAAGGACGCAGTGATTTCCGAATTTTTTAGTTGGGCGGGCCCTAAAATTGCGAAAAAAACTAAAAATCGAATTTCTAGTATTAATAAAAAAATAATAATATAACCTACACCGCAACCGAACGAATTTCCAAATTTCGTTTCGCGCTCAATCGTGCAGGGCACGTGGTTTTGACAAAATCGCCGTTTTCGTCCGTTCGACATTACGAGTAAAAACGTCTCTCTGTGCGGAACGTTTGTTACCGGAAAACAACGGGGGCATATTATTATAAAAATCGGAAAAAACAGTTTCTGTCCGAAATTTTGTCTGCGGGACAAAAAAAAAAAAGTATAAAACATTATCGTTGTGATGAGTTCGCGACGCGGGCCGCCGGCCGCGCTGGGGTTAGCATTTCGCGAGACACGGTGTTTTATTAGAAATCTCCGTTTTGATTTGGATTTTCGTGTGCGGCGCCTTCTCGCAATTCGATTTTTTCTCTCTCTCACACACAAATTTGTATATTATTCTCCGTCCGGTACGAACGACGTGTTACACGCACACGCGCGCGCGCGCGCGCAAGGGAGGCGGTGGTGGTCCGGGCACGTTATTATTATTATAGTAATAAACATTGGCGAACGGCGGCGGAGGGAAAATCGTCGAAGGACACTATAATATGCGTGCGTGTGTCGAGTGAGAGGCGCTGCTGCTGCTGCCGTGCAGGTTCATTGACGGACGTTGTCAAGGTCTGACTGCCGCCGCCGCTCGCTCACACGTCACCGCCGCCGTCTGTATGGTTTCGTCGGCGGCTGCGGTGCAGATAGCTACGACGAGGGATTCTCTCTCTCTCTCTCTCTCTCTCTCTCTCTCGTTCTTCTTTGTTGTTATACGCGTAAGCAGTCCGTGAAGTCGTTCCCGTAGGATTTCGCCGTGACGTAACGCCACCACCACCACCACTACTACTATATTGTTCGTTATAATAATAATAATAATAATAATTATTATTATTATTATTATTCTCTTACCGTCGTAATACGCAATTAGTATTTTTACAAGCGGCGCCGACGGCAACAGTATAACGAGAAAGAGGAAACTACGCCTCCTTCCACCGACCGTTTCTCACAAGTGCTGCGTGTAATGTTATTATTTCAACAACGGTGTGCAATTACCGCGGTCCGACTGTGTGACGTCACCACGCCGCCGTTTGTACTGCTCGCGTACACTACGATATGTACGAGAGCAAATAGGCAGGCGCGTGCGCGAAAGTTATTTTCAAAAAAAAAAATAATAAAATAAACTCCCGTCGTCGTCTACTTTTCCGCTCCTGCCCTCCTGCATCCTTTTCTTTCCCCGTGCACGTCTCGTCCGTAAAGAAAACATTTTATCAAAAACTATAGCGTTACACGAATGTCACACACACACACACACACACCGGCCTCGAAAAATATTCCATTCTAAATTAATTATTATGCGCGCGACACTCTCGTCGTATCGAACGATCCGGGAGGGGACGACACACCCGAGGTTTTTTTTTTTTTTTTTTCCTCTCTGGTTTTCGCATTATTAATATTCATGTAACCGGCGTGCGACGGAATTATTGTTATTTGTACGCAGTGTGTGTGTGTGTTTTTTTTTTTAGCGTTCGGCAACGAAAAATATTTCACGAGGCCACCGCCGCCGCCGTCGTGACGTCGTAACGCGCGCGTACGGAGTAATAATAATCGGTCGACTACGACGACGACGGACGACGGGTGAAGGCGACAACGACGTTTAAACATGTGTACTTCCCTCCACCCTGTCCTCTCATCGCCACCCGGTCCGAACACACACACACACACACAAAGGAAAGCGCACTCCCAAAACATGACCTTGACGCCCGTGCATGTGATCGGCGGTGGCCGTGGAGGAGGAGGAGGAGGCGACGACGACGATGCGTCCGCCGCGTCTCGTATATCGTATGGACTGTGTGTGTCCGTCGCGCGCCACCCGGTGTGCTCGCTCTGCCGCACCGTTGTGTTTATTAATTTTATTAAAAGAATATTTACAATTTACGCTCTGTGCGCTGTTGCGTTAATATTTCGAACAGTGCGACGGGCCAATAAAATATTTTACGTACACGCACACCGGATACACACGCGCGCGCACCGATTATCGTCTGGAATGTTTTGCCGACAAAAAAAAAAAAACGAAAAAAAAACCCCGCGCGTTTCATATAAAAATGTATTTTATAATAATGGCGTGTACCATCGGCCAAATCGCCCACTCGCGTGCGCGTTATTATTACGATAATTACCATTATTGCGATCGTGATATTTTTATTTTATTCTCTCTCTCAGAACGTCCATCGATATTGTCGTTCTGCATTCACGGAACGCGTTGAATAGAGAGAGAAAATACTATTTAAATACAAAATACCACCGTGTATTGTTTTGTAAAACGTTTGTTCTCGAGGACCCGTGCACGCGCGCGCGCTGTACTAAAAAAAAAATTCCGACACTATTTATTTTTTTCTCGTCCAAAAACACTATATTATCCGTTTACGCGATCCGGTGTATTTTATGTTTGAAAACGTATCTCTTTATGACCTTGTCTCCTCCGGAAACAAATAATTGTTACAGTAGTAGTAGTAGTGCGCTAATGGAGTTTTTTTTTTGTGTTTGCTGCTGCGTAAACGGCATTTCGTTAGAGATATTTCTGCTGTACAACACGATATGTGTATTTCCGCGAGTGATGTATAAAATCTATTCGTCCGTCGTTTATCTATCGCGCGCAGATCAGAGAGAGAGAGAGAGAGAGAAAAGGAATCTACACAAAATCATTTGAAAATTTGTCCGTGACAAATGGCTACTACTGTATTGTTAATGCGATTGATTGCCACTGGCGACAATTTGGAAATTCTTATAAAAGATTCACGGCAAAAGTTTATGTGTGTTCAATAGACGAGTTAATGTAATGCGGCGGATTCTGCGAAATTCGTTAAATATTTATAACGTGGGCAGACGTGGACTTTTCAGTCAGATTTAATGACTGACGAGCATTAAAATTTCTAATTAACTTCTTTCGTCCGTATAATGATGACCAATATTTTTTTTTATATATGTGTAATATACATTTAAAAAAAAAAAAAAATAGGATTTTTGAAAAATGAGATAAATTTAATCGGTACAGTGATATAGACTATTCAATTCGAATGTTACTTACGTCGGGGACGTACTCAAGGGGAAGATTTCGATTAAAATTTCAACATATATAAATACGTTTTCGTATACGATTCGAATTTAATGTAATAAAACTTTAACGGTATTATTATAAGGTATAATTATCGCAATATAATTATGTTTTCTTGAAAAATGTAAAAAAAAGTATGCGTTTTTTCTTTAGTTGAAACGTTTATGTTTAAACGAATATGGACCCACGTTGAGTATAAAAATTCTGGTTACGAGCCATCGACATGATACATCGTCGTCACTTTTTTTTTTTTTTAATCTGTATCAACACCGTTATTGTATGTAGAAGGCGTCCATAATATTATGTCATTAAATACATAAAATTTAATTATTATTATTATAAAAAAAAAAACGACATTTTAAATTGAAATCCACACACGTTTGCGTATTCTTGTGCACGCGTATAAACTCGCGGTTTAATAATAATAATAATAATAATAAACACATTTTTCATTCTTACTCCGAAACAATTTTATTAATAAAATGTAATTAAGAATTCTTCTTTTTTTTTTTTTTTTTATTCAGTACAATATCCATTACAAAGACACGTGTAACAATTTAAAATTCATTAGGTATAACGTTACCGTGTTTATACATTACATATATATATATATAAACGCGTTTATTACGTTTGTTTGTTGTGCATTCAGGTATTTTATGTGTATAGTTTTGCATGTAGGTCAAGTAAATTAAGAAGTACACGATACAGTTGATGGTCGTGGTGTTGTTGTGTAATTTATATGTAATATTGTCTGGGTGATGCATTGTTGTCCTCGAGGCGCGTCTAAACTCGATATTCCCATGGTAGAGAACCATTGCGGAATCCGCCGTTAGTAAGTAGTTATTACTACGTGCACGTTATTTATTTATTTAAATTATATACGTTAACACCAGTTTCCCATTCCGCTTCGAGTTCAATAGCTGCACGACGGTCGAAAAGAGATGTGGTGATCCTCGTCGAAACGTAATATTATCAAATCGATTCGTTCGATCGGAACCGATGGTTTTCGATGATTTTTCGTCGACGAAAACGAAAACATCTTATAGAAAAACCGTCATTGTATATGAAGAAAAAAAAACTCCCCTTTTTATCGACTAAATCGCGAACATAAAATTAACACAATTATTTATATAATTACGAGGCCTACGGCTGGTGAACTCTTTTTCCGTTCTCCTGTCGAATTTCTCCGGAAATCTGATACACTGCACAGCACGTGGTGGTGTTATTATTGAAATTTAACGAATAAACATTTTTATTTTCTCGTTATAATTATGTTTAGCGAACAAAATATCGTAATTGACGCGTTTAAATAGTAGTAGTAGTAGTAGTAGTAGTAGTAGTAGTACGCGGAAGGTATTAATTTACCAATTAGTATAAAATATGTTTACACAAAAAATACGCCGTCGTAGTCAATGAAAATATTTGAATACGTTTATATACATATGTACGCACGTTTTTATTACGCATTTTGTACTTTTTTTGTCCTAATTTATCCGCGTGTATTCAGCGTATAGTGTTTTCGTGTATTTTTTTTTTTTTTTTGTGATTATTAATACGTTTACTTTCCCTCTTAAATCTATACTTTAAATATTAAAACGGAGAAAAAATGCAATTCGCGTTGTGTCCCGTAAATGCGGCCACCAAATATGTTTTCTTACACGATTTAAACGGAATATTTTCGTATTGTGTGTGTTGTACAAACCGGCTATACAACTCGTGGAAAATTCTAAATAATCGTAATCGTTATTTATAATATCGTATTCGTTTTCCTTTTCGTTTTCTCCGATAATAATAATAATAATAATAATATCCGTTTAATCGTTCTGTTGTGCAGAATATCTACAATAATTTATTATTTTTTCGATTAGGTACTGTGCTGCACTAGTTTTATAGTCGACGACAGTGTGCAATTTATTATAAGAATAATAATAATATTAAAATAAAAACCGTTTCGGAAACAAAACAAAATATTTATAATTATATATACATATGTATATAAAACGGCCACCTGTTATACACAACCAAGCAGTGTACAGGTGTACATATAAAATAATAATATTTTCTTCTTTGAACCTCGAATCGTCACCGTTCGTCGTGTGTGTATTATGCGTGTATACTGTTATATTTACCGCGCAGCTATTCAACTGTACTTTATTTAAAAAAAAAAAAAATAACACATCGTGATCGTATCGGTTTTTGTTTTTTATGTCATTGTGTGGACTGAAAATAATAATAATAATAATAAAGGAACGATACGATCTTTTTTTTTTCTGAGTAATCTCTCCACCGTCGAAGGATCCCCGTCGTCGTAAATATATAATAATAATATTACGTCCGCGGAAACGGATATCCCGGGACGCGGCGTTCTCGTTTTGTTATAAACTTTTTTACCGTGTTTTATACACATAAAACCATATACACGCGTGCGCGCCGCGGCGGTTTTTGTTTTCCTTTTTCGTTTTTTCCTTCCACGTTTTCTCGTCTGCTTCCTGTGCGGCGTGTGATTCCACCGGCTGCGCGCGCGCCGTATTTTATCGATCAGCTGTTTATTATTATTATTTTATTACATTATTCGACGATGCGCACGCGCGTCCGTTCTCTCGCTCTCTCTCTCACTCTCTCACTCTTTCTCTCTTGTGTGCGTGTAGATAAGTTACGTTATGCAATTACGAGGTAACGGCGGCGGCATGTCCACCGTCGGGCGGTGTGTGGGTGGAGCGCAGAAAACGTGATCCGCGCTCCTCGCCCCCTACGACCGTCCGTTCCGTTACGTCATATTATTATCGTTGCCGCGCACAATCCCGTTCACCCACCCCTGTCCCCTCCCTGTACGTGTAACGTTTTATCGACGCGTCTGCCGTCGGGGGCTGCTAGACCGGCGGCGGCGGCGGCGACGAGAGGGTAACGAACCGCCGCCTTCCTTCCACCGTCGTATTTTGTTTGTTATTTTAAGGATTCGCGTCGCCGTCGGCAATTCCTCGTGTCGTGAAAAACTTTTTCGCGGTCGATCTCGCGTGTCCCCGTAATAACGATCAGGTCGTACGCGCGGGTTTTTTTTTTTTTTTTTTTTTTACTACCACCCTCGTGGGGGGAAGGAAAAATCGATAATGCGTGCGACCACCAGACGTGTGTCAGTGCGATACTCTTGTGTTTTTTTCTTCTTTCTCTCTCTCTCTCTCTCTCTCTCTCTCTCTCTTTCTGTCGTATACGATATTCCCCGATCACAAAAAACGTAATGATGAATTCTCGGACGTCCGTTCTTTTCCAATCGGAAATAATTTTAACATTTTCGCGGCATTTTTTTCTTCCATCTTCCACCGACTATTATTACTCTCTCTGCGCGTTTATCGCCGTTCAGTTCCGCGTCGGCCCTCCGTTTCCTCCTCCACTCCCGTGAACTTTCACGATTTTCTATACCCGACCGCAACAAACATTTTGTATTCCTTCTACAATATTTAACGATCAATGTTTTTTTTTTTTTCCTGTTTAGAGTTAGATTTTTCTCTAAATAGTAATTTATGTAGAAAAATGGATTCAGCCACGGATTCAATACAATAATATTGAGATAATATTATAAGAAAAAAAAAAAAAAAGTTATGTTTCGTATAATCAAAACATTTCTTAAACGTATTCTGAGATCTGAACAGTAAATACATATTTAATACAGTCACGGTGTTTATATACTATTGCGTACAAACATCTTACGAGATTCGTAACGATTTATAGAATTGACAAAAAAAAAAAAATGTTCTTCGCGTTATTTATTTTATCGTATAATATTATATTTAATATATGTATTTGGGATCGTCCGCGGTATTCATTCGAATGAATATGAATGAGAGACGTTTACGTAATTGTCGCTGACAACTCCGTGTGTGGTTGTTTCATAAGGTAAAACGCGAAATTACCACCACACTGCGACTGTTTAATTTCGGTGTATTTATAAAATATATTCCGCGCGTTTAAATATAGACATTGTGTGCGTGCGTTTATAATGAGCCGGTTCTAACTTTCGGCCAATTTTTTACATGTATTATTTATGCGCATATATAGGCGAGAATTCGAATAAATAGGTTGTTTTTTTTTTTGTTTTTTTTGTCTCGTACGAAACTGCTGTTCGCGTTTTATGCGAGAGAAAAAACAAATATTCTTTCACTCGTGCTGCTGCTGCTGCTGCTGCTGCTGTACCACGGGCGTATATCGCCTATATAATATTTTATATAGATGGGTCAATGGCCAGTTGATGAACCTATACCGAAAACCCGTTTCTTCTCGTGCAAGCGCGTTTTCGTGTCTCGACGACGACGACGATGCGTGCGCGCGCGCGATGTCGTTGAAAATAAAAACGACAATATTTTATATACGATAGTAAAAACGAGAAAAAAAAATCATCATCGCACTATGTAAATTATTACACATACGCGCGACAACTTACGTACAGTTTTGTATTATATTTCGATATTTAATGAAATTTAGTCCATAATCCGTATAGCGGAGGTTCCCGAAGTTCTTGTTATATGTACGACTTGCTTGTAACAATTTTCAAATTCAGTTGAACTCCAAATCAATTAATTTATTTTTTCGACGCCAAATACGGATAATTATAAATAAACAAACAACATATGTATTTTAATAAAAATAATTTATATAATGTACAAATAATGCGTCGTATGAAAGTATATAGTTTATTTGGTAAACAAAAAAAAAAAGTCCGAAAATTTAATTTCACGAGATTATATGAAGGATTTTAGAAGCAGCGTTTAAACCAGAAAGTGTTTCAGAAAAATATATTTTTTTTAATAGAAAACCTACAGGACTGCTTTAAATATTTGTAGTTGAAGCTCATTTGTTATTGTCGAATTATGTTCAAAGTCTCTCGACTAGACCAAAATAATAATTCTTCTTCGACTTGTGTTATTTGTGTGAAAATTTTTCGCCGCGACTCATCAAACCATTTTTTTTTTTTTATTGAGAAACACTTTTGGGTAGTAACCCACAGTTTGGCAATCACTGATCTGTAAAATAATCTTATATCGATTATTAATATAGTTATTATTGTGGTTTTTTAAAGCGGTAATGAATATATAATATAAAATAATAAATTCATAAGTATTCGCTCAGCGCGTGCACATCATGTGTGTGTGTGTGTGTGTATATTTAATTCGTATTGTATAAATTGATAATACAATAGTTAACGCCTACAATATACCGAACACTCGTTTATTATAAAATAATAAGCGTGTTTTATTTTATTAAAAATTTCATAAAATAATAACTATATAGCATTTAGAAAGATTTGGTTTTTTTTAATACTCATCGGACAGCGATTTTGATGGCTGGAAAAAATGAAGTTAATACATTGAAAACAGAACGATGTGCAATATTTTTATTGTGACTGTACGCTGAGTATCGGCGAAGTATTATAAAAATCAAATAATAATAATAATAATAATAATAATAATAATAATTTGGTCTTGACGGTTTAATAAAAACAAAATATTACGTTTAATTTCGTATGAAATCCAATTTTAATCGTATACAAATATTCTATAATAATTTCCTTTTGTTTTTAATTCATAATGTTAAAATATTTATGTCCATAAATGCGCTAGTATTCACATTAGTCACAACTCATCGCTGCGTATATTTATTACATATTTGTATTTTACATAAATACTCGGATATTTTAATTTTAATCCAATACGCATTATTCGTTTTGCATATAATTAGACTATAAAACCACGATTTTGAGAGCTTCACTATTATAATACATATTTATGTATAACGTACATCCACCCACACCCAAAAATAATCCGAGTATATATAAAATCCTACGCTCTGTATATATATATATATATATTATATACACGCTATTTAACTAAAGCTTAGTCATTGAGTTAACAAAGTATGTTTACATTTTTTTTTTATATATAGACCGTGAATTATTTTAATAATAATAACGGGGTAAATATTTGCGTAGCTGAAGAAAAAAAAATAATGCAAATTTATGCTCCGTGATGCATAAATATATTCTGACGAAAATTGATTTCAATCGAATTCTTATAATCGTTTATTTTATGTATTACGCTTAATATTAATTATATTTTATATTAATTGCGAATTTTACAAACGAAAAGCGACATATCCCTCCTCCCCCCCCCCATATAAATTATAATTAATCAATATTTCTGTTACGGAGGAATCCATAGGAGTAGGCGAATTACAGCTCCCGTGTCTTATTTACAAAAACCAAAATTTACTTATTATTATTATTATTGTTACTGTTATATATAGAATTCAGATAAATAAACAAAAAAAATTATATAATAAATAAATAAATGTTAAGCTAAATTTATTTGTGCGATATTTCCTTCGTGAGCTTTTTATGATTTGGTTGCATTTATGTATAGTAAGAGCACATCCGAGTGATATTCTGTGAGATATTTCGTCATTGGAATTTGAACGATTATCAAAAGTTTATCGTGAATATCGGTGTAGATTCATCGAGACTTCTAGAGACGATAACAGCGATTGGCAACGTTATTTTTTTTTTTAAAAATCAGTGAAAATATCGAAACGTCAAATAATTGTTGTATATAAACGTTTTGGCTCTTGATATCGTCGTTGTATTTATCCATGTGGCTCGCGAACACATTCAAGTTGGCCATCCCTGATGTATGCAGTAAATATATTTATGTATTTCCAATGAATACGGTAAATGGGTATAGTTATAACATTATTATGTTTACCGTTTGAAATCGCTGTTGTAAAGTTACACAAACGAATTTTACCGATTTGAACAAACTATAAAAAAAAATTAAACGCCCAGAGATTTTCGTACGGTAAGTCATATAAAACAACGTTAGGTTGTGGTTTTTTGTCATAATCGATGGTAAGTACGTCAATTATGGGGTAGAAATTAAACAATTCCCGACCGTTTTCTTATACGTACTGCAGAGTAATAGTGCAGTTCTCGTCGCAAACATTAACAAACTATAAACAACGATCGAGTTATTTACGCCACGAATTTAAAATATATCGAATTTTTTTTTTTTGTCTTTTTCTCTCTTTATTCTCCGACATCGTTTATTAGAATCGCGTAATCGCGTGGAAAGTTTTGTCGCGGGAGAAAACTTCACCGCTTTCTCTCTCTCTTTGTATGTGTGTACATTATTACACAAACGTCGTAAATGAATATAATTCGTCACGTCGCATAATAATAATAATAATAATAATAATATGTAATGACGATTACAATATTATACGACGCGCGGTACACAAAAGTCCGAAGTAAATATTTACATAATACGTGGAGTTATAATATTACGATTATTTGTGTATACTAATACAGCTCTGAATGTTCGTAATTATGTAACGGACACATCATTTCGAACAAATGTATGTACGTGTTCGTTGGTGATGTATTGAAAGAACGAAATTACGGGAACGAAAAAAATACCAAATTCTATACGGTTGGAAATCGAACGACCGTGTGTCGTGTCGCGTTTCCGACCGGTTTTTCTTTTTCGTATACTTGTCGACTTTGAAGACGACGTCTCGTATACGTAAATAAAATATATAAAAACCGTCGATTATATTTTTATTTTTTTTACACTCTCTCTCTCTTTGTCGACTACAATCGTCATCTCGGTACGATCAGATGGGGGGTAGTGGCGTGTATCGGTTAGAGCGGTGGTGCACTTGTGTTTCGCGCGCAACAAGAGATATAATATTATAATAATAATAATAATAATATGTCGTTCGAACGAAAACAAATAAAACGCACACGGAAAAGAGAGAGAGAGAGAGAAAACAAAAAACAATAATGCGTTGGCTACGGCTTGTGTTGTACACGACGACGACGATGACTCATCGGCCGCACAGCTGTGTACACGTACCTACGCGCGTTTCGTATAGCGGCAGCGATGAGCGACGCCCGGGAGGCGCGAAAGCTGTGGCAACACTCGAACCGGTTTACCGGCGGCAGAGACAGAAAAAAAAAAACGCGCCGGCTTCAACCAACGGCGGCGGCGGCGGCGGCTGCTAACCGTTTGTTGAACCCGGCGCGTCCTAGATTCCTATCGACGCGTCGGACGGCCTGTGCGGGGAGGCGCGCAGTGACGGCGGTGGGACGCTGCATATGACTGCATATATTGTGCTCTTATATAGCGGCGGCGCGACCGCCAAATTCGGTGTGGTAATAACAACTTTGCGCGAACCACGAAATATAGGACGGGAGATTTATTTATTTTTTTCCGATTCTGAGCGAAATCTATTTGGTTTTACAACGGAGTGTTCTTTTCTTTCCGTACACGAAAATTCTACCAGAAGGGTAGTGATTAGAAATTAGAAATAAAAGCTAGAAATTAGTGTGCTCCGATGTCGACGTAGTCGTTATTTCCGCGGATGGCCATTCGCATTTATATCGGTGGCGCTCTGTGTGTGTGAGAGAGAGAGAGAGAAAGGTAATTTTTCGATTTCCTCTGCGAAAACGACTGGAAATTTTAACTACCGAAGAAAACGCGAGATTTCGTCTCGTAATATTAAAAACTTTAACGGGTCATACAAAAACTTGAAACATCCGTCGGATATGTCACTTTATATAATATTGTATTAAGGGGAAAAAAATGTTTTTCAATTACTTTATTCTTTTAATTTTTGACTGTTTATATAGCTTATATAGGCTATTCAATTCGTAAAAATAATCGGTTTTTTGTTATATACTCGAAAAATATTACACCGGAGTATCTCCTAACCGCTCCGAATGGTTTTATCGAACGCAAACGGTCGCTATCGAATTTACGCAGATTCACGCTGTAAAATCTCTAATCCGAGTAATTCGCACAAGTGACATTCAACAACACCTTTTTCATAATACGTTCTTCAGCTTTTCGAATACACTCTTTGACCGCTTATGTGCAGCAGTTTTCTACTTACGGAATTTTTTTTTTTTTTTATCAAAACCGTCGTCGTATATTTTTATTCGCGTTCTTTCCGCACTACTATATGGTCACATCGTAATCCGCGACGAATCTGTCGGTTATTATCACTTTTGACGTTCAATCGGTTTTTGAGGTTTGGACGCGCGACAGTCGACAGGGTGTACAATAAAACGAGCAAAAAATAAAAATACATCCGCGAATTTTAATGGTGTGTTCGTTCGAAACACACAGTCGACTGCGTGTAAAAAAAAAATATTTTGTTTTCGCTCGATATTTTTATTTATGATTTTTCTTCACACGTCCCCTCCTCCGCAACGTTTTCCGACGAGACGATAATTAAATTTTTTATTATAATCAATTTTTTTTTTCGTCGATTTTTAAAACGTTATTCAAATTTATTTCGCGCGCGGTGTGCGTATTTATTTAGCAATAGTATAGACGGAGAAATTTGATTTTAGCTCGCAACACACACACACACACACGTATACTTTTTATTATACAATTTTCTTTTTTCGTTTTCTATCGTACTACCACGAACAATCGTTATCGAAAAACGCTAATAAAATACTCCCGCGGCGGCAGTGTAAAAAGGCGACAACACCGCGGTGTTTTCGAACGCCGATCGTGTCCGTTCGAATGTTTTAACGTTCTGGTTTTTTGTTGCTCAACATAAAAATAACAGTTCTCGTCTACGTCCGCGGCGGTTATTCGATTATAAAACGGGAGTAGAAAAGAGAACGAAAATTGTATACTTTAGACATTTGCGGGTCATTGCGTGTACGGCGATGATAAAATAATAAATAAATAACGTTCTATTGGTCGGTGTGTCGAGTGCGAGATCCGTGTGAGAACGGTTCCGGGTCGATGATAAGCGGGACAAAAAATACACAGAAAACCGTGTGAATACGAATAAATGAATATATAGAAAATTGAAAAAGAAAAAAGAATCAGTCGTCGTCGTCGTATGTATAAAGTGTATAGTGTATTATATCGAGAAAACAACGTGATTATAGATCACGAGGCGACCATGAGATCGACCCGTTACATCATACAGGTTATCTTATACTTATTATTATTATTATTATTGCTTATCACGAAAACGCGCGTATTTACGAGATACGGAGATTGACTGCGCCTGTTGTTTAAGTACTTTTTATTATTATTATTATTATTATTATTATTTATTTCCCCGTCCATAATAATAGCTGACATTCAACGTTTATGAGATACGAGAAAGGTGGAATAATAATATTAAAAAAATGAATTCTATACACCTATTACAGATAAGAGAACCTAACCGCGCACCGAGATATTTAAAACGAAAATAACACGCGTTATACGAATGCTTGTTTTCCCGATTAGAAATGGAAAAAAAAAAACGTCGTCGTATATTTTGGAATAAAATATCGCATTTAAATGTATATATATAAAACGTGTCTTTAACCGATTTATAATATTTCGTGTTTGAATCGTCGTGTCAACATATTGTTGTGCTGTTGCACGATTTATACGTTTCGCGAGAGATAATTAATTTTTTATTTGTTTTACGGAGCTTTATTGGAACCTATTTTAAATACGACCGCGGTTAAATCGTTTGTATACATATTATAAGTAATATAATACGGAGAATATCGTTTTATTTATATTATAATAATTATATATATATATATATAGCGAATACACGTTATTTAAACTATATGCTCGTTATATAATAATAAGTAATATTTGAATTCTTGTTCGTGTTATTGTGTATCACTCCCCTCCCTCACCATCACCAGTAACAATCTACACGCTTGTAATCTGAAGATTAAAGAAAAGATATTAAAATTCCGTTATAATAATATTTGCTCGTATAAATAGGAGAGGAGAAATACCGAACACGTCCGAGGTTTTTAATTGATTTTTTTTTTCCCCGATAAGCAGTTTGTGTGTGTTTTTTTACGCAATGTTTATTTTATTTATATAAATATTATAGAAATAATTAATATAATATGTTCGTTTATTTTATCTATTCTTGACGTAATGTGTTATATGTTATCTGCAGTGTGCATGATGATGACCTCCGCCGATGAACAATGCCCCTAAGTACACAGTGTTTTATTTATTATTATTTTTCTTTTTTACATAACATAACAAACAACAAAAGTTCTATGATTCGAATAATATGCCGAGTATGCATCGTTATGATATCGTTTTTTTTATTTTCATAATGGCATGTTCGAGTGAAACTCCGCTGGCGCTGCTGCGCGTTGCAAAATCATTTTCTCGTTATTAAATATATAAATTCGTATTGTTTTTAATTAAACCCCGCGAAAATACTTTATATATAATATATATATAATAATAACGGATTTTTTTTTTATCATTAATAAAAATAATATTCGTAAATTATTATTATTGTTTTTTAAAGTATCGAATTATTGAAATTAGTTTCCATAAATAAATGTAAAAAACTGGCACGAAAAACGCCTATGTATATATATATAGTACGATTTAGCAAGTTAAATTTTTTTTTTTTTTAAATAAACATATATTAATATTGCGTGTACCGCTATAATATGTCGCCATATATAACGTCTATTGTAATGTCTACCTTTCATACATATTTGACAAGCTGTGTATATATATATACGGACGAAATTAAAATTTTTTTTTTTTTTAATATTTGACAGTTGTTTTTTTTTGCTTTAATATCTTTCGTTGGGACGTTATAGTGCATCACGTTTTCTATGAATAATTTAACGTTAATTTTTTTCTACCGTAACCGTTTAAACGTATATTACGCGTATTATACGTATATAATACGACACGCATTATTTACAGTTTTAGTGTACACACATATCTATGTGATACGCGTATCTCGATTCTAAATATGTTTTGTATATTATAATGTGGAAATACACGAAATAACGCGTGTATTATTATCAAAGAAAAAAAATTTCGTTCGTTTAATTTCTTCTTAACAAATTGGATAATATGTAATCTTCGTCTTCTTTTTTCTCTCTCTCTATTTTAAAATATTCAGATAAAATGAATTATGTTAATATACACTCGTATTATATATTATATTTATAGCTTTTTTTTTTTTATTTCGTCGTTCTACGTACGATTCGTAACTGGATTAGAGATAAAATTTAATTAAAATTTCCGCTATCGGACTTTATATAGGACTTTTGATATTGAAATATTATATTCGAATATGTGTCGATAAAAACATAATGTCAAATAGATGTAATAAGCGTGTAAAATGCATACATCTAATAAACTACGGAATTCGCTTTATTCTTAATTATTTTTATATATACTTTTAAATTCTTTTTTTCTTTTCGATTTTTCTCTATATTAATGAAGTTTCGCGCGTTATTTGGCTCGAAGTTCTAATAAAAACTCTCGTTTTTAATGGTAAAAAAACAATTTTTAAAAAAATCGAATTTGTACAATATATAATACGTACACCAATATAATGGTATATTATATTATTTACGAAAAGGGAACGAAAATTCAAAATACGTTCGTGGTCGTCTCTCGCGCCGATTAATCCCCCCGAGAACAAATATTGCTTAAAATTTCACTTTCTAATTTAATAGTATTACACATTATCGATGAGGTTATAAATTGTACGTACGAGGTACTGTCTTATTATTTGAATATTTCAATATTTGTGGTCGGTGTTTAAATATCGATTATTATTTAACAGCCGTGGTGTTTATTTTAAAACCAATTGCGTATCTTATTTATTTTGATAATTTTGTAACATTATCGGAAACGTTTTACATATACCTATATGTAATACAGTTTCTGACTGCGCACATGAAACGCTCGTGTTTAGAAACAGTCTGGAAGAAAGTCTGTAATTATATTCTCTAAATGTGTACGTTAACTGCCACACGGATCTCGTAAAACAAAAATACTTTATAAAAATATTTATTAAAAACGGTTTTTTTCTTCTTTTTTTTTTTTTGTCACACATTATTCGAAATAAATTAACTGGGAAAAAAATGTACGGGAAACTTCGAACACGCCTCCTCTTCCGTATACGAAACGGAAACTTAAAAAAGTTTTCAATTGTTTTGCCGCGGGAACTTTTGTTGGTGAAATTCGTCGCGGCGCCCCTTTATACTGTGTCGCGCATAAAACGCGTACGATCAAATTTTCATAAATACGCCGCACGACGATTAAATCGCGTGTCATATGTCACAGAATATTTAATTATAAATAATTAAAACACGTTCGCGTCATGTACAGTGTAATATGAAAAATAAATAAATAATTCGCTGTCGCCGCGGTCAAAACGCGTATTTAACGTATTCTAATGTCCCCGGTGATAATATTGTGCCGAACAGTTTTTTTTTTTTTTTTTAAATCTTTCGATTTTATCGATTAACATATGTAAGTAGTAGTGGTAGATTTTGACACGCGGTCTTTTTATAATAATAATAAACGTGCGTGAAAAACGAAAATCCTAATGTGCACGATACGGTTTTATTACAGACATTTTATTATTATTTTCGCCAATTATATATATATATATATATATTGTATAATAAAATGATATCTTTTGGTTGTGGATCACGAGAAAACCGTAGTTGTGCCGCAAGAAAGCGATTATTTTACATTTTCTATTACGCGCGCGTTCTAACTATTATACCCGTTCTCATATTCGATGTGTGTACACGTAATATTCATTTATTCAGTCGATTGACACTGAGCCAAACGACACTTGGAGCCAGCCGACCAATCGAAACACGCGACACACGCACACACTTGCATACATAATAATATGAGTACACGACACCGCGCGCGCATACACACACGCATACTCGTACGACGACGACAGCTGCAGCAGAAGAGAGAGAGAGAGAGAGAGTGAGGAGGACACTATATAACGGGTTCGCTCTTATACCACCACCGCAACAGTGGCGACGGCGGCGGCGGCGGCGGCGGCCACCACCATTTGACCTACAACAACGCTCGTAATAACGTAACCAAGAACTTTCTTTCCATTCCCGTGTGAATGTAGAACGTGACGTCACACGGCCGCCACCGCCGCCGCGGATACTCCTCCTCTCTCTCGCTCACTCTCTCATTATTTCTCTCTCACTCTCGACCTCCTCGCACCCATCGCCGTCGTCGTCGTCGTCGCCGCGATCGTTTTTACTCGCCGCCGCCGCCGCCGACCGGCCACGGCGTCGGGTCGACGAACTCCACGCATGGACGCCATTACAACAATAATAATAATAATAATTTTTTTATTATTGTATAAAACATTTTTGTTATTATTATGGACCACGTTTTTTCACTACTCGTAACCGCCCGGGGGGAAAGGGGAGAGGCGCGCGCGGTATTTAACGCCGCACTGTGGTCGTCGTCGTCGATCACGATTTCCAGCGCGGTGAAAGCCGCGGTTGCAGCGGCCGCCCCGCTAGTCTCTTGCCTAGTATTATTGCCGCCAGTGCCGCCGACTGTGAATGGAAAATATCGTCGATTTGTACGGCTGGATTTGGTGGTGGTGTGGAGGGGAGTGGTGGATGATTAATAGCCGCGCGCGCACTTGTGGCTTCGCTCCGCTGTCTGGGCAGCTCGTGTTAACGACGAAATTTAAACTCGTTTGGGCGGATTTCTTATTATTTTATTGTTTTTTTATTATTATTATTATTCTCTTCTATAACCGCGTCTTTAACGGGTACTCATCTGGACCAATAATAATAAATACTCCGCAATCGTGTTCGTGTCCGGTTTAGTGTGTGCGTGTGTGTGCGCCGCGTAACGCATACCGCTATGCGGTGGTACACGAAAATATCTGATCCTATCCCCCGTCGTTGTTGTACACGAGGAACGGTGAAGAGAGACTATATGAACACGGCTGTGTTATCGCGCGAGTTGATTGACCCGGAAACGTGATGATGATGGTCGACCGCGGCGACGAGACCCGCGCACTCATCTCGCCCGCGTCAATGTCGTTGTTGTTGGTGCATAATAATTTTTGATGGTGTGTATTGTGTTCTCCGACGTCGTTTGTCGTTTAGTCGTCCGTTTTTAATTCGGTTTGTTGTTAAATTCTCTGTGGGTCCCCCGAGCACCAATTGTTGCGAAGAATCGTCGTTGAAAATGCGCGCTAATATCACGGGACTCCATTCGGGTTGAAAACCTTTCAGGCCCAATGATGACTCTTGCAATCGTGTCTTTTAAACCATTTGTTTAAAACGCGTCTTCTTCTCATTCTTCCGATTTGATCTACTCCGCAAGAGTTTTTACCGTCCCCTTCACAACCTCACGCCACTTCTCTCGATCACACGGACTACAATTCGCCAATCGTCCATCTTTTCCTCGGACACGCGCACTCGTGGTCTCTTACCTGTCGGTTTTCAGGACATTTATGCTTTCCGTTATCGTCATTTATTTTATACATGCCCGAGCCATTGAATAGACTCTTCTATAACTTTAATCATCCTTGTGATCGTGGTGATCTGGCCCTCCGGGTCGCAGGGCTTGTTAACAACCCTACTTCGGAAAAAGCCACTTGTTTATGATACCGTGATAAATCGAGCCTCGGACACGAATAAATGGATTAATTATTAAAACGCTTATATACGACGTGTATATACAGCACGTATTGTACGGCACGTGTGGGGATCGTTGCGTACGCGATTTTGTGAGGAAACAAATTCGTTCCGTTGCGAGTACAGTAAATGGGCGTTTACAATTTCATAAGAGAAAAGAAACACGCATCGATATATTTGTATTTATTTAAAATGGCGACGCGCGTTGTACGTTTTTGAAATGGTGGTGTGTGAGACGGAAGACCGGTCGTGCAGCTTTCTATGAAAATATTCTCTGACAAAATAATACAATGTATATCGAGGACCACCGGGTCTCCTTTATATAACAAGGCGGTTATGCTTTTCGAAATTCCGTTATGGCGTTATTGCAGTGCAAAAAAAAAAAATTAATATACCGCAGCCGTTGTACCGCCCGCCGTCACTATACGGGGTAATGGGTGTAGTACGGCCGGCAAAACGTGAGATGATATTGTGAAAACGTATATATAAAAAGAAGAAGAAAAAAAAAACCTTAAAAACCGGTTTTCTTCGACGTTGTCGTCGTGAAAATCACAGCAGGTGAATACAACAAAAACGTATTTATACCGAAACGGAAAGAGAGAGAGAGAGAGAAAAGGAAACCAACCACGTGTTCGTGGAGAACGTTCTCTCACGGAACGTTTTGCTAGAGGGTTTGTTTATTATTATTATTATTATTTGTACAATACCGGTGCAATGCCGGTGATATCGGCGCAGAGTATTATATACCTCCCAGTAAGAGGGAAAAATGTGACCTTGACATTGTTGTACAGCATCCCTGTGTTATTCATAAAAACACACGCATGGATAAGGAATCGTTGTTTGTATTTTGTCCTTTTATTCACTCACGCACGAGGGTAGTGGTTATATGGTCTTCACTGCCGCCGCCGACCCTTTCTGGTGTGTTTTTTTTTTAAGTAAAACGCACACCGTGTATACCGCTGCTGACGCGCCATTTTCCGATACGCGTCGTTTATCCGAGAAAAAAAAATAATAAAAAACATATCACCGATACGCGTGTTTCGGTGTTAGGTTTTTTTTTCGTGAACGACCGACGGTGGTTGTGTTATCGTCGTAAGCGAAAATAACGAGGCCATAAGCCAAGTCAATGTCGCAACAATGAAATCGCGCGTACGCCGGCGGTCGGGGACTCCAGAGAAAAAAAAACTGCTGTCGTCATTGCGTGCACGTACGTGTACCGCCTAAACCACCGTTCGAACGATATCGTGTGACGGAGGAGGTAAAAAAAAAAAAAACGGTTGTTTGTATTACGGCTACGACGAATTTCGTTGGGACGGGGACAAATTTTATTCCACACCTCTCTCTCTCTCTCTCCGTACGTGTCGTGTATTTAGAAAAACACTGTCGGCGAGAGGTTTTTTTTTTTGTTTCTAATCACCGAAACGATCGTGATTCGTGCGGCCAAACGGCAGCGATTGTTGTTTATTTATTTCAAGTCCGAAATATTTTTCCTTTTTTCACCGTTGCTTGAACCTTGCGCAGCGACGACGGTGCGCGCGCATACACACACACACACACGCCTTGCGCGCGTAAAACGAGCGATTGGTTTTTATCTCGCGTGACGTATTTTCCCCGCCGTCGCCGCACGTAATGTACACGTAGCGCCGCCGTGTCCCCCGGCCACAGCTCTCCGCCGTGTACGATTCCGCTCGCTCGCCGTCGTCACACAACCGGGTAGTTGTAGCCCGCCCGCGGCGAATCCCTTCCTACGTCGTCTGCCGCTGCTGTGTGCGATACGACGGTCGATGGGGACACGCGGAAAAGTCCGGGGCCGGGATGGCGCGCGCGGGGTCGAACGGATCAGTGTGCGACATAAATATAACAACACACGACGATTACGGCGCGTGGTATGCGCGCGCCGGCGCGTCCCGGCCGGTCGGTCACGTACGGTTCTCGGTTGGCGGGTGCGTACGGACGGATGAACGTCACAAACCGAACCGGGCCGGCTCTCCGCCTGTTTATAGAGAGGTTTGCGTCTGCTGTGCGTTGTTGGTGGGCCGTCCGTTCTCCCGAGGTTGGCAACGCTGCGGCCGCCCGTGTGTGTGTGTGTGTGTATAACACGACGCGCACGCACACGATCGTTAAACGCAGATAGCGGCGCGCGCATGCACGCGACACCGTCGCCGCCGCCGCCGCTCATCGTTTCCCGGGGCGCCCCGTTCGCCGCCACGACGACGACGTCACACTACGATTCCGGCCGTTCGACGTTCATCGTGTCTGCCGCGCGTTACGTTACGTTCTAGACGGGGTTCAGTTTCCGTGTGTACGAGTACTGTTTTACGCGTACGGTTTGCGCGGTCAACGTGGTGTTATTTGTGTTTTTTTTTTTTTCATTTAATATTGTTTACTTTCGCGTTTTCGAGTGATACGGATTTTTTTTTTTTCTATAATAACGAAACATTGTTCATATGGGTTTTTATCGAGTGAATTTCACCGAATTTACCGACACGAAAAACCTGTACGAGTTTTTCACGAATAACAAAATAATTGATAATCGTCGTCGCGGTTATTAATATCTATCGCTATTGTCGTTATTCGTTCAACGCGCGCGTGAAAACCGACGGCGGAACCATGCAGATGGGTAAGCGTCAACACTGTTATTTGTGCGATTTGCCCCGCATGCCGTGGGCCATGTTACACGATTTCACCGAGCCCGTGTGCCGCGGGTGCGTGAACTACGAAGGCGCGGACCGCATCGAACTGGTGATCGAAACGGCCAGGCAAATGAAACGGGCCCACGGTTTTCAGGAGACGGTCAGGTCCACGGCCTCGAGCGGTGTCGGCGGCGGCGGGTCGTCTGCCGCCGTGAACGCGCACCATCCGAAAAACTCGCATCGGCACGAGAACGGCACTTTGGAAGTGGTCGGCTTGCCACCGCAAGCGCACCAGTTGACCGCTCGACAGGCGCAACAGCCGCCGCCACCGCCACCGACCGTGGCCACGTCGCATTACGCCGCGGCCCTGCACCATCAGCGATCCACGCTGATGGAATATTCGAACCGGTCTGGCAGCGGCGGCGGTGGCGGTGGACACGCCGGCGGCGACCACGAAGTGGCCATGAGCCGGACGTCGGTGCGTTTGCAACAGAGCCAACAGCAGCAGCAACAGCACTTGACCCATCACATTCCTAGCCGGGCGCAGACGGGCGGCCAAGGGTTGAAACGCGGACTGAACGCGCAGGGCGACGATGACGATCAACACTTGGAAAACACCAAGCGCATGTTGGAGGAACATCAGCAGCAGCAACAGCAACAGCAGCAGCAACGTCCGCCGTTGCAGCGAGGCGACTCGTTGCCGGCTGTGAGTCTCGCCGTGCCATTCGTCGAGAGAACTTTCAAAACGGATTCCAAACATCCGATCAGGACTACGTCGTTCGACGCGACCACGTTCAAGACGGCCGGTAAGTGTCGCGGTCGTTATTAGTAGCTAGTAGCAGCAACAGCAGTAATAGTAGTAGTAGTAGTAGTAGTAGTAGCGATTTAGGCTGTGTGTAGTGGTGTATTTTCCGTCAAAACTCGTTGTGTTATTATTATTATTATTATTTTTTACCGTGCATTCCAGGATATATTTTTTTTCGGTCTTTCTTTTTCAATAACTTGGCGGCGCGTTATTACGATAAATATTATCGTCGATAAAACGGTACGAACCGCCGCGGCCGGCGGCCATCGAATAATAAAATATAGCAGCAGCAGCAGTTCGACCAAACGAGCCGTGACGTCATAGGATCCGGTTCCCCGACCTGGTTCAACCGTCGGCGGGCCGTTTAATACGTAATTCAATTCGTCCCCGGGTCGGAAAATTCGGCTTTTCTCGTCCATAAAACATACGAGTCTTCGTGAAGACGCGCGGCACGTTTTTCGTTTCGGCCGCGTCGCGTGTTCCGCTTATATTATAGATTTGGCAACGTTAGTTTCTGACGTCACACCGTATACACACACATGCACGCGTTACGGTATTACATTGCGCCTGCGCACACGTTATACGACGATCGCCCATCGTTTGCGTGTTATTGATGGATGGGTGGGTGGCGGCGGCGGCGGTACTCCTCGGCGTTACTATACTCTACGGTCGCGCGCACGGTTCCAGCAGCAGCAGTGTCGATTGATTATATATTATTATTTTCTGTGACCTGTCTGTTTAGTGAGAAATGGGGGGGAGGGCGGTGCATTTTCACGTATTTTCGTGTGTTCTACGCCACGTGCGTGTGTAGCAGCAGCAGTTCGGGGTGGTAACGCCACCCCCCGCGACCTATTAAAAACAAAATATATACCGTAAACACGTGGGCGCGGGAAAACAACGGTTATAAATATGCCAACAAAAAAATTTAGTCGATAATGAGACCCCCCCCCCGCGTTCTTGTTTGTATTCTCTATGGGTGTAAACCAAGTATATATCTAATACACGAAAAAACGCCAATTTATTATATATATATATTATTTGTTTTTTGTTTTTACAATAAAATGTCGTCGACGCGTATTAATTAATAATAATAATAATGACACTCCGGTGTATAATGTGTGTGTTTCTTCCTTCACCTTGCCTTTCTACTAACCTAACCCTCTTATTGTTTATATTTTGATCGCCGAGAGCTTTTTTTTGTTATTAAAACGCTTTTAGTAGACACGGCTTTTTTTTTTTTTATGTTTTTCTGTTTTTACTGATCCTCTCCCCCTTGTGTGTGCGCCAGGTGGATATGCGTCGGCCGCCGCGGCACAACAGTGCATGACCAATGGCAACGGTCCGCCGGCTGCCGGTCGGACCACCGGGTCACCGACGGACGGGCCACCGTCAATGCAGACCGCAATCGGTGCAGGCGGTGGCCAGCAGGGCGCTCAGAACCAACAGAACGGGCCCAACAACCCGATGGCGGCGCTGATGAGCGTCGCCGATAACCTGCCGCCCGGGTCGCCACAGAGCGCCCGTGGCAGCCCGCCCGGTTCGATTGGCGGTCCCAATGCCCAGTTACCCGGCGGTCCCAGGTCCGCATCCCGAGGATCTCAACATTCGCCAAATTCCACCGGTATGTATTTTACACACGTCTCGCGCACCGACGCCCGGCCCACGTGTACCCGCCATCCCGCTCCGCGCGATGCATTCGAAGAAACGAGTGTCGGTGGGGGGGGGGGTCGTGTCCCGCCCGGCCATGTGTGCGTGTTGACGGAAATTCGGGAAAAAACGACGTGTGTCCGTCCGAGCAAAAAAAAAAAATCGTTCCCCGTGTCGTCTTTATTGCACTGTTGAACGCGACCGGGAGCATTCCACCTCCTACCACCACCTATACCAGTTGTAACCGCCGAGCTTTATTAGACGCAAACCCCTCTGATTAATATAAAGGAGTAGTATTTATTGCCTGCTTTTTAGCATGTTTGTCTAGTAACAGTAGTAGTTATATGTAGTAATGTATAATTTTTTTTCTAATAATAACTCGTTTGATATTTTATTATTGTTGTTGTTGTTGTTGTTGTCGTCGTCGTCGTGTCGATAAAATAAAAGTCAAGTGTTTTAATGGGGGCTAATACGGGTCAGATAATTTAACCGATGCGGTGTACATCTCTGCCGACGTGCACACCGAACAAACGGCGACAGTCTTTATCATCAATCAGTGTGCATGTGACAGTATTTCCCTCTCCCCTCTAGATCAACTCGTGTATTTTCCCATATAATGTAAATCGATAAATTTTTTGACTTTTCGTTTTAATCACGCGGCCACGCGCATATTTCAAGTATTATTGTTATCTGCACTCGAAGTCGGTCGAAAATTAAACACGGCGCCCGCCGCGTATCTTATCGTCTTGTGTACGATAATTAATTACTCGGGAGAAAATTCTCGTCATCCGATTTAGATTGATATTGTGCGTTTGACTGACTACCGACAAATATTATTTATAAAACGCTCGTGTGTGTGTGTGTGTGTTATACTTGCCACGATAATATTTATACTGTTATTTATGTCTATTCCGTTGGCCCATGGGGGATTCGTGGTAATGTGAGGGAGGAAATTCCAACGATTGTTGTTATTTCAGTCGTTTGATACGTGGTGCGCATAGTTAAAACGAATTGTATCGATTGTGAAAACGGAATTGACACTTAATCGCCGCGACGTAAAATAATAATAATAATAATAGCCGTAAAAAAAAAAATAATAATGTATAACTGTCATGAATCGTGAACGTTTATCTTAACTTCTTTTTTTTTTCTGATAATAAAAAAACCATTTAAAACGCGTTAATGATGGTTTTATTATTCGTCGTGTGTGCGTGTGATGGTGTTTCGTTCACGGCCCGTATGAATGTAAACCGATGATAAATTATTACATTTATTTAATAATAATATTGTTAATAAACGCCCGCCGCTGAAAAATATCGTCGTTGTACGCTCGAGATAGCCGTTTTTGGACGTTAAAATATCTCTTATCGTGTCCGGGGGGAGTACATTTTTTTTTTCTCCGTCGCGGTAAACGGTATTTTTCGAATTCTATACCGTAAGCGCGCGCACACACATGGTCCGCGTTATTCCCGTTATACATTTCTAAAACGCCTTTTTGCATGCGTTCGCCATTTTCTCTCCGTGTACACCCTGAATTTGCTTGAAAAGTAGATTTGTTGATTTGCTATTGTTTTTTTTTTCTTTTTAACAAGTCGCGTTTTGTAGGCGGTTCATCCAGCGGACGTAGATCATCCGGTAGTCGACACGTCAGTTCCACAACGGTGACGTCGAGCGAGGCCAACGGCGGCGGTGCCGGCGCTCCAGGTACCGCTGGTGCAGGCGGCGGCGCTACCGTTAACGGTACCGGCGGCGGCGGTTCCCTTAACGCCGCGTCCGCGCCGGCCGGCGGTGTCGGTCCCGACGGCGCGCCCGGCGGCGGTACGCCTATGGATGCCGGAGCGCCCACGGTACCGCTCGTGCCTCCCACCGCCGTGCCGTTGACCAGTGCACCGGCAGCGGCAACAGCAGCCGCCACCAACACGGCCACGCTCAAGTGTACGTTGTGCCAAGAGCGATTGGAAGACACGCACTTCGTCCAGTGTCCGTCCGTTCCTCATCATAAATTCTGTTTTCCGTGCTCGAGGGACAGCATAAAGAGACAGGGAGCCGGGTCAGAGGTAAGTCGTCTGACGACGTGCACATCTCTCTAAGCCTTTTTTTTTTTTTTTATTTATTTATTTTTCATTGTTTTTTTTCTTTTCGTGCCACACAGGTGTACTGTCCCAGCGGCGATAAATGTCCACTGGCCAATTCCAACGTGCCTTGGGCTTTCATGCAAGGTGAAATAGCCACCATATTAGGCGAAGAATTCAAAGTGAAAAAAGAACGAGACTCATAAAAAAAAAAAAAATAATAATAATAAAAGAAAACAATTATGTTCATATTATTATTTCTTTTTATTATAATTACTATGTATTTTTTAAACGTTCCATGTGTATGTGATTTATAGATTTATATATAATTTATGTACACATGTAACGCCACTTTCGGATCCTATCGGATTATATATATATATATAATATATATATATATTATGACACCTATAGGCCTGGAAAATCAATCAAAGGCCCGCCGAGTGTGCAAATATGCATTTATTTTCTAAGCAACCCTGTAAATAATAATTTTATTAGCGAAATAATTAACGTTGTTAAAATGCCGCCAATAGTAGTTACATATTAATGGTATGCCCTTAGATTTTTATAGGCTAAATGTAGAATAATTTTTAGCCTCATCATTATTATATTTTCTTGTTCTCGTCTTTTTGTCTGGTTTTCTTTTGACGAACGGACCTTTTGCATCGTTACGGGGAATGATGAGATTGAACCCCTTTCCATCTCTCCATTGGCGGTCTACATATTTGTGGAGATACCGTTAAGAATAATTTAATATGTAATAATAATTTTTCTTTTGGCGTCAAGACTGACTCGAGTCCTTTGTATTTTTAAATTTATTAATAAAACAATTTAAGGGAAATAATTTAACGGTCCTAAGACTGTATGCTAGTCAAAGCAAGTATATATATATATAAATTATAAATTATGTAAGTGCACAAAAAGTATATTATTTATTATTTTGTAGCTTTAAATTATGTACCTAGTAATATTATAATTAATAATAATTAGACCAGTAGTGTTGAAACTACGTTTGACATTTTTTTTTTTTTTTTTTTTTTCTCAAAACGGAGATTTTTGTAAAGGAACTCACAATCTCGCTTGTTTGTGCATCTTGTGCGTGTATACATTTGTTTAAAAAAAATGTAATAATAATTGTACTAGATTTTGTGGTTTCTCCTCTCCTCCCTTCCCTATGTGTTTTATTAAGAAATAATAAAATTTTGTAAAATATATTTAAAAGAATCATTAAAAATTGGACGTGTATGATTTTTATTATTACACATATACATGATACATTGTGTGTAGAAAATGTGTGTTCTCAAAACGCAATATTATATATATATATATATATATATATATATATATATATATATACACTTAACTCTACTGTACGTGTGTAGTATATGAATTCGATTTTTTTGTTGCCGTTCCAAAAACTAAATAAAATCATCCTGACGTACGGCGTGTATGTGTGTAATACGCTCCCAGCGGCGGTTCACTTGTACGACGTGAGTGTACGCGTTCAACGGGTAATTCTTCTATATAGAAATTGACGAGACTATTTTTTTTCGAAAAATAAGTATAAAAAAAAAAAAAAAAACGTATTTCGAATGCAGTCGCGAGTCATTTGAAGTGTGCGGTCTATAAACACGGTGTCTACATACTTTTTTTATAACGTGTGTAAGCCGGTGTTTTTGGGGTTTGGCGCGCAGGAGAGTAAAAAAAAAAAAAAAAATCGCGATTGTACGACGCAGAACACGCGTATCGCGAACGTATTTTTTTTTTTTTTTTTTTTTTTTGTCCACTTGTGACGACGACGCGTGAAATTAAATTTTTTTTCATTTATACATCGAGTGGAAAATATTATAGAACGTTACGCAAAACACGATCTTTCGCGACGGGAAGAGGAAAACGTGTATTGATCGCTTTTTGCCGGGGGTGGCTGCGCGACAATGTTTTTCCATTGTGGTGCGTACCTATGCGGAAATGACGACGACCGATAAAAGGGGTTCTGCGCGCGCGAGGATGCCGCTGTGTTATGAGCACTTTTATTTTTCAAACCAATTATTTCGCGTACACCGTGCTTCTTTTTTTTTTTCACTTTTTAAGAAGGTGTTTATAGTGTTTAAGAGTGAATCCGCGTGGGCTTCCGCCGCGCACCCTTCAGCGTGTCCACGAGAAGAACGTTAAAAAAATTGTATAACGAATATTCCGCGTGACGTCGTCGCTTTTCAGTTGAAACGGGCTTCGCGTCGTTACCGGCGGATTTGTCCTTCCGCACGCGGTTTCGTCGCGTTGCGGCCACTGTGGCCCCCCCTTTTCCACGCTTGAGATTTTTTTTTTTTTTTGACCACTGCGCGCGGACCGTAACGGTTGCACGCCGGACCGCGATGTGGATCGATTGATTTTAGTCCCGGAAATATCGCGTCTACTCCTCGCCCGTTTTATTTACCATATTGTTCATTATTCCGTTATAAAACCGGGTTATTAATCGCGAGTTTTATACCGTATACCGGCGGTTCCCAAACTTTTTTAGTTCACGCCACCCTAAAAATTAAAAAAATAAATTACGCCTCCCATTAATAAATAAATTACGAATTTATAGTATTTAAATATACAAATATTTTTATTTTTATGACAATATAAATCAACAGTAAATGTTATTAAACTTCAGTTTCACGTATTACAAAATATTTTTATCTTTACCAAAAAAAACAATAATTATTAATATTTAATCTTAATGCGAACAATGTGCTTGTTTTCCTTTTAATAATTCTTCAAAATTTGGCAGCAATGTTGTGACAGCCACACGCATTTCTTTTTCAACATTGAGTTTTGACCGATATTTTGATTTTAATACAGCAAACAACTGCAGAAAATCCTGCTTCGCATAAATACGATGTGGCAAATGGTAGTAGTACGCGCAAAGCTTTGTTGGCTATTTCAGGATATTCATCTTTAATGTTGTTCCAAAATCCTAGAAGTTATCGATAACGCTGGCTAGATGTAACGACTTTTACCGGAATCCCCGAATCAAGCATGTTATTGTATGCCGCGACTTTAAGTAATACTAACATAATGAAATATTCGTTTAGAATAGTTGAAAAATAAACGTTTCAACAAAATTATTGTTGATTTAAAAATATCAATATTTTCCACGCGGCTCGTGCCTCCTCCCCTGCCAAGAGCTCGCGCCTCACAGTTTGGTAACCGCTGCCGTATACGGTTACTTTAAATTACTTTTTTTGTTCGACGTTTTCGTAAATGATCGGGGTTTGTATGTTTCCTACCACAAATAGCTTTATGAAAAATCGACAGTAATCATTTGCCGTAGACATAATATACAAACGAGCTAACAGTAATCTCGTATCGTTTAACAATCAAAATAGCGAATTAATTATTAAAATAATCGAGTAACGCGTCTGGAAAAACTCTGAAATGTGTGAAAAAAAAATGAAAATGTTATAAATCTCTCGAGCTCTCCGGTATTGATGGTATGTAATATCATTGGTAACCATCTGTGATAATTTAATACACAAGATGTACGGAATTTGTACTGGTTCGTAAATCCGTTAAAAAAAAAATATATATATATATATATTTGAAAATAATTTTTTGTCTGTACGAGAACTGTACTGTAGACACCGAGTATAATATGTCTACGCGAACCAGTCATGAAAAATGATAAGTAAAATAACAGATAGCAATATTAATATACTCGTGTATATTCATAAAATACCTACATTTTTAACGGTTTTACGCGTTATAAATCGACGAATATTAAACATTTTCTTTTTTAAACGCAGTTTTATATTTGCAACGCGTTAATCGGCGTATATTATAATGTGGTTAGGTACAATAATTAATAGAAAATCGACCGCATATTTATATACATTCTACGGGCAGATAGTATTTTTTTTTCTTCTAATTAAGTATTAAAATGACCCAATTATAAGTCAAATAATTGATTAAACGTATTTAATTTTAACTTCGAAAAAAAAAATTACAAATAAGTCGGAAAGTAGGTATCATAATAATAATAATAATAATAATGTCGGACAAATAGTTTTGTAATCGTTTCCTATTTTAGATAATAAAAAAATTAACCGTGCACATATATTTAATCGAATTCATTTTATATTATTGTTCACGTAATATGCGAATAAAACAATTTTCAAAATAGAATAAAAACAAATCGATTTTCAAATCATTTTTCTCCAATTACTACGCGCCACGTATATTCGATATGCTTACTCGTATATTATTTTTAATTGAATTAAAATATATATATGTACTTTATGGAGAACGGCTTTTCACATCGACCGAAAACAATATCACCCCGGCGAGGTTCGCCGCTTTTTTTTTTAATTCATTTTCAAATAATATTTTCGTTAAAACAATATTATTGTCGTCGATTTCGCGTAAACCTATACGCGTCGTTCATATAAATCTGCCAATTCTCTTGTGCAATGTGTGTGTGTGTGGTTACTGTGCACAGGTGGCATTTTTTCCAGCTAATCAAAACGGATTGAAATTTTACGGGTTTTTAAAACTGTATCAATTTTTTTTTTCTGTTCTTACCGAGATTTAATTTTCTTTAGT
This sequence comes from Chaetogeoica ovagalla, assembly GCA_032441825.1. NCBI lineage: Eukaryota > Metazoa > Arthropoda > Insecta > Hemiptera > Aphididae > Chaetogeoica > Chaetogeoica ovagalla. Next base: position 9,854,975 of record CM063735.1, on the reverse strand, counting down.
TTCATTTCGAAAATATTTTTCTTTTTGAAATCCACTATAATCACTACTAATCGTACCATTACAAGTCATATTATTAGACGTTATTAGTTATTACTAGGGCCCGGAAGTTCATGCACTAAAAACCATAGAAATATGCACTTAAAAATACTAAAATATGCGCTAAATATGCATTAAAATTTTTCGTTTTTTTAAAAGTTTTTAATAATTTTTTTGATATAAACAATAATTAATATGAGGGAAAAAGATACAACATTTAATTAATTTAAATTGATTTATTTACTTTAAACATTACAATTGACAATTAGAGTCTTAGACAGATTTTCAAATAAAAATGAACGCCGGTTATCGGCCAACATATTTTTATAAATAGAAAAACTCCGTTCTACATCTACTGATGAAATGGGCGCGTACTTAAAATGTATAAAATCATTAGTTTGAAGATCTTCCGGAAGGCTGTCAATTGTTGTATCTTCGCCTGACATGATTTTAGAAATTTTTGATAGTATTTTAAAACCCTAATTTTTCTCGATAACTTTATTTAGTTTATTGTAAATTGTCACGCCTTTTGAAATTTGAACTTCTTTTAATTTAATTTTTGACATTTTCAATGATTTTAATTGCTTCAATTAAGGGTGTTCCTTGCGTTTCTAAAGTGGTAATGGCTGTTGTTAAGAAACCATAATTTGTGTGAATAAAAACTAAATTCGATTGAATATTTTTATCACACATTATTTTTTTTACTTTTTCAATGGCCATCGCATCATCAGCATCAAGTAAATGAACTACATTTTGTATAGTTTTAAAATTCTCACAATAGTACATTGGCTGCTTCTAACCAAGTACCCCAGCGTGTGATAATTGGTGAAGGGGGTAATGGCGTATCAGCGGCTTCCTTTCGAAATAATGCAATGCGAGCTGGTGCTTTTAAAAATACTTTTTTCATATTGGAGATAAGCTCGTCGACTTTTGGGAATTCTTCTCGGATTTTCTCACAAACTCGAATTTCAAATTCCGTGAACACGACGTCGAGTTTGATAACGCAACGTAAAGTTATAAATGGAACGGGACAGACTTTTACTAATCGATAATGTCGATAACGATTAACGGATGTCGATTGTCGTCTGAGGTGCGATAAGAACACGTGGCACGTGACAAATTTAAAATCGTGAACTACAATATTATTGTTTGTGCACGATTTTATCAACGAAAATATTTTAACAAACACAAAATACATCAATTTTATATATTATTGTTATACAATTAAAAATAATTCTTAAATATGCAGTAAAATAAAATGTTATTTAAAAATATGCATATTTATGTAAAAACCTCAAAATATGCGAAAATATGCAAAATAAATTTTCATTTTCGAACTTGTTAGGACGTAGTTCAAATTTATAGCGTACCTAGCAATTTTTTGGACAACCCAATAACGTGTAATGTAAAATTGTAAATCGATAAATTTTGAATTTGTTTGAATACATAAGGTGTTTTTTGAACAATATTTATTAGCAAGTTAAAAAAAAAAACGTCATTCCGTTTAGAGTCCGGTCGGTCCCATCTAGTCCGGATTAGCGAGACCCTACTATAATAATAACAATAACAATAATAATCCAAAATATTACCGGTTTTCCGATCGGGGAAATGTTTTTAAAATTAAAATAATATTTTCGACTGTTGTTCGACAATAAAATCAATAAACGATTTCTCGATAATTTTATTTTCACATTTTTCTCAATCGCGTGTTCAGACGACAAAATTGATATTATGAAGTACGAAACGGGACGATAAACGGAACATTTGAATAAATTAAATAACCTATTTTAACAAAAATTCTCCCATTTGAAACGATTTTAATTTTTATAAATTAAATTCTACGAGTATTTTTCAATAGATTTCTCGTTGAAAAATTCGTTTTATTTTTTGCTTTACGAGGAGATATTGAAACTTTTTTCGAATAATAATTTGTTTTTTTTTTCTTACTGTCTGACCTAATTCCGAGATAAATATTATTAATAACGACTCGCGATGTCGTATATTATAAATATATAATTGTTGTTGATGCGCGAATCGATTGAAAGGCATCGGAGACGTTTTGTTGTTCGGAATTCGGACGTTGACGAAACAATAAAATAATAATTAATTTTCTCGTTTCGATTTTGTTTTCGTTTTACGGAAACACGCGTCGAGATTTCGGGGTGGCGATTTCGCATTACCGCTCGAAACGTCCTATCGGCGTAATGTTTTCGTTTTGATTACTATTAATTATTATTAAAATATACGTCCGATGTTCTTAAAACGGATTATTATTATTATTATTTTATATACGTACGAGTCGGTGGTAGCCGCTCTCGGTTGTCGAGATACAATAATAACGCTTTGTTTATTCGGAACGTTTTATGCTGTAATCGGATTTGTTAAAATCGTTTATGAAACGACGAAATCGCGCGTACGATGACAACGTTATGTCGCCAAAAAGCAGTCGACGATAAAATATAAAGTGAAGACGACGCATTTACAGCTGGTATTTCGAAGAAAAAAATCCAGCGATTATTTCCACGAATTTTCGCCCATTGGCGTTTGTGTCAAATCGTTTAAACATTACGTTATCATATCATTGCGGCGGGTTTCCAAAATCGAAAATCCGCGAAGGCCGATCGGCTAGAGTAAATTTATAATAGTTAATTCGATTTTCTGTCCGCGGTGTAAAATAATAATAATAATTATCGCGCGTAACGACGAAAAACACGACCGAAACTGCGTTAAGGACACGCGCGCGTTTTATTCGAAGCCGGTGTGCCAAAAAAAAAAAATAATAATATTATTATTGTTATTGTTATTATTATTACAAATAATTCATTGTCGTGTACGTATGCGACGGCCTTGTTATCGCGATTTACGAGACGCCATGAGAAAAATCTCGGCGTTTGGCCGTTAGATATAATATTCAATTTCAATTAACCGACCGTGTATATATTATATGATATGTATATAAAGCGCGCGCGTTTGATTGACAAACGACAATATATATATATATATAAATATAATATAATATGATTTATAGTAATAGAATAAAACTGCAGCGGGATACCGATATCCTTGGGACGTGTACCAGAAGAAGAAGAAAAAAAATCGCTTAATCTCTGCGTCGTCGTTCGTCGCGTCACGCCACTTGTGGCAATACGTTATGGATCCGTACGCATACAGACTATTATTATGAGAGAATGCGCTGCAGCGTAGACGACGGATCGATAGAAATACGATCTATAATAATAAACGATCGTTGTCCTCTCTCCGTCTCTTCGGTTTTTGGTACAACGCGACAAATTAATATGCGTGTGTGTGAACAAAAATAGAAATCGTATCAAACACGCAAGTCGTTGATTTTTATGTTGTTATATATAATACGACGATTGGACGATGGGGGCGGCGGTTCGTCGGTCGCGTTGCGCAGGAATCAACGTTGGTTGCCGCGGCGGATAAGAGAGGAGTACGACGCCACCGACCGAGAGAATCGCGTCTGGGGCTATTTCTCGCCCCTTACGTCACTGCCGGATTTTTGGCTTCCAGCCCTCAAGATTCCTTTTTATAAACACATATACATATATATATATATATATAATATAAACACGTATATTATATAATATATATCCCTTCCCCAGACATTCTTGGCGCGTGACCCTTTGGACGGAAATAGACGCGCATTTCTTTAAATACATACAAAGTGAAAGAAATCGACCTCGGTCAGGTTTGAACATTATACAGTCGCGCTTGTACACGTACGTATATATTATTCTATTACTGTACATACGCGCGTGTTCCAGAACAAATTGCACATTTTCCTGCAATTCCCGACGCTACGACAGTCCTTTTTTAGTTTTAACCGAGCCGATAAAATAGATAATCGAGAAGTATAGACGACGTGGTTTTTTGTTTTTTCGGTTCATTAAAACGGCGTGTAGTGTTCGCACGTTTTCCGTCGCAGAAATCATACGACCCGTGCGTTAAACGTTATCGAATAATTTCGTGGGCGCGCGTGAAAAAAGGGCGTTTTTCCGAGCTTTTCGGTGTTTAGAGCGAAAATAAAAACGCGAGAACAGCGTTTTACCGTAAGTAATAGTGATCGACGTTGTCGTCGCTATACACGCGCATGTATCGGGCGAATCCGACTCAGCCGCGATATCTCTCACGCGAACACACAAACTGTTCAACACACCGATAATGAATATTGCGGTGTGTGTTACAGTTATTCCGATTAGTCTGATGATAATTTTGAAAATTTCATTTCACTCCGTTCTGTTCGACGACGAAAAATATTTTAAAAAATTGCTGCGACGGAGCCGACGACGGGCTGTCGCAAGTGTCTTTTGAGAAATATCAGAGTTAATATTACCGCGTAACATATTTATACCGTATTGTAGGGGAGGAGAAGGGATCTGACGTTTAAACCGGACCGGAATTTTTTTAATTTTTTCAAGTAGATAACAGTTTATTGACTTTAGCAATCGGAATACGCGATATATAAAATGTATACTCGGATCGAATTTTGAGTCTCGCGTTTTTCAATCGCATAAAAATACGCGTCTGTAAATATTATAACGAAAAAAGTAAATCCGCACTGCTTTCATTACTGCCAGCGTATAGTGTTAGATATGAAAAATATGATATTTGTTTTGAGTCAAATATTACTCGGATGTGTGTATATTAGCGAATAACGATTTATAATAACGTTTGGTTCCATAATCTCAAAGTATCCCGCCAAACGTTCACCTCTTTTGCCCGTCTTCGCACTGATCACACCCTCTTCCTTCTCGTCCTTTTAAAATGTCCCTCAATGACTCTCCTCTCTGTACTTTTCACGACTTCCCTGCCATCTGTGACATTAATCATATCCTTCTCGATTGTCCCTATTTATCCTTTGAGCGCTCGCGTTTCCATTCTTTACTCAATTCCCTCAAAACTCCTTCAAATGCCCATCACATTCTCTCTTCTCAATCTCCTACTGTCAATCCTCGCCACATTATCCTTTTTCCACACAACTCCCGGGTTGCTTTTATAATTTTGTAATCGCCACTTCACATTTTTTTTTTTTTGTATTAAATATTTTGTTTGTAATATTTTGTTAAAATAATTGTCGAAACTAATTGTATTATACAAGGTTTCGATAAAAAAAAAAAATAATAATAATAATAAATAATAACGACTGTAATGCGCGCAGTATAAACAAAAAACATATGTACGCGTGGTGAGTGCAGGTGAGTTCCCCTGTTCGGCACATACGTGTTTCAAGTTGTACATATATACTTAGTATGCACATTTCACCTGCTAACGTGAAATAACGATTCGTTAACGAAATTCAAACGTGTATAGGACTATATATGGATATAAGGAGATGTACCACCACATATTGCCACGTGAACCTTTTTTGTATTAAAAACAAAAAAAAAAAATTCATTTAAAATAATTTCCCGATACGGCCGCCGGTACTCGTGTCGTTTATATGAATTCAACGAATCGATTTTCGTTTTCCCCGTTTGTATTCTACGCGGATAATATATATATAAATCCCCGTATTCGATTGATTTGGCTTTTAGAAAAAAATAAATAAATACAATTTTTGTTTTTTTAATTAACAAGTGGGAATATAATGTTTTGTAATATGCTTTTGTCTCTTGAACGTGCAGGCGCGAGCACAGGCGCACCGCGGACCGTCTCTCTCGCGAAGGATCAATACGATAGGCGGCGGCGACGGTGGCGTTCGTCGCACGACGTCGTGTAGCTGCTGCTGCTGGAAAATGTACCAGACAACTCATTCCCGGCGGCGGCCCTTGTAATCGGAATTAACGATTTTATCGATTACACGCGAAACGCCGCGTACATAAAATGTCAACGCGTCCGATTTATCACAAACTACAATCGGATTCACGAGGGAAACGCGATATTTTTGTGGATTAAACGTATTGCGATGATCGATTCTCTTCTACTCGATTACACCTGTACACATTTATTTGTAAGAATTGACGAATCCGCCGGCGTAGCAATCAATAATACACGTGTATCGCATGACGATGGATCGTCGATCGAATTTCGAAAGCCAAATAGGTCGCGAAAATCGCCTTGAAAACCAGCGCTGATGCTGATTCCGATTACACCGATGCATCGGAATTGCATACCGCTATTCGCCTCGTAATTCTCAATAAAACCGCCGTCCGGTCATTATATTATTACCCGACGCGTTTCCGTTCGCTCGTGGATTCCGATTTCGTTTTCAAATTTTTTACCATCCAATTAGCACCGACGTTTCCGTCATTCGACCTGTTTGACGTCGTTATTTGTCACTTGTAACAGCGGCGCGGCGGAAAACAAACGAGAAATAAATTCGTTGGTTTTTTTTTTTTTTCCTTAACCGAAACTAATTTTATCGTCAAAATGTATTCCGTTAATTTTTTTTTCTTTTGCCGTGGAGCACCGCCCATTGGGGAAAAGGGAGGGCTCACTGTGTAATATTCGCAGATGTGTACACGCGATTATTTATTTCTTTATTACGAGCCTCCGTCGAGATTATATCCGCGAAGGTTTTTTTTTCAACAAATTTCATTTCCTAGGTTTTTTTGTTTTTTTTTTATTCGTTATTTAAAATCTTTTTTTTCGAAACAACACGCTTCTCTCGGATTTCAATAATTCCCTAATATAGAACCAAAACGGACGGATGAACATATTTATTACGCGCGTATAAAATTGGACGTAGTAGTTTTAGCGTATAGTTCGGTTTTTAATCTTGAATGACACGCGCGCGCGCTCGTATTTTCAAATACGCGGACGGCATTTGAAAACGTCGAATCTACGCGAGAAGAAAATAAACAAATTTCCGTGAATTTTCACCCGCGTCGTCGGTGTTATAATATTCTATTCGGAAAACATTCGTCCGGCGTATTTAAAAACAAACGACGATTTTCCCTTTTCACCATTCCTAGTCATCAAAAAAAAAAACCCCCCTCATATTCCTTGAGGATTCACAACGATTATTATTATTTAATTAATTAACGGGGCGTTTTCAACGATTATTTCGATATTTTATTTACCTAACCGCGCACAGGTATCGCTCGCGTGCGCGCGGGAATAATGTGGTGACGTCACTGGCACATAACGAAAGTTTGTATACTGTTGGAAAACCGGCGGGGTGTGTGTGTGTGTGTGTGCGTATTATTGTATTGATCGACCGGCGTCGCGCGCGCGGTGAGTGGCGGCAGGGGCGCGGCTTTCATCCGGCGGCGTATATTGGAGGTCAAGCCCGCGGCGGCGCGTTGCATTGGCCGCGGCGGCGAGTTCGTTGGTCTTATTTGAACAGTGCGCGGTGTGGTGGTGCGCGCGCCGCGCACACACACACAGGTCCGCCGCGCTTGTGTGTCTGCTGCGAAACACCAAAATGTACACGCATTTGTGTGTGTGTGTGTGTACACTACAACAATCTTTAATACGTCACACAACGACCTTCACATATTATTATTATTATTAAGAGAAAACGATAGCTAATATAAACGCTCGTTCGTCGCCCATCGTTTACGCGTACGGTATTGATGAGTAAACGTGTTCGTTTCGTCGGTGTTAATAACAACGCGTATTACTACTTCGTACAGGTTTCCTCCTCCCCCCCCCCGCTTTCAGAATTTCGTTGACGGAAGCGTCACCCGCGGGTGGGGGGAAGCACGGACGATTAATAATGTTTTCCTCCTTTTTCTCGATGCGCGCGCGCGCTTTTCAATTTCATATAAGTTTTTTTCCTTTTTTTCTAAATTCGTATTTGGCGTTTGTCGTCCCCGTATAAAAATAATACGGTTTTTTTTTTTTTTTACAAATAAACTCGTTTTAATTATACGAAATTTCCGTTATAAAACACGAATACGATTTTTTTTTTTAAATATTCGTCGATATTTTCTACGCGGTGCGATTTCTTGTCGCTGGTTTTTTTCTTTTTGTTTGTTAGTATAGCGAACAAATCGTCGGTACAATAATTTGTAAAAAAAAAAAAAAAAACACTCATTCTACACGAATTTAAATTGCGGACGTTGTATTTGTTTGTTTGTTTTTTTTTCGTTTTCAGCGACAAGAGGAGTCTTGGAAATACGAAATCGTGCGTCTACAACGTGCCGCCTACCGTCACCGATTGCTGTTCAACGGGACTTCTAATAAACAATCTAACTTCCGGCAAATCTGTATGGGGGAAAAACATTATTATTATTATTATTATTATTATTGGTGATGGCACGTTTAACGATTTTTTTTTTTTTAGGAACACCAGTGTTGTGGTGGTACAAAGAAGGGATCGGATCACGCGGATGCGGAAACGATCAAGAAAGGCTTTGTGAACGCGTCTTCATTGATTAACAAAGCGAAAAAGACGGCCAGAGAAGCCGATATTTATTTAAGGAAAATAAACGATCAAATATTGCCTAGATGTCGGTCAGCGAACATTGCCAGTAGTAACACAATAAAAAGGTTTATTTCCAAATCGTTACACTGTAATAAATATATATTGTTTTTAAAAACGTTTCCGTTAACGCGCACCGTGCCCCGTGCGGTAATATTTCATCGTACACTCGCCGAATTTCCGATCGTTTACGCTTGTTATATTTGAATTCTATTTAAAAACGTGTATTCGGATTTGAATTATTCACATAGGATATATCGTTTTGTAATAATAGAATTGACGAACACGCGCAAGTGTGGGGGGGGGGAGGTGATGATTTTTTTTTGTTTTTAATAATTATTTACGTAATAATGTTTATAGAAACGTAGATGTGCCGTCCGGGAATACCGCACAGCTGTATCGTCCACGCGGTTCAAAAGAACACTTTTCGGTACGCTATTTTAAATTCGAATCGCCCTTGTCGTTCTTTATTTGCGCACTTGTTGTCCATTTTCAAAATACGTTCCAGGGCAAAAATATCAATAAAAACAACGATTCGAAAACGACAAGTGTAAAATACAAACCGATATTCGGAAACAATCGTGATGTACGTTTCGACAAGTGTTTGGAAAACGTACGAAAAACCGACAATTCTCAACGGTTTATGTATAACGACGACGACAATTCGGCGGTGCCCGGATCGACTGGAAACGACGACTGTTGTGGCGCGAACAACGTTGGCATAGTGAATTTCAAAGCTAATGTTCCGGACGACAAAGACAATTTAAAAACCAAAAACCTGACGGTGCAACGCATTCCCAAAGTAGATTTAAAACCCGATCTAGTCACTCAGAAATTAGCCAATATTCAAATTAAGCCCGACGGTGTAAACGCCTCGCGGTAAGAAATATCTTATGATGCATACACTTATAATATATTTATTATTATTATTATTTTTTTTTTTTTGTTGCATCTACACAACACTACCGAATAAAAATCGATAACACACTTGTTTTTTAAATACAGTAATTACAAAGCCAATGTGGCCTATCACGAATTCGCGTTTGAATTAGAACCGGAAACATGTAAATGCCAATCGTCGTCAGTACGGCCAATAAGCAATGACGATAAAACGATGGTTGCTCGACACGATATACGCAGAATCGTTTGTGGAATGTTAGACGGCCTTTCATCGAACAGTGGTCCTTTAAACGATCGTGTAATCGGCCAGTTACTGAAAGTAATGGAAAAATTAGACGAAACGGATTCGTCGGAACACGGTATGCCGCCGAATGAACTGCGCGATCTTGTCGAAGAACACGGTTTTGTCGCTTTCAATGAGACCGTCATAAAAAAAAGACTTTTGGAAATTGTTGAAAATACATTAGAAAACGATAATAACGGTAACCGGTTAAACGATTTCTTTTTATCCTATCGATTTACTACATTGAATTACGACTTTTCAGAGATGTCATTTGATCAGATGGCTGCAGAAATTGAAAACAATTCTCGTCGTGTGCTGGAACGGTCATCTAAAATTAAAAACGTAATTTTGGCAATGAATCCGTCGACGGATACTTCACCAGACACTACGCAACATGAAGTTTTCGCTTGTGCAGTCAAATTCGACGATAAAAACTCCGCAAATATTATTCAAAAAAACAGTTTTCAATTAAAAAGTAAATAACTGTACCGAAGCTACGCGTGTTATTATTATTTTGCTTAAATTAAATAACGTCCCGCTCGTTTTCACAGATTTATCCGATACCAAGTCAGGTGACTACATCAGTGTTGGAGATTTTTTGCTTCGGCCTTCTAACAGCATTAAAAGTTCAAAAACATACAAGTATTTTGGGGTTCTTTGAAAAATAAAATATCTCTTCTGATCTGTATAATAATAATAATATATTTTGTTTCAGGTCTAAAAATCTATCCATTATAAAGACATTTGATTCTCAAAACGCATTACATTCTAAGGACAATATAATTGAAAATATGAATATATTCGACTGTGGTACAACTACTCAACATGTATTGAATAATAAAAACAATATGTCTCAATCTGAAGTAAAAATATAACTAGTATTTATAATATTATATTAACAAATTAAAATATCTGTTAAAAAAAGTTTATGAAATCAATAATAATAATAATAAAAATAAATTGTTAGAAAATAGGTATGTAACAACTAATTATATAACAAATAACAGAATACATCTTTATACTCTGAAGGAAATTATAAAAAAGAATAATATTTGTACGTAAATAATGAATGACTTATTTTTTAATAATTATATATAATAAACATTGAAATCTGACTCTTGTAGTAATTTCAATGTTTTACGAATCAGTGAGATGAGTGCGCAATGTGTAATATTTACAATTTCCTTTACTCAAGTATTTAAGAAGGCTCATTCTAATTTTTTATTATTATCTAAAATCTTCTCCCTTGTCTCTATCCCAACTATTTGGGGTCGACTACTCTAGTCCTAAACCTCCACTTGACGCCATCTCCCACATCTTCCACGCACACACCAGCAGTCCTCATATCACACACAATCGCATTCAACCACCACTTCCTTCAACATTCATTTCCATAACCATTCTTACCGTTTCCGTATATTCTTCGAATCTTCTCATAACACGATCAAACTATCTAAGTCTATTCTCTCTCATCTTCTCCACGATTGATGCTACTCTTCAATATGCTTCCTCTCACATATTCATTTCTTATCCTATCGTCTCTTGTCAACCCACCATCCATCTAAACATTTTCATCTATACTATACTCATTCTCTGATCTCATACAAAATAACGGTTTTATCGACGACTTTACAGACATAAAACCAAATTGATTTTTATATTTATTGACATCTCACTTTTTAATCTCTTTTCTATAATCTTTTCCCAAATCTTCATACTGTAGCTCATGAGTTTTATGCCTTATTCCTACAATATTGTATATTTCTTTTTCCATTAAATGTAGGTACAACAACACTTTTCCTCCACTTGTTTGGAATTCTTTCCTCTATTAGCACTCTATTAAAAAGATCTTTCAACCACTTTATGCTAATATACCCAAATATCTTTCACACTTCCACTGGCACTTCATCTGGTCTTCCTGATTTTTTTTTTCATAGCTCTCACAGCTTCCTGTACCTTTTTCTCACTAATTATTATCTAAAATAATGTATTAAAATCATTTTTAAATAGTTTAGTAAAAAATATAAATAACAAAGTAGTGAAAACAAAGAGGAATTTACAAAATTAAAAATATAAAGGATATATAAAAATAAATAATCAAAAAGATAGAAATGAAAAATTATAAGTTAATACTCATGATAATAAATAAAAAATATATATAAAATTAATAAATATACACATATATACATATATATCAAAATGTATATTTAAATATACAAAAAAAGCCAATGAGTATTAAATAAAATAAAATAAGGTTGTTGTATAAGTTATTTTATTACTACCGGTAATTTAAAAAAAAATACAACATCATTGACTTTTTGTTGAAACCGGTAGTAATAAAATAACTTATACAACAACCTTCTTTTATTTTATTTAATACTCATTGGCTTTTTTTTTTATATTTAAATATACATTTTGACATATATATATATAAATATAAATTAATATTAAACAATATAAATTAAGTAATATTTTAACCCATAAAAACGTTAACAAATTTATAATAAAACATTTATTATATACTTCAATACTTGTGACTTTTTAAACATTTTACTAATTTGCATTTTTCCATTTAATTTTGAAATATATTTGTGTTTTAGAAACATCAACTCGAATCCAAAAATGAACATCAAAGTCAGATTACGTTACTGGAAAACTTCATATCAGCTACACCTCTGTGTGAAGATTCAAATATAGTATTATTAAAAACACCATTGGCGCCGTCTGAAAAAAAAAATCAAAATTATAATAATAAAGTACATAATTTTTCTTCCATATTATATTCTCTTATTTATATACACGCTTATTTTTCTAATAAACTATGTATTTTAGAAACATCAATTTGAATCTAAAAGCGAAAATGAAAGTCAGGTTACATTATCGGAAGATTGTACATCGTCTAAATCTCTGTCTAGTCATTCAAATAGCCGATCAAACGTACAGGAGTGGATATCAAATTCGTTATCATACACATCAAAGCTGTCCGATAAAAATCAGCATCCTGATTTGAGAATACAACTGTCAGACAAAGAAACAGAGGACTTTTCCACTTCCACTACGTCTTTTATGGTATTAATAATAAAAAATTATGTTACAATGTTTTCGTATAATTCTGACTAATTGGCAATAATAAATCAGTATCTAATATCTATCAAAACGCACACTTGGTATATGTTAAAGCTTTTACATACATTATATGTGTTGGTAATGCTTTAATCCTGTATTATTGACATTACAGATATCATCAAAATGTCAAGGAACACTTAGTTGCACAGGAAGTTCCGTCAGTTTGGGCGAAGTCGATTATGTTTCTGGATTCCACAGCGTTGATTCCAACTCATCTATTGGAGAAATTAAAAATTAAAAAAAAACTTTATTTGAAATGTTCTCAAACCTTTGATTTATAACATAAATTATGTGCACATACACAGCTATTATTACGAATTTTATCATTTATATGTTACATTAGGAATTTAAACAAAAATAAAGTGTACTTTCTTGTCTAGTGATGATTTCTATAAAATGTCGTCGTGAAAACGCGTCTGTTTGTGTGCTTACGAGTACAGAAAAATAAAAATTTTTTAAAAAATGTTATTATAAAATTTTATATCACATATCAACAGAGGCTTCTGTAATCATGTGATCCACTCGTACGTTCAAATTTATCGCATTAAAGTCGTCTACCATTTATTTATTTAAGTCTCAAAATTATAAATAATTACGGTTTCCCCGCGATTATTTTCTAAATTAGAGAAAAAGAAATCTGCCGGCCCCAATCTAATCAATCATAAATATCGTCTAGCACACGGGTAATGTACCATAACGTGTGGTCTAACATGTGTACTTAACTAACCGCCTATATGTGTCTACCGGTTGATAATTGTTGTGTTGGAAAAGTAATACGGAATAATATTATAACGCTGCGCATTTCATGTTTTATCGTTTTCCAAAAACGAAATTCTCGCATTAATTGTTGTTTGTACACGAAACCGAGTGCAATAATTTTCTAACCGATTGACGAGAGAACGCCAGTGACGCGATCACAAAATTGATTTTCACCCGTTCCAATAACACGGTGAAAGGTAAGTGTGTAGTGACGTATTTTTAAAGCGGCCAAATGTCGAGTCCTCTCTTCCCCATTGTAAAGATCGCATTTTGTAAAAAAAAAAATTATCGAATTGTTCCCCTCCCCCCGATTTCGGATTAAATCGAAAATAAGATCACATGTGTTGCATTATAGTCTATATAATACCTCTATGGTCTCTTAACCCATTATGTCCTCGTGTACTCCTATGGTAACACAGTAAATAATTTCTTAATATAGTTAGAATATATATATATATATATATAATATAATTATATATATATTATATAATATATCAGGAGTGGCCACAACGAGGCTTGCGAGCCGCATTCGGCTCTTCAAAATCAGTTTCGTGTGGTTCTTGAACCAAGCTCGAACACTTCTCATAAATAAAACAATAATAATAATAATATTTTGTGTAATGTAAAAAATAAATGTTCCTTCATTTGATTTAAAATGAAAAATGTGTCTTCATTTTATAAACATCGCTTAACAATGTGGTTCGCCTCCAATTAGCTTTATAAATTTGCGGTTCCCAAAATTAAGGTTAGTGGCCACCTCTGTAATATATCATACATATTATATATTTTATTATATGTATTTTTCCACCAGTCCTTCCTGTAGACATTTTATTTGTTTCTAACGATTGTTTATATGCCACAGTACCTGATACAACATATACGTTGGTCTTTTTTTTTTCTACTGTGATTTATTTACGTTTGAAATCGTTTGTAATATTTTGTGAGGATCAACATGGATTCTTTTGGAAAGTAAGTGTATTTATTACTATTTTACGTACGAATATATGTTTAGTACTATAAATTTATTATCTGTGCATGTTTAGGAGTATATTAGTAACAGTTTTTGTGTCATAGTGTTTTTATGAGTTTGTATAATGCCGTGTCTTACGGTGTTATCATATGGTAACACTAGGTTATTGCATGTACAAAATATGCACAGCTTTACAATGCTTACATTTTTCTATTTTTCATATTTATTCCTTATTTTATATTTGTGTTATTATTTTTTAGTAATGGATTTACGCTTCAAGAAGCACTAGATATATTATTTGATGTCAAAAACGTAAACTAGTCGTAAGTAGAACAAATTTTTATTGAACCTCCTGAAGTAAATGTTCTTACTGATGAAGTTTCGGGTGATGAGGACGGAGCTGGTGCGGTTGATAACCATCCAAGTGGCTATCAATTATTAGCTCCTGCTGAAATTATGCTGGAAAACAACGAAAGGATCGGTGATTTCGATAAATTTGGAGACACTCTAACTGGAGAAATGTCTTCAGCAACTCCGGTGAAAACTTCTCAGCTTTCAAAAACGTCTCAAATCTCTAAGAATAAAACACTTCCAAGAATCATTGTTCAAAATGAAAAATGGGTGGAAATCAGAAAAAAACCGACTCAACATTGGATACCTGGAGATTTTGATGATAAAGTGTAAGATTTTCCAAAACCAAATTACGACCATTTGTCTAATATGACAGCCATGGAACTTTTTGAATTATTTTTTATCGATGAAATTATAAATTTACTAGTTGATGAGACTAGAAAATATACTTTGTTTAAAAATTGTAATGATCAAAACATTACTCCAAATGAAATAAAATGCTTTATTGGTATATTTCTTTTGAGTGGATATAATCAAGTGCCATCAAAACGACATTATTAGGAAAAGTATGAAGACGTACACAATGTTTTAGTTTCAAATGCTATGCGAAGATTGTGAGATTTTTCAAATTATGAGATTTATACACTGTTCTGACAATAATATAGATACATGTGATAAAGTCTGTAAACTAAGAAATTTGATGGAAAACGTAAAAACACGTTTTGTTGAAATGTTTGCCCCTGTTCAAAATGTACATTACGACGAATCAATGATAAAATATTTTGGACGTCATAACTGTAAACAATTATACGAGATAAGCCAATTCGCTTTGGATATATAACGTGGTGTCGGAATTCGGCAGATGGTTATCTTATAAATATCGATATTTATCAAGGGAAATTACCTGATGGTAAACCTAGTTATGAGACGATTTTTGGTAAATGCACTGTGCCTCTTGTATATTTTATAGAAAAGCTACCTACTGAAAAAAGAAACTTATATTGTATATTTTGTGATAATTTATTTACTAGCGGTAATCTACTAAGTTTTAAAAGATCGTGGATATTCTAGAACTGGGACTATTAGAGAAAATCGACTCGACAAACTTTCCTCTATCCAAGATAAAAAAAATTTCTAAAGAACAAAGAGGTGAATATGAATGTACAATTTAAAAAAAATGACGGCATCCTTTATACTAGATGGATGGACAATTCAGTTGTAACTGTAGTTTCTTCTAGCATTGGCGTGAAACCTACAAAGAGCGTTTCGAGATATTCTCAGAAAGACAAAAAGAAAATAATATTTCCAAGACCATTGTTTATAGGAGAATATAATAACTATATGGGTGGCACGGATTTGATGGATCAAAATATTTCTACCTGTAGGATTGATATAAGAGGTAAGAAGTGGTGGTGGCCTATTTTTACATGACTAATAGACTGTGTATAAATAATGCTTGGATTTTGCATAAAAAAATTAAGCCAAATATTTCACAACTTCAATTTTGACGTGAAATAGTCAAAACTTCGCTTTTAACTTCGTTTAAAGTTGGAGGAAGACCATCTACGTCAATTTCCAGTATCTCCTGCAAGTGACGATATAAAATACGACGAAATCGACCATCTAGTTATTCCAACTCCTGGAAAAAAAAAAGAAAAAAATGCGCTGGAGAAGGATGTGATTCCAGTATTCGCACAATGTGTTTGAAGTGTAATGTGAATTGTTGTATTGAATGTTTCATACTATTACTCACTAGATTATTTGAAATATTTCATATTATAACTTTAATGAATACTTAATTTTGTTTATTAGAACATATTACTAAGAATATCGTAGTAAAATAAACATTTCACTTGAACTGCATGTTTTGTATTACCCCGCCGAATCCTAGCGTTACGCCCATATGGCTACATCAATTATCTTGATATTGAGTCGTCAAACCAAAAAAGTTACTTGAAATATTTTGTTTTTTTAGTCCATTTTAAAGTTTTGTAAAAAAAAAAAATTAAAAAAAAAACTTCGGTCTTAATAATAATAGGTTAAGAGCAAATGGACTTCAAGCGTTTAAACATTTTCATTTTTAATTGTTTAAATTCGTGTTAATTTTATGGGAATAACAAAAAATAACAATAATACGACTAAATTTTCTAAAACGCGCGTCATTCGTCGTTTTTTAAGTTATCTGTAAAATATACGCGCGCATATTATTTTTGTAATATCACATTGGTTTATAAATTATTTTTTCCCCCCATGTACAACGTTCGTACTTATGTGTACAACGCGCGATCGGGGAAAATGCGGCGCGAAAAAAAACCGTTGTAATTTATTCGTACAAAACGTTATTCGTAATAATGGCGGTCTCCGGTATAACACCACACACGTAAATACAACGACGACGAAAAATTTCTTCTACGCGCGCGTCTTGTGTCGGATAAGACCATACACACACACGAGTCTTATCTGCGGTGCGGTATAATCGTATTCGTAACGAAGAACCGTTGATAACGACCGAAGCGTCTCTTGGCTGCGGGTCCCGCCGATTTCCGTGCGCAAAAAAAAAAAAATAAATAAATAATAAACGGTACACTCCGTGTTTTTTGAGGTTATTTAAACGTTAAATTTCATAATAATTGTTTGTCAAAGACCCCCGGCCGAATGAAAAATCATCGCCGGGATAACGTGAAAGTGTGGTCAGAAAACGTATATCGCCGCGCGCGTTCGGGGATTTCAAAACGAAATGCCATAACCTCAAATTCTCGTCGAAAACGGTTAACCACCCCCAGACCCCCCCCGTCATCGGCCGCTCTAACGGCGTCGCCGCGACGCGAACGCAACACACTATTTACCATCGGCACGACGGTCGCGGGTTTTTTTTTTTTTCCTCTCGTTATTACTGTGTTTTCCGGTTCCCGCTTTATTCGTCGATTGTTGCCGTTGTTTTTTTTGTTCCGCGTTTTTGCGCTCGTTTATAAAATAAAATCGCGGTTTCTCGCGTGTCATCCGATTCAGTTTGCATCGATGTGACCGTTTAATTTACGTCGTCTACGCGGGAACGTTACGCGGAAAACCGGTGGGATTCGCGGCGGTTTTCGAGTTTTTATTGTTTTCCCATTCGATTCGTGGTGACCGGGAGGAGGAGGACGACGACGTCGTCTCGCGCCAGTATCACCTGCCCGTAAGTAAATTTTACCTTCGCCGTTTCGGTGCACGTTTTTCATTCGATTGAAAATATTAATTTATACCGAACCGCGTTCTTTCCCGTACTAATCGCCTTGTACGCGGACGATTATTATTATTACACTCTTGACGTGATCGACTGAAAAGTCGTTTTTGTTATTTTTAGTTTTTTAGTTTTTTCTCTTCCCGATATTAATTATTGTAAATCAATATAATATTGCGCATTATGTAATTAATGGAAGTGTAAACTTATTTAATTCGGTGTCTAGGTGTGTTATGTAGTACGTTTTTCGTTCGGAGGAAATAAACTATTATCGTATTGCAATCGGTCGCCGAAGATTCATATTACACTATGCTCGCGCGTCTCCAAAAAACCAACATTTACTACAATCATGATGATGCCGGTCAATCTCGTATAAACGTCATTTGACGTCGAACAAATTACAAATATGTTAAACGAATATTACGGATGTCAAACAAAGGCTTTCGTTTTATATTCATAAATATAATTCGCTTTCTCAGTACGCACGCCGATATAAAATTAATTTGTCAATCTTTTATTGCTTTCGATATGTAATTATATTAAATGTTTCTTTTTTCTGAGAGAATACGAATCTGTTGTACAAATTTTTTTTTTTAGTTATGATTACGAGGTTAAGTCCAAAATATAGAAGTCTAGATATTAACTAATCGTTTATGGATCTTAATCATTTTAAATAAACTATTTGTTTGTGTGCGTTACTTTGTTGAGATATTGACGACTTCGATTTTCCATTAAAATTTCTCGTTGAATGGAGTTTTAAAAAGAAACGGATTTTTACACTACAGTTCATTTCAAAAGAGTGCATACCGGGCGGCGATCAGTTTACGTTTGGCGGTGTGCATCTCCCACCAAGTATCATCAATTATGACAAGCGCGCTCCAGCCGTCCGATCGCAGTGGAACATTATACAACTCGTTTCAAATAATACAACCACATACGCCTATTAAATATTTGATAGAAATAATAACAAATTAAATTAAAATGTATACGAATAACGCGTTGATTAACAGGCCAGCCGCCTGTCGAACATCAGGTAATTAATTTTAAATCGATGTATACACGTTGATTAAGTTCGGACGGCGACAATCGTGCGAATCCATCATTACAAATGTACTAGAGTGGGAGAAAATTGGCCTCGGCATGGCTGCAAGCGTCAGTTGTAATATGCAGAACTGGTATGCTCTCTTTTGAAACGAACTGTACAATTTAGAATAAATTATTAATATAGTTTTTATTTATAAGTAGTATACCTATCTACAAGTAAAATGATATTAGTACCATTAGTGCTAATCATCATATATAGGCGAATTCAACGTTTATCATAATCTGTATGGTATAACCTAATTCATTATAATAACTTCTAAAATGCACAATATATACATGTTTTTTATTCTAAAACATTACATTTAAATCAGTTTTATTAAATTATTTAATATCAAATCAAATTGATGAAATTTCAAGATTAATTTTTAAAAGCTTTTGATAACTTTTTTTATTGTGTCGGTGTTTGGATTATCAAATTTCCATTGTATACGATTACTGAAAATTGTTTATTACTATAGAGCAAAATTCTGTTGTGTATTGTTTTATTCATACCGAGTGGTAAAAATTATATTGCAAGTTTAAAAATGAGTTTTGAATTTAACAAATATTTCTTGTAATTTAAAAAAAATCAAATTAGTAATTTTGTCTTGTTTTTTAGGTATCAAAAATGGAAAAACTAAAGAAAACAATGTGTTCAGACATATTCAAAGTGAGTAACGGTTGTAATATATTATTTACAGTGACAACATTAATTTATGATTTTAATATATTATAACTTCTAACTAACGCGAATTCAATTTTTGTAATAAATCGTAAGAAATATAGAAAACTTAACACGCATATATCATTTCCAATGCCGCCCGCCATACAGTAATAATATTATTAATTTATTTACTTGTAAGAGTTATGCTACACAAATATGTTTTATTGTAAAACGTTTTTTTTTTTTTATTAGAATAATGAACTTGTGGTTGCATTGTACTTTTATTTTTTTCTATAATAAAATAATTATTTTCTAGATATTCCACATATTTTTTAAAACGTTCTAGAATATAAAGAGAAATATTTTTGTGTTGGTATCACTGATCCATAATCTTCCTTCACAAGTATTGACAACTGTATGTCTAAAGCTTTATCCTATAATTTTCTATAAACTTGTGTTGTTCCAACTCTTAAATTCTTATATTTGATTTTATTATTATTGTTATGGTCTGTAAAAAATTGATGCTTTTTAATGGTAAGTTTACCAATATCTTGTTTTTTCTAGGTATTTTTGTTATCAGTATAAATGTTAACATAAAACAATTTTGTACATGTATATTCACGGTTTCACATTAAATAATTTTCAATTAACGTTTTACATTTATATGTTATTAATTTGTGTAGATAATTGTTTTCAATTTAAAAATATATAATTTATAAAATTGTTGGATAAACTAGCCTTAAATCTAAGATTTTAATTTTTATCTACTATTGACCTTTAGATATATAATACATAAATAAACTACACAGACTCCAAACTATGACTACATATTTAAAATAAAATAATATTTGTTTTAAAATGTACATCATCAGTATTTTCATGATCTATTAAATATTAATACATTAAAATATATATAATCAATTATTTATATGATTCAATGATTTATTTATATTTTAGGAAATTGATTATCGTTTACCACCAGAAGAAGAACGCTTTGTTGGATTTGATGTATGTGATGAAACATTGGTTGCTATTGAAAAAAAGAAATATTGTGAGTTGTTTTATTTATTTTTTAATTAAAATTTGTACTAAATACATAAAATATTCTATAAATAACATACATGTGTACATTTAAAATTCTCGGATATTATATAAATGTAAAAAAAAACATTCTAAAAATGAATTTTGTAGAAAAATTTATGAATTCGTTTTTTAAAATAGTTCTTTCAATAAAAGTTAAAAGTATATTAATTAAATGTAGTTCAATACATATATATATATATGTTTAAATACAAATTACTAAATGAAACTATTTTTTTTCATAAATATATTATTATAGAATATTTCATATGCATAAAGGTGACATGTTTTTACTTAATAATAAAATGAAATGTATTTTGTACTTAATATTTACAATATGATTAAATAGAAGAAATATGTAAATACGTGCGAGTTCCAGCCTAAATAATATACACTACTTATAAATATGAAATTTGTATATATAAAAATTAATTTTTGTCATTTTTAGGTATAAAAATGGAAGTTATTAAAATGGAAACGGACCAAACTTTGACACAGGAATCTAACAATCCATCAGTTGTTAACGACAATCACATTAATAGGAAAAGTAAATTAAAGTCAAGTAGTGAGTAACAAAATTAATTTACAATAAAATTAGAGAAACTGTTACAATTCATTTTTATCAAAAAAATTTAAATACTTAATAATATATTTATTTGATGAAATTACTGTTATATAGAAATTATTAAAGTTATTCATAATGCAGTTGGTTATTTTTAAGCACTTTTTAAATGGATAATTATTTTGTACACTTGTGAAAAACAAAATTAATTTATTATAGGGCCCTCTTTGGAAAAGAATGATATTAAACATAACAAGAAATTTAAGAAAGATCCCATTAAGAACGAATCAATGGAATCAATATCTGATGCTCAAAATACTTCAGGTAAGTCTTAAAAAATTTTTTTGTATAAAATCATATTAGAATGAGTTCCCTATTTCTGATGCAAATTTAAATTTGATATAATTTGATTTTATGTAATGTTTTATGAATGTTTTTAAAAACCAAAACGATATAAATGATTATTTTAAATTATAAGAACCTAATTTTGTTTTTGTTTTTTTTTAAATAGTAGAACCTGAAACTCTGACACCTTCTAACCTTACCTTACCATCTAAAGCTCGTCGTAGTGTTGGTGGACGAAAAGTGAATGTTGATATCAATGACGCAATTTTTAAACTTCCATTTGAACACGGTAAGTAGATTTTATTATTAATTAGATATGTACTCATACTTTTTTTTTTTGTAGGTTGGAAAAGAGAATTAGTATATAGAACAAATGATTCTATAGTAACTAATCGAGGTACTAGAAATGGTGATGTATACTACTATTCTCCTAATAATCGAAAATTGCGATCATTAAGAGAAATTCAAGAACAGTTGAACCTGTCGCTGACTGATAATAATCCTTTATCCATAGAGAGTTTTACATTTTTGAAACAACCTATTGGTATAAATGATAGATCAAAAGAACTAATTAGAGAAGCTAATGCTAAATTATCTAAGGTAATTTTTAAAATTCATTTATATTAATACATATTTATATATAAGACACATTTATTACTCTATAGAGATTTACTATTTTTATTAAACATATATACATATTATAATTGACTTTTAGGAAGACTCTTTTGTTGGTATCGGTGCTCGATCTAAAAAATCAAAAACACCGGCAAGACAACCATATGATTATGAATTATCAGACAGTGAAAATAATAAGTCTACAAACAAAATGAAAATTGTTTTTAAAAATGAGAAGATAACTAAATCAAGATCTAAGAAAGACAAAAGTAAACATATTTTATTATTTTCTTGTAGAATATTTTTACATATACTCTATCATGTGTGGTTGAAATTGTTTTTCTCAAAATACAATGTTATAAATCTAAATTATTATTTTGTTTAATTTTTATATTCTATGGAG
The DNA here is from genome assembly GCA_032441825.1 of Chaetogeoica ovagalla. Taxonomy (NCBI): domain Eukaryota; kingdom Metazoa; phylum Arthropoda; class Insecta; order Hemiptera; family Aphididae; genus Chaetogeoica; species Chaetogeoica ovagalla. The sequence continues at coordinate 9,832,186 of CM063735.1, read as the reverse complement.
TTTTAATCTTATGATTTACAGGTAATGTAGAAGCAACGTCTTCATCTACACCAGAATATGTAAATGAAGACTGGCAAGCTATTCAATCTAATGTTGCATCAGTAGAGCCCCCTTTGAAAACAGCTGATGTACCAAATACTGCAAACGACATAACAAGCAATAAAAAACCTAATAAAGGGTAACATTTTTTCTTTATTTTATACGGTTGTGCTAAAAACATTCTTGCTTATTAGTTTGTTAATTCGCTTCATAAATTTAATGCAACATTAAGGGGTTGTTATCCTTGTGCTTCCTTCGTCATAATCCTTCCTCAATCAAACCATTTCGTGAATGGATAAAAATAGGTTGTCAACATCGGATGGGGAAGTTGTAATGCAAGCTCCATGTGGTATACGTTGTCCTAACAGTGATGAACCGGCTACTCTAATGTGTGCTCAATGTTTGGTCTACTATCATCCAGCTTGTGTCAATTTAAATGCTAATTTAAAAATCGTTGGTTATGTATGCATAGTAAGTGATTATAAATTGCTTTCTTATATTCTTTGTATTGTTAAATATTTTGTATTTTTATTTTCTAATAATAATATTAGAATTGTCGATCATCTTTGCGACAAAGAAATAGACGCGTGCAATCATCGCATACTGTAGTCATTGGTGCTTCTGAACGAGAACAATTACGCATTGAACCAATTCGTATACGACAAGTTCATAAAGCGTCAGACATGCCTCCTAATTTCTTTATTGATAAGACACCAATTTCTAAAAATGAAGAATCTCGTTATGAAATTGGTGGTCTTACTAATGAAAGTAACTGTGTTACAAATACAGTTATCTGTCAAGGTAGTGTTCATAAAACTGCAATGATCGAGGGAAATTTTCATGAACAATATGTTTATGAAATGAAACAAACACGAGGACCAAGTTTAATGACTTGTGTTGTTCAAGAGCCTAAACATTTAGATGAGTGAGTATATATTTACTTTTCCTTTTCTTTTGGAGGAATTTAATATTGACCAGGCACACAGTAGCGTTGGTCATTGGTCTTGTTTGTATGAATGAGAGTAAGTTTTAATTTTTTCTTTTAATACTTTAATCATTTGGTTGTTTGTTTTCAGATTTAAGCGGAAAGACTACATCCTTACTTATATTCCTTTCCACCCCAGTTTATTTCATATGTGTTCTGAAGCCTTATTTGTTTGCATGTTTAAAGTTCTTTATATGTGCCTGGTCGAGAACATAGAGAATTATACACCAAATGAAGCTTTTTTTGTATTTGTAATGGAAATTGTCAAATAGTTACAAATATTTTTTTATTTAATCATTATAGAGTTTCTGATGTAAATGGAGAATTGCCAAGTGTAATTCCAGAGTCAATGGCGGTGATGCAATCATTTAATTATATGGTAAATTCAATGGCACATGTTTTCAAGTATTTGAAAGTACACGAGCTTTTAACAGCCTCTAGAGTATGTAATGCTTGGCATATACTTGCAATGAATAAGCGTTTAGTAAGTATTGTTTTATATTTTTTTATTACTTAATGTAAAACATTTAAAGTAGATCATAAACCTGTGAGATTATTTAGAAGGGATTTACATGGTTTATAATACATGATAATAATTCTATGTTTAGTTGATAACATACTTTTTTTTGTTTATGATAAACTCCCAATGTAGTTATAATATGTATTATAATAAAACATTAATGTTAATTTGATATACTTACAAATCTTTTGTCAAAACTTCCATAATAATGTATGATTCCCTTCTTTTAAAGATAATCTTTCAAAGATGATTTTGAATATGTTATTTTTTCTTTATCGCCACACAAGTACCTAACTAAGAATAATAATGTATTTTTATTATATTTTTTTTTTAGTGGAGAAATATTCGTTTGAAAAATTCTATGGTTCATGATTGGGAAAGATTTATAGATACTTTTGAAAGCCAAGGTTCTATTTCATTAGATATGAGACGTATGTTGATACCAACAAAAGTTGATGAATTTGAAAATTTTTGGTTGTGTTTTTCAATAGCAATTAAAAGAGCACGCAGACTAAAAACCGTGGAATTGTATAGATGTCCACCACATGTAGTTGAGGACATTATTTATGCATTACCTCAAATTGAAGTGCTTAATGCTACTTCAATAAAGTAATACTTTGCAAAAAGGTTCTTTATTACCTATTTTTATGTTTATTAATATTACCTAATTGTATTTTTCAGAAATCCACAGTTAAAAGATGTTAAACATTTAAATGATTATATGGCACTAAACCTAGCTTATGTGGGTCAAATGACAAAACTTACTGAATTGCGAATGAAAGGACTAAGTGGAATAAAAATGTTACCATTGCCATCATTTGAAAACTTGGTTAATTTGAAAACTTTGGTAAATAATAAATATTAATCTAAAAACAAAAACATACTTTATTACAATGTATTGTTCATTTAGTCGATAACTTCAGCTAAAGTGTTTTCGGAAGACATTTGCCGTAGTCTTGATACTCTTCCAGTGGGCTTGGAGACTCTTGAGATTGGTGATTGTGATTGTTTAAACAAAGAATTTGCTACGTCACTAAGTAGGCTTGTTAATTTGAAATCCTTGAGATTAGAAAATTGTGTTGGAAAATGGGAAAATTATACATGTGAAGTTTTTGCTGCAATTAGAAGCCTTGGAAACCTTAGAAATTTAGAATTGATTAATATAGAGTTCACCGATACTGTGGAAGATGAATTGGAAAAATGCCATGGTATTAAAGCTTTACTAATCATTCCTGTTTATATTAGTCAAGTGAGTATATAATTTATTATATTTGAATACATAACAATATTATACATTAAAACTAATTTTTTACTATTTTTGTAGTCTGCAACTACTAATTGTCACCTACTTGATTGTTTGAAGAAACTTTCCAACACATTAACTCATCTGGTTTGGGGATTAACACACGAGTTACTCCGTGTCACAGACTTGTTTATTTCACAATACCAGCAAAATCAACATGCTATTGGTTATGATTTAGAATTATCAAATACGAAAGATATTTCCAACAATATACCTATATTGAGAATAAGAAAACCAAAACATCGACCTGGAGCCAATCTAGACGAGTGTATTGAAAATTTGGTGGAAACAGATAAATCTGACAATGTTGATATACTTTCAGTTTCATCTCTTGAGAAGTTATTAACTAAATTTTTTTCTAATGCCAAAACTAAAGTTATTAAAATTCCCTATTCAGGAACAACTCGGGTTTATTTAACTGATCACTTCAATGACCTGGGTAGAATTGACTTAAACAAATATTTTGTTAAATAATTTTATTCGATTGTTTCTTATTATGAAAAATGTACAAGTGTAATTTTAGTATTATATTTCTTTTATTGTAACCATAATATATATATATATCTATACATATATTTCTTTTTTTTTTTTTTTTTGTTACAATTTAATGATGTTTGAATATATTAAAAATGTATTCAAAAAACCGATTATTTAGCATTATTTTACTAATAAGTTTAATGCATAAAATGTACTGTATTGTAATGATGTTTTTTGTTACATTAATATGTTTTTGTACTACAATTTAAAATAATGTATATCCTGCTACCCATTGTAAATTAAAGTAATTTAAAAATAAGAAATTGAAATAAAGTTAAATTGAAGACATTTCAAATTTGAAAATGTTATATGTATAGATACTTTTTTTTTCTTATTTACTGTAAATTGTTTTTTAACCTCTGATGTTTTTTCTTTTCTGGCTATAAAAAATAAGTGTTATAAATGTGAAATGTGTCATAGGAAAAAAAACCAAAATGAAAAAGTTTGTATCTATAATAATTATTGTACAGTAAAGTAAATAATAGATTTTACTTTTTGATTATTCACATAATCATGTATTGAGTAATAGGGTTAGGTAATAAATAAATGTAAAAAGTTATATCCTATCCTAAGTGAAAAGATACTCCATGGTTTTATTTCATTTTGCTATCAGTGCCATTATTCGTGTTCTGTGTTCTAATTAAATTCAGTATTTTTTTGTGGTATACCTATATATTTGTTTTAGCAATGAGTATGGAGTTAAATTTATTAATGATGAAAGCGAAGAACGAGAGGGTTTATGGTGAAAAAAACCTTTGTGTCGCCCAACGTAACGTTATCGACAGTATGTTAACAATTTGATATTTAATTTTTTAAATATTTTTTTTTACCTAATGTAGTTATGATTTAGATGAATTTTCATTGACCGGCATAATGAATGCAATAGGTTATATGACCAAAGAAATACACAGGGTTTACAATGAATATAAGGAAAAGAAACAATTAAATGCAAAACACCAAATTGATCTTAATCGAATAAATAAGGAAATTCAAGAACAAAGTTAGATAGTAAAATAGAATTTTATAACAATCATTATGCAATTAATATTTATTAATTATTTTAGTTATCCTTAACAAAAAATTAATTAGTACAAAGAACGATATAGTCAAAACCAAAACGGAATACGAAGACGAACTGAAATATCATCAAGACATGAAAATACAGTTGAAATCAACAACTGATACTCAATTTAAACAGATACAAAGAATATTGGGTAGTTACAAATATTATTTCTTGAAAACGGAATTTTAAATTCATAAAATCTCTTATTAAATATGACAACAATGAAACTAACATTTTCTCATATTTCATTAAAAGTCGATTTAATATATGTCCAAAAAGTGCTTAAACATAAAGAAAAATTTACAATCATATAGGATATTCTTTAAATGGCGAAAAATACTTTGAATACTTTTAATCTACGCACATGTAAGGGATTAAACCGTGATAAGCGTAATTAAAAAGAATCGTTCTGTATATTTATTAATTTCAACAAATTATTGTACAGATTGTTGATACTTGTATGACTTTAGTTAAATACTGTAGATATTTATTCATATGACCAAAGACTTTCGAAACAATCGTACAGTATTTTTTTCAACACAAAAAAACATTCAAAATAAGAAAATTTCTTACATTAGTAAAATATATTCTGAAATAAGGAAAATAGGCTAAATATGCTCTAATGTGTAAAATGATTTTTTTTTCTTTTTTATTAATGATTTATGTTATTGGCAATATTTGTTCGTTTTTTTTTTACACCAGTCAATCTGCTGCATAAAATCAATTCTCAGCTTGTTATTGCTTTACAATGATTTAAGATAATTTTATTTAGTTTTAATAATTTAATTTAATACGTATAAAAATAATGTGTTATGTTATATGCTTTACACCAATAGCTGAGCAAGAAGACAAAATTGAATTTATCGACTGGCAAATGAAAATCAATGGAAATTCTGTCCACCAAAAAACTTCACTGTTATTGAAGGTGTCTAAATAGAAAATTTTCATATATAAAGTTTGGATGTTGTAGGTATTCGTTTTTTTTCTGTTAATTTAATTTCTATAAATTCTATTCACATTACAACATAAATATTATTTCGCTTTTCTAGCAATTTTTTTTGTGCCTATTACGCTGGTTTTTTTTTTTAAATAATGTTTATTACAGCTCAAATTCAAAACTTTAAATTTTTAAATATTTTACAAATTTATTTTTACATTGTATATTTTATATAATCATTTTTCATTTATTCATAAATTTCTCTGGATCAAACCATAAATCAAGAACAATAATAAGTAAAATTAGTACATCAAATAATATCAGTTTTTATAATAAATTCATTTTTTGCGCTTTTTCTATATTGTTTACGGTTTTTTTTCCTAAGTTTCTTTTGCACGGTTTAGATTTTTACGGAGCTATGACATCCGACCATAATAGAATTACAATATAAACTATACAAATAAATAATAGATTTTAAATGGTTTACAAGAAAATACGAAAAGACAAAGAAGACGAATATTACAAATCGTTATGCAAAACGACATTGGTGAACGGTATTCTATCGAACAACGCCAAGTTCGCATTAGCCACGGAGTTACAAGATCGAGAGAAAGAATTAAGAGCACAGTTTCGCAATTCCGTTAAAGTAATATTTAACCTGTTAAATTTTCGTTTTGTGTATGAAAAAGAAAAATTATGTTGCGTTTAAACACAGAATTTGAAAACGTTATTGCACGAGGTGGATCTTTGCAAATCCGACGTCCTGTTACTATTTGACGATAATTACAACGAACCCGATAAAATTGAAATACTCGCGGTCGGTTTTATTGGTGTTTTTTTTTTTATAATTATTATTATTTTATTTCATTTGACTGTAAAACGCATTTCTTTATCCATTAGTTGATAACGTCGATCTTCAATCCAATCATCACTATCGGATTCATGCAATGTTGGATGTCGGAGGCCGAACTGGTTAAACGTAAAGCAGAACTCTGGACAGTGGAAAACGTTCGTGGAAAACCGGTGAACTACAAGTCGCCGTTCGATCGGGCTGTTATATCGTTTCCGACCGACGGCGTTTTGTCATTCAAGGAGTATTACGTGATTTTAAACGCATTGCGCGCGAAGACGAGAAACGGTAATGACTACGGTGCGGCGGACAAGGGATTTAAGCGTTTGCAGTTTAAATAGGAAAAACTACTATAAAAATGTCTGTTTGTTGATTTTTTTTTTTTTTTTTCCAAACGTTTATGTCCATTTAAAAGCAATATACAATATTTATTATTATTATTTTTTCTTACACTATATATATATACGCTTTGGTTTAGAGTCTAAACTTTAGACGAAAGAACAATGATGTTGGATAGAGGATATAAATCGTAGACTTCCGAAAAATTCTGTAATGCCTAATAATTTGGCGGCTAGTCGTACGAAGAAGAATATTATTTCGATTGTAATTTGGTGTGCGATTCGTGAATTTTATACCCGACACATTTATTTTTTATGCACGATTTGTTAAACCGGGAGAAGTTTCATACGAAGAACACGGGCTTTACGCCCGTGACGTTTTTAATTTTTTATTTTTTCCTGCTGAAATTCTCTGTAAGAGAAAGACAAAATAAAAATTATTCCAATTCATTTCATTTGCCTTAAACATACGGATAGTAATAACAATATTATAAGTATATTATTTCATGGTTTTTTTTTAACGCGCATATATAAATACAAGCCATATGAAATATTTGTAGACAAAAGAAACGAGAGAATGTATTTTAAATATTATGTTTTACGTGGCCGCCAGACGTCACCCCATATTCTCTCGTTTTTTTATAATTTCCACACGAGGTGTTATCTCTAAACTTTGCTGGGCAGTTCCAGATTATAATATCTATGATAAAAACGTCTATTGTATAAGTATTTTGTTAAATGACAAAAAAAAAAATTCAATGTTGTCATACAAATTTACGTTGAAAGAAAATACGCGTTCCCGTTAAACGCGGGTGTATATTTTGTTTTGGCCTTTTTTTTTTTTATGTCACACGTGTGTTTAGTAAGCAAAATGTGCGTTGTTTAAAGTACAACGAAAATTTGCGACGATTTTATAGGAAAATGTCTATACGATAAAAACGCGGAGGACATGGCCACCAAACTTGCTATTGTTGTATCGTTTATTTATCTGTTTTACCTCGACGCGTGTTCGTCGGTAAAGTCTAACGTTCTGTCTACTACGTCCGTGTAAGTTTTTGTAAAATATTTTTATAATTATTCAATAGAGAAACGATACGATATATTATTTATTGTGCGCTCCGATTTCTACATACAGAGATATATTGCCCGATGGATGCGAGGATCTCTTGCAATTGTTTGCAAACGAAACGGCTAAGTTTACACTATGCGTGATCACCAATGCTCGGCCCATCACAGTGTGCGAAAATTGTGTGAACGAATACAATCGAGTGCTTGCACGATACGAAAACATACAGAAGGTCGACATTTTAATTAACGAAATAAACTTTTGCTTACGTTTTATTCTTCTCTCGTTACAGTTACATAACAATAACAGCGAAGTCGACTGTCGAGCAGTTTTGACCAATATCGATCGGCTGCAAGTCGTGTACGCAAGTTATAATTACGTGCTGGATATGTGGGAAAAGGCGTCGTGCAAACGTTTGTATACACGAATGCAATACAACTAATGCGTTTCGAATTATTACATTGTTCGTATTGTTTTATTGTCACAGTGTGTTTGGACGGCACAGTTCTGAACGACAAGAGTAAACAAGTGATGAGATTGGGAAAGATGTTGGACTCTTGTATATCCAATCACTTGAGCAACAGCACAAAACAAAATTCATCGCTTTGTGCAGATTGCAAAGAAGACTATATGAATTTAAACAATTATTATAATGCGCATAAAATTAACAACGAATTTTGTATGGATGTTGTAGATTTGGTGAGTTCAAATGAATTCGTTTAGTAATTGTTGTAATTTTCAGTAATTACATTTTTATAGATTAACAACACCCAAGCCGACTGGAGCCTAACGTGGAAATGCCATGTATCCAATTACGATTCCGAATGGGTGTTATTAGTCTTTTCGTTTATTGTACTTTTGTTGCCATTCGTATTTTATTTCATCAATTGGATATTATATCAAGAAAGATCAAACGTGCTATTATTTCGTAAGTGTCTAAATAGCAGCTAATTTATTTTGTTGCAAACAAAATATATAAATATATTGTCAATTTTAAAACTTGAAATTCATCGTGATAAAAAACCAAAAGCAGTATTGTTATATAGTATTATAGTTTAAATTACTGTTATTCTAACAATCCTTTCAATACACATCACGTACAATTTATTGTTTTACAGAAAACCGTTGGCACGAACGATTTACCAGTAGTACAGCGTCAACTTCAGGATATGTTGTCATATCATGATTTATTATTATTTCGACATGTTATAAACTGATATTATACATACCAATTATAATAAATGCTCTATACAATATCTATATCAATTATTTAACATTATTATTATTGATTTGTTACTATAATATTTGTATATTTTGAGACTTAAAAAACATTAAACAAGAGATATTTAAATTAAAATATATTTTCTATTTAATTCTAAATACCAAAGTTTAAGACAAATTGTAAATGTAAACAATGTTGTAGAAGTTTTATTTTCATACAATAATAAATTATTTAATTATATTACATTTGTATTTTATTCCTCTTCATTTCTCTTGGATTACTGCCCATTATATTCTCTCTGTACTTTATTATAAAACGTATACATATTACAGTAGAAACTGTTTATAATGACGCCGGTTGTAGTAATGACCTTAGATTAAAGGTCCCGGCAAACTCCTATATTGCATGTACTAATTTGTATCGATTATTATGACGTCTATATAATGAGTATACGGATGTTATGACGGTTATTTTTGGTTATATTGGAAAAGTATTTCATCTATAATGACTTTACTTTATCAAAGGTACTATTACAACCAATAATACTGATAATTTCATCATTGTTTCGTCGTCAGTTAATATTTATTTTATCGTCGTGTGGTTAAATGTGTTTTGTGGTCGTGTGTTGAATATTGTGAAATTGTAAAATGAGCAAACAAAAGAAAAAAAATAGAATAAAAAAAAAAAAATAGAGTGTGATTTTTATACAAAGTTCAATCTAAAATAACAGATATTTTTAAATCATAATTGAATTAATTTAAATATGTACATAATTAAATGTTTTTATCTTTACTTTTTGTCTATATTATACATTGCATAAATAAATAATAATATGTATTGAAGTTACAATTTTTTTTTCGTCATTTTGGTTATAATGACAACCGGTTATGATCTATTTTCTTTGATCCCTTGAACGTCATTATAAACAGTTTCTACTGTATATTTAGTTTAAAGCACATTTAAATGATTAATTGAAATAATTTCAGTATTTTGTTGAACAATACACAATTATATATTATATACTAGCGGTTCTCAACCTTTTTATATCTACGTACCACTTACACAGTTTGAAAATTTTCACGTACTTCGACCATAGTCCAATAAGCTTTTTTTTATCTTACTTATTCAAAAATGTTTGCTTAATTTTATTAGAAATTATAAAATTATGACAATATAAGCATTTAATGCACAAAAAAAAAAATTAAATATTTTTTCAAATTATAAATTGTTATTAAAATAGTATAATAATGATTCCTTCCAATTTTTTTTTATTAAAGGAAATTTTCTTTGCATACTATAAATTGAGAAACGCTGAATTATACAATTAGTGATACGGCGACCTTAAATATTTCAAGACGCAACAAATAGCCAAAAAACCCATCCAATTATCAAGTAAGAATGCTAATTGTACACTTTATTCGAAATTATGTTAATGATAATTTGAATTTTGATAAACAATATTAAAGCACATGAATACTTATTAATATTTCATTCTAATATACTCGGAAATGTACATAGTGTTTAAAAATCATAGTAATAAATTGCCAATGTTATTATGAAAAGTTGCAAATAATTTGTAGAAAATGTATTATATTAAAAATTAAATTTTTGTAAATAGTTCTATATGATGATGAATGTTAGTTTTAACATGATATATTTTATTTACAAGGTTATCGGGCTTGTTAATTAATAACGGTGTTCACTGAGGTCGTTGGAACTGTTTCAAAACCTAAAAAAAGAAAAATATTTTATTAATGATTCGACTATTGGTAAGAGATTACATACATTCGTGTTATGTGTATAAGTAATTAACACGCTTACTCTATTGAGTTTGTTGAACGAAGATCATCGATTCTTGACTTTTTTTGTACTAGAAGCTCGTTTGGCAGACGCCAATGGATTTCTGGGAGTGGTCGGACCATTTGTCAAACTATTAGATTTTCCACTCTCTTTAACCATGTTGTCTTCACTACCGCTATTGCCAGTTTGTGAATCTGTTTCACTGTTTATTTCGGCTAATAATGATTAAACGTAATATTAGAAAACGAAAAATATACCGACATAATATTCATACTTTTTTCTTGAGCTTCGACTAGGCCACTTACAGCCTGCAAAAAAATGTTTGTCTCAAAATAATTGCAAACGATTTGGAAAAATAAAAATAAACGCTTACGGCCATAGAGGTAATGGAGGACTTTGAGAAAAGCCGTTCGGCTTCTTTGAATTTCCTGTTGCGCGGTTCATTCTTAGTGTTTGGCAGCTTGTTCGCTGATGTGAGATACCTGTCCCAACCGCGTATGATGTTACCGTACAAGTGAGTGTCTTCTAGATAACTCCCTTCAAACGCATAAATCTGTCGTTCGAGATTGGCCAGAGTTTCCTTAAAAACAACGCGCGTACTCTTTTAGAAACGAGAAATTATTTTTTAAAAATCAAAGAAAAATAATCTCGTAGTCAGCTCAGTAAATTGCGTTACTGAACAGTATCAAAACGCACGTTATACATAAAGTAGACTATTATTATCCCCATCTACACTTACAAGCTATTCAGAAACATTAGAAAACACGTTTAAACCCATTCCGGGATCGGGAAAAATTAATCCCTATGGGGTTATAACGTTAATTTTAAAAAAAGAGCAACGTATGTCTTCGACCGAACCAATGTTTTCAATTGGACACGGTGCGCGTGACACTTACGGCGATGTCCGATTTGCGTTTGATGAGTTCGGCCAACTCGTTGCGCAATTCGCTAGACGACTTCGCCATGGCCGCGTCGAGTCGGGAAATCAAAAGAAAAACCACTAATCGAAAAAATTCGACAGAACAAAGAAACGGTAAATACGAAACCGATTCATATATCGTTATCACACATGCAAACAAAAAAAAAAAACAAAACACAGATCTATTATCAAACGGAAGGCGGCGCAAAGAAAGAGAAGAAACACGCGTGCAAGAGGGACTGATAATGAAAATATATGGAAGAATAAATTCGCAGCATATTTTCTTTTTAGTTTAAAATTCTCACAAATATTTTTATTTCGCGTGTTTCAATAAAATGAACTTAAAGATTCCCATGTCCTCCCTTTTACTCGTTTACTCGTTTATTTTACATAGATATGACTGCAATATATATATATATATATAATTTAAATATAAAATAATAACTTAAACTCTGTTTACCTACATTTGTACTTACTGTTAAAATTGGTTGCACAGGTATACCGATGGCGATGCGGTAGAGATTCTGAAAACGGATTTGAATTTGTCGTGAATTTTACCATAGGGGTGACTTTCCCACATTTCTAAATTTTTTTTGTTTCGTAAATCCTAAAAAAAAAAAAAAACACTCGAACGAATTTAAAATCAAAAAAAAAATTGCTAATAACCAATTTTTGAAAATTCAAATACAAAAGAAATAAACGAAAAAGTGCAAAAATCTCATTCTACGGAGAAAAAAATAATTCAGGACCAATTCCAATCTGTTTTCAGATTAGATCTTTCGGTACGGTGGAATTGCGAAACGTATTTGTTTTACAACGGTTCTTGTATGCACACAACGAAGAGAAAAAATACTCGTTCCCAATTCCCTTAACATAAATAATACACTTCTCATTCTGTGACCCGCAGCTGCGGTTGTGGGGCCAAATCCGAATTTGGTCTTGTTCCGCCTGCATAGGTATTATCGAAAATCGAAAATTCAACTTTTCGAGTTTTATTGATATTTTTTAAAATTAATTTCATTAAAACTTTTTTATTTATATAGTATAAACAAAATGTGTTAATTAAAATACGCATTTTTGTTTTTCAGTAATAATAATAATAAAATCAGTATAAATCTGAAATTATAGTTTTGTAAGTAAAATAATTTAAAACAACGTCGTTATGTAGGTTAATAGGCCTCACCAACTCGTGTGACTACTTGTGAATTGCCTACGTGTTATATTCGGTTAAAATTATTATAAAAGTATTTGTTATGAAAAGCCTGCAAGCAGAGAGCCGGGAATTCAACAACGTACTATACTAGCTACTGCGTGATAATATGTGTCCGTACTTGTGAGCCGCCGAGAAAAAAATTTCGCCTCGCTATAGGCAAAAAAACAAAAAAATAAATAAATAAATAAATATCTGGTGTCGTCTGTTGGCCTGCACTGGATTATCCGTGTAAGGACTATCCTATTTTCAAGTAGTAATTAATTACATAATTTATTATATACGAATTAAAAGTACGCGTTTATAACGCAAGAAATAAAAAAACGTATTAAAACTTTAAATTTTAATTCACGAAATAATATGTACAGGAATATGTATAATTATAATAGGGTGACGACCAGATTATTAGAAAAAGAAAAAAAAACCGAGACGAATAAAAAATATGTTTCCTAAAGAAACATATAGTTTGAATAAAACGAATGTATAATTTAGATAGGTATTTTAATTTACAATATGAATTATGTAGTTTTAGGGTATATAATATTTTTCAATTAATTGTTAGCCGTATTTGGAATTAACATATGATTTAATATTATAATGATGAATTAATGTGATTAAAACTAAAAAAACAATAGAGATATCATAAAAATTATATAAATATTGAAAATAACGTAATACGAATTCATATTATGAACGCTTTAATTCCGTGACATATTTATGAAATCCATTACGGTATTATATAATATGTATCTATAATTATAAATTTGTAATTAACAATTAGCGTTAGATTTCTTGTAGTTTTTGCGTCGAATACTTTTTTTTAAACATTTTTACCGCTATTTAACTGCATTTTAATTTGAATAAGTATAATAAGTGAATAAGTACCACCAACCACTGTAGTATATATTATAATGTATAAGAAATCGATGCGAATTTCGGTACATACCACTCTAATGATAATTTTTAAAATTTGCCCCATAAATTATAATAGGGCGCCTTTAAATAATAATAATAATAATAATAATAATAATAATAATAATAATAATAATAATAATAATAATAATAATAATAATAATAATAATAATAATAATCGAAGTTCTATACTTCGAGAAAAAATTACGAGAATAATAAATATTATATTACAATTATTTCCTCTGAGATCGTATCATTTTTAACGTAACAAATACTTTAAAATTATATTGTTTCTTTTTTTTTTTTGGAGGACTTCTTTACAAAAGTCAACACAGATCTATACCATTTTAAATTCAAATTTTATTGACCACGGTTATATATTTGATAATAGAACAAGGTGTACATAATATTATAATGTGTCCAACATTGCGTGTTTATCCAAATAGTTTTTGGGCAGTAAAAACAAAAAACATTTTAATAATAATACTAGTGGTAATATAATATTTTGTGTGGGCGCAATTTGTGTGGGATGACCGAGTATTATAACGGTATAATAAATGATGCACTATTATTATATTATGCTTATACGATACCACGTGACTTTACTATATATTTTCGGAAATCATCCGAGATAATGAAATCTCTTTAACATATTATTATTATTATTATTATTATAATAATAATGTTGCAGAGATTTTAGAACGAAATACGCGCACACGATGTGGTAATTAACGTCGCGTTGGAGTCGTCAGCGATGTGCCAAGAAACTGGAGTAAAAGATTATTTTCGTACTTGCGCGTAATATAAATAATTATCATATATATATATTATGTAGTAAATCTTATAGAATTGTCCAAAACTACTTTAGATCCGTCCCGTGTGAGCCGCCGACAACGACGTTCGTATAATATATATATATAAATATTACGAAAACGGAATGGCTTTTTTTTTTTTTTTTTCATGTTTATATTTATTATTCGAAAGATTTAACCGGGCACGCGGCCAACAGGACGAATTTAGCCTATAATTATTTAATTTAAAACGGTCAAAACATATATATTCTTTTTGCTTCTTCCTGGCACGGGTTTTCCGGTCACATTGAGATCATACCGTCCAAACAAATCCTCTCGCGCGTTTCTCCATGTCGACTGCCGCAGCCGCCACTGCAGCAAATCCGGGTTTCACATTGCGTTTAACAGAATCTTTCCAAGCGGTCGCTTACCCGTAGACCGCTCTTCGACGATTGTCCTCGCTTATTATGACGTGTTTCCTCCTCCGATCTCCTGTCCACGCCAGTCTTCTGTTTGAGATTTTTCTTACGATATCCGGCCTTTGGAACACGCGCGTTCGTCGTCACGTGTTTTTCTCCACATTCGTGTTTATGGGCGTCAACACAAGGACCTAACCGCTTTTTCGTATACGGCCATGCGTCTCCGAGGCGTTGTATATGATGACGCATTCATATACACAAGCGCAGTATTTTTTCGGGTTTCATGATTTGTGGATCTCGAGCTCTGGTACACATATATTAACGTATATTCGCACATAAACAAATTATAATTTACTATAATATAACAATTGGCAATATAAAATTCGACGTATGCGTACGTGTACAGCTGCAGAGTTCATATAGGTTCGCATATCTATTATATAAACTCGGTTGACGAGAAATCAATTTGACCGCAGCTGCGACATTCTTGATAATGTACGAGTGTATTATGATTAGATGTATACAACACGACATCCCGAGAGTACGTGTCGGACATTGGTTATACGCATATGTTTGTTTTCATTTATCTTTCCTGCGAGCGAAATGCCGTATAATTTAACATTTCCGTTTCGAAACATTCAAAGCGAAAGAAAAAAATAGAATGCTAATTTTTGTTTTTAAAGTAACACTAATATTACGGCGTATACACCGCTGTTACATATTATTATACCGAACGCGTTTAATTTTCTCTTTGTCTATGGTAATTTATTTTTAAGTCAACCGACGGAAAAATCATTATTATATTTCCGAAGATATTATACCTATAGGTGCGTTTTCGCAGACTGTGTAAAAAAAAAAAAAAAGCAGCATATTAACGCGAAATGAGAACAATAGGAATGTATTGACTGAACGACGTACTTATAAGATGCGTTTAAAATCATCTATTGCTACTTACAGCGTATATGCCATACGTCAATATGACCATTTGGATTTAGCTGGTATACAAAAAAAAAAAAAATGTGACACGTTCTTTCTTCGTCAAAAAAAAAAAATTAAAATCATTTGTTTAATTTCTATTCGACCGTAAAAATCGAGAGAAAATATTTTTGTTTCAAAATAGCGCGGTGTTATATATTAATTATTATTTATAATTAGTTAAATACCTTTTGGTTTTTTTTTTAATTATTAATTATTCTCATTAAATAATAAATAATATTAATATATTTGAATTTTCTTTTTTATTATACTCGCGTAGTACGATTCAGATTTTTATACATATTAAACCGTGATTGTTTTTTTTTTTAATTATATGTTCATGTTGTTTTAAAAACCAAAACAATCTATTCATTTCTATTATGAATTTACATTCTATCATATTTTACGAGACTCATATAGATAGTTTTATAGAGTTGATTAGAAAAAAAATTCACGTTAAAGCCACGGACATATTATGCGCATTTCCGCCACGCATATACTACATCTGTGCAGTCTTATAGCTTATATATATATATATAAGGGTAATGATTAAACATTATATAAATCCCTCGAAAAAAAAACGAATTCGTCGGGCTGCAAAACAGTAATTTATCGCTGGCTGGCACGATAAAATAAAATAATTGTTAAAAAAAAAAAAATTCCGAATACGCGCTTATATATATTATATATAAATATATAATTATATTTTTATTCGGAGTTTATATTAATATAAATAATCGTGAACGAAGGACGTAGCATTAAACCGTTGAATAAAAATTAAAGGAGCACTCGTAACCGTATTCGAACGCGTAAATATAACTGTATAATTTTATACGTAGATATTGTAGACAAGTTCGTGATAATGTTCGGGCGTGTATCCAAATTATTTTAATTTAATGAGATTATTGTAGGAATGTCTTCGATTTCTCCACCCTCGCCGTCTATATTAATGATATAATATAATTTATTAATTCGTGAATAGCGTTGTACCGCGACTATTAACACGAACTTGTGTTATCGCGATGATTAGAATAACAAAATATTATTATGACTGTAATTGAACCGAATTACTTTTGTGTTTTATTATGCGTAGACATTGATTTCGAGTTTTTAGTTATTTAAATAGTTGAATGAGATTTAAAAAATAAAAATAAAACGTCATATTAACGTTGTGTCCGCGCACGAGCAGCCTCATGTGTACTTTCTTCGCGGAGGAGCGCACCTATTATAAGACGGGAACGAAAAATTATTATGGGAAGAACGGTTGAGACTTGAAAAAAATGCGCAGGGTTTGTGCCAAAAATTTTATAGAATGTTGCGACATTTATAATTGTTATAGTACTTGTAGAGAGTCGGGCCAAGGACTTGGTAAAAGTATTGTAAACCGTTCTTTGGTGTATATATAATGTTTAATGAATATTTATCTATTATTCTATTAGGTTCGTGTTGTACAGATATATTGCACGATCAAACATTATAGAAATATTTATTAAGTCCTGTGTTGTATAATGCACGCGTATGATAAGAGTTAGTTACAATAAAATCGAACCGATATATGTTTAATTTGTTGATATAAATTATTAATAATATATCAATTGCGCACAATTGACAGTACCTGTGTAAATATTTGATCATTTTCAATTGAGTCAATAAATGCTAATATATTTATATCTATGTAGACACACGCGTCTATTAAATAAAACAACAATATAATTATATTTTAACTCGGTTGTAATAATCGTTTTGTATATTATATTTGCTCTCATAAACTACTACAATATATATTATATATATAAAAAAAATGAATTTCGACGACGAACCTAACCGCGATATAATGTGATTTAATTTATTTTTGCGTCATTTATACCCGATCTCCAATCGTTATAAATACTTAAATACATAAACTTACGAAATTTTTATACATTAAATGTCCCGGCCCGTCTTAAACAATTGAGTCTGTTTATATATATATATATGTATATATTAACCGGAAAAATTTTCTTCGATAAATACTGCAGTCCCCATATAATTAACCGCGATCAGTGTCCGGTAGAAAGTGAAAATCGACGTTGAAATATTTTCATTTCGTTTAAGGCATGAAAAAAAAAAGTTAGAATAGCGCTGTAATTTTACAAAATTATAGGGTCCCGTCCGTAGGGAACTTAACGAATGCGTCTTTCGGATCGATTTAATTTTTCGTCGGGCACTCGGCAGCGCGAATTCAGCATACTATTCGACTTCGACGGACGTTTTGAACAAAATTTGCTTTCGGTCGTACACCTCACAATACTTTGTTACGTAATTAAAAAAAAAAAAAATGTATTAGTTACCTATTGGTATTATAGATAAATATTTGCATGTAGAAATACGGAATAATAAGATAATATAAGTATGTACCGTATTATCTAGTTGTATAAAATGTTTTAAAGTTGTCAATTTTCATTTGGAAACCGTGCGAATGAAATGTGCAAACGTTGAGTTATTGAAAGCGATAATCATATTCAATACCATAAACAGTTTATGAAAAATCAAGTATATTTTTATCTCTCTTTTTTTTACGTGCAGTCTTACCTATTGCGTATATTATACTAACGTTCAAATGTTATTCAATGTTCACTATTAATGATATAAGTGGCCCCGGGCAGACTCAATCTGGAGGCCCTGATTTAATAAAAAAGAATTTCTTACATATACGCATAACGTATATTTACATTTAATGATGCGACAAAAAAAAAAAAAAAAATTATGCATAGGACTTTAAATCAATTATTAAAAACGCATTGACATTTCTATTTGTTATTATTATTTTGATAAATATTTTATAAAAATATTCGATGTTAATAAACGTTTTTTAATGTTCTAGTTATTTATTAAATTTTTAAAAATCGCGCCATAAATTAAAAAAAAAAATGACAGTCCCAAATTTTTTTCGGGCTATGGCCCTCTTAGCAGCCACCCCTTCAACCCGGCTCCGTGTACGTTACATCGAGTATTTTATCGAAATATCTGAACGTGAATAATCAAACGTGGCACGGTATTTTCAATTTTTTTTTCCGACGAAAAGTGTCGTTTTTAGACTTTAAAAAATTTAATTTAAAAATTATAATTCGCATAAAAAAAAAAAAAAGGGAAACCATAATTTAAAAAGCGAAAACCCGTAATGTCACTTTACGTTCATAAATCTCAACTAATTTGTGTAGAATATTGAAGGAATGTGTAAACGTTGTGCACCTGTTTTGTTTTCCTCTTTTCGCCAATTGGGCAAATTACTAACCAAATACATATACGATTTATGGAAAATACAAGAAATGTTTAATTGGATATCACGCTTAAATTTTCATGATATATGCGTATATATATTTTTTTTTTCTTTGGCACTCTCCCCGTAAATACGCCACTGCAAGTCGGTCTTTTGAATATAGTTTCGATTTCTTTACTTTTCCTTTTTATTCATAACACGCACTGCCGCGATTCCGCGTTTAGTGCGGGACGGCCGGGGGGGGGGGGACGTATTCGTTAAGACTCTTTTTTTTTCTTCAAACATTACGAGTTCTCTACGGCTCTTCGTCGTCGTCGACCAAGTCTCACAATGGGGGGGCCATAAGGCGTTCCGTTTTGGTTTTTGCTCTCGATAACGGAACGTATCGGTGATAACTCCGATGTGAATCATCATAACATCTCGTCGTGCGCATAATACCGGGGCCGGCTGCAGTGTATTCGCCGAAACCAAATCTCATTGCGCGCATTGTTTTTCCCGAGTGTTTTCAAATCCGTATACCAACACGCGTAAATGATAATCGTAAATCGTCCAGTATTGTGGGAAATTATAGTTTATCCACACACACCTGTGGATGAAATACGATCGCTACGGCGCGAGCAGCGGTTCGTAACGCGCGCGATCGTAATATCCAGAGAAAACAAAAAAAAATCCTTTTTTTACTACACGGCGTCGTTATGTTATATCGACACTGCCGCCCGTCAGGTGGCAGCACTGTTTTTGGCCGGGCGGGACGTCGTTCGCCCCGAAAACGTCCGACGTGAGAGTGGAGAGACGACGACGACAGACCTCCTCGCGCCTCGCACAGTGCGCACCGTCGTTGTCGTCGGGTTGTTCGCCGCCGTCGCGTTTGCGCGTTTCACGTCCGTTCCGTGGTGTCGCGCGCGCCGCACCGTTTACCGGCGTGGTGGGCGTGCGTTGTTGTTATAGCGCGTACGCGTTTTATTAACTCTACTCGCGTATTATTGCGTGCGTGCGCGCGCGCGTCGCACACCGACGACCGTTGTCGTCGCGCCCGCCCGCTCGCGCGCGTGTGTGTGTGTGTGTGTCAAGAGAACGTTTGTCTGTGTGTGTGTGTGTGTGTTTTCTCTATTGGGCCGCGGCGACGCGCGCGATGTGTACGTGCGAATTAATCCGTTCCAATTACTGTCCGTGAATCGACGACGGGACGTCTAATTGTCGTGTGTCGTCGTGTCCGTCAACCTCGTACGTCCCGAAGAGGAAGGTAAGTTTTCGATTTCCGTTGGGTGTTTTTTTTTTTTCTTATTGCTATTCGGTACTCTTACGGTCACGACGGTATCGCGCGGTCTCCTCTTCCGTCCGGTCGACGTAGGTGGTTGTGTGTGGGTATTGTTGTGCGCCGAGAGTGATCGACACCGAATGTCTCCCCTCCTCACCCGAGCGGAGATTTCTTGCAGACGGATCGCACGCAAACACCGTATTGTGCGCGGTGAGATGACCCCGATCATCGTCGCCGCCTCGTTTGCGGCCAGTTCCTTCGATAAACGGTTCGCGTTCAACGTTGACGTAGCATGGCTGGCCGACAAAACGTTTCGGTACCGTTATTTTGGTAAATCCGAATTCTGTTCGCGTTCTGTATCGTGTCATCCGATTCCCGGACATATGGCCATCGTTATCGATGCACGGACGCGGAATCGTTTGACATCTCATCGGAACGTGTTTTTCATTAGTGCTCGAGTACATACGTATTTCGGATAGATCTCGTCTAATAAGTGGTGGTGTGTCTCTGTAATCGAATGCAGTCCTTGGTGATATTTTTTTATTACTAAATTTTTGCTCGGCTACTTGAGTTCTCAGAAAACCAGTGTTACATATTATTATAAAAACGTATTTATATAATAATACATACATATATATATATACATATAAAATATATAATTTTATGAAAAAAAATATTCTACCCAGAAATATTGTAATTATGTATTATTGTCAGTTTTCACCACCCTGTTTTATAGTTACATAATATGTGTGCGTACAATGTTAGACGACAGTTAATGAAACGATTAAATATTTATTTTTATTGGCACAGGGAGCACGTTAACCTCCCGAAAACCCAACGAGTAAATTTGTAATTTGTTATAGACTTCATTAAATCTGTACGTATGACTTCCAAGTACAATAAAATTTAAGTAGATTCATTATTGAAATTCTTGAGACGGATCGTGTACTCGGTCGGATTTAAATCTTAAATCGATTCGGACTTTTAAGAAAAGAAGAAACGTACATATCGTACATTAAAATACGAGTAGGTTATAAAACTGGGTTATACTGCGAATCACCTATATTGTCTTATCTTGATAATGTGTGTGAACCATCTCTGTGTTTAGAATAATAAATACGTTTTACGGATGGATACTATGTAGTCAGATGTATGTGCGGCATGTGGTTGTCATACTGATGCGTATAGTTTTTAACGTAACTAATTCCGAATTCATTTGTAGACATTATAGATAAGTAACTGAATCTAGATTTTTTTTTAAAAAGAAAAAATATATATTCACGTACCTAGTAATGGTTTTTGGACTATTCAATTTAATTCAAAATGAGTTTATCGCTTTGAAATGACCAAATTTCAATCGGAGCATTGAATCCATTGAGAATTGTTATAATAATAACTCTGTATATACACATGTTTATTATTTGTTGGAATCGTATCGAATCAATTACGCATTTAGTTGAATTATGACATTTGGATGAGTAACAAATACACTATTCTTAAATACTAAATTATAATTATATTTTATCTGTACATAATTATAATAAATACTTAAATAATTTTAATATTGTTATTTATCATGACACATAAAGAGATTGTTGTTTTAATATAATTTTTTCTTTTGTGATGTTTCCGATTAGGCATTTAAGTAAAATAAATAGTTTGTACTTATAAATTTGTTGTAATTTAATGATTCTCGATTGTATTTGGTTTAGATTGTTAAAAAAAAAAAAGTAAAATTTGTAGAGCGTTTAATAAGGTAAGTTATATGTTAGTAAAAGATAAATTATACCCGTGTATCTTTACAATGCCTGACACGATAAAAGTATTTGCACAGAGAATTTATATTCGAAAGTAATCCAAATAGATACGTCTTATCCTGTGCAATCAGTACCGATTAAGTAGTTCTGAGTCACTCACTCAAAATAGTAGAATGCGTATATTGTTATTTATGATGATACGTTAAGTGGGAGCGCAGACATTTCTTATATTGTTCACTGCTGTTTTTTTTTTTCTTCTATCGCTTGTTCTTTCCTTTGTCCAAAGTACATTTTCTTTAAATTTAGCGATGACCAATTGCTTTTCAACGGCGATGCCGTACGTAAATGCCTTGTCGAATTTCGAAAATCACGTTACCCAAGTCCATATACATATTCAAAGGTTGTTTGGTGAGTTGTTTCTGAAAGACATGGTTCGTAGCCACACGTAAGTTGAATGTATACGGAAATCATTAAACACGACGACTTGATTGACGTATCATATATCGCATAAAGTTAACCTGTAAAACATGCGTTATGGTCTGTATTGTATTTCAGTAGATTATTTGCTGAGCAATCTCTGTGTATTTTTTCAGTTGGTTTTTTTCCTTTCTTGCGATTTCGCTTGTTGTTAATTATTTGATTTTTTGTTTTTTTTGTTTTTATTATTGTTCATTCCGTGAACGTGCATTACGGCCAAATATTTTTTGGCTGATATAAAGAATATCGTTTTTGTTTTATGCTCTGTTGAATATTATTCTCGTCGTATTTTTTTTTTTTTTCTTCAAGTTCAACGAACTTGCGTGTAATTTGTGAATGACTCGCCGAGTTTGTATTGTGACCGCAAACGTTATCTTTTGTAGTGGGTTGTATGTAGTGTGGAGAGTCATTTTTTTTTTTTTTATCCAATAAAATTGTGGAGGATAAATGCGCGTATGACGCACCAATATACGTGTTTTTATTTATTTTACAGCCGTGTTCGAAATACTCGACAGAAGTGACTGTAACTGAAATGATTAGTTTTAAGATTATTGTCTAGTATTTATTTATTTATTTTTTTTTATCTTTACACACGATTATTATATTGTTTGGAAATCGCACGCGGAAATCGTTCGTTTGTCTGGCGAAAACAAATCGTCGTCGCGCAACAGAAACGTTTTGTTAGGAAAATTATTTTATTATCCAGTGGTGATATAAAAACAGTTTGTGGCGCGAAAAGTGGGTTTTATTCGAATGTTTTCGAGAATTTCTTCTCGTCGTAAAAATACAAAAAAAAAAAAAAAAAACGCGTAGAAAAAAAAAACGTATATTTTGGGACTTTCGCGCCGGCGAACATATTTTTCTCGCGTGTAGAATTCACTTTAAATATGTACGGTTTACGCGGTGGAAGGGGGAGAAGGGTGAACAATAACAACATTGTGTACATTGTTTCACAGTACTTGGTTAAACTATTTTCTAAACACACGAAATTTTAACACTTTCCCACTCGAGATCTGTTGATGAAAAGAGTTGAACCATGTCCGTGTGTATTTAGGATATATAAATGAAACCGTCGCACCGCAATCGTGTTGCGTTCTGTTATTATATAATTTTCGAATGGAATAGAATTCTACTTTTTCTAGAATTTTGGATGATAACGGGTAAATATTTGAATATCTTTAAAAAAAAAAAAAACTATCGTTTATTAATTTCGCGCGTAATTATTTCAAAAAAAAAAAAAAAAAAACGAAACGAGTGTTACGAAAAATGTATGGGCCGGTCAAGGATGATGATATAACTGAAGACGAAGAAAGAATATAGAGCTGGAAACATTATAAATATGTATAGCGGTTCGGACGTATCGACGAAGGTTATCTGCAGAATAGGTGTAGACCACGTTGGGGGCTGGTCGTGCTCGAAGAAGCTAAAATCCGCTGCTACGTGCAGTGATAGAACAAAATCCTGTAGGGAAAACACGTTTAGGAATACCGAGAATGCGCTGGGAAGATGTCGAAGATAAAAAAAGACGTTCGATCAGATGGGGGGTGAAGCCAATTGGAGAAATTAGAGAGTTGCATGGAAGCTTGTTTGTGAGACGGGATGGTCTTAAATGCCCAATTAACTCAAGAAGAAGAATTATTTCCAAAATGACCGGGAATATGAGTCCATTGATCTCGTTTTATTATTTCAATTATTCGTTTTTTTCTCGCTTCGCGTCGTTTGATACGGTAATATTTTTAAACTGTTCGTAAAACGAGTAAAATATCTGTGGATTTTTGTTCGTATTCTATGTATTATGTATTATTTACGGACATTTGTGTTTGGTTTTGTAAATATTTGGTAAATTAGAAAATATAATATATCATATACCGGAGAGTTCCAGTGAATAATTTAATGTGTTTACTGTTCGCTACGCGTGTCTGTTGTGTAGTATTCTTTCGCGTGTAATTAGTAGTAGTAAATAGTGGTCTGTTTTATTGTTTGCCTAAGAATTTTTACGTTCGGTTTTATTATTATTATTATTACATAGACGAGAGATGTTGGAAATTGGTAATGATTAACTATTTTCGTCACTCGCGTAGTGATATATATTTTTTTTTGAACAAAATTTGTGAAAATGTGAGTTTGTTGTTTTATCGTTCTAATATTTTTCGATTGGCGAAAGAACTTCTTTCACTTTTGACATTAAAACGCGCTGCTGCATTGTGACGATCGATTTTATAGTATTTTATTTCAAACTTTTATTTATCTACAAGAGGTTTTGTATTGTGGTACAATCGATAGTAAATATTACATTATAATATTATGCATTACAATTACATCAGACGTATGAAGCGTATATATATATATATAATGCGTTTTGTTTAAAACAAACCCGTTGTGTGTCGTGTGCCAAAAGTTTGCCACACGCGTTTTTGTCTGTTCTGTCGAACACACGAGCGTCGTATCCATCGACGACGACGTACCTCTGCCAAAACGAATGTTATCGGAAATAAATATTTTTTTTTTTCTAGTGAAAAAAAAACATAATATATCGATAACACGCGTATTAGACACGCGAAATATACTCTTTTTTTAACTAAAGAATTCTTAGATGAAAATACGACGATTCGTCTTAAATGTTTTATAACTCGTTTTGAATGACCCATTTTTACGGTATTACGCCAGCGAGCAGCAGCAGCAGCAAGCGGATCGATTTACAACAACTATCTTCTACGTGCGTGCACATTTCGGCATGTTTTAAATTCGAGTGGAGTCCCGTGTTGAAAAAAATCCAACGTAATACGTATTACGAGAATTATGGTTTTTTTTTTTTTTTAAATAGATTCACACGTTTTATATTATTATTTAGAAGAACGAAAAAAATATATATATATCGATTTTGAACAATTGGCTGGCCTATTGTTGTTGCAAGTTTTTCCTGTGGGTAAGGCTTATATTGTAAGAACAAAATTTATTAAAATAAATTACGTCGGTAATTTTGATGGTAGCGATTATTGTTGTTAAGCGGAAACTTACATATATATATATGAACGGTTTTTAATATTTTTAATTGTGTTGGAGAAGGCGATTATTACAATGCGCCAAATAGTTTTTTTTTTTATGGCTGGCAGAAGACGTTCGGGATACATAAAACAATTTATAAAAACCTTTGCAATGAAAATCATACGTTTTCTGGTGGGAGTTAAAAGTATGAGGACATTTCGATAAGACAATAATTTAGTTCTACAAGCTTCGCTAATGTGTTTGATGGTTGTGAACTCGTGGGTGGACTATTTCCGACATCCGACGTCTGTACACGATAGTCATTACTCGTATAAAATGTTTAAACAAAATTAAAATTAAAAAAAAAAACACCGGAGTACGGATTAGTAAAAAAAAAAAATCGTCAGTATGACAGTTGAACTATAATTATTGTGAAATTTCTCGAATTCGTCGATGCGTTCGATATAATACGCGTAAATTTATAATACGAACTGTTATCGACGAAGAAAGTGCGTCAGTAGGCGTGTTTATTATGTGTATAAATAATATATGTATTTTGTAATCGATATTATTATTATTTTTTTATATAATATATAAAATTTCATTTTTGTCTCGTATATCGCAATTTTCTCTGGTCGTGTTCTAAGGCTTTTGCCTTCCTCCCATCCTCCGCCACCGCTATGTTCAATACGTCGGGGTGGACCGTCGAAGTGATTCGATTAAACGCTCGATCTGTCTTCAAGAATGCGCATTTTACATGTTTACAACGCGTGTATACAATAATATATTATGATTGTCGCACATCAATTAACATCACACGTCTGAACACATAGACACACGTCCATATATTTATTTGTTGAACGGCGTTTATGGTGTTTGCAAACACAGCCGTTCAAATACTTATACGCACATACGGAAATGACATCTGGCTGGGTCGCTGTTGTACCGCAAAAGGGGTTTAAGAGTTATATTATTTTAGGACTGGAAAAATAATGCGTAAAAAAAAACCTACGGTATGAATAAAACGTTTCAAAAGTTATTATTAATAATGGTGAAATATAAGAAAACGTCGTCGAACAATTTTTCGCATTAAAATGTAAATATTTAACCGTTAAATTTCCTAATGTTCAAAAAACTTAATTCTTAGAAAACGTGGGATAAAATTTTAAATCTGTTTGAAATTATAAACTGTTTAAATAAATTGCATTTTTTTTTTTTTTTTTAAAAAACTCGATAATGTTGTTAAACAGCAATCGTTCTGAAACAATAAATATAGATTTTGAGAAAACTTTTTAATAATTGAAATTGCCTTCAGCATCTCTTAATATTGTTGTACTGGACTAGATGCGAGTCCAATTTTCAAATAAAAATGGTCGAGTTGTAAATATATACATTTTTTTATCGAGATTTTTAGTCGTTCATTTAATAATACAACTTTTTAATAATATCTTAAAAATATAAAAAAAAAAAATTTTTTTTTTTAGTTTTGTTGATATATGAATCGAATTTTATTTATTTTTTTTTGAAAAGCCGTGTGCCGGGGAGGGGGAATTGTAAAATGTTACAAATCCCGTCGTATATAGCTACATATGTACTTCTTCTTACATGGTCGTTATTAATTATTACGATCGAATAAATCGGACGAAAATGTTCGGATAAACGTATAGAACAGGTGCAGTGTCTAGTACAGCTCGTGTGCACCTCGAGTACAATAAAAACCTTTTTGTTTGTGACAGATGATAGCGCGTAAGATTATATACTACGGGAGCGCCTGGGCGAGAATTTATCGACGATTTGTTGTAATTTTACTATTTTCTCGTAGAAGAAATTCGAGAATTCGGTGCGTTTCGTGTTTACAATGTGCTAAAGGAGATACGCGTGGTGTGGGATGCACGATTCGCACGCCACATTATATAATAACAATTTTCGGTTCTAAAGTTGTATGTATTATATATTTGATTGTAGTTTACGTTATTTTTTCGATAATACCTCTATATCTATAATCGATTTCGGTGATTTTTTTTTTTTTGCTCTCTCTTTTTGAGAAAAACACGTTTATATATATATATATATATATATATATATATATATATATATATATATATATATATATATATATATATATATATATATATATATATATATGTACACTCATTACTATATATAACCTTCGAAATAGAATAATATT
The DNA here is from genome assembly GCA_032441825.1 of Chaetogeoica ovagalla. Lineage (NCBI taxonomy): Eukaryota > Metazoa > Arthropoda > Insecta > Hemiptera > Aphididae > Chaetogeoica > Chaetogeoica ovagalla. The sequence continues at coordinate 9,804,376 of CM063735.1, read as the reverse complement.
TGTTCAGTTTTTTTATTGCGCGAGTTGGTTGTAAAAAATATCATACAAGCGATTACTATTATTAATAATAATAATAATAATAATAATAATAATAATAATAATAATAATAGTGCTTTCAATTGTGTCGTGCATATTGGGTAGTTGTTGCTGCTGTGTGTTGTTACCCTTGACAGTTTGGAAAATTTATTCGAATAGTATATTAATATATTAAAAAAAAAAAAAAAACCCGTTTGTGGCTTGAAAAATTCTTTTTAGTGTGTCGTCGACAAATGATGATAATAATAATTATTGTTGTTATTATTATTATTATTATTATTATTATATACAAACAAAGATTCGTCGTGAAAACTTCGCTGGGATGAGGATACGCTGCCGTGGATGGAAAACGCTATGGTCGGCTTTCTGTTGCTGCTTTACAAAAGCTTAAAACCGTGTGTCGTCGTCGGCGCGACGTACAGAAGAGAAACAAAAAAAAAAAAAATACTACTGTAAATTTACACATTTTTAAACGGAAACAACGACTGTGCAGTGAAATCGACACGTGTTTCATTTTTAATTTCGTCTGCTCGGAATTAATGGCGCCTACTACTCGTTCCCTTCAGGCGTTGTTTATGGATGTATTTCATTATTATAAAACACGAGTGGGTGGTCTCCTCTGTGTATTAGATTTTTTTTCTTTATATATATATATAAAATATGATTTTTTTTTTTTGTCCCATTTTAATCTAAAGAACATTTCACGTATATATGCATATCGCGCGTATTATTAAATCGTCTATAATATACAACTGTAGTGTTTTAAAATAATATAGTAATGCGTTTAACAAATAACGAATGCGTTTTGCTTTTTGTATTCATTACACTCCAGATCGTCGTTTATATAAAATTAATGGACGGGTGAGTACGGAATATTACGGGTTTATATTTGAAATTTCTTTCGTATCGCCGCTGCTAATCGTTATTATGTATAAGTAGAGAAGGAAGAAAAAAAAAGAATACACAGATTTTCGATTTACGAGATTTCGTTTCGGATTACGTGTCGTCGTTGCTGCAGATGTAGTGGTGTGGGTATTTCTATCCAAAATCATTTAGTCGTGTATATATATATATATATATTATAATAAATACACACAAGAATATTATAAGTGTGTGTCGATCGATTGCAAGCGTAGGTGTTGGTTGTTCGGAGTAATGGAAATTTCTTTTAAACGTTTTCTTTTTCTTTTTTCACACTAATCGTTCCGTATAATAGTAATAACGTTTACGGCACGAAATTTCGTATAATATATTGCGTTTTAAGACGATTTCTTTTTTTTTTTTATGTCGATTCGTTGATTTATTAATATATATATATATACGTACGTGTACCAGGCAGTGATCCTATTATAGGATAGTCGGATTATATAAAAAAAAAAATATATATATATATATGGATATTTGTTACGCATTTCGATTACATTTATATGGTAATTAAACGTTTCTACCTGTAATCGGGTCTTGGAATTTGTTGAAAGTTTTTACTATTACGTGAACGCGATATAAATATTGTCCACCTGCTCTGATTTGACCGAGAGATCGCTCTCCTAGACATTTGTGAATATTATCCTCTAAAGACTACAAGTCTTAAGGATTCACAAATGATGTATAGTCACGCAAAATACCGGTATAAAGCGAAGAAATCTCATTTAAGGTAAAGTCGATAAATATATATGTATATATATTTTTGTTGTTGTGATTTTTGGCTATTATTTTCCGTATAATATTAAAATAACGTGTTAGAAACGATTTTCAATTAAATGCGTAATATGTTGTTTATGGTGATATTTAAGATTGGTCGTGAATACTTATTCATTCGTTCGCGGAAGTGTTAAATAAACTCGTTTCTTCGCTCTCGACATTGCGTGTGTGTATATATTATAAATATTAATATATAATATATATATTAATGATCTGCAATACAGCTGCGCAGGTATATTATAAACGCGTATTTAATCAATTCTCATTTATTTATCTTTTCGGTATCTCGAGGAATTTTGTTTTATTTATAATATATATATATATTTATACGCGCACGTATTGATGAAATTTTCTCCTTATTAATTTCTCCACTTACGAATTTTTAATTTTTTTTTTAGTACATAAATTAAATAGTTTTTTAACGTTTCGTATATATATATATATATTTTTTTTTTTGTTACTAGTTACGATTATTATTATTATTATTATTATTATTATTATTATTATTATTACTATTATTACTATTATTATTAATTCGTATTTATTTTATGAATATACGATTTTCAGTATATATTTTTCAACGGATCGCGTTTTCGCTCGCGCGTCACGCATATAACAATATCAACGATTTAAAACGCAATTTTTCAAATGATTTCCAAATACTTGTTCTCCTGTAACGCGCGTTTTTCTTCTTCTACGCGTCCCGGATCTTCTACACGTTTTTCGATGTAACATTTTCGGTGCAGTGTGATATATCCTATGCATGTCGAATCGGAAGTGTATAATACGCGGTGTGGGTGTGGGTGGGGGGGAGGAACAATGCAGAGAACTGTAGTAAGCGGATTTTTCTGTTTCAACAACGTTGTTTTCGGTCTGCAATGAAGTGTAAATACACACACACACGGACAGGAAGTATTCGCGGTTAGGTTGACCTTGTATTGGGCCTAAAATATTATAAAAACGCGGTCGGAGTACAGTATGCGCGTAGTAGTAGTAGTATTTCCTGAACCGCGGCCGTACGGTGCGGCGGGGGGACTTGTTGTTTGCACGGCGGCCGTCGATTTCTGTGCGTTGTCTGATTGCCACCATAACATTGTCAACATTATTATTATTATTTTTGTTTCCCGATTTTATCGCGTTAACCACCACCACTCGCGCCCACCACTAACCGCTATTCCGGCTGCGTTGAAAAACGCCGCGCGTCCTTCTGATCGTGACCGAAACAACGGGTGACACGGAATATTGGGACACGCGCTTGTGTATTATGGGTGCGTTTGCAGTGCGGGAACGTATACAGAATGATTATAGAACACGATGTGATAGGATGATTGTACATTCTTGGAATATACAATATTGGTGAAATCGCGTCTCTCTCGTTTATTATTATTATTATTATTTTTGAAATCTCGTAAAATTATATAAACGGAATTGATTCTCGTCGCGTATTTTTTTATACCGTTGAAACGTGTGTGCGCGTGTGTTCGGAAAGGCGCAATGCCGTCGTCGTCGAAGTGTTTTTAAACACATTCATAAACGGCCGAATTTCGATTTCTCTCTCTCTCTCTCATATAATATTATATATATGTCGGGTCGAATAATAACAATAACGGATCGCGTGAATAGAGGTGAGGGATGGTTGGTTGCGCGTGGTCCCGTATAGGTCCCGTCGTCGTCACCTTGCACAACACACATTCCCTATCGTCCCTTCCTTCGCGCACTGTGTGACAGAAGTGTCGGCGAATGCGAAACACACACACACGCACACACGATTAGATACGACGAAAACGATATTTTTTTGTAACGAAGTCGTCGTCGTCGTCGTGACCAACGGCCGCCTCTCCTGCCGCCAACGCGGTTCGTCGTCGTACCACCCCCCCCCCTAACCGCAACGCGCACGCACACGCCGTTTCAACAACATAAATAATATACCGGACAATCGCGTTTTTCCTTTTACGGACAATATTCGTTCTCGTAACGGAATTACACAGATACAAGCGGCGGTGGCGCGGGGAGAGAGGTGTTAGTGTGTACACTACCGCACACGTATACGTAAGCGTGTGTCGCTTGCAGAGAGGAGAAAAACGAGAAAAAAGAACACACACACACGGTCGCCGACTGCAGGAGAGAATTCCACACCCAAATCCGGAGGAATCCATACGCGGCTATTATATATTATGTGACTCGTCTCTTTTTTTTTATTATTATTATTACTTGGGCATATATCTGTTTTGTATTCGTATTAACGCGCCCGGATTTCGTCCTAATAAAGGCTAATAACTGTAATATATATATATACGGATCGTTAAGAAAACGTTGCTGTGTGGCAGCGCAGACGAGATGCGCTCTTTTTTTTCTTCTCCGTACGACACGTAAAATAAAATTTTTATTAATACGTCTTGTGGTAGTATAATTGTGTGTTCCTTTTTTCGTCAGGAATTTTTCTATGACGAGAATCGCGCGATTCTTTTCCACATTCTCTCGCTTTTAAATATTCTAATAAAATGTGTAAGAGTGATGATCACCCCGGGATGTTGTGTGTATATAGACGTCGTCGCCGTCGTCGTCGTTTATAAGTGAATAAATAGTTTAGAATTTTGTTATATATACTCTCGTCTATGAAAATTTGTGAAAACAGTGCCGTGATTTACGATAAACTCAAGTGGGTTAAGAATTATTGTTTTCGTTAATTTATGGCGTGCAAATAAGTTACTGCGTTAAATAATCGCAAGACTCTTGGACCGTTGGTTTTGTACGAACGTCATTTTCTATAAAAAAAAAAAAAAACAGAAAAGAAAGAAAAGTAAAATACACTTCGATCGAAATATATCGAATATCAATTAAGGAAAATCGCGACACACGAATTTCAAGATTTATTTTATTTTTTTTTAAATAAATATTGTTAATTGCGTACGCTGCGTGTACGAAACGTCAAGGAAAACGAATCGACGACGTACGAAAAAAGAAATTTATGTATAAAAGCGATTGGAAATCATCCACAAGAGCTTTATATATAAATTCGCATATTTTTTTTTCGACGTTATTTATTAGGAAAAAAACTCGAATTATTCGAATAGATTTTTTTTTTTTTTTTTTTTTTAAAAACATTTTTTTTTTCGAAAAGCGTAGCCGCTAAATCGGTGATTTATTGTATTGTGTCGGTCTCCGGAATTCGTACAGTTTTCATAATCCATATTTATATATTTTTTTTTAATAATAATAATATCGCCGTTTGGGGGGGGGGAGAGTTTAATTCGAATTCGGATGATTTTTATCATTAATATTTTGGTATATACGCGTGTCATTACATAATCCATTTTCGTTTTTTGTTTGTCGTCCCGGCACGTGCATATAATAGTGACATTATTATTATTATTATTATTATTCTACATTAATTATTATTCGTCTCGCGATTGCGGCGGGTTCTGTTCGTCGTTTTTTATTCACTTCAAAAAAACGACGATCATACCTTTACGCGCGTTTCCGTTTTTTGAAAATAATATTTTTTATATTCCCCTCACATCGCCGCCATCCTCTTGTCCGTATCTTTCTAGACGAAACGCCGAAAACACAGTGTAAAAGTGAATGCACGTTTCTTTTTTTTTCCCCATTTATATATTATTTTATTTTATTAAAATCCGTGGAAATCGACGGTGTACGTACGCGTTATGTACTGGCAGTGTATAGTAATGACCGCGGTGGTTGTTGTAACAACGTGTCTTAACACAGAGATCTCAACAAAAGGATTTTAAAACCTGGGGTGGGGGCTGATAAATTCTGAGCGAAAATACCGCGAAGGACACTAACCTCTCTTCATCTGTCTTCTGGTAAAATTTCTTAGAATTCCTGAGCGATTTTTTCTAAGAATTATTACTCGCCATATACATGCGTATATAATGTATATCCTATAAGTGGACATATTATTGGACGAGTTGTACGGATTAAATATATATTTATGATGTTTATTTAAAAAAAAAAAATTAAAAAACTATGAGTGCGATATATATATATATATTATATATGTAAATAAAAAAAAAAAAAAAATTACTAGAGTGTAATAAATGATTAATGTTTACGAATAGAGCGTTATTTTATACGTATTATTATAATTCTTTTTTTTTTTCGTTATAAAATAACGATTTATCGTAATATATAAATGTGATTGTTTTCAGCACAAGTGCAGTTGTTCGAAACCGTAGGATTTCCGTAATACTATTTAATAATAACGTATTAAATAATATCGCGTTTTGTATTGAAATTCAATTCACTCTCTGTATTTGGTATAATTGATTTTGTAATCCGAATACGCATTGCGCGTGTTTTTTGTGTACATTGGCGTTTTGTGTTTTAATCGAACGCGCCGCGTACATTATTATAATATTTATATATTAATATATACTCACAAGATATTTACGTGTTCGTATATGTACAGCGTGCTTGTTGACTTGTTTTTTCTTTTCCTACACTCCGTTTCACGATGAAAACACACTTGATGAACACCGTCGCAGGTTGTTGTTATGAATACGACTCGAAGAATATCGTATCCGTATTGGAAATAGAAAAAAAATCGATGTAAACGAATCGTTTTTCTATGTCGAATTATAACAATTATAAGTTTTAATTGTAATAATTTTGTGTGTGTTTTTCTTTCCGATACTTGCAGGCGATTATAAAATAATATGTCGTTTCGTGCGATATTATTATCACTGCAGCGTTGGTGGGGTAATTCAGACGTTTCTGTTAAATAAAAAAAAAAAAACCCGCAATGCGTATGTGAATTGGATTTTTAATCATTTGTTCCTTTTGAAATCCGATTAGATTGTGTTCGAAAATGTCATTGGCAAAAAAGGTCGCGTCGCACACGTATAGCGAGTGTGTGTTGGTCGTGCGGAAATCGTTCGACTTCTATTCTCCACTCTCTGCCGCGTTAAATTTACACCATTCGCGTACATAGTATTGAAAATCGCGAATGGGGGATTTATATATTTAATCAATTATTACAATTTTAATTTCGAAACGTGACCGCCGGACGTGTCGACGATTCTGATTCGATTCCGTCGGGTAAAACTCATAAGAAATGTGTGTGTGTGTGTGGTAAACGCGCGACGTTTGAAAACGTCGCCGCATCTGTGCAGAGACGTCTTCGAAAAGAATCAAAAGTCTACACAGTACGAGATCCACTACGGACCTTCTTTTTTTTTTTCCTTCTTAACTATATACGGTTGAGAATATATTTTTGATGAAACGCGCTCGTAGCGGCGTACTCGTGTGGTTTATATGACATAGACAAATATCGAATTCGACTCGATTATTGTAATGAATTGCGCTAGAATGTAATTCGAAATGATTTCATTACGGGGGGTTGTACAACACAATATTAAAATATCCGTTGTTTTTTTTTTCCCGAATATTCGTCCGCGGCGAGTAAAAAACTCTCTCGTACTTATACACGCTTAACCGTGTGCGACGAGTTTTTTTTTTCGTTTCATACGACTAGTACGCGACCGAGTATTTTCATTTATTTATTTATTTTTTTTTTTCTACGAGACGGTAAACGTTCAATTGTTCGCTCGTTGTGCGCAATTAGATTATTTTATATTCCACGTGCCGTACGTGTACACGCCTAATTTATATCAAACAGTCTGGGGGGATTATGTTTTATTATTGTATTCCATAATATTTTGTGTAGTACAGCGTCGGTCGTCGTATTTATTATTCGTTGGTTTGTGCGTATGATGGCGTGTGTACCGCATTTGCTGCGATAGATACGCTCTGTGCAAACGCGCGCGGCGCGTAACAATAATTTTTTTCTTCTTCTTTTTAAACGCGAGTTTATTTTTCGTCGCGCGCGTTTTGAGAATTCTCGTATAGAACGACGAGCGTTAGGAATAAAATTATTCAAATATTTATACAGTGGAATCGAACGGTCGGATGGATAAAAAAAAAAAAAAAAAAAATCGCGGACGATTAGATAAGGACAAAAGCCGCCGTATATATCATAATATATGGATTTACTCGCGGATTTTTCTAAACGTACGATTTATCTTTAAAAAAAGTCGTAAATTATATTTGCGCGTGCGTATTTACTGTATCGTAATGTTTCGTTTATTTATTTATTTTTTTTTTTAATCGGCGTGTGTATACGAATTACGTAACGAAAGTAAAAAAAAAAAATGTAATCAGTTGCTACTGCTGCTGCTGCTGCTGCAACGCTCGTCAGTCGAGCGTCGTCGGAGACTGCGTCTCATCTGTGCGGAGATTTCGGAAAATCGCGTATAGTATAATATACGTTTTGAATTCGAAAGCGACGGGGGCGGTTATTTTTGTATAATTAAAGAATATATTTCGAAATACTATTTTATATTTACACCGTGAGTTTGTACGCGAAAATATGTCCAAAACGTCGACAATTTTACCGGGTTTTGAATCTTATAAGGAAACCGTATTATAATAACGAAAAACGTTACGATTATTGTCAACGCCGCAATCCTACACGAAAAGAAAAAAAAGTGTTCGCTGATCAAAAAAAATTATTATTATTATTATTATTATGAAAACAATCGGTTTCGTTCTGAATCTCATCATCTCGTATAAAAAATGACCGGGGGAAACGGAAATCGCGATTTAATTCACAAATTGTACACAACGTTGGCGCGATTTTGTTCTCCGCTCAAATGTGACTGGCGCGCGGGGAGGACGGTGATGGTTCGATGAAAACAATAATTTTGTTTGTAAACACGCACCACATATAATAATAATAATAATAATAATAATAATACGCTTGTGTTATACGACATTGAATTGAAGACGAGTTAATTTAAAAAATTTATCCTCGGCCGTGTGATGGCTCGTTCGTTCACAGTCGCTAGTAGGTGCGTCTCTAAATCGTTTGAGATTGAAAAAAGAAAAAAAGAAAAACTGCGTGTATACGCGGTCGTTTTATTCATTTCTATACGCCGCGGTTATAAAATAATTAATAAAATTTCCGGCGTGCCATCATCACCACCACTATACCATATCTACCCTTTTTTTTTTCTCTTTCTTTTGGATCATTAAAAATAGATTTGTTCGGCGATCATCGCACGCGCCCCCCCCCCCCCCGGTCGGTGGTGTGTCTCTTGTTGTGTCTCAGCGTTCTCTTCCCTACCGACTGGTAGAAGAGGTGTGTGTCGTCGGCTGGATTTTATATCCGGTGATCTCCCCGACGCTACGTTTAAAAATATACTTCGGCTTCTACACAAACACATAACAACAATACTCCGCGATACCTTCCCCTCCTCCCTCACCCGTCTGGTTTTAAAATAAAACGTTTATTTTTCTCTTGATTTCAGATGGAATTTTACCGGCGTCATCCCGGTGGTAGAACTGCTGTTGTGGATTCGTGTATCGATCACGCGGGACCGATCGATGCGGATCATCGGAAAACATGATTCCGAACCGTTTTGTGTTTCGTCAGTTTTTTTTCGCCTCCACGTTGCACTCAAATTAGATAACACGTGATTAAATAAGGCAGCGGAAAATGTCTCCGGTGGAAAAAGACCAAACGCTCACGTCCAGTTCGCTGGGAAGTTCACTGAACAAACTACCCCATTCGCAGTCCACTCCTGGCGTGTCCGGTTCCAAGACTCCGCCGACGACGCCCAGGAGAGGAGGCAAAATGCTCAATGTCCGTGTTCAAATGTTGGACGATTCGGTCACACTCTTTCAAGTGCAGGTTTGCCAGCTGACTATTTGACGCGCATCGTTTTTTACGTCATCATTATCTGTGTGTGTGTGTGTGTGTTTTTCTGTGTTTCAGACGAAAGCCGATGGGTCGGTGTTGTTTGAACAAGTGTGCAAGCAACTGAACTTGTTGGAAGCCGATTATTTCGGCCTCGAATATCAAGAAGGTTCTACTAAAGTAAGCGCTGCTGCTGCTGCTGCTGCTGATAATAATATTCTAATATTAAATTACTAATCGAACTAACCGCATTGTTTCGCGTAATATTTTTTTGTACGATAATTTCTTTTTTTTCTTTAACTGTGTCGTATTGTGTGTTTTTCAGCATTGGTTAGATCTAGAAAAGCCATTAAACAAACAAATAGGACTGTCGCTAGTAGAACCGTTAATGAGGTTTTGTGTTAAATTTTACACACCTGATCCTGCTCAACTGGAAGAGGAATACACTAGGTATCTATTTTGTTTACAAGTTAAACGAGATCTATCACACGGGCACATGCAATGTAACGATAACACCGCCGCAGTAATGGCCTCATACATTGTACAAGGTAATAATAATCGTTTGTTTTATTTTCATAGTTTTTTTAATTGCCAGTTACAATGACAATACTTACGTTAAATGTTGTGTTACAGCCGAATGCGGTGATTATTCTGCGGACGATTATCCAGATCATACCTACTTATCGTCGCATAAATTTGTTCCTCATCAAGACAGAGAAATGGAAATTAGAATAATGGAAAATCATAAAAGGCATATGTAAGTCGTGATGAAAAACATTTGTTCATTGGGCCGAATATAATAATATATTATGTGGTTTTAAAATCAATTTTGCAGAGGACAATCACCAGCAGAGGCCGATTTAAACTTGTTAGAAACTGCACGCCGGTGCGAATTATACGGGATCAAAATGCATTCAGCAAAGGTAAATAAATGTGTTCAAAATTACTGCCAAATGAAATTCTTGGATTATTAAACATTTCTCATAGCAACCATTTTTATTTTTTATTTTTTTAAATACTTTTTAGGACCCTGAAGGTGTACCTTTGAATCTTTCTGTTGCACACATGGGTGTATTGGTTTTTCAAAATTTCACAAAAATCAATACATTTTCTTGGGCCAAAATTAGAAAATTGAGCTTTAAACGGAAAAAATTCCTTATTAAACTACATCCTGAGGGATACGTAAGTCATTTTGATATCTATTTAATTGTTTTTATTTTAACATATCAAATACACTCATTTATGTTTTCAGGGTTATTTTAAAGACATAGTCGAATTTATATTTGAAACTCGTAATGATTGTAAAAGTTTTTGGAAAAAATGTGTAGAAAATCATGGATTTTTTAGATGTTTCACTGTAAAACGTTTACCGAGACAAAGGACCAAAGTTCTAAGCCGTGGATCGTCTTTCAGGTAGTTATCGTATTATTTATTATTCATATTTGAATATGTGTCAAAATTATATATTTATATATATATATATATATTGTAAATTATAGGTATAGCGGTAAAACACAAAAACAGATGGTGGAATTTGTTAGGGAAAATTTTGTTAAACGTCAAACATTCCAAAGGTAAGTCTGAGAACATTATTGTGAATTATTATAAACATAAATTAATATAAATCAACTTAAAACTAAATATAACTGTTGAAAAACATGTTTAAATTCTTTTTTCTTTTTTTTTTTTTTGTAGTAAAAACCACGAAAACAAGAATAGCTTGATTGTTGTGTTTCTTAGCATGCAACGGATATATAGATTATAGATATTATTGAGAATGAATTTTTATTTTTATTTTTTTTTTTAAATATTTTTGTCAGTGAAAGTGGCTCCAAATTCAACAAATACACATCAGAAACAAAAATGTTGATATTACTGATATTTTGTAGTTTATATAAAAAATTATACAAGACTTAATATTTTTATAATAACTTATGTATTATAACATTACGATTTAATTTTAATTTTCGCTTATTAGTTTTTTCTATATATTTTACATTATTTAGTTTAGAAAAGTAAATTTTCACTCTTATAAATTCTTAGATTTTTTTTTGTGTTTCACGAGTATATAATTTGATTATTTATACAGCCTTTGAGACAGTGAATATATATAATTTAAATTGAATATTTCAGAAATCGATTCGGTCTAAAGTAATACATATATAATGTATACAATTCATATTTCAGTTTGATTGTCAGTTTCTCATTTAGGCATCTGTTATTATTTAAAAATCAGTTTAAATTCAAACGAGTGCGTTGTTTTCTCTTTCTTTTTATTTTTTATGCTAAAGGTCTATAAAATGTTTGGTAGTTTAACTTTGTATAAAACACTATAAATTTGTTTTTGCTATAGAACATTTCCCAAATGCATGAGCTATTTTGTACAATTTCGTTCTGTGAGAAAATTCGAAATTGTTTAATTAAAATTATCATTAAACACAAAATAGGAGTTTCTGATGATGTGTTAAAATAATGTAAAGGGTCGCTTTCATTGGAAAAAATAGTGTTTCTTTACACCGTTTGCCCTGTTTCTGCCAACAGGTCTCAATCATTTCGGCATACTGGATTGTCGCATTCTACTATATCCAATGTTGGTTCCAGTATTTCAGCACATCCTTTATTGCCCCTCGGTATGTTTTTGCGATTTGTTTTATTAACATAATTTTATTTTAACTAAAGTGTATAACTTCTATGATTATAATAAAAGTTGGAGCCACTTTATATACATTTTTAATTTGTGTATAGGTAGTTAATATAATATAATTAATATATACATTTAAAATTAAATACCTAATTTAATACAATTTTAAGTATAATAATTTGTATTATATATTTTCTAAAATTAAAATGTTTTTTTTTTTTATAAGGTTTAAAATAAAAAAAAAAATTTCTAATTCTTTGGAAATCATAAACTGAAATATTATTAAAATCAAAATTCTTGAAATATATTTTTAATTTACATTTTTATAGTAAATTTTCTGGGAAATTAAAAAAATAGACAATGCTATTCTATGGCTATTTTTATAAACAGTACAATTGATTTAATAAAATAATTTATATTTTATATAATTATAAACAGGAGTAGTGAGTTATTATTATTATTATTTTTATTCATAATAATACACTACTATAATACGTATAATTCATTAATATTCAACACAACAGTTTTTTATTTTTAATATGTCGAGTCATTATATTTATTTTTATTACATTTATTGCTTTATTTCAATAACATAAAATATATTTTGATTTTTTTTTATATATAATTTAATCTAAACAATGAATATTTGTATACGTAATGTACATATGTGAACATGTGTATATTTCATATCAATATAGTATTTTCGAACTTAATCACCATTATCTACATAAGCATGATTTCAATAAATTATTTACAGCAAGCGTGCATGATTTTATTATTATTATTATTTTTTATAAAGAAAAATAATGTTAGTCAGAAACATTAAATATATAAAATAGCACACGTTAAATAAAAATATTTTTTAACCCTACAATGGAATGGATTATTGTCATAATGTTTTAATAATTTCGTGTACGTTATTTTTTTTCATAGCAAATTCGGAAGCCACGAGCCTAGCGGGTTCTCTGAGTCCGAACGCAGTCCGTCGCCAGGTGGCGCCTGGAGAGGTGTCGACTACTCAAGTTGCACATCCGACGACAGTGACGACGACGACTTCGGACATAACCTCCACAACATCGTCCCAGCAGTCATACAGCGTCAACGATCCAGGTCAGAAACATTCCGCCGTAAACAACATTATTATGTACCCAAACGTCATTTGCACTAGGCCGTGTACTCGCGTAAACGTGATCAGGTCAAATTATTACGACGATGATTATGACACTGATAAGTCGTGCGCGTCATCTAGGTATTCCGAAACTTTTTATAAAGATATTAAATGTCAATCTAGTCAGACCGATTTGATACTTATTGACAAATCCACTCCTTCCCTGTATAGTTGGCAACGTAGTTCTAGTTGTAAAGAGTTCCACTCGTCGCGTTCTTGTTCTGGAGAGACTCCGGTCGAAAACGAAGAAGTAAATTCCTCTTTCGATAGAAACAGTTCAGTCGATCATCCCATTACGAAAATATTCTCGAGCAGTTATCCCGGTACGACTTCCAGTTTGTCCACCGAAAGCGGTAGCGATCGTAAACTCGAAAAGGCGGGGAGCGTTCGTATAGTGCCTGATCCGGACGATTGCATGTATCAGGACGACGTCAGTCAAGATTCGTACGAGTTACTGGAAAAAGAAGCGTTCGACACCGCTGCTATTAGCGACGACGAAGACGAGATATTTTATGTGGAAAACGATAACAAAGAGAATACGTTGGCGGTCGAAAAACGCTTGGGTTATTTGGAGCCGAAGTACAGAGATATAGAATTCGATAAGTTCAATGAAATTTGTAAAAAAGAGTTGGCTTCCAGGAGTAAAGAGCAGATTTTCACGAACAACGCGATACGTTTTAAAGCGTTCGAGAATAAAAGCGACACTGCCCACGTTCCCGTGGAACGCACCAAAAGCGATTCATACATGAGCGCTCCCAAACACAAATTGCATAGACTGTTGCATCAGAAATCTATTGACCTGACGCCGCTCGACAATTTCGAACAGAGCAGCAGCGTGAAACTCGAATCGGACATACCGTACATATTACACAAGCGACACACAATCGAAGGTTCGCCGAACGAAGAGGGCGCGGTTAAATGGTCGACTACGATCAAATGCGGTTCCGATCATTATTCCCAGGATTCCGGTTTGTCGCTATCGGCACAATCGACTACTAGTAACGCGAGCGTTGAAGACGACAGCCCCGTCGATTTGGACGCGCTTCTGTTGAACAAGTATCACGACAACGTGGTGACAACGTCCAAGAGTGCGGAACTCATTCGGATGGCGTACAAATCGACGTCGTTTAATGAGTTCGAAGTCTGCGGCAGACCGTGCGCGGACGATAAAGCGGCACACAAATTGAAGTCCAGTCACAGTGCCGACAGCAGCGTGCCCGTGAGTAATAAAATCAAGAAAATGTGTTATCAGCCGCGAAGCGCGGACACGGGACTCAAAAGAGAAGTGGAAGTAATACAGATCGAGCCCGACGGCGAAGAGCCCAAACTCGAAGACATAATAATCGTAGAGTACAGGGGAGGTAAAGGTAAGAAATTAAGAAAAGACTCGTCCGGCGGCAGTAAAGACAGCTGTTGCAAGGGTCTCGGATCAGCAGCGTCGTCCACGTCGGTGGCTTCTAACTCGCCGGGGATATCGCCCGAGAGACGCGTTTCAATCGGTAGTCCGAGAAAAGACAACGTTTTTAAGAGTTCCGCGGTGAAAATCAAAATCGCTTCTGCAGCCGCTCTCCTGCAGGCCTCGAATTCCTCCGTCCACGTCGTTCCGAACGTCGTCGTGGTCAGCGACGACAATAACGGGACGGACGACAACAAACCGATGGAGTATAACGCTCTTCCCGACATAGTGTCGAATTCTGTGAAGAGCTCTACGGCGGTCACTCGTTGTGAAGTAGCCGACGCCGTGCAGGAGGAATCGCCGCGGCCGGAAACCGAAACCGACAACGGTACCGGTGGTAAACGCCGCGATGTCGTCGGAAACGAGGACTCGGAGCAGGTCGTTCCCGACGGAAACCGTCGACAAGAAACGAAATCGAAATTGAAAAACGCTCTTTGTACGGTGGTGGCGTCTTCGCGAATAACGGCGACAGCGGCTTCTCGTGCGCCCGCGAACGCCGCCGCCGCCACCGTCGCCGAATCCAAAACGGACAAAATCAACAAGTTCCAGTCTCTGGCTTCGAAAATATCCAACTCCAACGTGTTCGTCGATAAGTTGAAAATTACGGACAACAAGCTGCTGCAGCAGTCGGCCGTGGAATTGTCGAGAAAAAAAGATAAGATGCCGTTGCAGAAGCGAGAAAAGTCTCCGGTGCTTTTCGCCAGATTAGGTTTGTCGGAGGGTTCGGCGTTTCCGAACGCGCCCGGACAGACGTCGGTCGTCCAGTCGCAAAGACGAGCCGTGTCTTTAGACGCGCCGGTCGTGTCGCTCAATCAATTGCCGTTGGTCACGTCGTTTTCCAGTAAAGACGATACGGTGGACGACGAAGACGACATCGTCGTACACTTGGAAGAAAAACCGATAATGACGGCGGCAGAACGACAGCAGCGGCCGTACGAAATGGTCAAAATGGACGAAACTGTCGTGGAATGTCTCACTTATTTGATTAATTCCGTCGTTGCTGAGTCGGAAAACAACGACAGCGCGTCGTTGTCGCCGTGCGTGACACCGGAACGCAGGCGTTCCAGCACGCGACAAGAACGATTGGACTCGTTTAAGAAATTGAAAAATTTCGAAATCGAAGTGTGGGATTCGGAAGAACTGAACGCGGCCACCGCTATCGATTACGAGCACAAGGACTTCGAAGACGAGACGTTTATCGTGGTCGCGGCCGCCAATCCCGTCGAGATCGCGGCCGGTAAAAAAAAACCGAACAATAATAAATGTTCGACGGACGACGATTGGGTGTCCGTGGACGACGATTCGGGAAGTAGCGAAGAAATACCGTTCAAGGAATTGGATTCGCAGAGTTCGGACGAGACGAAGCGCACTGCTCAGAAAACGGGCCAAAGCGTGTCGGAAATCGTCGAAGACTACTGTTGCTGCACGTCGGCGACGGTGGCTGCGGAGGATAAGGACGACGAAGACGATGGACGACGCGAACGAGAAGACGAGTTGTTGCCGGCCGAATCCAATTCGGACGTGTTTGTGGATGAAATCGATCACGCCGAGTTGGTTAATAAATTGGGATGCATACCGCCACCGAAGTCGTCTTCGGAGTCGGCCGCCGTCAAACGTCATCACAGATTGTCGTTAGAGAGCTCCGGCAGTTCGAGCCTGGACGATGCGCCTCATATGGACGATACGAGCGGTAACATGGCGGACGAAGAAGACGTGACGTCCAGTCCGTTGCCGCCGATTCCGGACGCCGTAGCCGCGTCGTCGTCGTCGTCATCGTTGTCATATTCCGGCATGTACCTCATCGGGTACGGCGTGTACGGCATGTCGCGCACGCTGTCCAGAATAAGCGAGCAGAGCACGTCGGAACGGTCTGAAATCGACGACGAACTGTCGACGAAACACTCCACGCAGTCCGCTTCGTCGTTGGACGATTCGATATTGTCCAGCGACTGTCAGCCGAGTCTGTGTTCGGACGCGATGGACGACGGACTGCCGGAGTTGCCGCCGTTGCCGGGCGAACAACAACAGCGGTACGCGTTCGACATACCTCCGCCGGCCGAAGTGGCGGTCGGACAGCAGTGGCCGTCGTCGTCGTCGTCGTCGTGTCCCAAGAACGAAGAAGAGCAGCTCACGCCGGTCGGACGAAAACGATTCGACGACAACGACGAATACGACGACAACGATGAAGACGCGAAAACCATTCACAACGACGCGGACGAGGAAGCTGCGGCGGTGGCGGAAGAGCAACGACGCCGCACGCCGTCCACTAACAAGCCGAGATTGTCCTTCGGCGACGACACTTCGGCCGGCGTGTCCACGTCGGAATTCTCTAGCAACGCCACTTGCACCGCCGTAACGCCGCTCCACCATTACGACGACGTTTGCCCGCCTCCGGAGTTCTCGAACAAGGACAGAGACTCGGACGAATACGATTCGCCGTTCACCGAGTCGGACGATTCAAAGTTCTATCGACCGCCGCCGCACGTGTTCGAACTGCCGCGGACGACGTGCGTTACTGCTGCTGCTGCTGCTGTTGCCGTTACGAAGACGAAAAAGACGTGCAGCCCGCGAGTTAGCGGCGAATCCGGTACGAAACCCGCCAAGGCTCGTTCCCACTCGTATTTCTCATTGACCCGTAGCCCTCCCAGTGACGCGTCTTCGTCGTCGCTGGACGCTCAAGAGCCGCCCGAAGTGCCAAACACTATACCCAGGGCTTCGAAAAGGAGACGTTACACTCACACGTTAAAGAGAAAACCCAAAGTAATACAAATCACAAAAGTGTAGGGTCCCTCGTTTTCCACCATCTCTCTCTTACTCTCTCTCTCTCTCATTGTCCATCGCCCTTTGTCACGTTTTATAGTTTATTATTAAAATATCAATAATGATAATATTAACAAAAAAAAAATTTCATTCGAGTTCGAATCGCAAAAAAATATATTAATCGTATGGCGTATATAGGGTGTAGTTAATATTGTGTTTTAAGTGAAACTCAAAGTTTACTTGTTACTACTGTATCTATAGATAAATGTTCTTAACGTTTCACAAGGTATATATATATATTATATATAGTCTTTTTTAAAAACTATGTTAATTATAAACAATTTTTTTATTGTCCTCCGATGGTTGTGATAATATAATGTGTTATAAAGATTTGTCTTCGAGTTTTGTTTTCAAATATTTATGAACATTTTAGACGTAATTTATGTTATAAAAGAAGAAGTATTCGTCTTGAGCAAAAAACGACCGTGTTACTGAAAAGATGGATAATTCGAGTATTGTGTGTAAATATACTCTTAGGTGTTATGTAAATGTCTAAAATCGTTAGGTGCCAATTAACAGTTGTTTTATTACTTTTACTACTTTACACACAGTTTCTTTGTTGTCTGTTATTCCGTTATTAGACGGAACCCATATGATAATGAATTATTATTCTGTTTTTATGAGTCCTGTAATGACGTGTTATAATTCTCTCTGTATCCGAAAACAAAAATTTAATCCCATAAACTTTTGAAAGTCCGTACTATCGTCATTCAACAAACTAGAAAAAAACTTAAAAAATAAATTACAAAATAATAGTATTAGTCCATAATTTTAGTCTGCCATATAACAATTGAAACCAAAAAGTTAAATAAAAAGTCTTAAATTGTTAAATACAGTATAATATTATTTATTGTTATCATATTGCCTATTGGACATTTTACATAATGCTCGGCATTTATATTAAATACCGAATTATCCATATTGTTTGTAACGTATATGTTATATAATATTTTACTGACAAATTAATTCTCTGTGTAGTCGGCAAGGGGGGAAGAAACAATAATCATTGATCCACATAGTGTTTTGAAATGTCAGCATGACTAAAGTGGGGAAAAGTTATTTTATAACTATATGTAGTACAATGTTTTGTTTTTTAACAAGTTTACTTGGTTTTGTTTCTCATTCAGACATATGTGTTTCATAATCGCAAATGAGCGCGAAAATCGAAATTTTTTTGTTGAATAAACAATTTATAAATCCTATTTGAATTTTAAAACATTTTTTTTTCTCTAAATTTTAACGTTTATATAATCAAACCCGCCACACTATATTGGTGATTATTGCCTATTAGGGTTGTGAATTTGTAAAAAAAATACATTTTTTCAAAAATTTTCTTTTAGAATTTGTGCCAAAAATGCATTAAAACAATAACAATACTGTAATGTTTCAATCAAAGTTTTTATTTTTATATTTAAATGAAATTGAAATAAAAATTATAATTGTTTTTTTAGATGATTAAAAATTAGGTATAATAAAAGATCATTGTCGGTTTCCCTTAATGCTTAGTAAAAATATTTATAAAACTAGAAATTGTATAAAACCAGCGTAATAATAATAATGATAATAAATGAAATGAATTTTAACTACAAATTCACAGCCTTTTAAATGAGATGATTTATGTGCGCTGTATTTGTCGGACTAAAATGTTTATTGTCAAACGATATAAATATAATTAATATATTATATAATAATTTATTATTATAATGTCATAATTTTTATAATAGACTGATTATTACATAATAGAATTAGTTTAAAATTATTTAAATGTCGAGAACAAATTATAACTGATTATTATACATGAGATGTCATTGTAGTATAAAAAAACATATTTAAAAGAGAAATAAATGAATAGTGAGTATCGCTATTTGAAACTAAAATTTTCTTTTTAACTTTAAAACGTCAAATTTAAAAATAAAAAATAAATTTAAAAAAAAATGAGTTTACTAAATACTTAATACATGTTATGTGTAATATATTAAATTGAATGATATTTTTCGTTCTAGACGAGTATAATAATATACCCTTTAATGATTAATAATTATAATAATTAATTATTCAAAACACGAAAAATATTCATTACTTCTCTTTTTTATATTATTATTTCACATGTTGACTATGTAAGTGACGTAGTTAACTTTTTTTTTCTTTTATAGTCCATTTCCATTTTCATTGTCGAATAATATAATTTACTAATACTTTTTATAAGCCCAAGTTTTTTAAGTGGCAATTGTTAATTTTTATTTATCTTTTGGTTTTCAATATATTTATTTATCGCTGAATTCCGTGGAAAATGTATTCATATACTTACATATTATAACATATATATACACACACACATATGTGAAAATGCATTTTCGTTAATTGATTAAGTATATAATGTGTTTTTAGATCAATGTTTTTTTATTTATTTTTTTTTTTTGTAAATTTTTATAAATAATTTTGTCATATATTCTCTCATTTATTATATATTTGCCCCATTTTAATATGTAAATATACAAACAATTATATATATATATATTTATGAAACAAAAATATATATAATAACTAAATAAAAGAACAATAAATAATAAAAAAAAAATGTTTTTATATATATATACATTGTCTTTTTATACTACTCTGGATGTCGACATATTTTGAAATCGTTGTTTCGTGTATATAATATATCGTTGTACCCGATCGACGGAGTCTTAAGTGAGTTTTTTGTTTTCAATACGTTTTAAATATTATACATATAATAGTTGTAAATTTTTATGTTTTTTCCACCCTATTTCGTTGACGTATTAATATATCTTTGCCACTGCCGCTTCTCACTTGTTATTTATTTATTTTGTTATATACCCATTATTATTTATTTTTAAGCATTAATTTGTTTTTTTTTTTTTTGTATTTTATATTGGAAATTTTTTTTTTAAATCAGATACGATTATAACGCATCCGTCTTTATTATTTGCAAACAAAATCATCTTTTATTTATCACATACCAAATTGCGCACGTTTATGGTTTTTATAATATTTATTTATCGCGAATCATTGTGTATTATATATCTACATTTTATTTATATATACATATATATGCATGATGTATAATAATATGAAAATGTATGTTAGCGTTATGTTGAAATGACAAGCAATCCGAGTTGTTTAATGTTATAACTTGGGTTAGGTATTGTGTGTAAAGGGATGGAAATCGTTTTCATTCAAGTTTTTTTATTAAATTCATTAATTAAAAAGAACAGATATGGGGACGTATTTGTAAAACGGAACATTTGTAGTGTCCTGAAAATAAAGTAAATTAATGTTGAGTTGTCAAGAGGGGGAACAGTTTGGAAGAGGTACGTTCTCATATTATATATATGGCATATCTTTGACTATAGATGGATTTAAACCAACAGATTAAAATTAACTCTATTTCTTTTTTTTTTTAATTATAGTATTAAAATCGTTTGTAAATAAATATTTACACTAAAATTCAATTATTTTTAAAATACCTCGTTAGTTATTTTTAATGAGAATAATGGTATATTTCAAATATTAATGCTAACGTACATTTTCATTATGTTTATTATGATTTTTATATTTTCATTGAAAGTAATAAAATCTAATGGATTCTGTGTATTTAAGGTGGTGATACTCCTGAAGAAGTAGACTCCCCGTTTAAAAAAGTCAACGGATCCGCGTTATGTTTGTCCACCGCATCGGTTAGAGAAAATGGTGTTGCGACAGCCGTGGCCTCGTCCACTCCGAAGAGTTATGTGACAAACGGATCGTTAGGAAATATAAGGTGAAATATACTATTATTTATCTTGTCAAATAGTAGGATTTATTAATCAGTGTTTTTTTTTTACAGCAACGACCATTATAACAACATTGGCACGGTAACCACTGCTAAAGACGAGACTTCATTGAAAAACGTTGAAGTCACTGATACAAAACGTAAAGTAAGTGCAATGAAATGTTTTCTTTATCAATAATTCCTATTCGATTAAACATATACTTGTTATTTTTCAGAGGCCTACGGACAGAGCGTATTTCATTACTAAAGAAATATTAATGACGGAGCGCACATACAGAAAAGATTTAGAAGTCATCAATTTCGTAAGTGTAATAAATACGTTTACTGAAAAGAAATATATACATATTTTATTATTAATTATTCATTAGTGGCTGCGCGATGAATTGAGCAAAGAAGACGACAATATAGGACAAATCGAAGCTGTGAATATGCTTTTAAATTTAATCGATCCGATTTACGATGCTCATTCTGCATTCTTAAAAGACGTGGAAATGAGATTGAATAATTGGGATCCTCCATGTATAGCCGATGTTTTATTGCAACATTTCAGTAACTTAGAAGTATGATTTGATGTTAATAATTTTATGTAGACATTTATTCTTATTAATGTTTTCTATTTGTTTGTTATATATTTTTTAGTTGTACGATCAGTATCTGGACGAACATTTAAACGTTTTGGAGAAAATAGATCATACGTATCGTACCAACAAGAAATTTGAAGCATTTTACAAAGACTTTGAAATGGAGAAGGTGTGCTATTTGCCGTTGTCTTCATTTGTGTTAAAACCGCTTCAGAGATTACTCCATTATTCTCATTTATTAGAAAGTATGCAATTTTGACAAAATTGAATTTATGTATTGAATTTTTACCAAATAGTTAGGAAAGATAAAAACAAAAATTCAATTTTGTTGGTTTTTTTTTTTTGTATTAGAATTAATAAGACACTATGGTCCTACACACGTTGACTACAACAATTGTTTGGAAGCTAGAGTGAGACTGTTGAAAGTCACCAAGAGATTGCCGAGTGCTCTTCGTAGATCGGTAATTTAAACATAGTTTTTCTATTTTTTGTTTTTAGTTTAGAATTCTATTTTTATTTCGGTGTGTGTTACAGGAGAACTTTGTGCAGCTGTGCGAGTTGGAAAGAGATATGATAGGCATTGACACTCTTCATGTTACTGGTCGAGAGTTTGTACGGCAAGGGTGTCTTACCAAGTTCTCGCAAAGAAAAGGTTATCAACAACGCATGTTTTTTCTGGCAAGTTGAAGCATGTTTTAACATTATCTTATTTTGTTTATTTTTAGCAGCCCTATCTGTGCGGCACGCTATTCATACATAAAATTCAAATGTTGTAAAAGGCCGATAGATTTTAAAAAAACGAAATATCTTGTTTTTTTTTTTTTTTTTTTTTTTTAATGATGTAAATATTATCCGTACAATGATTATTACTGTCTGTTTTGATATCTATTTTTGTATAGTAGAATTTAAATTTTAAACGTTCTTATCTCTCACATTCCTTAAAAAAAAGCATTTGTGGTGAAGAGAAAAAGTTGTCTAACTACCATAATCATCGTGAGAAATATTATTAAAACTGCATAAGTTATGTAATTGTATATTCAACAGGTCAAAAAAAATTGTTTTAATATTATTATAATAATATCATTACTATTGTTTACAACTTTAAATATTATATACGTTTGTTGGCGGATGACATATAATAGATTTTTGTCTGACAGTAAATTATTTATTTTTTTTTTCAATCCTGCTGCATTTGTTGTCACTGTCTAATGTTACTTGGAGGTAAACAAATTCCTATTTAATTTAAAAGTTCAAACATCTTTTACCAAATTTGAATATGTTCACTAGACTATTATATATATACATTTTTTAAATAATCTGTAAGCTAAATAAATTAAATTAAAATATTGTGTCGCATGATTTTGTTATATCGTCCATTAGATGGATAGAGACAACAAACGCTGGCGTGACATCATCTTATGTAAAGCGTGTATCAAAACTGCTTTGTTTGATTGTCTGATTTTTTTTTTTTTTATTCTAAAAATTCTTCATTGTATGTTTGTTTTGGTTTTCTAGTCTATTTAATATTCAAATATTTTTATTAATATTTTTCTATTTGTGAAAACTGTGTTGCTGTTTTAAAAAGTGAAATATATTTACGCTCAATATTAATTTAAAAGTTGCAAAAAAAGAAATTATGTTTAGGATTAAGGTACGGTTTTTTAGGGTTTTGCATATCAGTATTGAACATATACAGTTATATGGGAGTGAAATAGGTTTATTATAAAATGTGGATAATTCGATTTTACATCCGAGTTCATAGGAATTTTTTTTTTCTGTACTTGAGAATATTTTACTGAGTAGAGAATATTTAGCATTCTCTTGGTCAATTCAGAATATTTTGTAAATTGCGAATGAAAATAATAGTTTTTTTACTAATGTTATTATTTAGTTTTTTATATTATTAAATTGAATTTAAAGATATGAGAAAAAAATCAGTTTTCACTTATAAATTTTTGTGACGAATCATTTTGTGAGAATATTTTGTTAAGTTGCTTACATTTCCTATACATCCGTAATTTTAATCAAAAAATGTAATACTGTGATATATGTCAGTATTTTTTATTTATTATAGAAAAATTGTTTTTTTAACGAGTTTTGATCTTTTGTAAAAAAAAAAAAATTGTTTATATGTAAAAGTTTATTTTGAGGTTTATTGATCATTTTTGCATAGTTACTTTTTTTGTCAAGAGAATATTTTCAGGATATATATATATATTTTTTTAATCTGAATATCTAGAACTTAGTTGTATGATGTGTCATAAAAGAATTTGTGAAATATTTGTAACAAAGTTTTTTTTTTCATATTATTTTTAAATCAAATTAATTATACATAAATGCTTGTGTTTTATTCAAAATATTGTCAATGAAATGAAGGTAAAAGTAGTAAATGAAAATATTCAATGTGGCTTAAATATAGGAAAATTGAGTAATTAATTGGTGAAAACTGGACTAAAAAGCGTCAGATACCTTGTTGCATATATATATTTTGGAATATTGATATACATTTTGATTTCTGATAGCGAAATTGAAACTTGATTAGACGACCACTCGCCTGACGCTGCCGCACAGGCTCGATCAAGCTTCTGTTTAACTTTTTTTATAGCTTTAAACAAATATGTGTTCAGCTTAACATTAGTTTTGCGCTTTTGTGCATGCCGATATAGATGTCTGATATGTTGTTTTACACGGCAAGGACTGGCCATATGTTTCGCGTCCACGGCCAGATGCCTCTCAACGACCTCTTTGTTGAAGAACGAACTGACAATCCGACACAATATTCATTTTCCGTCTATTCGAACAACAGGTATGAAGGAAATGATTGCAAAAATTATAGTTGTGTCGACTACGTTTTTTTTACATCTATTTTATTAAAATGTATTGTTATATTAGCTACATTTTGTTTTTTTTTTTCGTATAGCGAGCCAACGTGTGCATGTGGCTTGTACAAGTCTTCGGACCACTGACTATGCTAATATTGGAGACTTTTTGTGTATTTACAGGGTAATCACGGTTGCGGCGAACAGTCAGGAGGAAAAAGATAAATGGTTGGAAGACATCTCAGAATGTGTACAAGCATACAAAGGAGAACGGACCACAAATATCGAACCACCAAATATGTACTTGAGTCTAAAATCGTGCAGTAAGATAATTATCTTGTTTTTTCTTCTCTTTTTTCGCTAATCAAAATACACAAAATTGCAGATTCTGTTTAGTTTGAAATTACGAGTTTAAACGCTTATGGCAAACTTTTACAGAAGATATTTTTGATGATGTTAATCTTTTCTTTCTTAGTTTTCGCTCTATTAAACTTTAGAAACTACTTTTTTAAAACAATTTGTTTCACATTTATAACAATTCCTGTGTAATGAAATATTTTGATGATTTTATCAAAACGTTTTTGTCTTGGTCCCTTTATAGGTTCATCAGATGATATGATGAGCAACAATGGCGATTGTAATGGACTGTTGTCTGAAATCAATGGTGGCAAAGCACCGGATGCTGTGCAGCGCAACAACACGACTGTTCACGTGTGTTGGCACCGGAATACGAGTATCAGCATGACGGACCATCTGCGAGCCAGTGAAGTGAGTATGAAGCTTTGTATAAAATACTAGGGAGTCAAATACTGAATGTTTGCAATTTTTAATTACGAATATGTATTATTCCGAAGAGAATTCTGCTCTGTTCGTTTTTCATTTATGTTATTATTTTAAACGCCTTATATATTTTTAAAATATGTTTTTTTTATTTTGTTAAATTAGAATCAGTTGAGCAGTTTCTTGCTGCGAAAGTTCAAAAACAGTAATGGTTGGCAAAAGCTATGGGTAGTGTTCACCAATTTCTGTTTGTTCTTCTATAAGTCGTTCCAGGATGATTCACCACTGGCTAGTTTGCCTCTGCTTGGCTACAGTGTTTCTAAACCCAATGAGAAAGATTCCATCCAGAAAGATTTCGTTTTCAAGTTGCAGTTTAAAAATCACGTATACTTTTTCAGATCCGAAAGCGAATATACGTTTGGAAGGTGATCGAATGATTTTTTTTTCTTTTTTGTAAACAAAAGAATTAAAAAAAAAATTCGATTTTTGTTGTGTGGTTAATAAATTTATGTTTTCTATCGTTTCCAGATGGATGGACGTGCTTGGTAGTGCTACGCAAAATTCAAGTCGAATGAGACTGTTCAGTCGCAAAGACAGTGAAAACAATTACTCGGACATCATGGTCAAATGAAAATAATATTAATTGAAAAAAAAAAAAATCAAAAAATGTGTTTATTATTATTATTTTTATTTAGTAAAATATTTTAACGCGACACGTGACATTTAGGAATTTGGATTATTTGTATACGTTTTGTTGTCATGAAATTAGCAGATTTCTAATTTTCTCCATTACTATATTTATATACTACATGATTTTCGTCACACATAACTAATCCATCCTTTTCATTCCTCCAATTATTATTATTATTATTTATTATTATGTTATTTTTTCAATTACAAATTACACATGGTTTACAATATTATATCTTCTATATTTGATATGATTTATATTTTATTTTACGCAACAATCGTTTTTACTACTCTTCCCTATTTATTATATTGTATTCCTAACGTTATGTAATATGTAATATTTTACACGTATAATGTAGAAAGTAAAAAATATATGAGAATATTGTTTGAATTATACATATGGTTATTATAAATCAAAAATTAAAATTAAACGTAACAATAATACGAGTATAATACTAATAGTAATAATAATAATAATAATAATAATAAAAATTATTATTATTATTATAACATGACAATATTTTGTTCTTTTATATTTGTTGAATAAAATTATTTTTATTATTATTATATATGGTTTATATGATTAATAAATGTGTGGCATAACCCTTTATGTGTATATGCAGCAGGATGCATGAAAACACCTAGAATTATTTTTAAGGGCTTTTAATGCAACACAATATTCAAAGAGAAATAATTTTTGTGTGTCCCTTATATTGTCGGATTGGAACTAGAACGACATCAACCAAAAATTGGGTCGAGAGATGTGGTTACTTAACGCATGTCAACCAATTTTTTTTCTTTTGTAAATTTTCGTGTAAGAACGTCATAACTTGTAGAGTGCCATTTTACACTTAAAACTTACCCGCGAATCATTTAATATATTAATATTAAAAAAGTATAATATACAATTATAGTATTATAAATATATGTACCATTCCTTAGTATGCGGTTTAGTAAAAAACATTCTATTTTTCAATATGATTTGTTGAATGTTAAAAACCGATTTATAGACTCCGAGTTTCATTAGTATTTACTAAAATCAACTGCAAAATCTTTTTAAAATGCTCATGCAGTGTTAGTGAATAGCTAATCTATAATTAAATTAAATATATATTAATTTTCAAATCGTTAAACATTTCTTTTTTTTGTTTTATATAAGTATTTATACCTAATATAATATTAATAGATTGATTGCAATAGTAATTAGGTGATCTTTGATTTTAGCAAATAGTCGAGAGAAGGAAAAACAAAAACGTCGACGCATATAATATAATAAATAAATATGTGTATATTTTCTTTATAATAATACATAAAATCAATATAAATATGTCCTCGTTGGGATTGTACGTCCTGATTTCGAAACGTCACTATTCCATTTTACTTGGCTTTTTTTTAATAGTATATTTATACAATATATATATATACTGTATTGTGTGTATATCAGCAGTGGCGTTTTAAAACCAGGACTGAAATAAATTAATCGCTTACATACTACATATATAATATTACTTATGAAAATAATGAAAAATCGATGACTTATATTAAACTATTCTTACATGATATATCTACTAATATAAATAATATACTGTATAGGAGAGACGTTCGCCGATAATCGTTTTCTTGGGTTGAGCATGAAATATTATTTGTAACGAAGGTATTTAAGTCACGACATGTTTTTTGTCCTCCGCTTCCCCACAATCACAGTAATACGTCTAAGTCGATGGACTTGTCGCCGTAAATGTAATCGAAAACCGTCTGTTCGATGGTGTCGTCTTCCAAGTACTGCGAGCTTCTCATCGACCGGTCCGACGTGGTGGCGGTGCTGGCCACGTTGTTGTCCTCGGCGAATTCCTCCGCCGTGTAACGGTCCCTGATGTCCTTCATTATGCACGATTCCAATTTTTTGTGCTGTTCGGAAAACCAGAAATAAGAAAATTTAATTTAAAATCTACAAAATATTAAACAAATTAATTAGACGTTTTTATAAAATTATGATAATGTTAAAAAAAAAAACTAGGGTGTACACTATATACATTTTATCGATTTAATTCGACGTGATGTAATATAGCATGTGGGGGTATATTAGCTGTTGGACACGTACTTTGTAGCATTTGAAAAAGAACATCGGTCGCACCAGCTCTTTGGCAAATTTGTCTTTCCTCTCGTCCGGCACGCACATCTAAACGACAATGTTCGACAATTATTACAACGGATAAAAAAAAAAAACATTAAATCGTATGGGGGACAAAATAAAACGAAAGAAAACTAGACGTCTCGGAGAGGAAATGCCCGAGAAAGACCTATGTGGACATAGAGGGAATGATGAGACGCAAACCTATGAAATTAGATCGAACAAAGAAATACCCCCCCCCGCCAAGAGTTATTCAGAGAATCGGATATACGGAAGCGGAGATTCGACGCAAGACACCGAGGTGACTCGCGTCGCGTCGCGTAACGATGTCCGTATCAGTAACAAAATACGTGCTGAACGGGAATCCACAAGGAAAGAGACATTGGTGGATATTAGTAGAAAAAGCCAAAAACGAGTGAAAAAGAGACTGTAGGAGTAGAAAACATTAACGATTTTTCGGAAACTGATCGGAATGTCGATTTGCCTGTATAACGGATGATTGTATATAGACACTCGTGTATTTCTTTTCAAAATCTATTTCCATTAACTCGCGACTATATTTTATAAAATCTATTTCCGGGGACTCGCGGCTATATTTTCCCGCTGAGGCCTTACCGAAAACTTCTTGCAGTACGTTATGCCGTCGACCATGTCCTGTTTGAGTTCCTCGGAAATCGGTAGCCGCATCACCCTGTCGTTCATGTTCTCGTAGTCGGGTTCCATGTTTTGGTTGAGCTGTGTGATACGTACGAAAAGTAAAAAAAAAAAAAACCGAATCCGACGTATTAATAATAATAATAATAATTATACGCGATAACAAGTTATATATAATTGATATGACTATATAAAATCTTTAGATTTTTTTGGATCTTGTCATTGTGCGAATTTATTGAAAAAGGAAAAAAGTCGATTCGATTGTAATACCATCTAACATTTATACTTACGTATCCGAGTTCTTGCATAACGCACGTGACGTTTCGGATCTTGCCGGTCATTTTGGACGCCATCGTGTCCATCTGGTTGCGGACGTCGAAGCCACCGACCCTCTGAAAACGCCGTCGAAACATCGAGTCAGACAGGACAGGTATCTCGCAAAACGATATCCATAACGAAGTATGGGGCGATTCATTACATAATATGTATAATTAAACAATGTTCAATAACGTTCTGTTATTGTACAAGTTGTTAATTACGATTCCGATTTGGAATGCGTCGAGCGTTAAAAAACATAAAACGTATAACGCGTATGGATAAATTAAAAACGGTAACACAAACAGAAAAAGTTCTACTCGAAACAGAGTCGGTATAAGATCGAAATGGGTATTTATAAATAGTAGCCATTTTTTTTTCATCCGTGATTTTCGCCATATGGCGCCCCCGTATGAACTTGAGGACATTAGACGGGGGACACATTGTTTTGAGACTGCTGTTACTGTCCTCCGGCGTATATTACAAATAGGTCATTGTATCGGACACGATTTGCTCGTGTGCAACAGTAGTACCTATCCGGCATTTAAACGGTGTGACGTACCGGAATAATAAAAATATAAAATAACGGGCGAGCTCTTCGTGTAGTATTTTCTACGCATCTGCAGGCGGTATAATAATAATATATTCGCACACGTTCGTTCGGCTTATTCTCATATCATTTTTCGCCATTCCAACGTCCTGCACATTATATTATTTCCTATTTATGTGCGTGCAGTGTAAATTATCATGTAATACCCACACGCAGGAGACGACGCTGTATAATCGCGGTGTACAATACCAATAAGAATATTAGCTAGTGTCCTTCATTTGAACTGCATTCACCGCAGCGTCCTAGATCGTTTCCCCGTTCCAACGGCTTCCTTTCATTCTCTTTCGCATGCCTATCCTCATCAGTATTTATTGGGGGGCGGGGGAGAGATATATCGTCCATCTTTCTTTGTATTTAATAATTGATTTGAATTTTAAATATAATTTTAGAGTGAGTGGAATGAATTCTATCCATCGATAATACAGCAAAACTCGTAATAGTCGGATCGACTAAATCGTCAAAGAACGTAGTGGACCGGAGAGAGTTTGTTTCGCAAATGAAATTTCATTGTAAACGCACGGGAATCAAAGGTTTATTACAAATCGACACTATACTACGCCTAATATGTATTTCGAGTGGTAAGACGAACGTTTCTTTCTTTTTTTAGTCATCTTCCATCTTAAAAAAAAAAAAAACATCTTAAATACGCCATTGCACCTCGTATTATAACCCTCTAATACGTTATTCGGATTCTTTCATTGAATTTTCTCTCCGATAGATCCGATTTCTATCTCTAATGCAGTACGACGTATTTTTACGCTTGCAATGTATATGGACACTTCCTGTATGTGTTCAAGCCTGTCATAATAAGCAACAAAACTCTGGGGGTATAATAATAATAATATATAATTGGTAGGTATCCGAACTTACACGGCGAATAACTGTTAGGCGCTCGCGGTAAATAAATGCGTATACCATATAAATATTGCAACTCGCCGGATGACCTTAGATCCCGGGGGAGATCGATAAAGGTAAGATTACACGCGGATGCTGTGGTGGTGATGATATTATGCCGTATGGGTCCCCGTAGTGGTTTCACGATTGAAATTTGCGCGTGCACGACGAATAAGGTAATCGTCGTGTCGTCGTCGTCGTCGTCATCGTCGTGAATTCGCACCGATTAGGTACCGGAATGCGCGACGTACAAACGGCATATAATGTTAGGTTATCATAATTGAGAAGTGCACGGCGAGAAGTGAGTTTCCGCTGACGGAAACGACCGGGGAGACTTTCAGTTCTCTATGAATATCTACGGAGTTCTTCGAAATGTCCATCGTTTGTATACATAAATATATATATGTGTGTAATTTATTAATAAAATTCTCTCTGGTTTCGCAACTCTTACATTACCCCTCATACACAAACACACGCGAAATTGGTCGCACAGAGCTTGTTATTAGAGTTCATAAGTCATAAACGACAGTATTTTCAATACATTTTTGTGCAGTCATATCAATTTCTGTACAATATATATATATATATATATATATATTTAATTGTCCATTTTCAACGTTTGTCGTCGACGAGAAATCAGTAACGACTAATTTTTTGTTTTTTAATATTAAAGATATCAAACACTCTTTTTTTTAACCATTATTGAATTAATTATAATTTAAAATTAATCGATTAATTCACACAATACACATAAATAATATTGTTTAACATTTTATGAAAAAAATTTATGTAGTATTATTTTGTGTGTGAATACGAATGTTTAATTGTTTTTCCTTATAAAATGAGATATAATAGCAATAATTCATTTAAAAGTTTTTAAAATTTAATTATTTTACTTATAGTCCTCTATTTTAAGGGGGGAGGGCTGAGTTTACTATAATTAATTTTTGAAGGCACTAAGTCCCTCTCTTGATTTACGCCAATACCCTGCATCGGCTGTTTATATTAATTTGGACTTTAATCGCCTGAACTGAAGTCGAGGAGGAGAATATTTTCGACGTTTTTCCTTAAAACACATTAGAAGTTTTGACTTCTTCTTCTTAAAAGAAAAAAGAACTAACAACTTAAAGACTTCTTTGTCAGTCGATAATTTGTAAAAAAAAAAAAAAGGAAAGCTGCGAAGTTTTCGTTTAAGATTTTTACAAAATTAAACACGAGAACCAGTCTCACGATTTTGTCAAAGCGACTGGAATTTAAATCGGAATACAAATTGCGTCATATCTCGTTAATGTAAAAGTGGTTATAACGATTGAAATGTACAAAATTGTAGACACTTCGAAAAAGTGTTAACAATCCCGTCAAGGGGTATGAAGGGAGGATTTTTTTTTTTAAAGCTCCGTAAAAATAAAACCGCTTTTTCACGTTATACTAATCGTTTAGAATTTATATTACCACCGCCGACTGATACATTAACCATACAGACACAACGACGATTATTATCCACGGAGAAGTCGTACACACGTGTGTAAGGACGGATAAGATGATAACTATATATATTAAGGAGTGTTAATATTACCACCGTGTAGACTTACCGAAGTCCGGTGCGTGGGATAGAACGGCTGGTAGAACGGTTGGTACATTTGATTGGCGGCCATCATCGGGTACGTTCCTAAGTACGGCTGTTGCTGAACGTTGGGCATCCTAGACAGGTACATGTCGGCGGCGTTGGCCGCGGGGTTCGGCGGATAGAACAGAGCGTTTGTCATGTACGACGGCTGTTGGTCCAAGAACGATGACGTCGAGGACGCCGACGACAATGATCCCGCGGAAGTCCACGGTTTGATGTACTGTTGTGATTGCGGTTGCTGTTGCGCCGCGGTCTGTGAGTACGATTGGTGTGAAGGCTGCTGCTGCTGCTGCTGCTGTTGCTGAAATGTGAGAAGAGCAGCGCGATTTTTTAATACTGTGAACAGTGTACTCGACGGTTATTCGGTTCGAGATGAAAATTCCTTCATTTGTTTTCATATTTATTGCGAACGGAACGCAGAGAGAGAGAGAGAGAGAGAGAGAGAGAGAGAGCGAAAGGAATAACACGAGTGGGTTTTATTCCTAAATTTATACAATACGAAAAAGTGAATATGATTCGATTCGCAGAGGACGTAGCGGTATTAAAATTACGATAATCAAAATCATTGAACATTAGAGGATGAATGCGATATGAAAATAAATATATTTAAAAAAAAATATATTCTCGTCTATAGTCGCGATGATACAACTCATCATTTCACGTATAAAACTCGACGGCGATATACTACCGAAAAGTTGATGAATTAATTATTGGTAATAGTATTGTAACGAATTACGATCGCTGCGTCAAAGAAATAATTGATATAGATTACAACAGGCGAGATGCGTATTGAAAAACAAAAAAAGTGCCTATTACATTCTAGAAATAAAGAAAATCAAAATTATGTGTGAAGTCTAATACTTTGTGGAAGTGAGCCATAGGGAACACCGAATTAGTGAAAAAAGAAAAAACTACTCGCATTCCAGACGTGGCGCTACTGGAGAATTCTTGAAATGAGTTGAGATAAACGCAGAAATCCTCCGTAGAGCAAGAAAAAAAAATATTTTCTAGAAGCCGTAAAAACTGGGAGAACTAAACTAATAGGACTTTTAATGTACGACACGACAATTTACTAAAATAATTTCTAATAATATAAGGAAAAACAGCCGAGGAAGGCTACCACTGAAATACACAACGAATCGAAAAGAAAAAATTATACAGTAGAGGAAGCGAGAAGATTGGAATCAATAACCAGCTCCTGCGAGTTATTTATAAGGTCGCGTCCAGACCAAGAAACATTTGCCGTCAATTTTGTCACCTGTTTCGGTGACAAAATGTTTCTCGAAATGTCACCGACAGAATTTAAAAACAGGTGCGTCCACGCCAAAGCAACATATTTGAGAAACATTTTAGTCTTGACAAAATGTGGATCGCTGCAACTGCTCGCGTAATTTTGAGTTTAGAAACGAAAAAGGCCTCCAAAAATATGTATTGGGTTAGTCTTTTAGCAAAGCAGAAATACAGTTGTAATGATCTAATGACTGATTTTAAACGTGATGACAATGGTCTATCTGGAGAATTGAAGTATGCGTATAAAAAATGTACGATGAAAAATATTAATTTATCAATAGAATTTATTACACACCACGCGTCATTTTTTTTTCAAATTTATTTTTGTACTCGGGATGAGTTTGGTCTCATAGTATTCGTTATTCATGGTACAAATCAATGAGTTAACAGACACCTTCTTAAGACTATTCCGTTTTTTAAGTGAAAATCCGTTCAAAAAAAAAAAAATGTACTGACGGAAATATGCATCCGCGTGTAGGCGGACGAGGTTAAACTGAACGAATAACCAAATAAATAAAATATGACGTATTTATTATATGTTTATCGACAAAATTCTAGACCGGTCTAGACGTAGTGTCCAATACATTGTCAATGATTGTGTTTATAAACTTTGTCGAATTTTTCCCGCGTCGGATGGAAAACAATAATCTGTCGATGATAAGACAACGACGTCGCCGACACGATTATTGTTGGTGACACATTTCGAAAAACATTTCTGATTTTATGTCACAAACATTATCAGCAAACGTATGTTTTTTTTTTTTGTTCTGGACGCGGCTCAAGAGAGACAAGGAATTTACTTGGTTTCGTTTATTGCGAAGAAAAACTCGCGTGGCGGTTGTCCACGGTTATTGCATTTGTGAACACGAATACGAGTAGAAAAAAAATCACATTATACGAATAAGTTGACTGAAAATAATTAAAAATTGTTTGTATATATTATTTATATACTATGTTAATTAAATCCAACGAGTTTTGTAATAAAGTAAAAGGAAAAAAAAAGTTGTTGTATTAAATTTTTTTTTTTATGCATACAGTTTTTTTCGCGGTAAAACCGCGGGTCGTATATAAACTATAAATAAACAAATTCAATACAATACGCAACTCTTATATCTATTTTTTTCGTTTTTATAGTATTCGTTGGTTTTAATTAATGCGTATACTCGTATATTTATTTATTTATTTATTTATTTTTTTCATTACGAGTGTTAATTTCTAGTTTTTTTTCTTTAATTTCATTATTTTATTATAAAAATGTTAACGATAAAAAATAAATAACGACGAATACGTGTTACGCGTAGATAATACGGTTTTAATGATTTAGGAATGTTTTTTCTAAAAGAAAAAAACTTGTGACGGAAGATTTGTCGGGCCAACTTAATTTTCTTATAATGCGGTGAAACCGTTTCGTTTTTATAAAACGTACATACACACCCTTAGCGTTGCGAAGAAGATTTTTACCGCGTCACGACCGCGCGGGACAGGGACGGGCCCGATCGATCCGAAAAGGGATACGCCGACGGGCTGTTGCGAACATCGGACCCTGGTACGAACCGTGCGGTTTTCCTGAGGTGTGACAACACATGCTGCGCGTATCGCTGCGGAAATGACTTTTCACGTGGAAGGGATACGGCGTCATGCGCACGTCGAATAAAGGACGACAGTTTAATAATAATAATAATAAAACGCACCGTACGGATCCACGGGGCTTTCATAACACAGAAACGGATTTTTTTTTCTAAATTTTCAGCGACCGTTTAATGGTTTTGTTTTTTCTACTCGTTTACACGTTAATGTACACACGAGTGAGCCTATACCCTGCAGTGCTGCTCGAATTGTGGGGGTTAGGGGAGGGAAGACGCAGGGACGCGGAGCTCCATTTCAATTTCGTTTTTTCATATTTTGAGAGCACCCCTTTCAAGTTATTTTCATTAGAAGAGGAGAGGACGAAATTTCAATGATATTGCAATTCCGATTTTGTAAATTCGAATTCGATATAAAACACAATAATACGATTGTGAATCACAGTTGCGGACGTTTGTCTCGAGAGCACACGTGTCAGTCGTCGTAAACACATCGTAAAATATTATCGAATTACCCGGCAGCAATTGTATAAAGTTCTCGCCCGCCGATAAGTTCGTCTCTTTTTTTACAATTTTTTTCCCCGCGCGGAATTCGTATTATTCACTATTTTACCGCTTGTCCCCTGTCCAACGTTCGGACATGTTCCCGGCCCTCTGGTCTTCTGTTATAACTACTGAATATGTTTGCAAACAACCGCTACGAATGAAGTTTTTTGGTTGGTCCGCGCACACTACTGTACTGCAATCACTCGACCTGACTTCATAACCTGGAAGGAAAGCATTGTCGTAACTACCGCGAAGGATGGTGGTGCTCTGACCCCAATCGGTTTTCTACCGAGAAACTGAGTGAAACGATTATGCCGTGTATAACAGCATCGGATTGAACTTTTCCGGCTGAAGCAGCAAATACGTCGTGTTGTCAGTTAATGTCAAAGTTTTTCAAAAATAAAACGAGCCCCTCGTCGTGTACATTTTTTCGAAACGACAATTATTCAAGCGTTGTGATTTTTCTGCCTACGGAATTTATATATACCGACATTTTCAACCATTACTTAGAAGTATATTTTTATAGTATCGTTTTAATTTCCTCATTTATTGTAGTTTATTTTTTTTTTACAAATTTATAAAAAAAAACACAGAGCAAATTAGAAATGTGTAATTCCAAAGTACTATGGTTTTGTGAACACTTTTATACTGTTTGCAGTAAAAAGAAAATTAATTTTAAAAAAAATTCATTTACACAACGTTGTGATTTCCAAACACACTCGTTTATATTTAGCACGCGAGTAACGCGTATAGTTGCATGACCGTTTTCGCGACTTAACAGAATATTAAATACGAAATTTATTAAATCACATGTAATTGATTTCTCACAAATCCCATTTCTCACGCGTAATTTAAAACAATCGTTTAAATAAAATTTCAGTTTATCATACGTAGGTGATATCTTTGTGGACTGTAGAAATTTTCGTATTTTCTACGCGTGTCGAAGCGACTTTATATAATACACTGGAATTTTGACAGTTAAAAGAGCTTTTCGTAATTTTTTAATATTGTTTTTTTCTTCTTTTTTCTCACCACAAAAGAAAACTATTGGACTAACAGTCCGAAAAATAATCTCTCCGATAGAATATCGACTAAATGAAATTCGGGAACAAAAACATTTTCGAGCTCTCCTATTTACAAACATATTTAATACTAATTTTTAATAAAATTATGGTTTGTGTACACTCGTCTCATACCGTTTTATTGAATATTCCTAAACGCAAAAAGATAATCGTCCAAGAATATATCAAACGAACAATATAATATTATAAAATAATAATAGTCGTTATAGGAAGATTAAAAATAAAAATGTATACATATGTACAACACGCGTTTCTTTACAATTATAGTTACTGTGCACCAACAATATAAGCGATTATGAAAAATATGTTCATGATTGAAGTTTAATATTGTCACGTTGAATTTTGTGAGAACAATAAATGTAAATTACAGAATACGTGACATTGTTACACACACCGGATTAAATTGGACAACATGTACAAATAACGATCATATTCAGAGTTAATGTAATAATAATAATAACAATAATAATAATAATAATCGTATATTTATAGTCAACAAAACGTCCGTAATGCCATTTATCCATTTACTACTGTCGTTGAAGCGGATTATAGAATAAAAAAAAGTATTTTAAATTTCGATTATTTTTTTTTTTTTTTTTTTTTTTACGAAAAAGTATTTTATTCTGTTATAATTATTTTGTAAAACGTACATTTTTACAGTTGAATTCTACGCCGAAAACGTTGAATTAGTGATGGGAATACTGATTAAAAGATTATATGCGAGATCTCAGTCGACTACTAATAAAATGGCGATACAAAAGAAACGTTCGTTTAGACTCGAAATTCGATTTCGTCGCAAGTATGAGTGTATATTTTATATAGATTAAAATCAGCGTTCAACCTGATTTCTAGCGGGTGGAATGTTTCTTTGTCCTAAGTAGGCCAGTGAACAACTTGTTGGTTTTGCATATCAAGTTCTCATATGCACAATCTCGAAAACAGTCGAATAAGAAACGAATACGTTATATTATAAGAGCTATATATGTTCGCGTTAAATTTAACCGAATTAAAAAAGAGGAAAAGTAATTTATACAAGTCCATCGATCAATGTGGGGGCCAGTCGAATAATAATACTCATTAACGAAGTTATAAAATGCATATAAATAATAGTAATAACAATTTCGTGTCGCAATATTAATAGAAGTAAACAATTTTGTATGCGTATAGCGATAATCGAGGAAAATACACGTCGTACAGTTAATGTGGTCGGTACGTGAACAAAAAAAAAAAAAAAAAAAATTATTACTGGTAAATTTGATTTTTAAATTGTTTGAAAATCGTTTATTTATTTATTTATTTTTTTGTTATTATAATAATTGTAATCTAATATAATAAGTGAAAGAAGAAATTCTCTTTCACTGGGTCAACGGTGTCGGTTTACACGCGCGTACATCAAAGCACATATTATTATACTCGTCGAAAATTATAAGTGGAAAATTGCTTTGTATTTCCTAAATACGTTTGCAATCCATTTGAATAAAACATTATTTTTTCCTTTTGTGTGGGTATGCTGACATCGTTGTATTGTACACTATTGGCGGGTATAATATTTTTATATTTTTAATAACGTCTCGAATTTCGAGTAAAAAAAAAAATATATATATATATAAACATTTCGAACCTGTGCAGTATATTATTATTATTATTATAGACGAATTCCGGAGTTTTTACTTTCGATTCGTTCGCGCGTACTACACGGTATTTTTCTTTATGTTTTATACTGTAAATAATTCCATTGAAAATAATAATAATAATAATAATAATAATTGTCAACGATATTCGTTAGGAGAAGCGATCCAAATTTTAATTTAAACTAGAACGAAAAGTATACGTATATATAAACGATAGAAAAACGCGCGCGTTTTGTTCTCGTCGTATAATATTACGAAAGTAACCGGATTTCTTTTTTTTCTCTCTCTCTCTCACTTTAAAAGGACTTTTATCGTTGACGTTCTACCGAATTGAACGGTTTCCGATAATTTTCGCATGTTTTTACGCCAATATTAATTTTGACAATATTTATAAATCGGGCCGACTCTGAAGCCGGAAAAATGAATTCACCGTCGTTTTTTTTCTCATGTTATTTTCGTTAGATCGTTTTTCAATGTTTCGACGCGTTAAAAACACCAAAATCTATTATAGCCACTCGCTATAAATTATTTCAAACGTCGCGAAATTTTCCCGACGACATCGTTGATGTCCGTTACCGGTTCTTACGATTTTTGTATAAATGTGGCTCAAGCAGTTAGTTTTTTCAAGGAATTTATTAAATTGCAACCGGTATCGTACGGATCGCGGGAAAATTAAACGATTTAATAATCATGGTAATATTATTCGCGTGGGGAAAAAATCAATCGGAGAAAAATGAAAAATTCGCCATTGGCGAATTCACACCACACAGTCAAAACACACGATACGCTACGTTTATACACACACACGTCAGAAACCCTCTCTAAGGGATGACAATGCCGATTGCCGCATAACCGCGAATTCCGCTTCTCGCGGCCACTCGCTCGACAGCTGATTTTTCGAAATTAATTCAAATCCATAAGAACCGCGATAGTTGCGGATATTATTCACTCACCTGCAAGTGCTTATTGTATCCGGCCAGGATGGCTTGTTGCAATTTCGTAATGTCTATGCTCGGCTGCGTCTTGCTGAACAAACTGTCCTCTTGCTGTAACGGTTTGCTCTGGGGCTGCTGTTGTTGTTGCTGCTGATGGTTACTAAATTCGTGCAGACTGCTAGGGGCCACGGCGAGTTTCAACGAGCCCATGCTCGGTGTGGGCACGCTCATGGGCATGTTACCGTTGCACTTGGCCGTGGCGATTTTCATCTCTTTCCGCACTTCTTTCACCACTTCGGGACCGAAACAGTTCTCGTACACCTGTCGTAATATATTTTTACATACATTTTATTATAATTCGCGTTAGTTGAATCGCATTTATATTTATTTGTGTCTTTCTGCACATTGTGTATGGGGCGGTGTCGTAGGTTGGTACCGAGTAGCGCAACGGTAATTAAATCAAAAGTCGATGAGTGCAAGTTGGGTCTCATAATACGAGTGACGGACACGTCGTCATTGAATAATAATAATAATAATAATAATAATAATAATAATAATAATAATAATAATAATTAATATGAATGTATGGGTCATTTGGCGGCGTAGTTTTTCTCATTTTTTCGAAAAAACTATTTTGTAATCATTTAATGAATTGGAAAAGAGAGACTATTATAATTAGTACGGTTAAACGTCAAACGGAGAATATATTAATAATATCCGCGATATCGTGTATAAACCCGTATTGATATATAATACGCATAAACGGGGATATTTGTAAAATGTGTCAAGATGCAGTAAAAACTTTTATTAATTTTTTCTCTTTTTATAATAACTATACTAATTAACATATTCGGTACGTTTTATCGTTTTAGAAATTTCAATATTTGTTCGTTAATTAAAATACTATTTAACAGACGTAGTTTTCATTAAAAACATAATTATTAAATATCGCGCTGGTATGTTTATAAATTTTCTATACTGCTGGCGAGTATATTCGATTAAAAAAAAACAACTATTTTCTGCGTCTCTTTCGTCATTTGCTGTGGCCGTCGAAGAAGTCAAACGAATCATTCATTTTATAATAAAATATTTTTGATAAAAAGAAAAAAAATCGTTTATTCGCATACGCGCAGTGTCTGTAAACTTGTATAATAAATCGTGTTAAGTGTCGGGGGCGTTGTCTGGGAGACGAAAAAAATTGATTATTATTATTATTATTATTATTATTATTATTATTATTATTATTATTATTATTATTATTATTATTATTATTATTATTATAACTTTATAACTGTGGGTAATTTTTTACAGTGTAATTTCGTAAAAGAAACGGGAAAAACGTTATAATATTACTTTATTGAAGCAATTATACTGTTTATAACGTGTGGTGTGCACGTCTCGATAGGATAGTCCATATTTAAGTTTTATTCCTGTTTATTTACGGTACTCTCGGAGTCAGATGTGATTTAACGGATAACGTATACGAGCGTTTTTATACAATTATTATAATTGTTTAACCGAATTTCCAACAGCTAATTATTAATAATTACTACTGCGTTTAATTATACGTACGATTAAATGTTTTTAATTTATTATACAAATTTTTTAATTAGACCATAATATGATTTATATCGGTGAGTAAAAAGACGTTTTTTTTTTAAATTTTATTATGACCAGTCGCTGCTAGTGGTATTTTAACGAATATATTATTTATAAATCAGTAATAGCAAAATATTGTACCGCGATTATCATTCGCGAGTATAAAATGAGATCGTTAGTTATAATGTGAATTCCAATTGTTTTAATCGTACGCAATTATCGATACGTGTTTATAATATTGTTTTGCATACGGACATTTACCGTAATATATATTATTGTTATTATAATAATTGAGCATTTCCGAATTTGTTTTTTTTCCGATTATTTAAATGCAATTTCAAATTTATACCATGTCCAGACAAATCCGGACAAGTGACAAACTCATGCGTTTAGAAAGCGTTTAGAAATCGTTTGTTTCAATAAAATTATTTACGTATTTTGCCGTAGTAAAAATATTTGAGAAGTGCGCACGATTAAAAACGAATAATCGTAATAGTAATTCGTTGTTTATGAAATTTTCGAATATTCATAATATTTCCTATACATATTAAATAGATAAATAATAATTTAAAAATCCGAAATTATACGTAAATAACGGGATTTTTTTTTAATACACACACGATTTTAAATCGATATTTGGTGCAATTATGTATTGTGTTTTCTAAAAAAACAAAAAAAAAAAACGGGAACTTCTTAAGGCGTTAAAAAAAACACTTTTGAAAATCGATTTATATTTAAATACTACACGATAAATATCGCTTTAATATCTCAAAACAGATATTATTGAAATGGTTATGAAAAAAAAGCACATTTTTTTTTTATAATAAATAACTGCGGCACAACAACGAAATGATGCGTGCACAAATATTAACCGACAAAATATAAACGACCGATAAATCCGTCGTTACTAGTTTTGCAGCATCGCTGCCTGCAGTCAAATACGGGCCTACGAAGATTCTCTCGTTCTCGTTCGCGTTGCGTTTTGAGAAAACAGAGGGATTCGTATAACCGTTATTTAAGTATAATGTCGGAAAACGAAATATAAAATTCTCCATTCAATATGGGCATGACAAAAGTGTATATTTCGAATAAAATAATAATAATAATAATAATAATAATAATAATAATACTACGCGGTGTTGACGACGGAACCTCGGTCGCGGTGAATAGTTTGTTTTTGAGTTCCGGAAAAATGGAAATAAAAAAAAATATTTATATATATTATATATATTTACGTACAACGAGACGTCAACGTTATATTGTTTGCGATTAAATTGAAAGTATTTCTTTTTTTTTCAAAAAAATATAACAATTTTTTTGTGTCAAAGATCCCAATTGAATATATTATAATAATATACCCATCGCGGTTGTTTTCGTTCATTTCGTGTTTTATATTTATATATATACAAACACACCGTAACGCATTTCGCATGTACCAAATAAATCGTACGAAAAGGAATATAAAAATTACTATTACTATTCTATTATTCGACAAAACATATGTTATATATGTATAACAATAAATAATATAATTGTTGTTTATGCTTCGTGTGTGTGTGTGTGGAAGAAATCGTTAATTTTTTTTTTATTATTATTTTTCCACCCTATTTTTCTAATATATTATACAAATATAACACGCGGTACTCGATTTTTGTTTATTTATTTCTCTTTAAATAATTAATTCTACGCTATAATAATTAATCAATTAATTTTTTTCTTTTAATACAATTCGAGAAAGATTCGAATATTATTGAACTATATTGTTTTCTTAATACGTATTTTATTTTCTACGCATTGTTTTTTAAAGTTTATGAAATTGTCAAGCGTACCAAATTAACTATATATATATATTATAAATGAAAAATTATCATAATAAAAAAAAAATTGTTTTAATTTTAACTTTAAAAGTATCTATAAATTGTTATTAATATAGAGTAGGTGTAAATTGTTTACAAAAATAATATCGCCTATAAAACCTGCAACACTAGTCGGTAACAACCCCGTTTTATGTGAGGATTTCCTGTGTAATGTGTGTGTGTTTACCTTCATCATAGCGTATTTTTTTATGAACTTATCGTCGCCGGACGTGAACGCCAGATTTTCGTTTACGTACAGCGCGCTAATAAGCGCAACAATTCGTAACGCGTTCATAGTGTCCTGGAAAAAAAAAAAAAACAAAACAAATTCATTTAAAATAAAAATCATCCTCACGCGCGTGTATAAAAATTTATGTGCCATTTTTAATGCGCGTACACGATATTGTTAACAAGAAAATCCCGCGAGATGGCGGAAAATGTGACATAGCGTGTAATACGACATTATAGAATTAAACGAGAACTTTTTACAGTTATTACTCTTCTTTTTTTACGTATGCGGTATTCGCACTCGAAATTGGACAAGTCTGCTAATTTCTCTGTTAAAAGTTACATAAATTATTATTATTAATTTTCGGTAACTTGAAACAAAATTTTTTTTACTATTCATTTGGTTGTAGCGATAAAAATAGCGTGAAAAATGTTAAAAACATTCCGGCGACACTCACTTAACCGCGTAAACGTTAAAAGATTACCAAAAAAAACAATTTT
The DNA here is from genome assembly GCA_032441825.1 of Chaetogeoica ovagalla. Taxonomy (NCBI): domain Eukaryota; kingdom Metazoa; phylum Arthropoda; class Insecta; order Hemiptera; family Aphididae; genus Chaetogeoica; species Chaetogeoica ovagalla. The sequence goes on along the minus strand of CM063735.1, from coordinate 9,760,692 downwards.
CAAGTTGATTTTAATTGCGTTTACTCGACGTAGCGCGTAATAGATATATTGTTGAACATTAATAAGACGTATACCGGGAGGTTAATATTATCTCATTTGAAAATTATAAACATTTTTTTTTCTTAACAAAGTTTTTTTTTTTTGTGAAAATGAAAAATATATTAGTAACTTTACTTATATTTATTTTTGTTTTTACTTCTTTAATCTGACTTGTTAAAATAGTTAGCGCGTCGATTATTTAAAATTTTATTATACTTCTTCGATTAATTCTTTTTTTTTTCTTCAGACATTCTATTTCTACCACCACACATCTAACGGGCAAGTACGCCTTAACGCTGTTTACCGTCGAGTTCGATTCTCGCGTTCCCATACGAAACCGCGGCGTTACTCTTATGTGTTTTTAAAAATTCGATTGGCATTAAGTCGTATTGATTTCAATTATACGATATTTAAAAACGGCACGACAACACAGATCATTGTGTGTGTAAATACCTTTCGCGGAAGGAGTGCGTTAAAAAATTTTGAAACGATAAAACACAGTGTGTTATTGACGGAAGGATTGGAAAAAGTGGAACGTTTAATAATGACAACGCATTAAATGGTTCGTGGTCTGTGGCGATTTGTGCTATTATTGTGTTTTTTTTTTGTGATTTGCTTTATAACAACACTTACTATATATATATATACACATTACGTTATGTTCTTATGTAGTGAAAAAAAAAAAAACGAGTGCGGCGGGCACATATATTTAATAGCGGAGACACAAAGTCTGGTGTAGGAAAAAAAAAACATGCGATTCCCTCGTCTGTAACTGCCGTAAAGCGGTTAGATTCTGTATTTCGTTCCCACGCGAAACAATCTTTTATTTGGTGAAAATAACGGACGTGCGGTGTCGTCTTCTTAACGCAATTTTTTTTTTTTTTTATCGTCTTTTTACTCGTTTCGCCACCGCAAATCGATCACGAAAATAAAATAAGACGATTGTTTCGGTTACTGGACGATGTTTACCGCAGTCGGCGAGGATATAATTAATACCTCCTCCTCCTCCTCCTCCTCCTACACGTAAATTATTGTGTTTGTCGATCGAAACGGGACCGAACGGAACGGTTTTAAAACGTAAAGAATTATAATATTAATAATAACAATAAACTTCGTTACGAATTCGGTAATAAAATGTTTACAAATTATTCGGAAGAATTTCCGAACAAAATTCGATTTGATTGAACTTTTTTGTTTGTAAATTTTTTTTTACATATATATATATATAAAATGTAGAATTTGTTTTTACCATATCCTTTATCGAACGATATAATAATAATAATAATAATAATAATAATAATGTTTAACAATTATATAGTAAGAGCGTAGTACAGTATAGTGCGACGAATGCGTTAAATCGCACAGTGTACACACACACACAAACGCACGTAAACGTGTAAAAGAAAAAAAGGAAAAAAAAAACAGTATAAATCCCGCAGAGCTCACACAGATGAATGAGATGATAATGCAAATTATGGGAATGGATCCGGAATTAACAATGTTGAACGAAGAAGGAGGATCAAGACCGTGAAAAGAAAGATAATTTAATAATGCGACCGCGTGTATAAGAACGGGAGAAGGACCACTGAAGATAATGTGAGAAAAATCGCAAATCGTTTCTTCACGATGACGTGTGCACGAGGGTGAACAGTAGTAGTTAAGGATTAACTTATGAGAATCGACCGTGTCCCCCGTCCACCCGGAGTCTAAAACGCGAGACAAGAACGAGAAACACGATTTTTTTTCTTCTGAAGGAGTTCGAATCAATGACGGCGAGTGGTGGTAATACACTTTACGACGGATCAGCCGTTGTTGTCCATGTTGCCCCGAGTTCGAACACAATTGTCGATTGGGGGAGGCGATGGTCGGTGTACCGCAATTATTATAATAAATCGGAAAACGGAAAGTCGTTGAATTTCGAACGGGTGATGGGGAAAAAGACCTGTACAGGGGGGATTGGCTGTCTCGTATTTCAAAATGTGAATGTGAAATGGAATCCGGTGGTTTTTTTTTTTCAACCGAACG